>CM059976.1:34923555-35648263 GCA_030490835.1 Annona cherimola | reverse complement strand
ATTTGAAAGTGTCAGATTTTACAACATCAAATTTATTCAAAAAAAGTTGAAACAAATTTAAATACAAAGATTTTCTTTTTTGAAATGGCTGAAAGGCGGGCAAATGCGAAAATGTAAAAAGTTAAAAAATAGATAATGAAAATCTTTGAAATTTCAAACTAGCAAAAATTTTCACAAACTTACAAAACTCATTTAGAAAGCTTTTCAAAGTTTTAATTTCTTATTTTTCAAAATGGAAAAATAGCTTTTGGAAAAGCTTAAACGCCGGAAAATTCATATTTTGTAAGAAGCAAATAGGAAATTCTAAAAATCTGGAAAATTTTAAAAAAACAGAAGTTTTCACAAAACGACAAAAATAAATTAACTAAAATCTTTGAAAATATAAAGTTTCAAAATTTCGAAATCGAAAAAAGAGTTGCTGCAAAAAGGTAAAACGCCAAAAAAACAACATTGCAAAAGAAAACAGGGATATTCTAAATTGCAAAAAAATTACTTTCGAAAATGGAAGAGATTTCGCAAAGTATATAATTTAAGAAAAAGTTAAGCTTTTTCCACAGAAAACTCTTTAAAATCAAATATGCTTAAAATTAAAATGAGTGAAAAGTCAATACGTAAAAAACAGGAAGTTTTCGAAAGTCTTAAACGCCGAAATTTTCAGTCGAAGAGAGTTGGGAAAAAAAAAGGGCAAAAAAAATTTCAAATCTGTAAAAACCAGAAGGAAAAAATTTGAATTCTAGAAATAGGAAAAAGGTGGAGAAGTATGGCATAAAACACAGTGACCTTTCAATATCTTAAAAGAAAAACTTGTTAAAAGCTTAAATGGAAAAATATCGAAGATTGAGAAAACGAAGAGGAAGTTATTTAAAAGTTTTAGATTTTAAAACATCAAATTTATACAAAAAAAGTTGAAACAAATTTAAATACGAAGATTTTCTTTTTTGAAAAGGCTAATAGGCGGGCGAATGCGAAAATACAAAAAGTTCAAAAATAGAGAACGAAAGTCTTTGAATTTTCCAACTTGCAAAAATATCCACAAACTCACAAAACTCATTTAGAAAGCTTTTCAAAGTTTGAATTTCTTCTTTTTCAAAACGGAAAAATAGCTTTTGGAAAAGCTTAAACGCCGGAAAATTCATATTTTGTAAGAAGCATGTGGGAAGTTCTAAAAATCTGGAAAAATTTTCAAAAAGAGAAGTTTTAACAAAACGACAAAAATAAGTTAACATAAACCTTTGAAAATATTAAGTTTCAAAATTTTCGAAATCGTTAATAGAGTTGCTGCAAAAAGGTAACACGCCAAAAAAACAACATTGTAAAATAAAACAGTGATATTCTAAATTGTAAAAATATTACTTTCGAAAATGGAAGAGATTTCGAAAAATATAAAATTTAAGAGAGATTTAAGCCCTTTCAACGGAAAATTCTATAAAATCAAATATGCTTAAAATTAAAATGAGTGAAAAGCCAAGACGTAGAAAACAAGATGTTTTCGAAAATCTTAAACGCCGAAAATTTCAGTTGAAGAGAGTTGGGAAAAGAAAAACGGCCAAAAAATTTTTAAATCTGTAAAAACCAGAAGGCTAAAATTTGAATTTTAGAAAGAGGAAAAAGCTGGAGAAGTATGGCATAAAATACCGTGACTTTTAAAAGTCTTAAAAGAAAAAGTTGTTAAAAGCAGAAATGGAAAAACAACGAAGATCGAGAAAACGAAGACGAAGTTATTTGAAAGTGTCAGATTTTACAACATCAAATTTATTCAAAAAAAGTTGAAACAAATTTAAATACAAAGATTTTCTTTTTTGAAATGGCTGAAAGGCGGGCAAATGCGAAAATGTAAAAAGTTCAAAAATAGATAATGAAAATCTTTGAAATTTCAAACTAGCAAAAATTTTCACAAACTTACAAAACTCATTTAGAAAGCTTTTCAAAGTTTTAATTTCTTATTTTTCAAAATGGAAAAATAGCTTTTGGAAAAGCTTAAACGCCGGAAAATTCATATTTTGTAAGAAGCAAATAGGAAATTCTAAAAATCTGGAAAATTTTCAAAAAACAGAAGTTTTCACAAAACGACAAAAATAAATTAACAAAAATCTTTGAAAATATAAAGTTTCAAAATTTCGAAATCGAAAAAAGAGTTGCTGCAAAAAGGTAAAACGCCAAAAAAACAACATTGCAAAAGAAAACAGGGATATTCTAAATTGCAAAAAAATTACTTTCGAAAATGGAAGAGATTTCGCAAAGTATATAATTTAAGAAAAATTTAAGCTTTTTCCACAGAAAACTCTTTAAAATCAAATATGCTTAAAATTAAAATGAGTGAAAAGTCAATACGTAAAAAACAGGAAGTTTTCGAAAGTCTTAAACGCCGAAATTTTCAGTCGAAGAGAGTTGGGAAAAAAAAAGGGCAAAAAAATTTCAAATCTGTAAAAACCAGAAGGAAAAAATTTGAATTCTAGAAATAGGAAAAAGGTGGAGAAGTATGGCATAAAACACAGTGACCTTTCAATATGTTAAAAGAAAAACTTGTTAAAAGCTGAAATGGAAAAATATCAAAGATTGAGAAAACGAAGAGGAAGTTATTTAAAAGTTTTAAACTTTAAAACATCAAATTTATACAAAAAAAGTTGAAACAAATTTAAATACGAAGATTTTGTTTTTTGAAAAGGCTAATAGGCGGGCGAATGCGAAAATACAAAAAGTTCAAAAATAGAGAACGAAAGTCTTTGAAATTTCCAACTTGCAAAAATTTCCACAAACTCACAAAACTCATTTAGAAAGCTTTTCAAAGTTTGAATTTCTTCTTTTTCAAAACGGAATAATAGCTTTTGGAAAAGCTTAAACGCCGGAAAATTCATATTTTGTAAGAAGCATATAAGAAGTTCTAAAAATCTAGAAAATTTTCAAAAACAGAAGTTTTCACAAAATGACAAAAATTAATTAACTAAAATCTTTGAAAATATAAAGTTTCAAAATTTCGAAATCGAAAAAAGAGTTGCTGCAAAAAGGTAAAACGCCAAAAAAAACAACATTGCAAAAGAAAACAGGGATATTCTAAATTGCAAAAAAATTACTTTCGAAAATGAAAGAGATTTCAGAAAATATGTAATTTAAGAAAAATTTAAGGTTTTTGCACAGAAAACTCTTTAAAATCAAATATGCTTAAAATTAAAATGAGTGAAAAGTCAATACGTAAAAAACAGGAAGTTTTCGAAAATCTTAAACGCCGAAATTTTCAGTCGAAGAGAGTTGGGAAAAAAAAAGGGCAAAAAAAATTTCAAATCTGTAAAAACCAGAAGGAAAAAATTTGAATTCTAGAAATAGGAAAAAGGTGGAGAAGTATGGCATAAAACACAGTGACCTTTCAATATCTTAAAAGAAAAACTTGTTAAAAGCTTAAATGGAAAAATATCGAAGATTGAGAAAACGAAGAGGAAGTTATTTAAAAGTTTTAGATTTTAAAACATCAAATTTATACAAAAAAAGTTGAAACAAATTTAAATACGAAGATTTTCTTTTTTGAAAAGGCTAATAGGCGGGCGAATGCGAAAATACAAAAAGTTCAAAAATAGAGAACGAAAGTCTTTGAATTTTCCAACTTGCAAAAATATCCACAAACTCACAAAACTCATTTAGAAAGCTTTTCAAAGTTTGAATTTCTTCTTTTTCAAAACGGAAAAATAGCTTTTGGAAAAGCTTAAACGCCGGAAAATTCATATTTTGTAAGAAGCATGTGGGAAGTTCTAAAAATCTGGAAAAATTTTCAAAAAGAGAAGTTTTAACAAAACGACAAAAATAAGTTAACATAAACCTTTGAAAATATTAAGTTTCAAAATTTTCGAAATCGTTAATAGAGTTGCTGCAAAAAGGTAACACGCCAAAAAAACAACATTGTAAAATAAAACAGTGATATTCTAAATTGTAAAAATATTACTTTCGAAAATGGAAGAGATTTCGAAAAATATAAAATTTAAGAGAGATTTAAGCCCTTTCAACGGAAAATTCTATAAAATCAAATATGCTTAAAATTAAAATGAGTGAAAAGCCAAGACGTAGAAAACAAGATGTTTTCGAAAATCTTAAACGCCGAAAATTTCAGTTGAAGAGAGTTGGGAAAAGAAAAACGGCCAAAAAATTTTTAAATCTGTAAAAACCAGAAGGCTAAAATTTGAATTTTAGAAAGAGGAAAAAGCTGGAGAAGTATGGAATAAAATACCGTGACTTTTAAAAGTCTTAAAAGAAAAAGTTGTTAAAAGCAGAAATGGAAAAACAACGAAGATCGAGAAAACGAAGACGAAGTTATTTGAAAGTGTCAGATTTTACAACATCAAATTTATTCAAAAAAAGTTGAAACAATTTAAATACAAAGATTATCTTTTTTGAAATGGCTGAAAGGCGGGCAAATGCGAAAATGTAAAAAGTTAAAAAATAGATAATGAAAATCTTTGAAATTTCAAACTAGCAAAAATTTTCACAAACTTACAAAACTCATTTAGAAAGCTTTTCAAAGTTTTAATTTCTTATTTTTCAAAATGGAAAAATAGCTTTTGGAAAAGCTTAAACGCCGGAAAATTCATATTTTGTAAGAAGCAAATAGGAAATTCTAAAAATCTGGAAAATTTTAAAAAAACAGAAGTTTTCACAAAACGACAAAAATAAATTAACTAAAATCTTTGAAAATATAAAGTTTCAAAATTTCGAAATCGAAAAAAGAGTTGCTGCAAAAAGGTAAAACGCCAAAAAAACAACATTGCAAAAGAAAACAGGGATATTCTAAATTGCAAAAAAAATTACTTTCGAAAATGGAAGAGATTTCGCAAAGTATATAATTTAAGAAAAATTTAAGCTTTTTCCACAGAAAACTCTTTAAAATCAAATATGCTTAAAATTAAAATGAGTGAAAAGTCAATACGTAAAAAACAGGAAGTTTTCGAAAGTCTTAAACGCCGAAATTTTCAGTCGAAGAGAGTTGGGAAAAAAAAAGGGCAAAAAAAATTTCAAATCTGTAAAAACCAGAAGGAAAAAATTTGAATTCTAGAAATAGGAAAAAGGTGGAGAAGTATGGCATAAAACACAGTGACCTTTCAATATCTTAAAAGAAAAACTTGTTAAAAGCTTAAATGGAAAAATATCGAAGATTGAGAAAACGAAGAGGAAGTTATTTAAAAGTTTTAGATTTTAAAACATCAAATTTATACAAAAAAAGTTGAAACAAATTTAAATACGAAGATTTTCTTTTTTGAAAAGGCTAATAGGCGGGCGAATGCGAAAATACAAAAAGTTCAAAAATAGAGAACGAAAGTCTTTGAATTTTCCAACTTGCAAAAATATCCACAAACTCACAAAACTCATTTAGAAAGCTTTTCAAAGTTTGAATTTCTTCTTTTTCAAAACGGAAAAATAGCTTTTGGAAAAGCTTAAACGCCGGAAAATTCATATTTTGTAAGAAGCATGTGGGAAGTTCTAAAAATCTGGAAAAATTTTCAAAAAGAGAAGTTTTAACAAAACGACAAAAATAAGTTAACATAAACCTTTGAAAATATTAAGTTTCAAAATTTTCGAAATCGTTAATAGAGTTGCTGCAAAAAGGTAACACGCCAAAAAAACAACATTGTAAAATAAAACAGTGATATTCTAAATTGTAAAAATATTACTTTCGAAAATGGAAGAGATTTCGAAAAATATAAAATTTAAGAGAGATTTAAGCCCTTTCAACGGAAAATTCTATAAAATCAAATATGCTTAAAATTAAAATGAGTGAAAAGCCAAGACGTAGAAAACAAGATGTTTTCGAAAATCTTAAACGCCGAAAATTTCAGTTGAAGAGAGTTGGGAAAAGAAAAACGGCCAAAAAATTTTTAAATCTGTAAAAACCAGAAGGCTAAAATTTGAATTTTAGAAAGAGGAAAAAGCTGGAGAAGTATGGCATAAAATACCGTGACTTTTAAAAGTCTTAAAAGAAAAAGTTGTTAAAAGCAGAAATGGAAAAACAACGAAGATCGAGAAAACGAAGACGAAGTTATTTGAAAGTGTCAGATTTTACAACATCAAATTTATTCAAAAAAAGTTGAAACAAATTTAAATACAAAGATTTTCTTTTTTGAAATGGCTGAAAGGCGGGCAAATGCGAAAATGTAAAAAGTTCAAAAATAGATAATGAAAATCTTTGAAATTTCAAACTAGCAAAAATTTTCACAAACTTACAATACTCATTTAGAAAGCTTTTCAAAGTTTTAATTTCTTATTTTTCAAAATGGAAAAATAGCTTTTGGAAAAGCTTAAACGCCGGAAAATTCATATTTTGTAAGAAGCAAATAGGAAATTCTAAAAATCTGGAAAATTTTCAAAAAACAGAAGTTTTCACAAAACGACAAAAATAAATTAACAAAAATCTTTGAAAATATAAAGTTTCAAAATTTCGAAATCGAAAAAAGAGTTGCTGCAAAAAGGTAAAACGCCAAAAAAACAACATTGCAAAAGAAAACAGGGATATTCTAAATTGCAAAAAAATTACTTTCGAAAATGGAAGAGATTTCGCAAAGTATATAATTTAAGAAAAATTTAAGCTTTTTCCACAGAAAACTCTTTAAAATCAAATATGCTTAAAATTAAAATGAGTGAAAAGTCAATACGTAAAAAACAGGAAGTTTTCGAAAGTCTTAAACGCCGAAATTTTCAGTCGAAGAGAGTTGGGAAAAAAAAAGGGCAAAAAAAATTTCAAATCTGTAAAAACCAGAAGGAAAAAATTCGAATTCTAGAAATAGGAAAAAGGTGGAGAAGTATGGCATAAAACACAGTGACCTTTCAATATCTTAAAAGAAAAACTTGTTAAAAGCTTAAATGGAAAAATATCGAAGATTGAGAAAACGAAGAGGAAGTTATTTAAAAGTTTTAGATTTTAAAACATCAAATTTATACAAAAAAAGTTGAAACAAATTTAAATACGAAGATTTTCTTTTTTGAAAAGGCTAATAGGCGGGCGAATGCGAAAATACAAAAAGTTCAAAAATAGAGAACGAAAGTCTTTGAATTTTCCAACTTGCAAAAATATCCACAAACTCACAAAACTCATTTAGAAAGCTTTTCAAAGTTTGAATTTCTTCTTTTTCAAAACGGAAAAATAGCTTTTGGAAAAGCTTAAACGCCGGAAAATTCATATTTTGTAAGAAGCATGTGGGAAGTTCTAAAAATCTGGAAAAATTTTCAAAAAGAGAAGTTTTAACAAAACGACAAAAATAAGTTAACATAAACCTTTGAAAATATTAAGTTTCAAAATTTTCGAAATCGTTAATAGAGTTGCTGCAAAAAGGTAACACGCCAAAAAAACAACATTGTAAAATAAAACAGTGATATTCTAAATTGTAAAAATATTACTTTCGAAAATGGAAGAGATTTCGAAAAATATAAAATTTAAGAGAGATTTAAGCCCTTTCAACGGAAAATTCTATAAAATCAAATATGCTTAAAATTAAAATGAGTGAAAAGCCAAGACGTAGAAAACAAGATGTTTTCGAAAATCTTAAACGCCGAAAATTTCAGTTGAAGAGAGTTGGGAAAAGAAAAACGGCCAAAAAATTTTTAAATCTGTAAAAACCAGAAGGCTAAAATTTGAATTTTAGAAAGAGGAAAAAGCTGGAGAAGTATGGCATAAAATACCGTGACTTTTAAAAGTCTTAAAAGAAAAAGTTGTTAAAAGCAGAAATGGAAAAACAACGAAGATCGAGAAAACGAAGACGAAGTTATTTGAAAGTGTCAGATTTTACAACATCAAATTTATTCAAAAAAAGTTGAAACAAATTTAAATACAAAGATTTTCTTTTTTGAAATGGCTGAAAGGCGGGCAAATGCGAAAATGTAAAAAGTTCAAAAATAGATAATGAAAATCTTTGAAATTTCAAACTAGCAAAAATTTTCACAAACTTACAAAACTCATTTAGAAAGCTTTTCAAAGTTTTAATTTCTTATTTTTCAAAATGGAAAAATAGCTTTTGGAAAAGCTTAAACGCCGGAAAATTCATATTTTGTAAGAAGCAAATAGGAAATTCTAAAAATCTGGAAAATTTTCAAAAAACAGAAGTTTTCACAAAACGACAAAAATAAATTAACAAAAATCTTTGAAAATATAAAGTTTCAAAATTTCGAAATCGAAAAAAGAGTTGCTGCAAAAAGGTAAAACGCCAAAAAAACAACATTGCAAAAGAAAACAGGGATATTCTAAATTGCAAAAAAATTACTTTCGAAAATGGAAGAGATTTCGCAAAGTATATAATTTAAGAAAAAGTTAAGCTTTTTCCACAGAAAACTCTTTAAAATCAAATATGCTTAAAATTAAAATGAGTGAAAAGTCAATACGTAAAAAACAGGAAGTTTTCGAAAGTCTTAAACGCCGAAATTTTCAGTCGAAGAGAGTTGGGAAAAAAAAAAGGGCAAAAAAAATTTCAAATCTGTAAAAACCAGAAGGAAAAAATTCGAATTCTAGAAATAGGAAAAAGGTGGAGAAGTATGGCATAAAACACAGTGACCTTTCAATATCTTAAAAGAAAAACTTGTTAAAAGCTTAAATGGAAAAATATCGAAGATTGAGAAAACGAAGAGGAAGTTATTTAAAAGTTTTAGATTTTAAAACATCAAATTTATACAAAAAAAGTTGAAACAAATTTAAATACGAAGATTTTCTTTTTTGAAAAGGCTAATAGGCGGGCGAATGCGAAAATACAAAAAGTTCAAAAATAGAGAACGAAAGTCTTTGAATTTTCCAACTTGCAAAAATATCCACAAACTCACAAAACTCATTTAGAAAGCTTTTCAAAGTTTGAATTTCTTCTTTTTCAAAACGGAAAAATAGCTTTTGGAAAAGCTTAAACGCCGGAAAATTCATATTTTGTAAGAAGCATGTGGGAAGTTCTAAAAATCTGGAAAAATTTTCAAAAAGAGAAGTTTTAACAAAACGACAAAAATAAGTTAACATAAACCTTTGAAAATATTAAGTTTCAAAATTTTCGAAATCGTTAATAGAGTTGCTGCAAAAAGGTAACACGCCAAAAAAACAACATTGTAAAATAAAACAGTGATATTCTAAATTGTAAAAATATTACTTTCGAAAATGGAAGAGATTTCGAAAAATATAAAATTTAAGAGAGATTTAAGCCCTTTCAACGGAAAATTCTATAAAATCAAATATGCTTAAAATTAAAATGAGTGAAAAGCCAAGACGTAGAAAACAAGATGTTTTCGAAAATCTTAAACGCCGAAAATTTCAGTTGAAGAGAGTTGGGAAAAGAAAAACGGCCAAAAAATTTTTAAATCTGTAAAAACCAGAAGGCTAAAATTTGAATTTTAGAAAGAGGAAAAAGCTGGAGAAGTATGGCATAAAATACCGTGACTTTTAAAAGTCTTAAAAGAAAAAGTTGTTAAAAGCAGAAATGGAAAAACAACGAAGATCGAGAAAACGAAGACGAAGTTATTTGAAAGTGTCAGATTTTACAACATCAAATTTATTCAAAAAAAGTTGAAACAAATTTAAATACAAAGATTTTCTTTTTTGAAATGGCTGAAAGGCGGGCAAATGCGAAAATGTAAAAAGTTCAAAAATAGATAATGAAAATCTTTGAAATTTCAAACTAGCAAAAATTTTCACAAACTTACAAAACTCATTTAGAAAGCTTTTCAAAGTTTTAATTTCTTATTTTTCAAAATGGAAAAATAGCTTTTGGAAAAGCTTAAACGCCGGAAAATTCATATTTTGTAAGAAGCAAATAGGAAATTCTAAAAATCTGGAAAATTTAAAAAAAACAGAAGTTTTCACAAAACGACAAAAATAAATTAACAAAAATCTTTGAAAATATAAAGTTTCAAAATTTCGAAATCGAAAAAAGAGTTGCTGCAAAAAGGTAAAACGCCAAAAAAACAACATTGCAAAAGAAAACAGGGATATTCTAAATTGCAAAAAAATTACTTTCGAAAATGGAAGAGGTTTCGCAAAGTATATAATTTAAGAAAAAGTTAAGCTTTTTCCACAGAAAACTCTTTAAAATCAAATATGCTTAAAATTAAAATGAGTGAAAAGTCAATACGTAAAAAACAGGAAGTTTTCGAAAGTCTTAAACGCCGAAATTTTCAGTCGAAGAGAGTTGGGAAAAAAAAAGGGCAAAAAAAATTTCAAATCTGTAAAAACCAGAAGGAAAAAATTCGAATTCTAGAAATAGGAAAAAGGTGGAGAAGTATGGCATAAAACACAGTGACCTTTCAATATCTTAAAAGAAAAACTTGTTAAAAGCTTAAATGGAAAAATATCAAAGATTGAGAAAACGAAGAGGAAGTTATTTAAAAGTTTTAGATTTTAAAACATCAAATTTATACAAAAAAAGTTGAAACAAATTTAAATACAAAGATTTTCTTTTTTGAAAAGGCTAATAGGCGGGCGAATGCGAAAATACAAAAAGTTCAAAAATAGAGAACGAAAGTCTTTGAATTTTCCAACTTGCAAAAATATCCACAAACTCACAAAACTCATTTAGAAAGCTTTTCAAAGTTTGAATTTCTTCTTTTTCAAAACGGAAAAATAGCTTTTGGAAAAGCTTAAACGCCGGAAAATTCATATTTTGTAAGAAGCATGTGGGAAGTTCTAAAAATCTGGAAAAATTTTCAAAAAGAGAAGTTTTAACAAAACGACAAAAATAAGTTAACATAAACCTTTGAAAATATTAAGTTTCAAAATTTTCGAAATCGTTAATAGAGTTGCTGCAAAAAGGTAACACGCCAAAAAAACAACATTGTAAAATAAAACAGTGATATTCTAAATTGTAAAAATATTACTTTCGAAAATGGAAGAGATTTCGAAAAATATAAAATTTAAGAGAGATTTAAGCCCTTTCAACGGAAAATTCTATAAAATCAAATATGCTTAAAATTAAAATGAGTGAAAAGCCAAGACGTAGAAAACAAGATGTTTTCGAAAATCTTAAACGCCGAAAATTTCAGTTGAAGAGAGTTGGGAAAAGAAAAACGGCCAAAAAATTTTTAAATCTGTAAAAACCAGAAGGCTAAAATTTGAATTTTAGAAAGAGGAAAAAGCTGGAGAAGTATGGCATAAAATACCGTGACTTTTAAAAGTCTT
The DNA here is from genome assembly GCA_030490835.1 of Annona cherimola. NCBI lineage: Eukaryota > Viridiplantae > Streptophyta > Magnoliopsida > Magnoliales > Annonaceae > Annona > Annona cherimola. Next base: position 35,637,150 of record CM059976.1, on the reverse strand, counting down.
AAAAGAAAAAGTTGTTAAAAGTAGAAATGGAAAAACAACGAAGATCGAGAAAACGAAGACGAAGTTATTTGAAAGTGTCAGATTTTACAACATCAAATTTATTCAAAAAAAGTTGAAACAAATTTAAATACAAAGATTTTCTTTTTTGAAATGGCTGAAAGGCGGGCAAATGCGAAAATGTAAAAAGTTCAAAAATAGATAATGAAAATCTTTGAAATTTCAAACTAGCAAAAATTTTCACAAACTTACAAAACTCATTTAGAAAGCTTTTCAAAGTTTTAATTTCTTATTTTTCAAAATGGAAAAATAGCTTTTGGAAAAGCTTAAACGCCGGAAAATTCATATTTTGTAAGAAGCAAATAGGAAATTCTAAAAATCTGGAAAATTTAAAAAAAACAGAAGTTTTCACAAAACGACAAAAATAAATTAACAAAAATCTTTGAAAATATAAAGTTTCAAAATTTCGAAATCGAAAAAAGAGTTGCTGCAAAAAGGTAAAACGCCAAAAAAACAACATTGCAAAAGAAAACAGGGATATTCTAAATTGCAAAAAAATTACTTTCGAAAATGGAAGAGGTTTCGCAAAGTATATAATTTAAGAAAAAGTTAAGCTTTTTCCACAGAAAACTCTTTAAAATCAAATATGCTTAAAATTAAAATGAGTGAAAAGTCAATACGTAAAAAACAGGAAGTTTTCGAAAGTCTTAAACGCCGAAATTTTCAGTCGAAGAGAGTTGGGAAAAAAAAAGGGCAAAAAAAATTTCAAATCTGTAAAAACCAGAAGGAAAAAATTCGAATTCTAGAAATAGGAAAAAGGTGGAGAAGTATGGCATAAAACACAGTGACCTTTCAATATCTTAAAAGAAAAACTTGTTAAAAGCTTAAATGGAAAAATATCGAAGATTGAGAAAACGAAGAGGAAGTTATTTAAAAGTTTTAGATTTTAAAACATCAAATTTATACAAAAAAAGTTGAAACAAATTTAAATACGAAGATTTTCTTTTTTGAAAAGGCTAATAGGCGGGCGAATGCGAAAATACAAAAAGTTCAAAAATAGAGAACGAAAGTCTTTGAATTTTCCAACTTGCAAAAATATCCACAAACTCACAAAACTCATTTAGAAAGCTTTTCAAAGTTTGAATTTCTTCTTTTTCAAAACGGAAAAAATAGCTTTTGGAAAAGCTTAAACGCCGGAAAATTCATATTTTGTAAGAAGCATGTGGGAAGTTCTAAAAATCTGGAAAAATTTTCAAAAAGAGAAGTTTTAACAAAACGACAAAAATAAGTTAACATAAACCTTTGAAAATATTAAGTTTCAAAATTTTCGAAATCGTTAATAGAGTTGCTGCAAAAAGGTAACACGCCAAAAAAACAACATTGTAAAATAAAACAGTGATATTCTAAATTGTAAAAATATTACTTTCGAAAATGGAAGAGATTTCGAAAAATATAAAATTTAAGAGAGATTTAAGCCCTTTCAACGGAAAATTCTATAAAATCAAATATGCTTAAAATTAAAATGAGTGAAAAGCCAAGACGTAGAAAACAAGATGTTTTCGAAAATCTTAAACGCCGAAAATTTCAGTTGAAGAGAGTTGGGAAAAGAAAAACGGCCAAAAAATTTTTAAATCTGTAAAAACCAGAAGGCTAAAATTTGAATTTTAGAAAGAGGAAAAAGCTGGAGAAGTATGGCATAAAATACCGTGACTTTTAAAAGTCTTAAAAGAAAAAGTTGTTAAAAGCAGAAATGGAAAAACAACGAAGATCGAGAAAACGAAGACGAAGTTATTTGAAAGTGTCAGATTTTACAACATCAAATTTATTCAAAAAAAGTTGAAACAAATTTAAATACAAAGATTTTCTTTTTTGAAATGGCTGAAAGGCGGGCAAATGCGAAAATGTAAAAAGTTCAAAAATAGATAATGAAAATCTTTGAAATTTCAAACTAGCAAAAATTTTCACAAACTTACAAAACTCATTTAGAAAGCTTTTCAAAGTTTTAATTTCTTATTTTTCAAAATGGAAAAATAGCTTTTGGAAAAGCTTAAACGCCGGAAAATTCATATTTTGTAAGAAGCAAATAGGAAATTCTAAAAATCTGGAAAATTTTCAAAAAACAGAAGTTTTCACAAAACGACAAAAATAAATTAACAAAAATCTTTGAAAATATAAAGTTTCAAAATTTCGAAATCGAAAAAAGAGTTGCTGCAAAAAGGTAAAACGCCAAAAAAAACAACATTGCAAAAGAAAACAGGGATATTCTAAATTGCAAAAAAATTACTTTCGAAAATGGAAGAGATTTCGCAAAGTATATAATTTAAGAAAAATTTAAGCTTTTTCCACAGAAAACTCTTTAAAATCAAATATGCTTAAAATTAAAATGAGTGAAAAGTCAATACGTAAAAAACAGGAAGTTTTCGAAAGTCTTAAACGCCGAAATTTTCAGTCGAAGAGAGTTGGGAAAAAAAAAGGGCAAAAAAAATTTCAAATCTGTAAAAACCAGAAGGAAAAAATTTGAATTCTAGAAATAGGAAAAAGGTGGAGAAGTATGGCATAAAACACAGTGACCTTTCAATATCTTAAAAGAAAAACTTGTTAAAAGCTTAAATGGAAAAATATCGAAGATTGAGAAAACGAAGAGGAAGTTATTTAAAAGTTTTAGATTTTAAAACATCAAATTTATACAAAAAAAGTTGAAACAAATTTAAATACGAAGATTTTCTTTTTTGAAAAGGCTAATAGGCGGGCGAATGCGAAAATACAAAAAGTTCAAAAATAGAGAACGAAAGTCTTTGAATTTTCCAACTTGCAAAAATATCCACAAACTCACAAAACTCATTTAGAAAGCTTTTCAAAGTTTGAATTTCTTATTTTTCAAAACGGAAAAATAGCTTTTGGAAAAGCTTAAACGCCGGAAAATTCATATTTTGTAAGAAGCATGTGGGAAGTTCTAAAAATCTGGAAAAATTTTCAAAAAGAGAAGTTTTAACAAAACGACAAAAATAAGTTAACATAAACCTTTGAAAATATTAAGTTTCAAAATTTTCGAAATCGTTAATAGAGTTGCTGCAAAAAGGTAACACGCCAAAAAAACAACATTGTAAAATAAAACAGTGATATTCTAAATTGTAAAAATATTACTTTCGAAAATGGAAGAGATTTCGAAAAATATAAAATTTAAGAGAGATTTAAGCCCTTTCAACGGAAAATTCTATAAAATCAAATATGCTTAAAATTAAAATGAGTGAAAAGCCAAGACGTAGAAAACAAGATGTTTTCGAAAATCTTAAACGCCGAAAATTTCAGTTGAAGAGAGTTGGGAAAAGAAAAACGGCCAAAAAATTTTTAAATCTGTAAAAACCAGAAGGCTAAAATTTGAATTTTAGAAAGAGGAAAAAGCTGGAGAAGTATGGCATAAAATACCGTGACTTTTAAAAGTCTTAAAAGAAAAAGTTGTTAAAAGCAGAAATGGAAAAACAACGAAGATCGAGAAAACGAAGACGAAGTTATTTGAAAGTGTCAGATTTTACAACATCAAATTTATTCAAAAAAAGTTGAAACAAATTTAAATACAAAGATTTTCTTTTTTGAAATGGCTGAAAGGCGGGCAAATGCGAAAATGTAAAAAGTTCAAAAATAGATAATGAAAATCTTTGAAATTTCAAACTAGCAAAAATTTTCACAAACTTACAAAACTCATTTAGAAAGCTTTTCAAAGTTTTAATTTCTTATTTTTCAAAATGGAAAAATAGCTTTTGGAAAAGCTTAAACGCCGGAAAATTCATATTTTGTAAGAAGCAAATAGGAAATTCTAAAAATCTGGAAAATTTTCAAAAAACAGAAGTTTTCACAAAACGACAAAAATAAATTAACAAAAATCTTTGAAAATATAAAGTTTCAAAATTTCGAAATCGAAAAAAGAGTTGCTGCAAAAAGGTAAAACGCCAAAAAAAACAACATTGCAAAAGAAAACAGGGATATTCTAAATTGCAAAAAAATTACTTTCGAAAATGGAAGAGATTTCGCAAAGTATATAATTTAAGAAAAAGTTAAGCTTTTTCCACAGAAAACTCTTTAAAATCAAATATGCTTAAAATTAAAATGAGTGAAAAGTCAATACGTAAAAAACAGGAAGTTTTCGAAAGTCTTAAACGCCGAAATTTTCAGTCGAAGAGAGTTGGGAAAAAAAAAGGGCAAAAAAAATTTCAAATCTGTAAAAACCAGAAGGAAAAAATTTGAATTCTAGAAATAGGAAAAAGGTGGAGAAGTATGGCATAAAACACAGTGACCTTTCAATATCTTAAAAGAAAAACTTGTTAAAAGCTTAAATGGAAAAATATCGAAGATTGAGAAAACGAAGAGGAAGTTATTTAAAAGTTTTAGATTTTAAAACATCAAATTTATACAAAAAAAGTTGAAACAAATTTAAATACGAAGATTTTCTTTTTTGAAAAGGCTAATAGGCGGGCGAATGCGAAAATACAAAAAGTTCAAAAATAGAGAACGAAAGTCTTTGAATTTTCCAACTTGCAAAAATATCCACAAACTCACAAAACTCATTTAGAAAGCTTTTCAAAGTTTGAATTTCTTCTTTTTCAAAACGGAAAAATAGCTTTTGGAAAAGCTTAAACGCCGGAAAATTCATATTTTGTAAGAAGCATGTGGGAAGTTCTAAAAATCTGGAAAAATTTTCAAAAAGAGAAGTTTTAACAAAACGACAAAAATAAGTTAACATAAACCTTTGAAAATATTAAGTTTCAAAATTTTCGAAATCGTTAATAGAGTTGCTGCAAAAAGGTAACACGCCAAAAAAACAACATTGTAAAATAAAACAGTGATATTCTAAATTGTAAAAATATTACTTTCGAAAATGGAAGAGATTTCGAAAAATATAAAATTTAAGAGAGATTTAAGCCCTTTCAACGGAAAATTCTATAAAATCAAATATGCTTAAAATTAAAATGAGTGAAAAGCCAAGACGTAGAAAACAAGATGTTTTCGAAAATCTTAAACGCCGAAAATTTCAGTTGAAGAGAGTTGGGAAAAGAAAAACGGCCAAAAAATTTTTAAATCTGTAAAAACCAGAAGGCTAAAATTTGAATTTTAGAAAGAGGAAAAAGCTGGAGAAGTATGGCATAAAATACCGTGACTTTTAAAAGTCTTAAAAGAAAAAGTTGTTAAAAGCAGAAATGGAAAAACAACGAAGATCGAGAAAACGAAGACGAAGTTATTTGAAAGTGTCAGATTTTACAACATCAAATTTATTCAAAAAAAGTTGAAACAAATTTAAATACAAAGATTTTCTTTTTTGAAATGGCTGAAAGGCGGGCAAATGCGAAAATGTAAAAAGTTCAAAAATAGATAATGAAAATCTTTGAAATTTCAAACTAGCAAAAATTTTCACAAACTTACAAAACTCATTTAGAAAGCTTTTCAAAGTTTTAATTTCTTATTTTTCAAAATGGAAAAATAGCTTTTGGAAAAGCTTAAACGCCGGAAAATTCATATTTTGTAAGAAGCAAATAGGAAATTCTAAAAATCTGGAAAATTTTCAAAAAACAGAAGTTTTCACAAAACGACAAAAATAAATTAACAAAAATCTTTGAAAATATAAAGTTTCAAAATTTCGAAATCGAAAAAAGAGTTGCTGCAAAAAGGTAAAACGCCAAAAAAAACAACATTGCAAAAGAAAACAGGGATATTCTAAATTGCAAAAAAATTACTTTCGAAAATGGAAGAGATTTCGCAAAGTATATAATTTAAGAAAAAGTTAAGCTTTTTCCACAGAAAACTCTTTAAAATCAAATATGCTTAAAATTAAAATGAGTGAAAAGTCAATACGTAAAAAACAGGAAGTTTTCGAAAGTCTTAAACGCCGAAATTTTCAGTCGAAGAGAGTTGGGAAAAAAAAAGGGCAAAAAAAATTTCAAATCTGTAAAAACCAGAAGGAAAAAATTCGAATTCTAGAAATAGGAAAAAGGTGGAGAAGTATGGCATAAAACACAGTGACCTTTCAATATCTTAAAAGAAAAACTTGTTAAAAGCTTAAATGGAAAAATATCAAAGATTGAGAAAACGAAGAGGAAGTTATTTAAAAGTTTTAGATTTTAAAACATCAAATTTATACAAAAAAAGTTGAAACAAATTTAAATACGAAGATTTTCTTTTTTGAAAAGGCTAATAGGCGGGCGAATGCGAAAATACAAAAAGTTCAAAAATAGAGAACGAAAGTCTTTGAATTTTCCAACTTGCAAAAATATCCACAAACTCACAAAACTCATTTAGAAAGCTTTTCAAAGTTTGAATTTCTTCTTTTTCAAAACGGAAAAAATAGCTTTTGGAAAAGCTTAAACGCCGGAAAATTCATATTTTGTAAGAAGCATGTGGGAAGTTCTAAAAATCTGGAAAAATTTTCAAAAAGAGAAGTTTTAACAAAACGACAAAAATAAGTTAACATAAACCTTTGAAAATATTAAGTTTCAAAATTTTCGAAATCGTTAATAGAGTTGCTGCAAAAAGGTAACACGCCAAAAAAACAACATTGTAAAATAAAACAGTGATATTCTAAATTGTAAAAATATTACTTTCGAAAATGGAAGAGATTTCGAAAAATATAAAATTTAAGAGAGATTTAAGCCCTTTCAACGGAAAATTCTATAAAATCAAATATGCTTAAAATTAAAATGAGTGAAAAGCCAAGACGTAGAAAACAAGATGTTTTCGAAAATCTTAAACGCCGAAAATTTCAGTTGAAGAGAGTTGGGAAAAGAAAAACGGCCAAAAAATTTTTAAATCTGTAAAAACCAGAAGGCTAAAATTTGAATTTTAGAAAGAGGAAAAAGCTGGAGAAGTATGGCATAAAATACCGTGACTTTTAAAAGTCTTAAAAGAAAAAGTTGTTAAAAGCAGAAATGGAAAAACAACGAAGATCGAGAAAACGAAGACGAAGTTATTTGAAAGTGTCAGATTTTACAACATCAAATTTATTCAAAAAAAGTTGAAACAAATTTAAATACAAAGATTTTCTTTTTTGAAATGGCTGAAAGGCGGGCAAATGCGAAAATGTAAAAAGTTCAAAAATAGATAATGAAAATCTTTGAAATTTCAAACTAGCAAAAATTTTCACAAACTTACAAAACTCATTTAGAAAGCTTTTCAAAGTTTTAATTTCTTATTTTTCAAAATGGAAAATAGCTTTTGGAAAAGCTTAAACGCCGGAAAATTCATATTTTGTAAGAAGCAAATAGGAAATTCTAAAAATCTGGAAAATTTTCAAAAAACAGAAGTTTTCACAAAACGACAAAAATAAATTAACAAAAATCTTTGAAAATATAAAGTTTCAAAATTTCGAAATCGAAAAAAGAGTTGCTGCAAAAAGGTAAAACGCCAAAAAAACAACATTGCAAAAGAAAACAGGGATATTCTAAATTGCAAAAAAATTACTTTCGAAAATGGAAGAGATTTCGCAAAGTATATAATTTAAGAAAAAGTTAAGCTTTTTCCACAGAAAACTCTTTAAAATCAAATATGCTTAAAATTAAAATGAGTGAAAAGTCAATACGTAAAAAACAGGAAGTTTTCGAAAGTCTTAAACGCCGAAATTTTCAGTCGAAGAGAGTTGGGAAAAAAAAAAGGGCAAAAAAAATTTCAAATCTGTAAAAACCAGAAGGAAAAAATTCGAATTCTAGAAATAGGAAAAAGGTGGAGAAGTATGGCATAAAACACAGTGACCTTTCAATATCTTAAAAGAAAAACTTGTTAAAAGCTTAAATGGAAAAATATCGAAGATTGAGAAAACGAAGAGGAAGTTATTTAAAAGTTTTAGATTTTAAAACATCAAATTTATACAAAAAAAGTTGAAACAAATTTAAATACGAAGATTTTCTTTTTTGAAAAGGCTAATAGGCGGGCGAATGCGAAAATACAAAAAGTTCAAAAATAGAGAACGAAAGTCTTTGAATTTTCCAACTTGCAAAAATATCCACAAACTCACAAAACTCATTTAGAAAGCTTTTCAAAGTTTGAATTTCTTCTTTTTCAAAACGGAAAAATAGCTTTTGGAAAAGCTTAAACGCCGGAAAATTCATATTTTGTAAGAAGCATGTGGGAAGTTCTAAAAATCTGGAAAAATTTTCAAAAAGAGAAGTTTTAACAAAACGACAAAAATAAGTTAACATAAACCTTTGAAAATATTAAGTTTCAAAATTTTCGAAATCGTTAATAGAGTTGCTGCAAAAAGGTAACACGCCAAAAAAACAACATTGTAAAATAAAACAGTGATATTCTAAATTGTAAAAATATTACTTTCGAAAATGGAAGAGATTTCGAAAAATATAAAATTTAAGAGAGATTTAAGCCCTTTCAACGGAAAATTCTATAAAATCAAATATGCTTAAAATTAAAATGAGTGAAAAGCCAAGACGTAGAAAACAAGATGTTTTCGAAAATCTTAAACGCCGAAAATTTCAGTTGAAGAGAGTTGGGAAAAGAAAAACGGCCAAAAAATTTTTAAATCTGTAAAAACCAGAAGGCTAAAATTTGAATTTTAGAAAGAGGAAAAAGCTGGAGAAGTATGGCATAAAATACCGTGACTTTTAAAAGTCTTAAAAGAAAAAGTTGTTAAAAGCAGAAATGGAAAAACAACGAAGATCGAGAAAACGAAGACGAAGTTATTTGAAAGTGTCAGATTTTACAACATCAAATTTATTCAAAAAAAGTTGAAACAAATTTAAATACAAAGATTTTCTTTTTTGAAATGGCTGAAAGGCGGGCAAATGCGAAAATGTAAAAAGTTCAAAAATAGATAATGAAAATCTTTGAAATTTCAAACTAGCAAAAATTTTCACAAACTTACAAAACTCATTTAGAAAGCTTTTCAAAGTTTTAATTTCTTATTTTTCAAAATGGAAAAATAGCTTTTGGAAAAGCTTAAACGCCGGAAAATTCATATTTTGTAAGAAGCAAATAGGAAATTCTAAAAATCTGGAAAATTTTAAAAAAACAGAAGTTTTCACAAAACGACAAAAATAAATTAACTAAAATCTTTGAAAATATAAAGTTTCAAAATTTCGAAATCGAAAAAAGAGTTGCTGCAAAAAGGTAAAACGCCAAAAAAACAACATTGCAAAAGAAAACAGGGATATTCTAAATTGCAAAAAAATTACTTTCGAAAATGGAAGAGATTTCGCAAAGTATATAATTTAAGAAAAAGTTAAGCTTTTTCCACAGAAAACTCTTTAAAATCAAATATGCTTAAAATTAAAATGAGTGAAAAGTCAATACGTAAAAAACAGGAAGTTTTCGAAAGTCTTAAACGCCGAAATTTTCAGTCGAAGAGAGTTGGGAAAAAAAAAAGGGCAAAAAAAATTTCAAATCTGTAAAAACCAGAAGGAAAAAATTCGAATTCTAGAAATAGGAAAAAGGTGGAGAAGTATGGCATAAAACACAGTGACCTTTCAATATCTTAAAAGAAAAACTTGTTAAAAGCTTAAATGGAAAAATATCGAAGATTGAGAAAACGAAGAGGAAGTTATTTAAAAGTTTTAGATTTTAAAACATCAAATTTATACAAAAAAAGTTTAAACAAATTTAAATACGAAGATTTTCTTTTTTGAAAAGGCTAATAGGCGGGCGAATGCGAAAATACAAAAAGTTCAAAAATAGAGAACGAAAGTCTTTGAATTTTCCAACTTGCAAAAATATCCACAAACTCACAAAACTCATTTAGAAAGCTTTTCAAAGTTTGAATTTCTTCTTTTTCAAAACGGAAAAATAGCTTTTGGAAAAGCTTAAACGCCGGAAAATTCATATTTTGTAAGAAGCATGTGGGAAGTTCTAAAAATCTGGAAAAATTTTCAAAAAGAGAAGTTTTAACAAAACGACAAAAATAAGTTAACATAAACCTTTGAAAATATTAAGTTTCAAAATTTTCGAAATCGTTAATAGAGTTGCTGCAAAAAGGTAACACGCCAAAAAAACAACATTGTAAAATAAAACAGTGATATTCTAAATTGTAAAAATATTACTTTCGAAAATGGAAGAGATTTCGAAAAATATAAAATTTAAGAGAGATTTAAGCCCTTTCAACGGAAAATTCTATAAAATCAAATATGCTTAAAATTAAAATGAGTGAAAAGCCAAGACGTAGAAAACAAGATGTTTTCGAAAATCTTAAACGCCGAAAATTTCAGTTGAAGAGAGTTGGGAAAAGTAAAACGGCCAAAAAATTTTTAAATCTGTAAAAACCAGAAGGCTAAAATTTGAATTTTAGAAAGAGGAAAAAGCTGGAGAAGTATGGCATAAAATACCGTGACTTTTAAAAGTCTTAAAAGAAAAAGTTGTTAAAAGCAGAAATGGAAAAACAACGAAGATCGAGAAAACGAAGACGAAGTTATTTGAAAGTGTCAGATTTTACAACATCAAATTTATTCAAAAAAAGTTGAAACAAATTTAAATACAAAGATTTTCTTTTTTGAAATGGCTGAAAGGCGGGCAAATGCGAAAATGTAAAAAGTTCAAAAATAGATAATGAAAATCTTTGAAATTTCAAACTAGCAAAAATTTTCACAAACTTACAAAACTCATTTAGAAAGCTTTTCAAAGTTTTAATTTCTTATTTTTCAAAATGGAAAAATAGCTTTTGGAAAAGCTTAAACGCCGGAAAATTCATATTTTGTAAGAAGCAAATAGGAAATTCTAAAAATCTGGAAAATTTTAAAAAAACAGAAGTTTTCACAAAACGACAAAAATAAATTAACTAAAATCTTTGAAAATATAAAGTTTCAAAATTTCGAAATCGAAAAAAGAGTTGCTGCAAAAAGGTAAAACGCCAAAAAAACAACATTGCAAAAGAAAACAGGGATATTCTAAATTGCAAAAAAATTACTTTCGAAAATGGAAGAGATTTCGCAAAGTATATAATTTAAGAAAAAGTTAAGCTTTTTCCACAGAAAACTCTTTAAAATCAAATATGCTTAAAATTAAAATGAGTGAAAAGTCAATACGTAAAAAACAGGAAGTTTTCGAAAGTCTTAAACGCCGAAATTTTCAGTCGAAGAGAGTTGGGAAAAAAAAAAGGGCAAAAAAAATTTCAAATCTGTAAAAACCAGAAGGAAAAAATTCGAATTCTAGAAATAGGAAAAAGGTGGAGAAGTATGGCATAAAACACAGTGACCTTTCAATATCTTAAAAGAAAAACTTGTTAAAAGCTTAAATGGAAAAATATCGAAGATTGAGAAAACGAAGAGGAAGTTATTTAAAAGTTTTAGATTTTAAAACATCAAATTTATACAAAAAAAGTTGAAACAAATTTAAATACGAAGATTTTCTTTTTTGAAAAGGCTAATAGGCGGGCGAATGCGAAAATACAAAAAGTTCAAAAATAGAGAACGAAAGTCTTTGAATTTTCCAACTTGCAAAAATATCCACAAACTCACAAAACTCATTTAGAAAGCTTTTCAAAGTTTGAATTTCTTCTTTTTCAAAACGGAAAAATAGCTTTTGGAAAAGCTTAAACGCCGGAAAATTCATATTTTGTAAGAAGCATGTGGGAAGTTCTAAAAATCTGGAAAAATTTTCAAAAAGAGAAGTTTTAACAAAACGACAAAAATAAGTTAACATAAACCTTTGAAAATATTAAGTTTCAAAATTTTCGAAATCGTTAATAGAGTTGCTGCAAAAAGGTAACACGCCAAAAAAACAACATTGTAAAATAAAACAGTGATATTCTAAATTGTAAAAATATTACATTCGAAAATGGAAGAGATTTCGAAAAATATAAAATTTAAGAGAGATTTAAGCCCTTTCAACGGAAAATTCTATAAAATCAAATATGCTTAAAATTAAAATGAGTGAAAAGCCAAGACGTAGAAAACAAGATGTTTTCGAAAATCTTAAACGCCGAAAATTTCAGTTGAAGAGAGTTGGGAAAAGAAAAACGGCCAAAAAATTTTTAAATCTGTAAAAACCAGAAGGCTAAAATTTGAATTTTAGAAAGAGGAAAAAGCTGGAGAAGTATGGCATAAAATACCGTGACTTTTAAAAGTCTTAAAAGAAAAAGTTGTTAAAAGCAGAAATGGAAAAACAACGAAGATCGAGAAAACGAAGACGAAGTTATTTGAAAGTGTCAGATTTTACAACATCAAATTTATTCAAAAAAAGTTGAAACAAATTTAAATACAAAGATTTTCTTTTTTGAAATGGCTGAAAGGCGGGCAAATGCGAAAATGTAAAAAGTTCAAAAATAGATAATGAAAATCTTTGAAATTTCAAACTAGCAAAAATTTTCACAAACTTACAAAACTCATTTAGAAAGCTTTTCAAAGTTTTAATTTCTTATTTTTCAAAATGGAAAAATAGCTTTTGGAAAAGCTTAAACGCCGGAAAATTCATATTTTGTAAGAAGCAAATAGGAAATTCTAAAAATCTGGAAAATTTTAAAAAAACAGAAGTTTTCACAAAACGACAAAAATAAATTAACTAAAATCTTTGAAAATATAAAGTTTCAAAATTTCGAAATCGAAAAAAGAGTTGCTGCAAAAAGGTAAAACGCCAAAAAAACAACATTGCAAAAGAAAACAGGGATATTCTAAATTGCAAAAAAATTACTTTCGAAAATGGAAGAGATTTCGCAAAGTATATAATTTAAGAAAAAGTTAAGCTTTTTCCACAGAAAACTCTTTAAAATCAAATATGCTTAAAATTAAAATGAGTGAAAAGTCAATACGTAAAAAACAGGAAGTTTTCGAAAGTCTTAAACGCCGAAATTTTCAGTCGAAGAGAGTTGGGAAAAAAAAAAGGGCAAAAAAAATTTCAAATCTGTAAAAACCAGAAGGAAAAAATTCGAATTCTAGAAATAGGAAAAAGGTGGAGAAGTATGGCATAAAACACAGTGACCTTTCAATATCTTAAAAGAAAAACTTGTTAAAAGCTTAAATGGAAAAATATCGAAGATTGAGAAAACGAAGAGGAAGTTATTTAAAAGTTTTAGATTTTAAAACATCAAATTTATACAAAAAAAGTTTAAACAAATTTAAATACGAAGATTTTCTTTTTTGAAAAGGCTAATAGGCGGGCGAATGCGAAAATACAAAAAGTTCAAAAATAGAGAACGAAAGTCTTTGAATTTTCCAACTTGCAAAAATATCCACAAACTCACAAAACTCATTTAGAAAGCTTTTCAAAGTTTGAATTTCTTCTTTTTCAAAACGGAAAAATAGCTTTTGGAAAAGCTTAAACGCCGGAAAATTCATATTTTGTAAGAAGCATGTGGGAAGTTCTAAAAATCTGGAAAAATTTTCAAAAAGAGAAGTTTTAACAAAACGACAAAAATAAGTTAACATAAACCTTTGAAAATATTAAGTTTCAAAATTTTCGAAATCGTTAATAGAGTTGCTGCAAAAAGGTAACACGCCAAAAAAACAACATTGTAAAATAAAACAGTGATATTCTAAATTGTAAAAATATTACATTCGAAAATGGAAGAGATTTCGAAAAATATAAAATTTAAGAGAGATTTAAGCCCTTTCAACGGAAAATTCTATAAAATCAAATATGCTTAAAATTAAAATGAGTGAAAAGCCAAGACGTAGAAAACAAGATGTTTTCGAAAATCTTAAACGCCGAAAATTTCAGTTGAAGAGAGTTGGGAAAAGAAAAACGGCCAAAAAATTTTTAAATCTGTAAAAACCAGAAGGCTAAAATTTGAATTTTAGAAAGAGGAAAAAGCTGGAGAAGTATGGCATAAAATACCGTGACTTTTAAAAGTCTTAAAAGAAAAAGTTGTTAAAAGCAGAAATGGAAAAACAACGAAGATCGAGAAAACGAAGACGAAGTTATTTGAAAGTGTCAGATTTTACAACATCAAATTTATTCAAAAAAAGTTGAAACAAATTTAAATACAAAGATTTTCTTTTTTGAAATGGCTGAAAGGCGGGCAAATGCGAAAATGTAAAAAGTTCAAAAATAGATAATGAAAATCTTTGAAATTTCAAACTAGCAAAAATTTTCACAAACTTACAAAACTCATTTAGAAAGCTTTTCAAAGTTTTAATTTCTTATTTTTCAAAATGGAAAAATAGCTTTTGGAAAAGCTTAAACGCCGGAAAATTCATATTTTGTAAGAAGCAAATAGGAAATTCTAAAAATCTGGAAAATTTTAAAAAAACAGAAGTTTTCACAAAACGACAAAAATAAATTAACTAAAATCTTTGAAAATATAAAGTTTCAAAATTTCGAAATCGAAAAAAGAGTTGCTGCAAAAAGGTAAAACGCCAAAAAAACAACATTGCAAAAGAAAACAGGGATATTCTAAATTGCAAAAAAATTACTTTCGAAAATGGAAGAGATTTCGCAAAGTATATAATTTAAGAAAAAGTTAAGCTTTTTCCACAGAAAACTCTTTAAAATCAAATATGCTTAAAATTAAAATGAGTGAAAAGTCAATACGTAAAAAACAGGAAGTTTTCGAAAGTCTTAAACGCCGAAATTTTCAGTCGAAGAGAGTTGGGAAAAAAAAAAGGGCAAAAAAAATTTCAAATCTGTAAAAACCAGAAGGAAAAAATTCGAATTCTAGAAATAGGAAAAAGGTGGAGAAGTATGGCATAAAACACAGTGACCTTTCAATATCTTAAAAGAAAAACTTGTTAAAAGCTTAAATGGAAAAATATCGAAGATTGAGAAAACGAAGAGGAAGTTATTTAAAAGTTTTAGATTTTAAAACATCAAATTTATACAAAAAAAGTTTAAACAAATTTAAATACGAAGATTTTCTTTTTTGAAAAGGCTAATAGGCGGGCGAATGCGAAAATACAAAAAGTTCAAAAATAGAGAACGAAAGTCTTTGAATTTTCCAACTTGCAAAAATATCCACAAACTCACAAAACTCATTTAGAAAGCTTTTCAAAGTTTGAATTTCTTCTTTTTCAAAACGGAAAAATAGCTTTTGGAAAAGCTTAAACGCCGGAAAATTCATATTTTGTAAGAAGCATGTGGGAAGTTCTAAAAATCTGGAAAAATTTTCAAAAAGAGAAGTTTTAACAAAACGACAAAAATAAGTTAACATAAACCTTTGAAAATATTAAGTTTCAAAATTTTCGAAATCGTTAATAGAGTTGCTGCAAAAAGGTAACACGCCAAAAAAACAACATTGTAAAATAAAACAGTGATATTCTAAATTGTAAAAATATTACATTCGAAAATGGAAGAGATTTCGAAAAATATAAAATTTAAGAGAGATTTAAGCCCTTTCAACGGAAAATTCTATAAAATCAAATATGCTTAAAATTAAAATGAGTGAAAAGCCAAGACGTAGAAAACAAGATGTTTTCGAAAATCTTAAACGCCGAAAATTTCAGTTGAAGAGAGTTGGGAAAAGAAAAACGGCCAAAAAATTTTTAAATCTGTAAAAACCAGAAGGCTAAAATTTGAATTTTAGAAAGAGGAAAAAGCTGGAGAAGTATGGCATAAAATACCGTGACTTTTAAAAGTCTTAAAAGAAAAAGTTGTTAAAAGCAGAAATGGAAAAACAACGAAGATCGAGAAAACGAAGACGAAGTTATTTGAAAGTGTCAGATTTTACAACATCAAATTTATTCAAAAAAAGTTGAAACAAATTTAAATACAAAGATTTTCTTTTTTGAAATGGCTGAAAGGCGGGCAAATGCGAAAATGTAAAAAGTTCAAAAATAGATAATGAAAATCTTTGAAATTTCAAACTAGCAAAAATTTTCACAAACTTACAAAACTCATTTAGAAAGCTTTTCAAAGTTTTAATTTCTTATTTTTCAAAATGGAAAAATAGCTTTTGGAAAAGCTTAAACGCCGGAAAATTCATATTTTGTAAGAAGCAAATAGGAAATTCTAAAAATCTGGAAAATTTTAAAAAAACAGAAGTTTTCACAAAACGACAAAAATAAATTAACTAAAATCTTTGAAAATATAAAGTTTCAAAATTTCGAAATCGAAAAAAGAGTTGCTGCAAAAAGGTAAAACGCCAAAAAAACAACATTGCAAAAGAAAACAGGGATATTCTAAATTGCAAAAAAATTACTTTCGAAAATGGAAGAGATTTCGCAAAGTATATAATTTAAGAAAAAGTTAAGCTTTTTCCACAGAAAACTCTTTAAAATCAAATATGCTTAAAATTAAAATGAGTGAAAAGTCAATACGTAAAAAACAGGAAGTTTTCGAAAGTCTTAAACGCCGAAATTTTCAGTCGAAGAGAGTTGGGAAAAAAAAAAGGGCAAAAAAAATTTCAAATCTGTAAAAACCAGAAGGAAAAAATTCGAATTCTAGAAATAGGAAAAAGGTGGAGAAGTATGGCATAAAACACAGTGACCTTTCAATATCTTAAAAGAAAAACTTGTTAAAAGCTTAAATGGAAAAATATCGAAGATTGAGAAAACGAAGAGGAAGTTATTTAAAAGTTTTAGATTTTAAAACATCAAATTTATACAAAAAAAGTTTAAACAAATTTAAATACGAAGATTTTCTTTTTTGAAAAGGCTAATAGGCGGGCGAATGCGAAAATACAAAAAGTTCAAAAATAGAGAACGAAAGTCTTTGAATTTTCCAACTTGCAAAAATATCCACAAACTCACAAAACTCATTTAGAAAGCTTTTCAAAGTTTGAATTTCTTCTTTTTCAAAACGGAAAAATAGCTTTTGGAAAAGCTTAAACGCCGGAAAATTCATATTTTGTAAGAAGCATGTGGGAAGTTCTAAAAATCTGGAAAAATTTTCAAAAAGAGAAGTTTTAACAAAACGACAAAAATAAGTTAACATAAACCTTTGAAAATATTAAGTTTCAAAATTTTCGAAATCGTTAATAGAGTTGCTGCAAAAAGGTAACACGCCAAAAAAACAACATTGTAAAATAAAACAGTGATATTCTAAATTGTAAAAATATTACATTCGAAAATGGAAGAGATTTCGAAAAATATAAAATTTAAGAGAGATTTAAGCCCTTTCAACGGAAAATTCTATAAAATCAAATATGCTTAAAATTAAAATGAGTGAAAAGCCAAGACGTAGAAAACAAGATGTTTTCGAAAATCTTAAACGCCGAAAATTTCAGTTGAAGAGAGTTGGGAAAAGAAAAACGGCCAAAAAATTTTTAAATCTGTAAAAACCAGAAGGCTAAAATTTGAATTTTAGAAAGAGGAAAAAGCTGGAGAAGTATGGCATAAAATACCGTGACTTTTAAAAGTCTTAAAAGAAAAAGTTGTTAAAAGCAGAAATGGAAAAACAACGAAGATCGAGAAAACGAAGACGAAGTTATTTGAAAGTGTCAGATTTTACAACATCAAATTTATTCAAAAAAAGTTGAAACAAATTTAAATACAAAGATTTTCTTTTTTGAAATGGCTGAAAGGCGGGCAAATGCGAAAATGTAAAAAGTTCAAAAATAGATAATGAAAATCTTTGAAATTTCAAACTAGCAAAAATTTTCACAAACTTACAAAACTCATTTAGAAAGCTTTTCAAAGTTTTAATTTCTTATTTTTCAAAATGGAAAAATAGCTTTTGGAAAAGCTTAAACGCCGGAAAATTCATATTTTGTAAGAAGCAAATAGGAAATTCTAAAAATCTGGAAAATTTTAAAAAATCAGAAGTTTTCACAAAACGACAAAAATAAATTAACTAAAATCTTTGAAAATATAAAGTTTCAAAATTTCGAAATCGAAAAAAGAGTTGCTGCAAAAAGGTAAAACGCCAAAAAAACAACATTGCAAAAGAAAACAGGGATATTCTAAATTGCAAAAAAATTACTTTCGAAAATGGAAGAGATTTCGCAAAGTATATAATTTAAGAAAAAGTTAAGCTTTTTCCACAGAAAACTCTTTAAAATCAAATATGCTTAAAATTAAAATGAGTGAAAAGTCAATACGTAAAAAACAGGAAGTTTTCGAAAGTCTTAAACGCCGAAATTTTCAGTCGAAGAGAGTTGGGAAAAAAAAAAGGGCAAAAAAAATTTCAAATCTGTAAAAACCAGAAGGAAAAAATTCGAATTCTAGAAATAGGAAAAAGGTGGAGAAGTATGGCATAAAACACAGTGACCTTTCAATATCTTAAAAGAAAAACTTGTTAAAAGCTTAAATGGAAAAATATCGAAGATTGAGAAAACGAAGAGGAAGTTATTTAAAAGTTTTAGATTTTAAAACATCAAATTTATACAAAAAAAGTTGAAACAAATTTAAATACGAAGATTTTCTTTTTTGAAAAGGCTAATAGGCGGGCGAATGCGAAAATACAAAAAGTTCAAAAATAGAGAACGAAAGTCTTTGAATTTTCCAACTTGCAAAAATATCCACAAACTCACAAAACTCATTTAGAAAGCTTTTCAAAGTTTGAATTTCTTCTTTTTCAAAACGGAAAAATAGCTTTTGGAAAAGCTTAAACGCCGGAAAATTCATATTTTGTAAGAAGCATGTGGGAAGTTCTAAAAATCTGGAAAAATTTTCAAAAAGAGAAGTTTTAACAAAACGACAAAAATAAGTTAACATAAACCTTTGAAAATATTAAGTTTCAAAATTTTCGAAATCGTTAATAGAGTTGCTGCAAAAAGGTAACACGCCAAAAAAACAACATTGTAAAATAAAACAGTGATATTCTAAATTGTAAAAATATTACTTTCGAAAATGGAAGAGATTTCGAAAAATATAAAATTTAAGAGAGATTTAAGCCCTTTCAACGGAAAATTCTATAAAATCAAATATGCTTAAAATTAAAATGAGTGAAAAGCCAAGACGTAGAAAACAAGATGTTTTCGAAAATCTTAAACGCCGAAAATTTCAGTTGAAGAGAGTTGGGAAAAGAAAAACGGCCAAAAAAATTTTAAATCTGTAAAAACCAGAAGGCTAAAATTTGAATTTTAGAAAGAGGAAAAAGCTGGAGAAGTATGGCATAAAATACCGTGACTTTTAAAAGTCTTAAAAGAAAAAGTTGTTAAAAGCAGAAATGGAAAAACAACGAAGATCGAGAAAACGAAGACGAAGTTATTTGAAAGTGTCAGATTTTACAACATCAAATTTATTCAAAAAAAGTTGAAACAAATTTAAATACAAAGATTTTCTTTTTTGAAATGGCTGAAAGGCGGGCAAATGCGAAAATGTAAAAAGTTCAAAAATAGATAATGAAAATCTTTGAAATTTCAAACTAGCAAAAATTTTCACAAACTTACAAAACTCATTTAGAAAGCTTTTCAAAGTTTTAATTTCTTATTTTTCAAAATGGAAAAATAGCTTTTGGAAAAGCTTAAACGCCGGAAAATTCATATTTTGTAAGAAGCAAATAGGAAATTCTAAAAATCTGGAAAATTTTAAAAAAACAGAAGTTTTCACAAAACGACAAAAATAAATTAACAAAAATCTTTGAAAATATAAAGTTTCAAAATTTCGAAATCGAAAAAAGAGTTGCTGCAAAAAGGTAAAACGCCAAAAAAACAACATTGCAAAAGAAAACAGGGATATTCTAAATTGCAAAAAAATTACTTTCGAAAATGGAAGAGGTTTCGCAAAGTATATAATTTAAGAAAAAGTTAAGCTTTTTCCACAGAAAACTCTTTAAAATCAAATATGCTTAAAATTAAAATGAGTGAAAAGTCAATACGTAAAAAACAGGAAGTTTTCGAAAGTCTTAAACGCCGAAATTTTCAGTCGAAGAGAGTTGGGAAAAAAAAAGGGCAAAAAAAATTTCAAATCTGTAAAAACCAGAAGGAAAAAATTCGAATTCTAGAAATAGGAAAAAGGTGGAGAAGTATGGCATAAAACACAGTGACCTTTCAATATCTTAAAAGAAAAACTTGTTAAAAGCTTAAATGGAAAAATATCGAAGATTGAGAAAACGAAGAGGAAGTTATTTAAAAGTTTTAGATTTTAAAACATCAAATTTATACAAAAAAAGTTGAAACAAATTTAAATACGAAGATTTTCTTTTTTGAAAAGGCTAATAGGCGGGCGAATGCGAAAATACAAAAAGTTCAAAAATAGAGAACGAAAGTCTTTGAATTTTCCAACTTGCAAAAATATCCACAAACTCACAAAACTCATTTAGAAAGCTTTTCAAAGTTTGAATTTCTTCTTTTTCAAAACGGAAAAATAGCTTTTGGAAAAGCTTAAACGCCGGAAAATTCATATTTTGTAAGAAGCATGTGGGAAGTTCTAAAAATCTGGAAAAATTTTCAAAAAGAGAAGTTTTAACAAAACGACAAAAATAAGTTAACATAAACCTTTGAAAATATTAAGTTTCAAAATTTTCGAAATCGTTAATAGAGTTGCTGCAAAAAGGTAACACGCCAAAAAAACAACATTGTAAAATAAAACAGTGATATTCTAAATTGTAAAAATATTACTTTCGAAAATGGAAGAGATTTCGAAAAATATAAAATTTAAGAGAGATTTAAGCCCTTTCAACGGAAAATTCTATAAAATCAAATATGCTTAAAATTAAAATGAGTGAAAAGCCAAGACGTAGAAAACAAGATGTTTTCGAAAATCTTAAACGCCGAAAATTTCAGTTGAAGAGAGTTGGGAAAAGAAAAACGGCCAAAAAATTTTTAAATCTGTAAAAACCAGAAGGCTAAAATTTGAATTTTAGAAAGAGGAAAAAGCTGGAGAAGTATGGCATAAAATACCGTGACTTTTAAAAGTCTTAAAAGAAAAAGTTGTTAAAAGCAGAAATGGAAAAACAACGAAGATCGAGAAAACGAAGACGAAGTTATTTGAAAGTGTCAGATTTTACAACATCAAATTTATTCAAAAAAAGTTGAAACAAATTTAAATACAAAGATTTTCTTTTTTGAAATGGCTGAAAGGCGGGCAAATGCGAAAATGTAAAAAGTTCAAAAATAGATAATGAAAATCTTTGAAATTTCAAACTAGCAAAAATTTTCACAAACTTACAAAACTCATTTAGAAAGCTTTTCAAAGTTTTAATTTCTTATTTTTCAAAATGGAAAAATAGCTTTTGGAAAAGCTTAAACGCCGGAAAATTCATATTTTGTAAGAAGCAAATAGGAAATTCTAAAAATCTGGAAAATTTTAAAAAAACAGAAGTTTTCACAAAACGACAAAAATAAATTAACAAAAATCTTTGAAAATATAAAGTTTCAAAATTTCGAAATCGAAAAAAGAGTTGTTGCAAAAAGGTAAAACGCCAAAAAAACAACATTGCAAAAGAAAACAGGGATATTCTAAATTGCAAAAAAATTACTTTCGAAAATGGAAGAGATTTCGCAAAGTATATAATTTAAGAAAAATTTAAGCTTTTTCCACAGAAAACTCTTTAAAATCAAATATGCTTAAAATTAAAATGAGTGAAAAGTCAATACGTAAAAAACAGGAAGTTTTCGAAAGTCTTAAACGCCGAAATTTTCAGTCGAAGAGAGTTGGGAAAAAAAAAGGGCAAAAAAAATTTCAAATCTGTAAAAACCAGAAGGAAAAAATTCGAATTCTAGAAATAGGAAAAAGGTGGAGAAGTATGGCATAAAACACAGTGACCTTTCAATATCTTAAAAGAAAAACTTGTTAAAAGCTTAAATGGAAAAATATCGAAGATTGAGAAAACGAAGAGGAAGTTATTTAAAAGTTTTAGATTTTAAAACATCAAATTTATACAAAAAAAGTTTAAACAAATTTAAATACGAAGATTTTCTTTTTTGAAAAGGCTAATAGGCGGGCGAATGCGAAAATACAAAAAGTTCAAAAATAGAGAACGAAAGTCTTTGAATTTTCCAACTTGCAAAAATATCCACAAACTCACAAAACTCATTTAGAAAGCTTTTCAAAGTTTGAATTTCTTCTTTTTCAAAACGGAAAAATAGCTTTTGGAAAAGCTTAAACGCCGGAAAATTCATATTTTGTAAGAAGCATGTGGGAAGTTCTAAAAATCTGTAAAAATTTTCAAAAAGAGAAGTTTTAACAAAACGACAAAAATAAGTTAACATAAACCTTTGAAAATATTAAGTTTCAAAATTTTCGAAATCGTTAATAGAGTTGCTGCAAAAAGGTAACACGCCAAAAAAACAACATTGTAAAATAAAACAGTGATATTCTAAATTGTAAAAATATTACTTTCGAAAATGGAAGAGATTTCGAAAAATATAAAATTTAAGAGAGATTTAAGCCCTTTCAACGGAAAATTCTATAAAATCAAATATGCTTAAAATTAAAATGAGTGAAAAGCCAAGACGTAGAAAACAAGATGTTTTCGAAAATCTTAAACGCCGAAAATTTCAGTTGAAGAGAGTTGGGAAAAGAAAAACGGCCAAAAAATTTTTAAATCTGTAAAAACCAGAAGGCTAAAATTTGAATTTTAGAAAGAGGAAAAAGCTGGAGAAGTATGGCATAAAATACCGTGACTTTTAAAAGTCTTAAAAGAAAAAGTTGTTAAAAGCAGAAATGGAAAAACAACGAAGATCGAGAAAACGAAGACGAAGTTATTTGAAAGTGTCAGATTTTACAACATCAAATTTATTCAAAAAAAGTTGAAACAAATTTAAATACAAAGATTTTCTTTTTTGAAATGGCTGAAAGGCGGGCAAATGCGAAAATGTAAAAAGTTCAAAAATAGATAATGAAAATCTTTGAAATTTCAAACTAGCAAAAATTTTCACAAAATTACAAAACTCATTTAGAAAGCTTTTCAAAGTTTTAATTTCTTATTTTTAAAATGGAAAAATAGCTTTTGGAAAAGCTTAAACGCCGGAAAATTCATATTTTGTAAGAAGCAAATAGGAAATTCTAAAAATCTGGAAAATTTTAAAAAAACAGAAGTTTTCACAAAACGACAAAAATAAATTAACAAAAATCTTTGAAAATATAAAGTTTCAAAATTTCGAAATCGAAAAAAGAGTTGCTGCAAAAAGGTAAAACGCCAAAAAAACAACATTGCAAAAGAAAACAGGGATATTCTAAATTGCAAAAAAATTACTTTCGAAAATGGAAGAGATTTCGCAAAGTATATAATTTAAGAAAAATTTAAGCTTTTTCCACAGAAAACTCTTTAAAATCAAATATGCTTAAAATTAAAATGAGTGAAAAGTCAATACGTAAAAAACAGGAAGTTTTCGAAAGTCTTAAACGCCGAAATTTTCAGTCGAAGAGAGTTGGGAAAAAAAAAGGGCAAAAAAAATTTCAAATCTGTAAAAACCAGAAGGAAAAAATTCGAATTCTAGAAATAGGAAAAAGGTGGAGAAGTATGGCATAAAACACAGTGACCTTTCAATATCTTAAAAGAAAAACTTGTTAAAAGCTTAAATGGAAAAATATCGAAGATTGAGAAAACGAAGAGGAAGTTATTTAAAAGTTTTAGATTTTAAAACATCAAATTTATACAAAAAAAGTTGAAACAAATTTAAATACGAAGATTTTCTTTTTTGAAAAGGCTAATAGGCGGGCGAATGCGAAAATACAAAAAGTTCAAAAATAGAGAACGAAAGTCTTTGAATTTTCCAACTTGCAAAAATATCCACAAACTCACAAAACTCATTTAGAAAGCTTTTCAAAGTTTGAATTTCTTCTTTTTCAAAACGGAAAAATAGCTTTTGGAAAAGCTTAAACGCCGGAAAATTCATATTTTGTAAGAAGCATGTGGGAAGTTCTAAAAATCTGTAAAAATTTTCAAAAAGAGAAGTTTTAACAAAACGACAAAAATAAGTTAACATAAACCTTTGAAAATATTAAGTTTCAAAATTTTCGAAATCGTTAATAGAGTTGCTGCAAAAAGGTAACACGCCAAAAAAACAACATTGTAAAATAAAACAGTGATATTCTAAATTGTAAAAATATTACTTTCGAAAATGGAAGAGATTTCGAAAAATATAAAATTTAAGAGAGATTTAAGCCCTTTCAACGGAAAATTCTATAAAATCAAATATGCTTAAAATTAAAATGAGTGAAAAGCCAAGACGTAGAAAACAAGATGTTTTCGAAAATCTTAAACGCCGAAAATTTCAGTTGAAGAGAGTTGGGAAAAGAAAAACGGCCAAAAAATTTTTAAATCTGTAAAAACCAGAAGGCTAAAATTTGAATTTTAGAAAGAGGAAAAAGCTGGAGAAGTATGGCATAAAATACCGTGACTTTTAAAAGTCTTAAAAGAAAAAGTTGTTAAAAGCAGAAATGGAAAAACAACGAAGATCGAGAAAACGAAGACGAAGTTATTTGAAAGTGTCAGATTTTACAACATCAAATTTATTCAAAAAAAGTTGAAACAAATTTAAATACAAAGATTTTCTTTTTTGAAATGGCTGAAAGGCGGGCAAATGCGAAAATGTAAAAAGTTCAAAAATAGATAATGAAAATCTTTGAAATTTCAAACTAGCAAAAATTTTCACAAACTTACAAAACTCATTTAGAAAGCTTTTCAAAGTTTTAATTTCTTATTTTTCAAAATGGAAAAATAGCTTTTGGAAAAGCTTAAACGCCGGAAAATTCATATTTTGTAAGAAGCAAATAGGAAATTCTAAAAATCTGGAAAATTTTAAAAAAACAGAAGTTTTCACAAAACGACAAAAATAAATTAACAAAAATCTTTGAAAATATAAAGTTTCAAAATTTCGAAATCGAAAAAAGAGTTGCTGCAAAAAGGTAAAACGCCAAAAAAACAACATTGCAAAAGAAAACAGGGATATTCTAAATTGCAAAAAAATTACTTTCGAAAATGGAAGAGATTTCGCAAAGTATATAATTTAAGAAAAATTTAAGCTTTTTCCACAGAAAACTCTTTAAAATCAAATATGCTTAAAATTAAAATGAGTGAAAAGTCAATACGTAAAAAACAGGAAGTTTTCGAAAGTCTTAAACGCCGAAATTTTCAGTCGAAGAGAGTTGGGAAAAAAAAAGGGCAAAAAAAATTTCAAATCTGTAAAAACCAGAAGGAAAAAATTCGAATTCTAGAAATAGGAAAAAGGTGGAGAAGTATGGCATAAAACACAGTGACCTTTCAATATCTTAAAAGAAAAACTTGTTAAAAGCTTAAATGGAAAAATATCGAAGATTGAGAAAACGAAGAGGAAGTTATTTAAAAGTTTTAGATTTTAAAACATCAAATTTATACAAAAAAAGTTGAAACAAATTTAAATACGAAGATTTTCTTTTTTGAAAAGGCTAATAGGCGGGCGAATGCGAAAATACAAAAAGTTCAAAAATAGAGAACGAAAGTCTTTGAATTTTCCAACTTGCAAAAATATCCACAAACTCACAAAACTCATTTAGAAAGCTTTTCAAAGTTTGAATTTCTTCTTTTTCAAAACGGAAAAATAGCTTTTGGAAAAGCTTAAACGCCGGAAAATTCATATTTTGTAAGAAGCATGTGGGAAGTTCTAAAAATCTGTAAAAATTTTCAAAAAGAGAAGTTTTAACAAAACGACAAAAATAAGTTAACATAAACCTTTGAAAATATTAAGTTTCAAAATTTTCGAAATCGTTAATAGAGTTGCTGCAAAAAGGTAACACGCCAAAAAAACAACATTGTAAAATAAAACAGTGATATTCTAAATTGTAAAAATATTACTTTCGAAAATGGAAGAGATTTCGAAAAATATAAAATTTAAGAGAGATTTAAGCCCTTTCAACGGAAAATTCTATAAAATCAAATATGCTTAAAATTAAAATGAGTGAAAAGCCAAGACGTAGAAAACAAGATGTTTTCGAAAATCTTAAACGCCGAAAATTTCAGTTGAAGAGAGTTGGGAAAAGAAAAACGGCCAAAAAATTTTTAAATCTGTAAAAACCAGAAGGCTAAAATTTGAATTTTAGAAAGAGGAAAAAGCTGGAGAAGTATGGCATAAAATACCGTGACTTTTAAAAGTCTTAAAAGAAAAAGTTGTTAAAAGCAGAAATGGAAAAACAACGAAGATCGAGAAAACGAAGACGAAGTTATTTGAAAGTGTCAGATTTTACAACATCAAATTTATTCAAAAAAAGTTGAAACAAATTTAAATACAAAGATTTTCTTTTTTGAAATGGCTGAAAGGCGGGCAAATGCGAAAATGTAAAAAGTTCAAAAATAGATAATGAAAATCTTTGAAATTTCAAACTAGCAAAAATTTTCACAAACTTACAAAACTCATTTAGAAAGCTTTTCAAAGTTTTAATTTCTTATTTTTCAAAATGGAAAAATAGCTTTTGGAAAAGCTTAAACGCCGGAAAATTCATATTTTGTAAGAAGCAAATAGGAAATTCTAAAAATCTGGAAAATTTTAAAAAAACAGAAGTTTTCACAAAACGACAAAAATAAATTAACAAAAATCTTTGAAAATATAAAGTTTCAAAATTTCGAAATCGAAAAAAGAGTTGCTGCAAAAAGGTAAAACGCCAAAAAAACAACATTGCAAAAGAAAACAGGGATATTCTAAATTGCAAAAAAATTACTTTCGAAAATGGAAGAGATTTCGCAAAGTATATAATTTAAGAAAAATTTAAGCTTTTTCCACAGAAAACTCTTTAAAATCAAATATGCTTAAAATTAAAATGAGTGAAAAGTCAATACGTAAAAAACAGGAAGTTTTCGAAAGTCTTAAACGCCGAAATTTTCAGTCGAAGAGAGTTGGGAAAAAAAAAGGGCAAAAAAAATTTCAAATCTGTAAAAACCAGAAGGAAAAAATTCGAATTCTAGAAATAGGAAAAAGGTGGAGAAGTATGGCATAAAACACAGTGACCTTTCAATATCTTAAAAGAAAAACTTGTTAAAAGCTTAAATGGAAAAATATCGAAGATTGAGAAAACGAAGAGGAAGTTATTTAAAAGTTTTAGATTTTAAAACATCAAATTTATACAAAAAAAGTTGAAACAAATTTAAATACGAAGATTTTCTTTTTTGAAAAGGCTAATAGGCGGGCGAATGCGAAAATACAAAAAGTTCAAAAATAGAGAACGAAAGTCTTTGAATTTTCCAACTTGCAAAAATATCCACAAACTCACAAAACTCATTTAGAAAGCTTTTCAAAGTTTGAATTTCTTCTTTTTCAAAACGGAAAAATAGCTTTTGGAAAAGCTTAAACGCCGGAAAATTCATATTTTGTAAGAAGCATGTGGGAAGTTCTAAAAATCTGTAAAAATTTTCAAAAAGAGAAGTTTTAACAAAACGACAAAAATAAGTTAACATAAACCTTTGAAAATATTAAGTTTCAAAATTTTCGAAATCGTTAATAGAGTTGCTGCAAAAAGGTAACACGCCAAAAAAACAACATTGTAAAATAAAACAGTGATATTCTAAATTGTAAAAATATTACTTTCGAAAATGGAAGAGATTTCGAAAAATATAAAATTTAAGAGAGATTTAAGCCCTTTCAACGGAAAATTCTATAAAATCAAATATGCTTAAAATTAAAATGAGTGAAAAGCCAAGACGTAGAAAACAAGATGTTTTCGAAAATCTTAAACGCCGAAAATTTCAGTTGAAGAGAGTTGGGAAAAGAAAAACGGCCAAAAAATTTTTAAATCTGTAAAAACCAGAAGGCTAAAATTTGAATTTTAGAAAGAGGAAAAAGCTGGAGAAGTATGGCATAAAATACCGTGACTTTTAAAAGTCTTAAAAGAAAAAGTTGTTAAAAGCAGAAATGGAAAAACAACGAAGATCGAGAAAACGAAGACGAAGTTATTTGAAAGTGTCAGATTTTACAACATCAAATTTATTCAAAAAAAGTTGAAACAAATTTAAATACAAAGATTTTCTTTTTTGAAATGGCTGAAAGGCGGGCAAATGCGAAAATGTAAAAAGTTCAAAAATAGATAATGAAAATCTTTGAAATTTCAAACTAGCAAAAATTTTCACAAACTTACAAAACTCATTTAGAAAGCTTTTCAAAGTTTTAATTTCTTATTTTTCAAAATGGAAAAATAGCTTTTGGAAAAGCTTAAACGCCGGAAAATTCATATTTTGTAAGAAGCAAATAGGAAATTCTAAAAATCTGGAAAATTTTAAAAAAACAGAAGTTTTCACAAAACGACAAAAATAAATTAACAAAAATCTTTGAAAATATAAAGTTTCAAAATTTCGAAATCGAAAAAAGAGTTGCTGCAAAAAGGTAAAACGCCAAAAAAACAACATTGCAAAAGAAAACAGGGATATTCTAAATTGCAAAAAAATTACTTTCGAAAATGGAAGAGATTTCGCAAAGTATATAATTTAAGAAAAATTTAAGCTTTTTCCACAGAAAACTCTTTAAAATCAAATATGCTTAAAATTAAAATGAGTGAAAAGTCAATACGTAAAAAACAGGAAGTTTTCGAAAGTCTTAAACGCCGAAATTTTCAGTCGAAGAGAGTTGGGAAAAAAAAAGGGCAAAAAAATTTTCAAATCTGTAAAAACCAGAAGGAAAAAATTTGAATTCTAGAAATAGGAAAAAGGTGGAGAAGTATGGCATAAAACACAGTGACCTTTCAATATCTTAAAAGAAAAACTTGTTAAAAGCTGAAATGGAAAAATATCAAAGATTGAGAAAACGAAGAGGAAGTTATTTAAAAGTTTTAGATTTTAAAACATCAAATTTATACAAAAAAAGTTGAAACAAATTTAAATACGAAGATTTTCTTTTTTGAAAAGGCTAATAGGCGGGCGAATGCGAAAATACAAAAAGTTCAAAAATAGAGAACGAAAGTCTTTGAATTTTCCAACTTGCAAAAATATCCACAAACTCACAAAACTCATTTAGAAAGCTTTTCAAAGTTTGAATTTCTTCTTTTTCAAAACGGAAAAATAGCTTTTGGAAAAGCTTAAACGCCGGAAAATTCATATTTTGTAAGAAGCATGTGGGAAGTTCTAAAAATCTGGAAAAATTTTCAAAAAGAGAAGTTTTAACAAAACGACAAAAATAAGTTAACATAAACCTTTGAAAA
The DNA here is from genome assembly GCA_030490835.1 of Annona cherimola. Classification (NCBI taxonomy): domain Eukaryota; kingdom Viridiplantae; phylum Streptophyta; class Magnoliopsida; order Magnoliales; family Annonaceae; genus Annona; species Annona cherimola. Next base: position 35,608,315 of record CM059976.1, on the reverse strand, counting down.
TATTAAGTTTCAAAATTTTCGAAATCGTTAATAGAGTTGCTGCAAAAAGGTAACACGCCAAAAAAACAACATTGTAAAATAAAACAGTGATATTCTAAATTGTAAAAATATTACTTTCGAAAATGGAAGAGATTTCGAAAAATATAAAATTTAAGAGAGATTTAAGCCCTTTCAACGGAAAATTCTATAAAATCAAATATGCTTAAAATTAAAATGAGTGAAAAGCCAAGACGTAGAAAACAAGATGTTTTCGAAAATCTTAAACGCCGAAAATTTCAGTTGAAGAGAGTTGGGAAAAGAAAAACGGCCAAAAAATTTTTAAATCTGTAAAAACCAGAAGGCTAAAATTTGAATTTTAGAAAGAGGAAAAAGCTGGAGAAGTATGGCATAAAATACCGTGACTTTTAAAAATCTTAAGAGAAAAAGTTGTTAAAAGCAGAAATGGAAAAACAACGAAGATCGAGAAAACGAAGACGAAGTTATTTGAAAGTGTCAGATTTTACAACATCAAATTTATTCAAAAAAAGTTGAAACAAATTTAAATACAAAGATTTTCTTTTTTGAAATGGCTGAAAGGCGGGCAAATGCGAAAATGTAAAAAGTTCAAAAATAGATAATGAAAATCTTTGGAATTTCAAACTAGCAAAAATTTTCACAAACTTACAAAACTCATTTAGAAAGCTTTTCAAAGTTTTAATTTCTTATTTTTCAAAATGGAAAAATAGCTTTTGGAAAAGCTTAAACGCCGGAAAATTCATATTTTGTAAGAAGCAAATAGGAAATTCTAAAAATCTGGAAAATTTTCAAAAACAGAAGTTTTCACAAAACGACAAAAATAAATTAACAAAAATCTTTGAAAATATAAAGTTTCAAATTTTCGAAATCGAAAAAAGAGTTGCTGCAAAAAGGTAAAACGCCAAAAAAACAACATTGCAAAAGAAAACAGGGATATTCTAAATTGCAAAAAAATTACTTTCGAAAATGGAAGAGATTTCGCAAAGTAAATAATTTAAGAAAAATTTAAGCTTTTTCCACAGAAAACTCTTTAAAATCAAATATGCTTAAAATTAAAATGAGTGAAAAGTCAATACGTAAAAAACAGGAAGTTTTCGAAAGTCTTAAACGCCGAAATTTTCAGTCGAAGAGAGTTGGGAAAAAAAAAGGGCAAAAAAATTTTCAAATCTGTAAAAACCAGAAGGAAAAAATTCGAATTCTAGAAATAGGAAAAAGGTGGAGAAGTATGGCATAAAACACAGTGACCTTTCAATATCTTAAAAGAAAAACTTGTTAAAAGCTTAAATGGAAAAATATCAAAGATTGAGAAAACGAAGAGGAAGTTATTTAAAAGTTTTAGATTTTAAAACATCAAATTTATACAAAAAAAGTTGAAACAAATTTAAATACGAAGATTTTCTTTTTTGAAAAGGCTAATAGGCGGGCGAATGCGAAAATACAAAAAGTTCAAAAATAGAGAACGAAAGTCTTTGAATTTTCCAACTTGCAAAAATATCCACAAACTCACAAAACTCATTTAGAAAGCTTTTCAAAGTTTGAATTTCTTCTTTTTCAAAACGGAAAAATAGCTTTTGGAAAAGCTTAAACGCCGGAAAATTCATATTTTGTAAGAAGCATGTGGGAAGTTCTAAAAATCTGTAAAAATTTTCAAAAAGAGAAGTTTTAACAAAACGACAAAAATAAGTTAACATAAACCTTTGAAAATATTAAGTTTCAAAATTTTCGAAATCGTTAATAGAGTTGCTGCAAAAAGGTAACACGCCAAAAAAACAACATTGTAAAATAAAACAGTGATATTCTAAATTGTAAAAATATTACTTTCGAAAATGGAAGAGATTTCGAAAAATATAAAATTTAAGAGAGATTTAAGCCCTTTCAACGGAAAATTCTATAAAATCAAATATGCTTAAAATTAAAATGAGTGAAAAGCCAAGACGTAGAAAACAAGATGTTTTCGAAAATCTTAAACGCCGAAAATTTCAGTTGAAGAGAGTTGGGAAAAGAAAAACGGCCAAAAAATTTTTAAATCTGTAAAAACCAGAAGGCTAAAATTTGAATTTTAGAAAGAGGAAAAAGCTGGAGAAGTATGGCATAAAATACCGTGACTTTTAAAAGTCTTAAAAGAAAAAGTTGTTAAAAGCAGAAATGGAAAAACAACGAAGATCGAGAAAACGAAGACGAAGTTATTTGAAAGTGTCAGATTTTACAACATCAAATTTATTCAAAAAAAGTTGAAACAAATTTAAATACAAAGATTTTCTTTTTTGAAATGGCTGAAAGGCGGGCAAATGCGAAAATGTAAAAAGTTCAAAAATAGATAATGAAAATCTTTGAAATTTCAAACTAGCAAAAATTTTCACAAACTTACAAAACTCATTTAGAAAGCTTTTCAAAGTTTTAATTTCTTATTTTTCAAAATGGAAAAATAGCTTTTGGAAAAGCTTAAACGCCGGAAAATTCATATTTTGTAAGAAGCAAATAGGAAATTCTAAAAATCTGGAAAATTTTAAAAAAACAGAAGTTTTCACAAAACGACAAAAATAAATTAACAAAAATCTTTGAAAATATAAAGTTTCAAAATTTCGAAATCGAAAAAAGAGTTGCTGCAAAAAGGTAAAACGCCAAAAAAACAACATTGCAAAAGAAAACAGGGATATTCTAAATTGCAAAAAAATTACTTTCGAAAATGGAAGAGATTTCGCAAAGTATATAATTTAAGAAAAATTTAAGCTTTTTCCACAGAAAACTCTTTAAAATCAAATATGCTTAAAATTAAAATGAGTGAAAAGTCAATACGTAAAAAACAGGAAGTTTTCGAAAGTCTTAAACGCCGAAATTTTCAGTCGAAGAGAGTTGGGAAAAAAAAAGGGCAAAAAAATTTTCAAATCTGTAAAAACCAGAAGGAAAAAATTTGAATTCTAGAAATAGGAAAAAGGTGGAGAAGTATGGCATAAAACACAGTGACCTTTCAATATCTTAAAAGAAAAACTTGTTAAAAGCTGAAATGGAAAAATATCAAAGATTGAGAAAACGAAGAGGAAGTTATTTAAAAGTTTTAGATTTTAAAACATCAAATTTATACAAAAAAAGTTGAAACAAATTTAAATACGAAGATTTTCTTTTTTGAAAAGGCTAATAGGCGGGCGAATGCGAAAATACAAAAAGTTCAAAAATAGAGAACGAAAGTCTTTGAATTTTCCAACTTGCAAAAATATCCACAAACTCACAAAACTCATTTAGAAAGCTTTTCAAAGTTTGAATTTCTTCTTTTTCAAAACGGAAAAATAGCTTTTGGAAAAGCTTAAACGCCGGAAAATTCATATTTTGTAAGAAGCATGTGGGAAGTTCTAAAAATCTGGAAAAATTTTCAAAAAGAGAAGTTTTAACAAAACGACAAAAATAAGTTAACATAAACCTTTGAAAATATTAAGTTTCAAAATTTTCGAAATCGTTAATAGAGTTGCTGCAAAAAGGTAACACGCCAAAAAAACAACATTGTAAAATAAAACAGTGATATTCTAAATTGTAAAAATATTACTTTCGAAAATGGAAGAGATTTCGAAAAATATAAAATTTAAGAGAGATTTAAGCCCTTTCAACGGAAAATTCTATAAAATCAAATATGCTTAAAATTAAAATGAGTGAAAAGCCAAGACGTAGAAAACAAGATGTTTTCGAAAATCTTAAACGCCGAAAATTTCAGTTGAAGAGAGTTGGGAAAAGAAAAACGGCCAAAAAATTTTTAAATCTGTAAAAACCAGAAGGCTAAAATTTGAATTTTAGAAAGAGGAAAAAGCTGGAGAAGTATGGCATAAAATACCGTGACTTTTAAAAATCTTAAGAGAAAAAGTTGTTAAAAGCAGAAATGGAAAAACAACGAAGATCGAGAAAACGAAGACGAAGTTATTTGAAAGTGTCAGATTTTACAACATCAAATTTATTCAAAAAAAGTTGAAACAAATTTAAATACAAAGATTTTCTTTTTTGAAATGGCTGAAAGGCGGGCAAATGCGAAAATGTAAAAAGTTCAAAAATAGATAATGAAAATCTTTGGAATTTCAAACTAGCAAAAATTTTCACAAACTTACAAAACTCATTTAGAAAGCTTTTCAAAGTTTTAATTTCTTATTTTTCAAAATGGAAAAATAGCTTTTGGAAAAGCTTAAACGCCGGAAAATTCATATTTTGTAAGAAGCAAATAGGAAATTCTAAAAATCTGGAAAATTTTAAAAAAACAGAAGTTTTCACAAAACGACAAAAATAAATTAACAAAAATCTTTGAAAATATAAAGTTTCAAAATTTCGAAATCGAAAAAAGAGTTGCTGCAAAAAGGTAAAACGCCAAAAAAACAACATTGCAAAAGAAAACAGGGATATTCTAAATTGCAAAAAAATTACTTTCGAAAATGGAAGAGATTTCGCAAAGTAAATAATTTAAGAAAAATTTAAGCTTTTTCCACAGAAAACTCTTTAAAATCAAATATGCTTAAAATTAAAATGAGTGAAAAGTCAATACGTAAAAAACAGGAAGTTTTCGAAAGTCTTAAACGCCGAAATTTTCAGTCGAAGAGAGTTGGGAAAAAAAAAGGGCAAAAAAAATTTCAAATCTGTAAAAACCAGAAGGAAAAAATTCGAATTCTAGAAATAGGAAAAAGGTGGAGAAGTATGGCATAAAACACAGTGACCTTTCAATATCTTAAAAGAAAAACTTGTTAAAAGCTTAAATGGAAAAATATCAAAGATTGAGAAAACGAAGAGGAAGTTATTTAAAAGTTTTAGATTTTAAAACATCAAATTTATACAAAAAAAGTTGAAACAAATTTAAATACGAAGATTTTCTTTTTTGAAAAGGCTAATAGGCGGGCGAATGCGAAAATACAAAAAGTTCAAAAATAGAGAACGAAAGTCTTTGAATTTTCCAACTTGCAAAAATATCCACAAACTCACAAAACTCATTTAGAAAGCTTTTCAAAGTTTGAATTTCTTCTTTTTCAAAACGGAAAAATAGCTATTGGAAAAGCTTAAACGCCGGAAAATTCATATTTTGTAAGAAGCATGTGGGAAGTTCTAAAAATCTGGAAAAATTTTCAAAAAGAGAAGTTTTAACAAAACGACAAAAATAAGTTAACATAAACCTTTGAAAATATTAAGTTTCAAAATTTTCGAAATCGTTAATAGAGTTGCTGCAAAAAGGTAACACGCCAAAAAAACAACATTGTAAAATAAAACAGTGATATTCTAAATTGTAAAAATATTACTTTCGAAAATGGAAGAGATTTCGAAAAATATAAAATTTAAGAGAGATTTAAGCCCTTTCAACGGAAAATTCTATAAAATCAAATATGCTTAAAATTAAAATGAGTGAAAAGCCAAGACGTAGAAAACAAGATGTTTTCGAAAATCTTAAACGCCGAAAATTTCAGTTGAAGAGAGTTGGGAAAAGAAAAACGGCCAAAAAATTTTTAAATCTGTAAAAACCAGAAGGCTAAAATTTGAATTTTAGAAAGAGGAAAAAGCTGGAGAAGTATGGCATAAAATACCGTGACTTTTAAAAATCTTAAGAGAAAAAGTTGTTAAAAGCAGAAATGGAAAAACAACGAAGATCGAGAAAACGAAGACGAAGTTATTTGAAAGTGTCAGATTTTACAACATCAAATTTATTCAAAAAAAGTTGAAACAAATTTAAATACAAAGATTTTCTTTTTTGAAATGGCTGAAAGGCGGGCAAATGCGAAAATGTAAAAAGTTCAAAAATAGATAATGAAAATCTTTGGAATTTCAAACTAGCAAAAATTTTCACAAACTTACAAAACTCATTTAGAAAGCTTTTCAAAGTTTTAATTTCTTATTTTTCAAAATGGAAAAATAGCTTTTGGAAAAGCTTAAACGCCGGAAAATTCATATTTTGTAAGAAGCAAATAGGAAATTCTAAAAATCTGGAAAATTTTCAAAAACAGAAGTTTTCACAAAACGACAAAAATAAATTAACAAAAATCTTTGAAAATATAAAGTTTCAAATTTTCGAAATCGAAAAAAGAGTTGCTGCAAAAAGGTAAAACGCCAAAAAAACAACATTGCAAAAGAAAACAGGGATATTCTAAATTGCAAAAAAATTACTTTCGAAAATGGAAGAGATTTCGCAAAGTAAATAATTTAAGAAAAATTTAAGCTTTTTCCACAGAAAACTCTTTAAAATCAAATATGCTTAAAATTAAAATGAGTGAAAAGTCAATACGTAAAAAACAGGAAGTTTTCGAAAGTCTTAAACGCCGAAATTTTCAGTCGAAGAGAGTTGGGAAAAAAAAAGGGCAAAAAAATTTTCAAATCTGTAAAAACCAGAAGGAAAAAATTCGAATTCTAGAAATAGGAAAAAGGTGGAGAAGTATGGCATAAAACACAGTGACCTTTCAATATCTTAAAAGAAAAACTTGTTAAAAGCTTAAATGGAAAAATATCAAAGATTGAGAAAACGAAGAGGAAGTTATTTAAAAGTTTTAGATTTTAAAACATCAAATTTATACAAAAAAAGTTGAAACAAATTTAAATACGAAGATTTTCTTTTTTGAAAAGGCTAATAGGCGGGCGAATGCGAAAATACAAAAAGTTCAAAAATAGAGAACGAAAGTCTTTGAATTTTCCAACTTGCAAAAATATCCACAAACTCACAAAACTCATTTAGAAAGCTTTTCAAAGTTTGAATTTCTTCTTTTTCAAAACGGAAAAATAGCTTTTGGAAAAGCTTAAACGCCGGAAAATTCATATTTTGTAAGAAGCATGTGGGAAGTTCTAAAAATCTGGAAAAATTTTCAAAAAGAGAAGTTTTAACAAAACGACAAAAATAAGTTAACATAAACCTTTGAAAATATAAAGTTTCAAAATTTTCGAAATCGTTAATAGAGTTGCTGCAAAAAGGTAACACGCCAAAAAAACAACATTGTAAAATAAAACAGTGATATTCTAAATTGCGAAAATATTACTTTCGAAAATGGAAGAGATTTCGAAAAATATAAAATTTAAGAGAGATTTAAGCCCTTTCAACGGAAAATTCTATAAAATCAAATATGCTTAAAATTAAAATGAGTGAAAAGCCAAGACGTAGAAAACAAGATGTTTTCGAAAATCTTAAACGCCGAAAATTTCAGTTGAAGAGAGTTGGGAAAAGAAAAACGGCCAAAAAATTTTTAAATCTGTAAAAACCAGAAGGCTAAAATTTGAATTTTAGAAAGAGGAAAAAGCTGGAGAAGTATGGCATAAAATACCGTGACTTTTAAAAATCTTAAGAGAAAAAGTTGTTAAAAGCAGAAATGGAAAAACAACGAAGATCGAGAAAACGAAGACGAAGTTATTTGAAAGTGTCAGATTTTACAACATCAAATTTATTCAAAAAAAGTTGAAACAAATTTAAATACAAAGATTTTCTTTTTTGAAATGGCTGAAAGGCGGGCAAATGCGAAAATGTAAAAAGTTCAAAAATAGATAATGAAAATCTTTGGAATTTCAAACTAGCAAAAATTTTCACAAACTTACAAAACTCATTTAGAAAGCTTTTCAAAGTTTTAATTTCTTATTTTTCAAAATGGAAAAATAGCTTTTGGAAAAGCTTAAACGCCGGAAAATTCATATTTTGTAAGAAGCAAATAGGAAATTCTAAAAATCTGGAAAATTTTCAAAAACAGAAGTTTTCACAAAACGACAAAAATAAATTAACAAAAATCTTTGAAAATATAAAGTTTCAAAATTTCGAAATCGAAAAAAGAGTTGCTGCAAAAAGGTAAAACGCCAAAAAAACAACATTGCAAAAGAAAACAGGGATATTCTAAATTGCAAAAAAATTACTTTCGAAAATGGAAGAGATTTCGCAAAGTAAATAATTTAAGAAAAATTTAAGCTTTTTCCACAGAAAACTCTTTAAAATCAAATATGCTTAAAATTAAAATGAGTGAAAAGTCAATACGTAAAAAACAGGAAGTTTTCGAAAGTCTTAAACGCCGAAATTTTCAGTCGAAGAGAGTTGGGAAAAAAACAGGGCAAAAAAATTTTCAAATCTGTAAAAACCAGAAGGAAAAAATTCGAATTCTAGAAATAGGAAAAAGGTGGAGAAGTATGGCATAAAACACAGTGACCTTTCAATATCTTAAAAGAAAAACTTGTTAAAAGCTGAAATGGAAAAATATCAAAGATTGAGAAAACGAAGAGGAAGTTATTTAAAAGTTTTAGATTTTAAAACATCAAATTTATACAAAAAAAGTTGAAACAAATTTAAATACGAAGATTTTCTTTTTTGAAAAGGCTAATAGGCGGGCGAATGCGAAAATACAAAAAGTTCAAAAATAGAGAACGAAAGTCTTTGAATTTTCCAACTTGCAAAAATATCCACAAACTCACAAAACTCATTTAGAAAGCTTTTCAAAGTTTGAATTTCTTCTTTTTCAAAATGGAAAAATAGCTTTTGGAAAAGCTTAAACGCCGGAAAATTCATATTTTGTAAGAAGCATGTGGGAAGTTCTAAAAATCTGGAAAAATTTTCAAAAAGAGAAGTTTTAACAAAACGACAAAAATAAGTTAACATAAACCTTTGAAAATATAAAGTTTCAAAATTTTCGAAATCGTTAATAGAGTTGCTGCAAAAAGGTAACACGCCAAAAAAACAACATTGTAAAATAAAACAGTGATATTCTAAATTGCGAAAATATTACTTTCGAAAATGGAAGAGATTTCGAAAAATATAAAATTTAAGAGAAATTTAAGCCCTTTCAACGGAAAATTCTATAAAATCAAATATGCTTAAAATTAAAATGAGTGAAAAGCCAAGACGTAGAAAACAAGATGTTTTCGAAAATCTTAAACGCCGAAAATTTCAGTTGAAGAGAGTTGGGAAAAGAAAAACGGCCAAAAAATTTTTAAATCTGTAAAAACCAGAAGGCTAAAATTTGAATTTTAGAAAGAGGAAAAAGCTGGAGAAGTATGGCATAAAATACCGTACCTTTTAAAAATCTTAAGAGAAAAAGTTGTTAAAAGCAGAAATGGAAAAACAACGAAGATCGAGAAAACGAAGACGAAGTTATTTGAAAGTGTCAGATTTTAGAACATCAAATTTATTCAAAAAAAGTTGAAACAAATTTAAATACAAAGATTTTCTTTTTTGAAATGGCTGAAAGGCGGGCAAATGCGAAAATGTAAAAAGTTCAAAAATAGATAATGAAAATCTTTGAAATTTCAAACTAGCAAAAATTTTCACAAACTTACAAAACTCATTTAGAAAGCTTTTCAAAGTTTTAATTTCTTATTTTTCAAAATGGAAAAATAGCTTTTGGAAAAGCTTAAACGCCGGAAAATTCATATTTTGTAAGAAGCAAATAGGAAATTCTAAAAATCTGGAAAATTTTCAAAAACAGAAGTTTTCACAAAACGACAAAAATAAATAAACAAAAATCTTTGAAAATATAAAGTTTCAAAATTTCGAAATCGAAAAAAGAGTTGCTGCAAAAAGGTAAAACGCCAAAAAAACAACATTGCAAAAGAAAACAGGGATATTCTAAATTGCAAAAAAATTACTTTCGAAAATGGAAGAGATTTCGCAAAGTAAATAATTTAAGAAAAATTCAAGCTTTTTCCACAGAAAACTCTTTAAAATCAAATATGCTTAAAATTAAAATGAGTGAAAAGTCAATACGTAAAAAACAGGAAGTTTTCGAAAGTCTTAAACGCCGAAATTTTCAGTCGAAGAGAGTTGGGAAAAAAACAGGGCAAAAAAATTTTCAAATCTGTAAAAACCAGAAGGAAAAAATTCGAATTCTAGAAATAGGAAAAAGGTGGAGAAGTATGGCATAAAACACAGTGACCTTTCAATATCTTAAAAGAAAAACTTGTTAAAAGCTGAAATGGAAAAATATCAAAGATTGAGAAAACGAAGAGGAAGTTATTTAAAAGTTTTAGATTTTAAAACATCAAATTTATACAAAAAAAGTTGAAACAAATTTAAATACGAAGATTTTCTTTTTGAAAAGGCTAATAGGCGGGGCGAATGCGAAAATACAAAAAGTTCAAAAATAGAGAACGAAAGTCTTTGAATTTTCCAACTTGCAAAAATATCCACAAACTCACAAAACTCATTTAGAAAGCTTTTCAAAGTTTGAATTTCTTCTTTTTCAAAACGGAAAAATAGCTTTTGGAAAAGCTTAAACGCCGGAAAATTCATATTTTGTAAGAAGCATGTGGGAAGTTCTAAAAATCTGGAAAAATTTTCAAAAAGAGAAGTTTTAACAAAACGACAAAAATAAGTTAACATAAACCTTTGAAAATATAAAGTTTCAAAATTTTCGAAATCGTTAATAGAGTTGCTGCAAAAAGGTAACACGCCAAAAAAACAACATTGTAAAATAAAACAGTGATATTCTAAATTGCGAAAATATTACTTTCGAAAATGGAAGAGATTTCGAAAAATATAAAATTTAAGAGAAATTTAAGCCCTTTCAACGGAAAATTCTATAAAATCAAATATGCTTAAAATTAAAATGAGTGAAAAGCCAAGACGTAGAAAACAAGATGTTTTCGAAAATCTTAAACGCCGAAAATTTCAGTTGAAGAGAGTTGGGAAAAGAAAAACGGCCAAAAAATTTTTTAAATCTGTAAAAACCAGAAGGCTAAAATTTGAATTTTAGAAAGAGGAAAAAGCTGGAGAAGTATGGCATAAAATACCGTACCTTTTAAAAATCTTAAGAGAAAAGTTGTTAAAAGCAGAAATGGAAAAACAACGAAGATCGAGAAAACGAAGACGAAGTTATTTGAAAGTGTCAGATTTTAGAACATCAAATTTATTCAAAAAAAGTTGAAACAAATTTAAATACAAAGATTTTCTTTTTTGAAATGGCTGAAAGGCGGGCAAATGCGAAAATGTAAAAAGTTCAAAAATAGATAATGAAAATCTTTGAAATTTCAAACTAGCAAAAATTTTCACAAACTTACAAAACTCATTTAGAAAGCTTTTCAAAGTTTTAATTTTCTTATTTTTCAAAATGGAAAAATAGCTTTTGGAAAAGCTTAAACGCCGGAAAATTCATATTTTGTAAGAAGCAAATAGGAAATTCTAAAAATCTGGAAAATTTTCAAAAACAGAAGTTTTCACAAAACGACAAAAATAAATTAACAAAAATCTTTGAAAATATAAAGTTTCAAAATTTCGAAATCGAAAAAAGAGTTGCTGCAAAAAGGTAAAACGCCAAAAAAACAACATTGCAAAAGAAAACAGGGATATTCTAAATTGCAAAAAAATTACTTTCGAAAATGGAAGAGATTTCGCAAAGTAAATAATTTAAGAAAAATTCAAGCTTTTTCCACAGAAAACTCTTTAAAATCAAATATGCTTAAAATTAAAATGAGTGAAAAGTCAATACGTAAAAAACAGGAAGTTTTCGAAAGTCTTAAACGCCGAAATTTTCAGTCGAAGAGAGTTGGGAAAAAAACAGGGCAAAAAAATTTTCAAATCTGTAAAAACCAGAAGGAAAAAATTCGAATTCTAGAAATAGGAAAAAGGTGGAGAAGTATGGCATAAAACACAGTGACCTTTCAATATCTTAAAAGAAAAACTTGTTAAAAGCTGAAATGGAAAAATATCAAAGATTGAGAAAACGAAAAGGAAGTTATTTAAAAGTTTTAGATTTTAAAACATCAAATTTATACAAAAAAAGTTGAAACAAATTTAAATACGAAGATTTTCTTTTTTGAAAAGGCTAATAGGCGGGCGAATGCGAAAATACAAAAAGTTCAAAAATAGAGAACGAAAGTCTTTGAATTTTCCAACTTGCAAAAATATCCACAAACTCACAAAACTCATTTAGAAAGCTTTTCAAAGTTTGAATTTCTTCTTTTTCAAAACGGAAAAATAGCTTTTGGAAAAGCTTAAACGCCGGAAAATTCATATTTTGTAAGAAGCATGTGGGAAGTTCTAAAAATCTGGAAAAATTTTCAAAAAGAGAAGTTTTAACAAAACGACAAAAATAAGTTAACATAAACCTTTGAAAATATAAAGTTTCAAAATTTTCGAAATCGTTAATAGAGTTGCTGCAAAAAGGTAACACGCCAAAAAAACAACATTGTAAAATAAAACAGTGATATTCTAAATTGCGAAAATATTACTTTCGAAAATGGAAGAGATTTCGAAAAATATAAAATTTAAGAGAAATTTAAGCCCTTTCAACGGAAAATTCTATAAAATCAAATATGCTTAAAATTAAAATGAGTGAAAAGCCAAGACGTAGAAAACAAGATGTTTTCGAAAATCTTAAACGCCGAAAATTTCAGTTGAAGAGAGTTGGGAAAAGAAAAACGGCCAAAAAATTTTTAAATCTGTAAAAACCAGAAGGCTAAAATTTGAATTTTAGAAAGAGGAAAAAGCTGGAGAAGTATGGCATAAAATACCGTACCTTTTAAAAATCTTAAGAGAAAAAGTTGTTAAAAGCAGAAATGGAAAAACAACGAAGATCGAGAAAACGAAGACGAAGTTATTTGAAAGTGTCAGATTTTAGAACATCAAATTTATTCAAAAAAAGTTGAAACAAATTTAAATACAAAGATTTTCTTTTTTGAAATGGCTGAAAGGCGGGCAAATGCGAAAATGTAAAAAGTTCAAAAATAGATAATGAAAATCTTTGAAATTTCAAACTAGCAAAAATTTTCACAAACTTACAAAACTCATTTAGAAAGCTTTTCAAAGTTTTAATTTCTTATTTTTCAAAATGGAAAAATAGCTTTTGGAAAAGCTTAAACGCCGGAAAATTCATATTTTGTAAGAAGGAAATAGGAAATTCTAAAAATCTGGAAAATTTTCAAAAACAGAAGTTTTCACAAAACGACAAAAATAAATTAACAAAAATCTTTGAAAATATAAAGTTTCAAAATTTCGAAATCGAAAAAAGAGTTGCTGCAAAAAGGTAAAACGCCAAAAAAACAACATTGCAAAAGAAAACAGGGATATTCTAAATTGCAAAAAAATTACTTTCGAAAATGGAAGAGATTTCGCAAAGTAAATAATTTAAGAAAAATTCAAGCTTTTTCCACAGAAAACTCTTTAAAATCAAATATGCTTAAAATTAAAATGAGTGAAAAGTCAATACGTAAAAAACAGGAAGTTTTCGAAAGTCTTAAACGCCGAAATTTTCAGTCGAAGAGAGTTGGGAAAAAAACAGGGCAAAAAAATTTTCAAATCTGTAAAAACCAGAAGGAAAAAATTCGAATTCTAGAAATAGGAAAAAGGTGGAGAAGTATGGCATAAAACACAGTGACCTTTCAATATCTTAAAAGAAAAACTTGTTAAAAGCTGAAATGGAAAAATATCAAAGATTGAGAAAACGAAGAGGAAGTTATTTAAAAGTTTTAGATTTTAAAACATCAAATTTATACAAAAAAAGTTGAAACAAATTTAAATACGAAGATTTTCTTTTTGAAAAGGCTAATAGGCGGGCGAATGCGAAAATACAAAAAGTTCAAAAATAGAGAACGAAAGTCTTTGAATTTTCCAACTTGCAAAAATATCCACAAACTCACAAAACTCATTTAGAAAGCTTTTCAAAGTTTGAATTTCTTCTTTTTCAAAACGGAAAAAATAGCTTTTGGAAAAGCTTAAACGCCGGAAAATTCATATTTTGTAAGAAGCATGTGGGAAGTTCTAAAAATCTGGAAAAATTTTCAAAAAGAGAAGTTTTAACAAAACGACAAAAATAAGTTAACATAAACCTTTGAAAATATAAAGTTTCAAAATTTTCGAAATCGTTAATAGAGTTGCTGCAAAAAGGTAACACGCCAAAAAAACAACATTGTAAAATAAAACAGTGATATTCTAAATTGCGAAAATATTACTTTCGAAAATGGAAGAGATTTCGAAAAATATAAAATTTAAGAGAAATTTAAGCCCTTTCAACGGAAAATTCTATAAAATCAAATATGCTTAAAATTAAAATGAGTGAAAAGCCAAGACGTAGAAAACAAGATGTTTTCGAAAATCTTAAACGCCGAAAATTTCAGTTGAAGAGAGTTGGGAAAAGAAAAACGGCCAAAAAATTTTTAAATCTGTAAAAACCAGAAGGCTAAAATTTGAATTTTAGAAAGAGGAAAAAGCTGGAGAAGTATGGCATAAAATACCGTACCTTTTAAAAATCTTAAGAGAAAAAGTTGTTAAAAGCAGAAATGGAAAAACAACGAAGATCGAGAAAACGAAGACGAAGTTATTTGAAAGTGTCAGATTTTAGAACATCAAATTTATTCAAAAAAAGTTGAAACAAATTTAAATACAAAGATTTTCTTTTTTGAAATGGCTGAAAGGCGGGCAAATGCGAAAATGTAAAAAGTTCAAAAATAGATAATGAAAATCTTTGAAATTTCAAACTAGCAAAAATTTTCACAAACTTACAAAACTCATTTAGAAAGCTTTTCAAAGTTTTAATTTCTTATTTTTCAAAATGGAAAAATAGCTTTTGGAAAAGCTTAAACGCCGGAAAATTCATATTTTGTAAGAAGCAAATAGGAAATTCTAAAAATCTGGAAAATTTTCAAAAACAGAAGTTTTCACAAAACGACAAAAATAAATAAACAAAAATCTTTGAAAATATAAAGTTTCAAAATTTCGAAATCGAAAAAAGAGTTGCTGCAAAAAGGTAAAACGCCAAAAAAACAACATTGCAAAAGAAAACAGGGATATTCTAAATTGCAAAAAAATTACTTTCGAAAATGGAAGAGATTTCGCAAAGTAAATAATTTAAGAAAAATTCAAGCTTTTTCCACAGAAAACTCTTTAAAATCAAATATGCTTAAAATTAAAATGAGTGAAAAGTCAATACGTAAAAAACAGGAAGTTTTCGAAAGTCTTAAACGCCGAAATTTTCAGTCGAAGAGAGTTGGGAAAAAAACAGGGCAAAAAAATTTTCAAATCTGTAAAAACCAGAAGGAAAAAATTCGAATTCTAGAAATAGGAAAAAGGTGGAGAAGTATGGCATAAAACACAGTGACCTTTCAATATCTTAAAAGAAAAACTTGTTAAAAGCTGAAATGGAAAAATATCAAAGATTGAGAAAACGAAGAGGAAGTTATTTAAAAGTTTTAGATTTTAAAACATCAAATTTATACAAAAAAAGTTGAAACAAATTTAAATACGAAGATTTTCTTTTTTGAAAAGGCTAATAGGCGGGCGAATGCGAAAATACAAAAAGTTCAAAAATAGAGAACGAAAGTCTTTGAATTTTCCAACTTGCAAAAATATCCACAAACTCACAAAACTCATTTAGAAAGCTTTTCAAAGTTTGAATTTCTTCTTTTTCAAAACGGAAAAATAGCTTTTGGAAAAGCTTAAACGCCGGAAAATTCATATTTTGTAAGAAGCATGTGGGAAGTTCTAAAAATCTGGAAAAATTTTCAAAAAGAGAAGTTTTAACAAAACGACAAAAATAAGTTAACATAAACCTTTGAAAATATAAAGTTTCAAAATTTTCGAAATCGTTAATAGAGTTGCTGCAAAAAGGTAACACGCCAAAAAAACAACATTGTAAAATAAAACAGTGATATTCTAAATTGCGAAAATATTACTTTCGAAAATGGAAGAGATTTCGAAAAATATAAAATTTAAGAGAAATTTAAGCCCTTTCAACGGAAAATTCTATAAAATCAAATATGCTTAAAATTAAAATGAGTGAAAAGCCAAGACGTAGAAAACAAGATGTTTTCGAAAATCTTAAACGCCGAAAATTTCAGTTGAAGAGAGTTGGGAAAAGAAAAACGGCCAAAAAATTTTTAAATCTGTAAAAACCAGAAGGCTAAAATTTGAATTTTAGAAAGAGGAAAAAGCTGGAGAAGTATGGCATAAAATACCGTGACTTTTAAAAATCTTAAGAGAAAAAGTTGTTAAAAGCAGAAATGGAAAAACAACGAAGATCGAGAAAACGAAGACGAAGTTATTTGAAAGTGTCAGATTTTAGAACATCAAATTTATTCAAAAAAAGTTGAAACAAATTTAAATACAAAGATTTTCTTTTTTGAAATGCTGAAAGGCGGGCAAATGCGAAAATGTAAAAAGTTCAAAAATAGATAATGAAAATCTTTGAAATTTCAAACTAGCAAAAATTTTCACAAACTTACAAAACTCATTTAGAAAGCTTTTCAAAGTTTTAATTTCTTATTTTTCAAAATGGAAAAATAGCTTTTGGAAAAGCTTAAACGCCGGAAAATTCATATTTTGTAAGAAGCAAATAGGAAATTCTAAAAATCTGGAAAATTTTCAAAAACAGAAGTTTTCACAAAACGACAAAAATAAATAAACAAAAATCTTTGAAAATATAAAGTTTCAAAATTTCGAAATCGAAAAAAGAGTTGCTGCAAAAAGGTAAAACGCCAAAAAAACAACATTGCAAAAGAAAACAGGGATATTCTAAATTGCAAAAAAATTACTTTCGAAAATGGAAGAGATTTCGCAAAGTAAATAATTTAAGAAAAATTCAAGCTTTTTCCACAGAAAACTCTTTAAAATCAAATATGCTTAAAATTAAAATGAGTGAAAAGTCAATACGTAAAAAACAGGAAGTTTTCGAAAGTCTTAAACGCCGAAATTTTCAGTCGAAGAGAGTTGGGAAAAAAACAGGGCAAAAAAATTTTCAAATCTGTAAAAACCAGAAGGAAAAAATTCGAATTCTAGAAATAGGAAAAAGGTGGAGAAGTATGGCATAAAACACAGTGACCTTTCAATATCTTAAAAGAAAAACTTGTTAAAAGCTGAAATGGAAAAATATCAAAGATTGAGAAAACGAAGAGGAAGTTATTTAAAAGTTTTAGATTTTAAAACATCAAATTTATACAAAAAAAGTTGAAACAAATTTAAATACGAAGATTTTCTTTTTTGAAAAGGCTAATAGGCGGGCGAATGCGAAAATACAAAAAGTTCAAAAATAGAGAACGAAAGTCTTTGAATTTTCCAACTTGCAAAAATATCCACAAACTCACAAAACTCATTTAGAAAGCTTTTCAAAGTTTGAATTTCTTCTTTTTCAAAACGGAAAAATAGCTTTTGGAAAAGCTTAAACGCCGGAAAATTCATATTTTGTAAGAAGCATGTGGGAAGTTCTAAAAATCTGGAAAAATTTTCAAAAAGAGAAGTTTTAACAAAACGACAAAAATAAGTTAACATAAACCTTTGAAAATATAAAGTTTCAAAATTTTCGAAATCGTTAATAGAGTTGCTGCAAAAAGGTAACACGCCAAAAAAACAACATTGTAAAATAAAACAGTGATATTCTAAATTGCGAAAATATTACTTTCGAAAATGGAAGAGATTTCGAAAAATATAAAATTTAAGAGAAATTTAAGCCCTTTCAACGGAAAATTCTATAAAATCAAATATGCTTAAAATTAAAATGAGTGAAAAGCCAAGACGTAGAAAACAAGATGTTTTCGAAAATCTTAAACGCCGAAAATTTCAGTTGAAGAGAGTTGGGAAAAGAAAAACGGCCAAAAAATTTTTAAATCTGTAAAAACCAGAAGGCTAAAATTTGAATTTTAGAAAGAGGAAAAAGCTGGAGAAGTATGGCATAAAATACCGTGACTTTTAAAAATCTTAAGAGAAAAAGTTGTTAAAAGCAGAAATGGAAAAACAACGAAGATCGAGAAAACGAAGACGAAGTTATTTGAAAGTGTCAGATTTTAGAACATCAAATTTATTCAAAAAAAGTTGAAACAAATTTAAATACAAAGATTTTCTTTTTTGAAATGGCTGAAAGGTGGGCAAATGCGAAAATGTAAAAAGTTCAAAAATAGATAATGAAAATCTTTGAAATTTCAAACTAGCAAAAATTTTCACAAACTTACAAAACTCATTTAGAAAGCTTTTCAAAGTTTTAATTTCTTATTTTTCAAAATGGAAAAATAGCTTTTGGAAAAGCTTAAACGCCGGAAAATTCATATTTTGTAAGAAGCAAATAGGAAATTCTAAAAATCTGGAAAATTTTCAAAAACAGAAGTTTTCACAAAACGACAAAAATAAATAAACAAAAATCTTTGAAAATATAAAGTTTCAAAATTTCGAAATCGAAAAAAGAGTTGCTGCAAAAAGGTAAAACGCCAAAAAAACAACATTGCAAAAGAAAACAGGGATATTCTAAATTGCAAAAAAATTACTTTCGAAAATGGAAGAGATTTCGCAAAGTAAATAATTTAAGAAAAATTCAAGCTTTTTCCACAGAAAACTCTTTAAAATCAAATATGCTTAAAATTAAAATGAGTGAAAAGTCAATACGTAAAAAACAGGAAGTTTTCGAAAGTCTTAAACGCCGAAATTTTCAGTCGAAGAGAGTTGGGAAAAAAACAGGGCAAAAAAATTTTCAAATCTGTAAAAACCAGAAGGAAAAAATTCGAATTCTAGAAATAGGAAAAAGGTGGAGAAGTATGGCATAAAACACAGTGACCTTTCAATATCTTAAAAGAAAAACTTGTTAAAAGCTGAAATGGAAAAATATCAAAGATTGAGAAAACGAAGAGGAAGTTATTTAAAAGTTTTAGATTTTAAAACATCAAATTTATACAAAAAAAGTTGAAACAAATTTAAATACGAAGATTTTCTTTTTTGAAAAGGCTAATAGGCGGGCGAATGCGAAAATACAAAAAGTTCAAAAATAGAGAACGAAAGTCTTTGAATTTTCCAACTTGCAAAATATCCACAAACTCACAAAACTCATTTAGAAAGCTTTTCAAAGTTTGAATTTCTTCTTTTTCAAAACGGAAAAATAGCTTTTGGAAAAGCTTAAACGCCGGAAAATTCATATTTTGTAAGAAGCATGTGGGAAGTTCTAAAAATCTGGAAAAATTTTCAAAAAGAGAAGTTTTAACAAAACGACAAAAATAAGTTAACATAAACCTTTGAAAATATAAAGTTTCAAAATTTTCGAAATCGTTAATAGAGTTGCTGCAAAAAGGTAACACGCCAAAAAAACAACATTGTAAAATAAAACAGTGATATTCTAAATTGCGAAAATATTACTTTCGAAAATGGAAGAGATTTCGAAAAATATAAAATTTAAGAGAGATTTAATCCCTTTCAACGGAAAATTCTATAAAATCAAATATGCTTAAAATTAAAATGAGTGAAAAGCCAAGACGTAGAAAACAAGATGTTTTCGAAAATCTTAAACGCCGAAAATTTCAGTTGAAGAGAGTTGGGAAAAGAAAAACGGCCAAAAAATTTTTAAATCTGTAAAAACCAGAAGGCTAAAATTTGAATTTTAGAAAGAGGAAAAAGCTGGAGAAGTATGGCATAAAATACCGTGACTTTTAAAAATCTTAAGAGAAAAAGTTGTTAAAAGCAGAAATGGAAAAACAACGAAGATCGAGAAAACGAAGACGAAGTTATTTGAAAGTGTCAGATTTTAGAACATCAAATTTATTCAAAAAAAGTTGAAACAAATTTAAATACAAAGATTTTCTTTTTTGAAATGACTGAAAGGCGGGCAAATGCGAAAATGTAAAAAGTTCAAAAATAGATAATGAAAATCTTTGAAATTTCAAACTAGCAAAAATTTTCACAAACTTACAAAACTCATTTAGAAAGCTTTTCAAAGTTTTAATTTCTTATTTTTCAAAATGGAAAAATAGCTTTTGGAAAAGCTTAAACGCCAGAAAATTCATATTTTGTAAGAAGCAAATAGGAAATTCTAAAAATCTGGAAAATTTTCAAAAACAGAAGTTTTCACAAAACGACAAAAATAAATTAACAAAAATCTTTGAAAATATAAAGTTTCAAAATTTCGAAATCGAAAAAAGAGTTGCTGCAAAAAGGTAAAACGCCAAAAAAACAACATTGCAAAAGAAAACAGGGATATTCTAAATTGCAAAAAAATTACTTTCGAAAATGGAAGAGATTTCGCAAAGTAAATAATTTAAGAAAAATTCAAGCTTTTTCCACAGAAAACTCTTTAAAATCAAATATGCTTAAAATTAAAATGAGTGAAAAGTCAATACGTAAAAAACAGGAAGTTTTCGAAAGTCTTAAACGCCGAAATTTTCAGTCGAAGAGAGTTGGGAAAAAAACAGGGCAAAAAAATTTTCAAATCTGTAAAAACCAGAAGGAAAAAATTCGAATTCTAGAAATAGGAAAAAGGTGGAGAAGTATGGCATAAAACACAGTGACCTTTCAATATCTTAAAAGAAAAACTTGTTAAAAGCTGAAATGGAAAAATATCAAAGATTGAGAAAACGAAGAGGAAGTTATTTAAAAGTTTTAGATTTTAAAACATCAAATTTATACAAAAAAAGTTGAAACAAATTTAAATACGAAGATTTTCTTTTTTGAAAAGGCTAATAGGCGGGCGAATGCGAAAATACAAAAAGTTCAAAAAATAGAAACGAAAGTCTTTGAATTTTCCAACTTGCAAAAATATCCACAAACTCACAAAACTCATTTAAAAAGCTTTTCAAAGTTTGAATTTCTTCTTTTTCAAAACGGAAAAATAGCTTTTGGAAAAGCTTAAACGCCGGAAAATTCATATTTTGTAAGAAGCATGTGGGAAGTTCTAAAAATCTAGAAAAATTTTCAAAAAGAGAAGTTTTAACAAAATGACAAAAATAAGTTAACATAAACCTTTGAAAATATAAAGTTTCAAAATTTTCGAAATCGTTAATAGAGTTGCTGCAAAAAGGTAACACGCCAAAAAAACAACATTGTAAAATAAAACAGTGATATTCTAAATTGCGAAAATATTACTTCCGAAAATGGAAGAGATTTCGAAAAATATAAAATTTAAGAGAAATTTAAGCCCTTTCAACGGAAAATTCTATAAAATCAAAATTTCGAAATCGAAAAAAGAGTTGCTGCAAAAAGGTAAAACGCCAAAAAAACAACATTGCAAAAGAAAACAGGGATATTCTAAATTGCAAAAAAATTACTTTCGAAAATGGAAGATATTTCGCAAAATATATAATTTAAGAAAAATTTAAGCTTTTTCCACAGAAAACTCTTTAAAATCAAATATGCTTAAAATTAAAATGAGTGAAAAGTCAATACGTAAAAAACAGGAAGTTTTCGAAAGTCTTAAACGCCGAAATTTTCAGTCGAAGAGAGTTGGGAAAACAAAAGGGCAAAAAAAATTTCAAATCTGTAAAAACCAGTAGGAAAAAATTTGAATTCTAGAAATAGGAAAATGCTGGAGAAGTATGACATAAAACACAGTGACCTATCAATATGTTAAAAGAAAAACTTGTAAAAAGCTGAAATGGAAAAATATCAAAGATTGAGAAAACGAAGAGAAAGTTATTTAAAAGTTTTAGATTTTAAAACATCAAATTTATACAAAAAATTTTGAAACAAATTTAAATACGAAGATTTTCTTTTTTGAAAAGGCTAATAGGCGGGCGAATGCGAAAATACAAAAAGTTCAAAAATAGAGAACGAAAGTCTTTGAAATTTCCAACTTGCAAAAATTTCCACAAACTCACAAAACTCATTTAGAAAGCTTTTCAAAGTTTGAATTTCTTCTTTTTCAAAACGGAAAAATAGCTTTTGGAAAAGCTTAAACGCCGGAAAATTCATATTTTGTAAGAAGCATGTGGGAAGTTCTAAAAATCTGGAAAAATTTTCAAAAAGAGAAGTTTTAACAAAACGACAAAAATAAGTTAACATAAACCTTTGAAAATATAAAGTTTCAAAATTTTCGAAATCGTTAATAGAGTTGCTGCAAAAAGGTAACACGCCAAAAAAACAACATTGTAAAATAAAACAGTGATATTCTAAATTGCGAAAATATTACTTTCGAAAATGGAAGAGATTTCGAAAAATATAAAATTTAAGAGAAATTTAAGCCCTTTCAACGGAAAATTCTATAAAATCAAATATGCTTAAAATTAAAATGAGTGAAAAGCCAAGACGTAGAAAACAAGATGTTTTCGAAAATCTTAAACGCCGAAAATTTCAGTTGAAGAGAGTTGGGAAAAGAAAAACGGCCAAAAAATTTTTAAATCTGTAAAAACCAGAAGGCTAAAATTTGAATTTTAGAAAGAGGAAAAAGCTGGAGAAGTATGGCATAAAATACCGTGACTTTTAAAAATCTTAAGAGAAAAAGTTGTTAAAAGCAGAAATGGAAAAACAACGAAGATCGAGAAAACGAAGACGAAGTTATTTGAAAGTGTCAGATTTTAGAACATCAAATTTATTCAAAAAAAGTTGAAACAAATTTAAATACAAAGATTTTCTTTTTTGAAATGGCTGAAAGGCGAGCAAATGCGAAAATGTAAAAAGTTCAAAAATAGATAATGAAAATCTTTGAAATTTCAAACTAGCAAAAATTTTCACAAACTTACAAAACTCATTTAGAAAGCTTTTCAAAGTTTTAATTTCTTATTTTTCAAAATGGAAAAATAGCTTTTGGAAAAGCTTAAACGCCGGAAAATTCATATTTTGTAAGAAGCATGTGGGAAGTTCTAAAAATTTAGAAAAATTTTCAAAAAGAGAAGTTTTAACAAAATGACAAAAATAAGTTAACATAAACCTTTGAAAATATAAAGTTTCAAAATTTTCGAAATCGTTAATAGAGTTGCTGCAAAAAGGTAACACGCCAAAAAAACAACATTGTAAAATAAAACAGTGATATTCTAAATTGCGAAAATATTACTTCCGAAAATGGAAGAGATTTCGAAAAATATAAAATTTAAGAGAAATTTAAGCCCTTTCAACGGAAAATTCTATAAAATCAAAATTTCGAAATCGAAAAAAGAGTTGCTGCAAAAAGGTAAAACGCCAAAAAAACAACATTGCAAAAGAAAACAGGGATATTCTAAATTGCAAAAAAATTACTTTCGAAAATGGAAGATATTTCGCAAAATATATAATTTAAGAAAAATTTAAGCTTTTTCCACAGAAAACTCTTTAAAATCAAATATGCTTAAAATTAAAATGAGTGAAAAGTCAATACGTAAAAAACAGGAAGTTTTCGAAAGACTTAAACGCCGAAATTTTCAGTCGAAGAGAGTTGGGAAAACAAAAGGGCAAAAAAAATTTCAAATCTGTAAAAACCAGTAGGAAAAAATTTGAATTCTAGAAATAGGAAAATGCTGGAGAAGTATGGCATAAAACACAGTGACCTTTCAATATGTTAAAAGAAAAACTTGTAAAAAGCTGAAATGGAAAAATATCAAAGATTGAGAAAACGAAGAGAAAGTTATTTAAAAGTTTTAGATTTTAAAACATCAAATTTATACAAAAAATTTTGAAACAAATTTAAATACGAAGATTTTCTTTTTTGAAAAGGCTAATAGGCGGGCGAATGCGAAAATACAAAAAGTTCAAAAATAGAGAACGAAAGTCTTTGAAATTTCCAACTTGCAAAAATTTCCACAAACTCACAAAACTCATTTAGAAAGCTTTTCAAAGTTTGAATTTCTTCTTTTTCAAAACGGAAAAATAGCTTTTGGAAAAGCTTAAACGCCGGAAAATTCATATTTTGTAAGAAGCATGTGGGAAGTTCTAAAAATCTGGAAAAATTTTCAAAAAGAGAAGTTTTAACAAAACGACAAAAATAAGTTAACATAAACCTTTGAAAATATAAAGTTTCAAAATTTTCGAAATCGTTAATAGAGTTGCTGCAAAAAGGTAACACGCCAAAAAAACAACATTGTAAAATAAAACAGTGATATTCTAAATTGCGAAAATATTACTTTCGAAAATGGAAGAGATTTCGAAAAATATAAAATTTAAGAGAAATTTAAGCCCTTTCAACGGAAAATTCTATAAAATCAAATATGCTTAAAATTAAAATGAGTGAAAAGCCAAGACGTAGAAAATAAGATGTTTTCGAAAATCTTAAACGCCGAAAATTTCAGTTGAAGAGAGTTGGGAAAAGAAAAACGGCCAAAAAATTTTTAAATCTGTAAAAACCAGAAGGCTAAAATTTGAATTTTAGAAAGAGGAAAAAGCTGGAGAAGTATGGCATAAAATACCGTGACTTTTAAAAATCTTAAGAGAAAAAGTTGTTAAAAGCAGAAATGGAAAAACAACGAAGATCGAGAAAACGAAGACGAAGTTATTTGAAAGTGTCAGATTTTAGAACATCAAATTTATTCAAAAAAAGTTGAAACAAATTTAAATACAAAGATTTTCTTTTTTGAAATGGCTGAAAGGCGAGCAAATGCGAAAATGTAAAAAGTTCAAAAATAGATAATGAAAATCTTTGAAATTTCAAACTAGCAAAAATTTTCACAAACTTACAAAACTCATTTAGAAAGCTTTTCAAAGTTTTAATTTCTTATTTTTCAAAATGGAAAAATAGCTTTTGGAAAAGCTTAAACGCCGGAAAATTCATATTTTGTAAGAAGCATGTGGGAAGTTCTAAAAATTTAGAAAAATTTTCAAAAAGAGAAGTTTTAACAAAATGACAAAAATAAGTTAACATAAACCTTTGAAAATATAAAGTTTCAAAATTTTCGAAATCGTTAATAGAGTTGCTGCAAAAAGGTAACACGCCAAAAAAACAACATTGTAAAATAAAACAGTGATATTCTAAATTGCGAAAATATTACTTCCGAAAATGGAAGAGATTTCGAAAAATATAAAATTTAAGAGAAATTTAAGCCCTTTCAACGGAAAATTCTATAAAATCAAAATTTCGAAATCGAAAAAAGAGTTGCTGCAAAAAGGTAAAACGCCAAAAAAACAACATTGCAAAAGAAAACAGGGATATTCTAAATTGGAAAAAAATTACTTTCGAAAATGGAAGATATTTCGCAAAATATATAATTTAAGAAAAATTTAAGCTTTTTCCACAGAAAACTCTTTAAAATCAAATATGCTTAAAATTAAAATGAGTGAAAAGTCAATACGTAAAAAACAGGAAGTTTTCGAAAGACTTAAACGCCGAAATTTTCAGTCGAAGAGAGTTGGGAAAACAAAAGGGCAAAAAAAATTTCAAATCTGTAAAAACCAGTAGGAAAAAATTTGAATTCTAGAAATAGGAAAATGCTAGAGAAGTATGGCATAAAACACAGTGACCTTTCAATATGTTAAAAGAAAAACTTGTAAAAAGCTGAAATGGAAAAATATCAAAGATTGAGAAAACGAAGAGAAAGTTATTTAAAAGTTTTAGATTTTAAAACATCAAATTTATACAAAAAATTTTGAAACAAATTTAAATACGAAGATTTTCTTTTTTGAAAAGGCTAATAGGCGGGCGAATGCGAAAATACAAAAAGTTCAAAAATAGAGAACGAAAGTCTTTGAATTTTCCGACTTGCAAAAATATCCACAAACTCACAAAACTCATTTAGAAAGCTTTTCAAAGTTTGAATTTCTTCTTTTTCAAAACGGAAAAATAGCTTTTGGAAAAGCTTAAACGCCGGAAAATTCATATTTTGTAAGAAGCATGTGGGAAGTTCTAAAAATCTGGAAAAATTTTCAAAAAGAGAAGTTTTAACAAAACGACAAAAATAAGTTAACATAAACCTTTGAAAATATAAAGTTTCAAAATTTTCGAAATCGTTAATAGAGTTGCTGCAAAAAGGTAACACGCCAAAAAAACAACATTGTAAAATAAAACAGTGATATTCTAAATTGCGAAAATATTACTTTCGAAAATGGAAGAGATTTCGAAAAATATAAAATTTAAGAGAAATTTAAGCCCTTTCAACGGAAAATTCTATAAAATCAAATATGCTTAAAATTAAAATGAGTGAAAAGCCAAGACGTAGAAAACAAGATGTTTTCGAAAATCTTAAACGCCGAAAATTTCAGTTGAAGAGAGTTGGGAAAAGAAAAACGGCCAAAAAATTTTTAAATCTGTAAAAACCAGAAGGCTAAAATTTGAATTTTAGAAAGAGGAAAAAGCTGGAGAAGTATGGCATAAAATACCGTGACTTTTAAAAATCTTAAGAGAAAAAGTTGTTAAAAGCAGAAATGGAAAAACAACGAAGATCGAGAAAACGAAGACGAAGTTATTTGAAAGTGTCAGATTTTAGAACATCAAATTTATTCAAAAAAAGTTGAAACAAATTTAAATACAAAGATTTTCTTTTTTGAAATGGCTGAAAGGCGGGCAAATGCGAAAATGTAAAAAGTTCAAAAATAGATAATGAAAATCTTTGAAATTTCAAACTAGCAAAAATTTTCACAAACTTACAAAACTCATTTAGAAAGCTTTTCAAAGTTTTAATTTCTTATTTTTCAAAATGGAAAAATAGCTTTTGGAAAAGCTTAAACGCCGGAAAATTCATATTTTGTAAGAAGCAAATAGGAAATTCTAAAAATCTGGAAAATTTTCAAAAACAGAAGTTTTCACAAAACGACAAAAATAAATTAACAAAAATCTTTGAAAATATAAAGTTTCAAAATTTCGAAATCGAAAAAAGAGTTGCTGCAAAAAGGTAAAACGCCAAAAAAACAACATTGCAAAAGAAAACAGGGATATTCTAAATTGCAAAAAAATTACTTTCGAAAATGGAAGAGATTTCGCAAAGTAAATAATTTAAGAAAAATTCAAGCTTTTTCCACAGAAAACTCTTTAAAATCAAATATGCTTAAAATTAAAATGAGTGAAAAGTCAATACGTAAAAAACAGGAAGTTTTCGAAAGTCTTAAACGCCGAAATTTTCAGTCGAAGAGAGTTGGGAAAAAAAAAGGGCAAAAAAATTTTCAAATCTGTAAAAACCAGAAGGAAAAAATTTGAATTCTAGAAATAGGAAAAAGGTGGAGAAGTATGGCATAAAACACAGTGACCTTTCAATATCTTAAAAGAAAAACTTGTTAAAAGCTGAAATGGAAAAATATCAAAGATTGAGAAAACGAAGAGGAAGTTATTTAAAAGTTTTAGATTTTAAAACATCAAATTTATACAAAAAAAGTTGAAACAAATTTAAATACGAAGATTTTCTTTTTTGAAAAGGCTAATAGGCGGGCGAATGCGAAAATACAAAAAGTTCAAAAATAGAGAACGAAAGTCTTTGAATTTTCCGACTTGCAAAAATATCCACAAACTCACAAAACTCATTTAGAAAGCTTTTCAAAGTTTGAATTTCTTCTTTTTCAAAACGGAAAAATAGCTTTTGGAAAAGCTTAAACGCCGGAAAATTCATATTTTGTAAGAAGCATGTGGGAAGTTCTAAAAATCTGGAAAAATTTTCAAAAAGAGAAGTTTTAACAAAACGACAAAAATAAGTTAACATAAACCTTTGAAAATATAAAGTTTCAAAATTTTCGAAATCGTTAATAGAGTTGCTGCAAAAAGGTAACACGCCAAAAAAACAACATTGTAAAATAAAACAGTGATATTCTAAATTGCGAAAATATTACTTTCGAAAATGGAAGAGATTTCGAAAAATATAAAATTTAAGAGAAATTTAAGCCCTTTCAACGGAAAATTCTATAAAATCAAATATGCTTAAAATTAAAATGAGTGAAAAGCCAAGACGTAGAAAACAAGATGTTTTCGAAAATCTTAAACGCCGAAAATTTCAGTTGAAGAGAGTTGGGAAAAGAAAAACGGCCAAAAAATTTTTAAATCTGTAAAAACCAGAAGGCTAAAATTTGAATTTTAGAAAGAGGAAAAAGCTGGAGAAGTATGGCATAAAATACCGTGACTTTTAAAAATCTTAAGAGAAAAAGTTGTTAAAAGCAGAAATGGAAAAACAACGAAGATCGAGAAAACGAAGACGAAGTTATTTGAAAGTGTCAGATTTTAGAACATCAAATTTATTCAAAAAAAGTTGAAACAAATTTAAATACAAAGATTTTCTTTTTTGAAATGGCTGAAAGGCGGGCAAATGCGAAAATGTAAAAAGTTCAAAAATAGATAATGAAAATCTTTGAAATTTCAAACTAGCAAAAATTTTCACAAACTTACAAAACTCATTTAGAAAGCTTTTCAAAGTTTTAATTTCTTATTTTTCAAAATGGAAAAATAGCTTTTGGAAAAGCTTAAACGCCGGAAAATTCATATTTTGTAAGAAGCAAATAGGAAATTCTAAAAATCTGGAAAATTTTCAAAAACAGAAGTTTTCACAAAACGACAAAAATAAATTAACAAAAATCTTTGAAAATATAAAGTTTCAAAATTTCGAAATCGAAAAAAGAGTTGCTGCAAAAAGGTAAAACGCCAAAAAAACAACATTGCAAAAGAAAACAGGGATATTCTAAATTGCAAAAAAATTACTTTCGAAAATGGAAGAGATTTCGCAAAGTAAATAATTTAAGAAAAATTCAAGCTTTTTCCACAGAAAACTCTTTAAAATCAAATATGCTTAAAATTAAAATGAGTGAAAAGTCAATACGTAAAAAACAGGAAGTTTTCGAAAGTCTTAAACGCCGAAATTTTCAGTCGAAGAGAGTTGGGAAAAAAAAAGGGCAAAAAAATTTTCAAATCTGTAAAAACCAGAAGGAAAAAATTTGAATTCTAGAAATAGGAAAAAGGTGGAGAAGTATGGCATAAAACACAGTGACCTTTCAATATCTTAAAAGAAAAACTTGTTAAAAGCTGAAATGGAAAAATATCAAAGATTGAGAAAACGAAGAGGAAGTTATTTAAAAGTTTTAGATTTTAAAACATCAAATTTATACAAAAAAAGTTGAAACAAATTTAAATACGAAGATTTTCTTTTTTGAAAAGGCTAATAGGCGGGCGAATGCGAAAATACAAAAAGTTCAAAAATAGAGAACGAAAGTCTTTGAATTTTCCGACTTGCAAAAATATCCACAAACTCACAAAACTCATTTAGAAAGCTTTTCAAAGTTTGAATTTCTTCTTTTTCAAAACGGAAAAATAGCTTTTGGAAAAGCTTAAACGCCGGAAAATTCATATTTTGTAAGAAGCATGTGGGAAGTTCTAAAAATCTGGAAAAATTTTCAAAAAGAGAAGTTTTAACAAAACGACAAAAATAAGTTAACATAAACCTTTGAAAATATAAAGTTTCAAAATTTTCGAAATCGTTAATAGAGTTGCTGCAAAAAGGTAACACGCCAAAAAAACAACATTGTAAAATAAAACAGTGATATTCTAAATTGCGAAAATATTACTTTCGAAAATGGAAGAGATTTCGAAAAATATAAAATTTAAGAGAAATTTAAGCCCTTTCAACGGAAAATTCTATAAAATCAAATATGCTTAAAATTAAAATGAGTGAAAAGCCAAGACGTAGAAAACAAGATGTTTTCGAAAATCTTAAACGCCGAAAATTTCAGTTGAAGAGAGTTGGGAAAAGAAAAACGGCCAAAAAATTTTTAAATCTGTAAAAACCAGAAGGCTAAAATTTGAATTTTAGAAAGAGGAAAAAGCTGGAGAAGTATGGCATAAAATACCGTGACTTTTAAAAATCTTAAGAGAAAAAGTTGTTAAAAGCAGAAATGGAAAAACAACGAAGATCGAGAAAACGAAGACGAAGTTATTTGAAAGTGTCAGATTTTAGAACATCAAATTTATTCAAAAAAAGTTGAAACAAATTTAAATACAAAGATTTTCTTTTTTGAAATGGCTGAAAGGCGGGCAAATGCGAAAATGTAAAAAGTTCAAAAATAGATAATGAAAATCTTTGAAATTTCAAACTAGCAAAAATTTTCACAAACTTACAAAACTCATTTAGAAAGCTTTTCAAAGTTTTAATTTCTTATTTTTCAAAATGGAAAAATAGCTTTTGGAAAAGCTTAAACGCCGGAAAATTCATATTTTGTAAGAAGCAAATAGGAAATTCTAAAAATCTGGAAAATTTTCAAAAACAGAAGTTTTCACAAAACGACAAAAATAAATTAACAAAAATCTTTGAAAATATAAAGTTTCAAAATTTCGAAATCGAAAAAAGAGTTGCTGCAAAAAGGTAAAACGCCAAAAAAACAACATTGCAAAAGAAAACAGGGATATTCTAAATTGCAAAAAAATTACTTTCGAAAATGGAAGAGATTTCGCAAAGTAAATAATTTAAGAAAAATTCAAGCTTTTTCCACAGAAAACTCTTTAAAATCAAATATGCTTAAAATTAAAATGAGTGAAAAGTCAATACGTAAAAAACAGGAAGTTTTCGAAAGTCTTAAACGCCGAAATTTTCAGTCGAAGAGAGTTGGGAAAAAAAAAGGGCAAAAAAATTTTCAAATCTGTAAAAACCAGAAGGAAAAAATTTGAATTCTAGAAATAGGAAAAAGGTGGAGAAGTATGGCATAAAACACAGTGACCTTTCAATATCTTAAAAGAAAAACTTGTTAAAAGCTGAAATGGAAAAATATCAAAGATTGAGAAAACGAAGAGGAAGTTATTTAAAAGTTTTAGATTTTAAAACATCAAATTTATACAAAAAAAGTTGAAACAAATTTAAATACGAAGATTTTCTTTTTTGAAAAGGCTAATAGGCGGGCGAATGCGAAAATACAAAAAGTTCAAAAATAGAGAACGAAAGTCTTTGAATTTTCCGACTTGCAAAAATATCCACAAACTCACAAAACTCATTTAGAAAGCTTTTCAAAGTTTGAATTTCTTCTTTTTCAAAACGGAAAAATAGCTTTTGGAAAAGCTTAAACGCCGGAAAATTCATATTTTGTAAGAAGCATGTGGGAAGTTCTAAAAATCTGGAAAAATTTTCAAAAAGAGAAGTTTTAACAAAACGACAAAAATAAGTTAACATAAACCTTTGAAAATATAAAGTTTCAAAATTTTCGAAATCGTTAATAGAATTGCTGCAAAAAGGTAACACGCCAAAAAAACAACATTGTAAAATAAAACTGTGATATTCTAAATTGCGAAAATATTACTTCCGAAAATGGAAGAGATTTCGAAAAATATAAAATTTAAGAGAAATTTAAGCCCTTTCAACGGAAAATTCTATAAAATCAAAATTTCGAAATCGAAAAAAGAGTTGCTGCAAAAAGGTAAAACGCCAAAAAAACAACATTGCAAAAGAAAACAGGGATATTCTAAATTGCAAAAAAATTACTTTCGAAAATGGAAGATATTTCGCAAAATATATAATTTAAGAAAAATTTAAGCTTTTTCCACAGAAAACTCTTTAAAATCAAATATGCTTAAAATTAAAATGAGTGAAAAGTCAATACGTAAAAAACAGGAAGTTTTCGAAAGTCTTAAACGCCGAAATTTTCAGTCGAAGAGAGTTGGGAAAACAAAAGGGCAAAAAAAATTTCAAATCTGTAAAAACCAGTAGGAAAAAATTTGAATTCTAGAAATAGGAAAATGCTGGAGAAGTATGGCATAAAACACAGTGACCTTTCAATATGTTAAAAGAAAAACTTGTAAAAAGCTGAAATGGAAAAATATCAAAGATTGAGAAAACGAAGAGAAAGTTATTTAAAAGTTTTAGATTTTAAAACATCAAATTTATACAAAAAATTTTGAAACAAATTTAAATACGAAGATTTTCTTTTTTGAAAAGGCTAATAGGCGGGCGAATGCGAAAATACAAAAAGTTCAAAAATAGAGAACGAAAGTCTTTGAAATTTCCAACTTGCAAAAATTTCCACAAACTCACAAAACTCATTTAGAAAGCTTTTCAAAGTTTGAATTTCTTCTTTTTCAAAACGGAAAAATAGCTTTTGGAAAAGCTTAAACGCCGGAAAATTCATATTTTGTAAGAAGCATGTGGGAAGTTCTAAAAATCTGGAAAAATTTTCAAAAAGAGAAGTTTTAACAAAACGACAAAAATAAGTTAACATAAACCTTTGAAAATATAAAGTTTCAAAATTTTCGAAATCGTTAATAGAGTTGCTGCAAAAAGGTAACACGCCAAAAAAACAACATTGTAAAATAAAACAGTGATATTCTAAATTGCGAAAATATTACTTTCGAAAATGGAAGAGATTTCGAAAAATATAAAATTTAAGAGAAATTTAAGCCCTTTCAACGGAAAATTCTATAAAATCAAATATGCTTAAAATTAAAATGAGTGAAAAGCCAAGACGTAGAAAACAAGATGTTTTCGAAAATCTTAAACGCCGAAAATTTCAGTTGAAGAGAGTTGGGAAAAGAAAAACGGCCAAAAAATTTTTAAATCTGTAAAAACCAGAAGGCTAAAATTTGAATTTTAGAAAGAGGAAAAAGCTGGAGAAGTATGGCATAAAATACCGTGACTTTTAAAAATCTTAAGAGAAAAAGTTGTTAAAAGCAGAAATGGAAAAACAACGAAGATCGAGAAAACGAAGACGAAGTTATTTGAAAGTGTCAGATTTTAGAACATCAAATTTATTCAAAAAAAGTTGAAACAAATTTAAATACAAAGATTTTCTTTTTTGAAATGGCTGAAAGGCGGGCAAATGCGAAAATGTAAAAAGTTCAAAAATAGATAATGAAAATCTTTGAAATTTCAAACTAGCAAAAATTTTCACAAACTTACAAAACTCATTTAGAAAGCTTTTCAAAGTTTTAATTTCTTATTTTTCAAAATGGAAAAATAGCTTTTGGAAAAGCTTAAACGCCGGAAAATTCATATTTTGTAAGAAGGAAATAGGAAATTCTAAAAATCTGGAAAATTTTCAAAAACAGAAGTTTTCACAAAACGACAAAAATAAATTAACAAAAATCTTTGAAAATATAAAGTTTCAAAATTTCGAAATCGAAAAAAGAGTTGCTGCAAAAAGGTAAAACGCCAAAAAAACAACATTGCAAAAGAAAACAGGGATATTCTAAATTGCAAAAAAATTACTTTCGAAAATGGAAGAGATTTCGCAAAGTAAATAATTTAAGAAAAATTTAAGCTTTTTCCACAGAAAACTCTTTAAAATCAAATATGCTTAAAATTAAAATGAGTGAAAAGTCAATACGTAAAAAACAGGAAGTTTTCGAAAGTCTTAAACGCCGAAATTTTCAGTCGAAGAGAGTTGGGAAAAAAAAAGGGCAAAAAAATTTTCAAATCTGTAAAAACCAGAAGGAAAAAATTTGAATTCTAGAAATAGGAAAAAGGTGGAGAAGTATGGCATAAAACACAGTGACCTTTCAATATCTTAAAAGAAAAACTTGTTAAAAGCTGAAATGGAAAAATATCAAAGATTGAGAAAATGAAGAGGAAGTTATTTAAAAGTTTTAGATTTTAAAACATCAAATTTATACAAAAAAAGTTGAAACAAATTTAAATACGAAGATTTTCTTTTTTGAAAAGGCTAATAGGCGGGCGAATGCGAAAATACAAAAAGTTCAAAAATAGAGAACGAAAGTCTTTGAATTTTCCAACTTGCAAAAATATCCACAAACTCACAAAACTCATTTAAAAAGCTTTTCAAAGTTTGAATTTCTTCTTTTTCAAAACGGAAAAATAGCTTTTGGAAAAGCTTAAACGCCGGAAAATTCATATTTTGTAAGAAGCATGTGGGAAGTTCTAAAAATCTAGAAAAATTTTCAAAAAGAGAAGTTTTAACAAAATGACAAAAATAAGTTAACATAAACCTTTTAAAATATAAAGTTTCAAAATTTTCGAAATCGTTAATAGAGTTGCTGCAAAAAGGTAACACGCCAAAAAAACAACATTGTAAAATAAAACAGTGATATTCTAAATTGCGAAAATATTACTTCCGAAAATGGAAGAGATTTCGAAAAATATAAAATTTAAGAGAAATTTAAGCCCTTTCAACGGAAAATTCTATAAAATCAAAATTTCGAAATCGAAAAAAGAGTTGCTGCAAAAAGGTAAAACGCCAAAAAAACAACATTGCAAAAGAAAACAGGGATATTCTAAATTGCAAAAAAATTACTTTCGAAAATGGAAGATATTTCGCAAAATATATAATTTAAGAAAAATTTAAGCTTTTTCCACAGAAAACTCTTTAAAATCAAATATGCTTAAAATTAAAATGAGTGAAAAGTCAATACGTAAAAAACAGGAAGTTTTCGAAAGTCTTAAACGCCGAAATTTTCAGTCGAAGAGAGTTGGGAAAACAAAAGGGCAAAAAAAATTTCAAATCTGTAAAAACCAGTAGGAAAAAATTTGAATTCTAGAAATAGGAAAATGCTGGAGAAGTATGGCATAAAACACAGTGACCTTTCAATATGTTAAAAGAAAAACTTGTAAAAAGCTGAAATGGAAAAATATCAAAGATTGAGAAAACGAAGAGAAAGTTATTTAAAAGTTTTAGATTTTAAAACATCAAATTTATACAAAAAATTTTGAAACAAATTTAAATACGAAGATTTTCTTTTTTGAAAAGGCTAATAGGCGGGCGAATGCGAAAATACAAAAAGTTCAAAAATAGAGAACGAAAGTCTTTGAAATTTCCAACTTGCAAAAATTTCCACAAACTCACAAAACTCATTTAGAAAGCTTTTCAAAGTTTGAATTTCTTCTTTTTCAAAACGGAAAAATAGCTTTTGGAAAAGCTTAAACGCCGGAAAATTCATATTTTGTAAGAAGCATGTGGGAAGTTCTAAAAATCTGGAAAAATTTTCAAAAAGAGAAGTTTTAACAAAACGACAAAAATAAGTTAACATAAACCTTTGAAAATATAAAGTTTCAAAATTTTCGAAATCGTTAATAGAGTTGCTGCAAAAAGGTAACACGCCAAAAAAACAACATTGTAAAATAAAACAGTGATATTCTAAATTGCGAAAATATTACTTTCGAAAATGGAAGAGATTTCGAAAAATATAAAATTTAAGAGAAATTTAAGCCCTTTCAACGGAAAATTCTATAAAATCAAATATGCTTAAAATTAAAATGAGTGAAAAGCCAAGACGTAGAAAACAAGATGTTTTCGAAAATCTTAAACGCCGAAAATTTCAGTTGAAGAGAGTTGGGAAAAGAAAAACGGCCAAAAAATTTTTAAATCTGTAAAAACCAGAAGGCTAAAATTTGAATTTTAGAAAGAGGAAAAAGCTGGAGAAGTATGGCATAAAATACCGTGACTTTTAAAAATCTTAAGAGAAAAAGTTGTTAAAAGCAGAAATGGAAAAACAACGAAGATCGAGAAAACGAAGACGAAGTTATTTGAAAGTGTCAGATTTTAGAACATCAAATTTATTCAAAAAAAGTTGAAACAAATTTAAATACAAAGATTTTCTTTTTTGAAATGGCTGAAAGGCGGGCAAATGCGAAAATGTAAAAAGTTCAAAAATAGATAATGAAAATCTTTGAAATTTCAAACTAGCAAAAATTTTCACAAACTTACAAAACTCATTTAGAAAGCTTTTCAAAGTTTTAATTTCTTATTTTTCAAAATGGAAAAATAGCTTTTGGAAAAGCTTAAACGCCGGAAAATTCATATTTTGTAAGAAGCAAATAGGAAATTCTAAAAATCTGGAAAATTTTCAAAAACAGAAGTTTTCACAAAACGACAAAAATAAATTAACAAAAATCTTTGAAAATATAAAGTTTCAAAATTTCGAAATCGAAAAAAGAGTTGCTGCAAAAAGGTAAAACGCCAAAAAAACAACATTGCAAAAGAAAACAGGGATATTCTAAATTGCAAAAAAATTACTTTCGAAAATGGAAGAGATTTCGCAAAGTAAATAATTTAAGAAAAATTCAAGCTTTTTCCACAGAAAACTCTTTAAAATCAAATATGCTTAAAATTAAAATGAGTGAAAAGTCAATACGTAAAAAAAACAGGAAGTTTTCGAAAGTCTTAAACGCCGAAATTTTCAGTCGAAGAGAGTTGGGAAAAAAAAAGGGCAAAAAAATTTTCAAATCTGTAAAAACCAGAAGGAAAAAATTTGAATTCTAGAAATAGGAAAAAGGTGGAGAAGTATGGCATAAAACACAGTGACCTTTCAATATCTTAAAAGAAAAACTTGTTAAAAGCTTAAATGGAAAAATATCAAAGATTGAGAAAACGAAGAGGAAGTTATTTAAAAGTTTTAGATTTTAAAACATCAAATTTATACAAAAAAAGTTGAAACAAATTTAAATACGAAGATTTTCTTTTTTGAAAAGGCTAATAGGCGGGCGAATGCGAAAATACAAAAAGTTCAAAAATAGAGAACGAAAGTCTTTGAATTTTCCGACTTGCAAAAATATCCACAAACTCACAAAACTCATTTAGAAAGCTTTTCAAAGTTTGAATTTCTTCTTTTTCAAAACGGAAAAATAGCTTTTGGAAAAGCTTAAACGCCGGAAAATTCATATTTTGTAAGAAGCATGTGGGAAGTTCTAAAAATCTGGAAAAATTTTCAAAAAGAGAAGTTTTAACAAAACGACAAAAATAAGTTAACATAAACCTTTGAAAATATTAAGTTTCAAAATTTTCGAAATCGTTAATAGAGTTGCTGCAAAAAGGTAACACGCCAAAAAAACAACATTGTAAAATAAAACAGTGATATTCTAAATTGCGAAAATATTACTTTCGAAAATGGAAGAGATTTCGAAAAATATAAAATTTAAGAGAAATTTAAGCCCTTTCAACGGAAAATTCTATAAAATCAAATATGCTTAAAATTAAAATGAGTGAAAAGCCAAGACGTAGAAAACAAGATGTTTTCGAAAATCTTAAACGCCGAAAATTTCAGTTGAAGAGAGTTGGGAAAAGAAAAACGGCCAAAAAATTTTTAAATCTGTAAAAACCAGAAGGCTAAAATTTGAATTTTAGAAAGAGGAAAAAGCTGGA
The DNA here is from genome assembly GCA_030490835.1 of Annona cherimola. Taxonomy (NCBI): domain Eukaryota; kingdom Viridiplantae; phylum Streptophyta; class Magnoliopsida; order Magnoliales; family Annonaceae; genus Annona; species Annona cherimola. The sequence continues at coordinate 35,571,780 of CM059976.1, read as the reverse complement.
GAAGTATGGCATAAAATACCGTGACTTTTAAAAATCTTAAGAGAAAAAGTTGTTAAAAGCAGAAATGGAAAAACAACGAAGATCGAGAAAACGAAGACGAAGTTATTTGAAAGTGTCAGATTTTAGAACATCAAATTTATTCAAAAAAAGTTGAAACAAATTTAAATACAAAGATTTTCTTTTTTGAAATGGCTGAAAGGCGGGCAAATGCGAAAATGTAAAAAGTTCAAAAATAGATAATGAAAATCTTTGAAATTTCAAACTAGCAAAAATTTTCACAAACTTACAAAACTCATTTAGAAAGCTTTTCAAAGTTTTAATTTCTTATTTTTCAAAATGGAAAAATAGCTTTTGGAAAAGCTTAAACGCCGGAAAATTCATATTTTGTAAGAAGCAAATAGGAAATTCTAAAAATCTGGAAAATTTTCAAAAACAGAAGTTTTCACAAAACGACAAAAATAAATTAACAAAAATCTTTGAAAATATAAAGTTTCAAAATTTCGAAATCGAAAAAAGAGTTGCTGCAAAAAGGTAAAACGCCAAAAAAACAACATTGCAAAAGAAAACAGGGATATTCTAAATTGCAAAAAAATTACTTTCGAAAATGGAAGAGATTTCGCAAAGTAAATAATTTAAGAAAAATTTAAGCTTTTTCCACAGAAAACTCTTTAAAATCAAATATGCTTAAAATTAAAATGAGTGAAAAGTCAATACGTAAAAAACAGGAAGTTTTCGAAAGTCTTAAACGCCGAAATTTTCAGTCGAAGAGAGTTGGGAAAAAAAAAGGGCAAAAAAATTTTCAAATCTGTAAAAACCAGAAGGAAAAAATTTGAATTCTAGAAATAGGAAAAAGGTGGAGAAGTATGGCATAAAACACAGTGACCTTTCAATATCTTAAAAGAAAAACTTGTTAAAAGCTGAAATGGAAAAATATCAAAGATTGAGAAAATGAAGAGGAAGTTATTTAAAAGTTTTAGATTTTAAAACATCAAATTTATACAAAAAAAGTTGAAACAAATTTAAATACGAAGATTTTCTTTTTTGAAAAGGCTAATAGGCGGGCGAATGCGAAAATACAAAAAGTTCAAAAATAGAGAACGAAAGTCTTTGAATTTTCCAACTTGCAAAAATATCCACAAACTCACAAAACTCATTTAAAAAGCTTTTCAAAGTTTGAATTTCTTCTTTTTCAAAACGGAAAAATAGCTTTTGGAAAAGCTTAAACGCCGGAAAATTCATATTTTGTAAGAAGCATGTGGGAAGTTCTAAAAATCTAGAAAAATTTTCAAAAAGAGAAGTTTTAACAAAATGACAAAAATAAGTTAACATAAACCTTTGAAAATATAAAGTTTCAAAATTTTCGAAATCGTTAATAGAGTTGCTGCAAAAAGGTAACACGCCAAAAAAACAACATTGTAAAATAAAACAGTGATATTCTAAATTGCGAAAATATTACTTCCGAAAATGGAAGAGATTTCGAAAAATATAAAATTTAAGAGAAATTTAAGCCCTTTCAACGGAAAATTCTATAAAATCAAAATTTCGAAATCGAAAAAAGAGTTGCTGCAAAAAGGTAAAACGCCAAAAAAACAACATTGCAAAAGAAAACAGGGATATTCTAAATTGCAAAAAAATTACTTTCGAAAATGGAAGATATTTCGCAAAATATATAATTTAAGAAAAATTTAAGCTTTTTCCACAGAAAACTCTTTAAAATCAAATATGCTTAAAATTAAAATGAGTGAAAAGTCAATACGTAAAAAACAGGAAGTTTTCGAAAGTCTTAAACGCCGAAATTTTCAGTCGAAGAGAGTTGGGAAAACAAAAGGGCAAAAAAAATTTCAAATCTGTAAAAACCAGTAGGAAAAAATTTGAATTCTAGAAATAGGAAAATGCTGGAGAAGTATGGCATAAAACACAGTGACCTTTCAATATGTTAAAAGAAAAACTTGTAAAAAGCTGAAATGGAAAAATATCAAAGATTGAGAAAACGAAGAGAAAGTTATTTAAAAGTTTTAGATTTTAAAACATCAAATTTATACAAAAAATTTTGAAACAAATTTAAATACGAAGATTTTCTTTTTTGAAAAGGCTAATAGGCGGGCGAATGCGAAAATACAAAAAGTTCAAAAATAGAGAACGAAAGTCTTTGAAATTTCCAACTTGCAAAAATTTCCACAAACTCACAAAACTCATTTAGAAAGCTTTTCAAAGTTTGAATTTCTTCTTTTTCAAAACGGAAAAATAGCTTTTGGAAAAGCTTAAACGCCGGAAAATTCATATTTTGTAAGAAGCATGTGGGAAGTTCTAAAAATCTGGAAAAATTTTCAAAAAGAGAAGTTTTAACAAAACGACAAAAATAAGTTAACATAAACCTTTGAAAATATAAAGTTTCAAAATTTTCGAAATCGTTAATAGAGTTGCTGCAAAAAGGTAACACGCCAAAAAAACAACATTGTAAAATAAAACAGTGATATTCTAAATTGCGAAAATATTACTTTCGAAAATGGAAGAGATTTCGAAAAATATAAAATTTAAGAGAAATTTAAGCCCTTTCAACGGAAAATTCTATAAAATCAAATATGCTTAAAATTAAAATGAGTGAAAAGCCAAGACGTAGAAAACAAGATGTTTTCGAAAATCTTAAACGCCGAAAATTTCAGTTGAAGAGAGTTGGGAAAAGAAAAACGGCCAAAAAATTTTTAAATCTGTAAAAACCAGAAGGCTAAAATTTGAATTTTAGAAAGAGGAAAAAGCTGGAGAAGTATGGCATAAAATACCGTGACTTTTAAAAATCTTAAGAGAAAAAGTTGTTAAAAGCAGAAATGGAAAAACAACGAAGATCGAGAAAACGAAGACGAAGTTATTTGAAAGTGTCAGATTTTAGAACATCAAATTTATTCAAAAAAAGTTGAAACAAATTTAAATACAAAGATTTTCTTTTTTGAAATGGCTGAAAGGCGGGCAAATGCGAAAATGTAAAAAGTTCAAAAATAGATAATGAAAATCTTTGAAATTTCAAACTAGCAAAAATTTTCACAAACTTACAAAACTCATTTAGAAAGCTTTTCAAAGTTTTAATTTCTTATTTTTCAAAATGGAAAAATAGCTTTTGGAAAAGCTTAAACGCCGGAAAATTCATATTTTGTAAGAAGCAAATAGGAAATTCTAAAAATCTGGAAAATTTTCAAAAACAGAAGTTTTCACAAAACGACAAAAATAAATTAACAAAAATCTTTGAAAATATAAAGTTTCAAAATTTCGAAATCGAAAAAAGAGTTGCTGCAAAAAGGTAAAACGCCAAAAAAACAACATTGCAAAAGAAAACAGGGATATTCTAAATTGCAAAAAAATTACTTTCGAAAATGGAAGAGATTTCGCAAAGTAAATAATTTAAGAAAAATTCAAGCTTTTTCCACAGAAAACTCTTTAAAATCAAATATGCTTAAAATTAAAATGAGTGAAAAGTCAATACGTAAAAAAAACAGGAAGTTTTCGAAAGTCTTAAACGCCGAAATTTTCAGTCGAAGAGAGTTGGGAAAAAAAAAGGGCAAAAAAATTTTCAAATCTGTAAAAACCAGAAGGAAAAAATTTGAATTCTAGAAATAGGAAAAAGGTGGAGAAGTATGGCATAAAACACAGTGACCTTTCAATATCTTAAAAGAAAAACTTGTTAAAAGCTTAAATGGAAAAATATCAAAGATTGAGAAAACGAAGAGGAAGTTATTTAAAAGTTTTAGATTTTAAAACATCAAATTTATACAAAAAAAGTTGAAACAAATTTAAATACGAAGATTTTCTTTTTTGAAAAGGCTAATAGGCGGGCGAATGCGAAAATACAAAAAGTTCAAAAATAGAGAACGAAAGTCTTTGAATTTTCCGACTTGCAAAAATATCCACAAACTCACAAAACTCATTTAGAAAGCTTTTCAAAGTTTGAATTTCTTCTTTTTCAAAACGGAAAAATAGCTTTTGGAAAAGCTTAAACGCCGGAAAATTCATATTTTGTAAGAAGCATGTGGGAAGTTCTAAAAATCTGGAAAAATTTTCAAAAAGAGAAGTTTTAACAAAACGACAAAAATAAGTTAACATAAACCTTTGAAAATATTAAGTTTCAAAATTTTCGAAATCGTTAATAGAGTTGCTGCAAAAAGGTAACACGCCAAAAAAACAACATTGTAAAATAAAACAGTGATATTCTAAATTGCGAAAATATTACTTTCGAAAATGGAAGAGATTTCGAAAAATATAAAATTTAAGAGAAATTTAAGCCCTTTCAACGGAAAATTCTATAAAATCAAATATGCTTAAAATTAAAATGAGTGAAAAGCCAAGACGTAGAAAACAAGATGTTTTCGAAAATCTTAAACGCCGAAAATTTCAGTTGAAGAGAGTTGGGAAAAGAAAAACGGCCAAAAAATTTTTAAATCTGTAAAAACCAGAAGGCTAAAATTTGAATTTTAGAAAGAGGAAAAAGCTGGAGAAGTATGGCATAAAATACCGTGACTTTTAAAAATCTTAAGAGAAAAAGTTGTTAAAAGCAGAAATGGAAAAACAACGAAGATCGAGAAAACGAAGACGAAGTTATTTGAAAGTGTCAGATTTTAGAACATCAAATTTATTCAAAAAAAGTTGAAACAAATTTAAATACAAAGATTTTCTTTTTTGAAATGGCTGAAAGGCGGGCAAATGCGAAAATGTAAAAAGTTCAAAAATAGATAATGAAAATCTTTGAAATTTCAAACTAGCAAAAATTTTCACAAACTTACAAAACTCATTTAGAAAGCTTTTCAAAGTTTTAATTTCTTATTTTTCAAAATGGAAAAATAGCTTTTGGAAAAGCTTAAACGCCGGAAAATTCATATTTTGTAAGAAGCAAATAGGAAATTCTAAAAATCTGGAAAATTTTCAAAAACAGAAGTTTTCACAAAACGACAAAAATAAATTAACAAAAATCTTTGAAAATATAAAGTTTCAAAATTTCGAAATCGAAAAAAGAGTTGCTGCAAAAAGGTAAAACGCCAAAAAAACAACATTGCAAAAGAAAACAGGGATATTCTAAATTGCAAAAAAATTACTTTCGAAAATGGAAGAGATTTCGCAAAGTAAATAATTTAAGAAAAATTCAAGCTTTTTCCACAGAAAACTCTTTAAAATCAAATATGCTTAAAATTAAAATGAGTGAAAAGTCAATACGTAAAAAAAACAGGAAGTTTTCGAAAGTCTTAAACGCCGAAATTTTCAGTCGAAGAGAGTTGGGAAAAAAAAAGGGCAAAAAAATTTTCAAATCTGTAAAAACCAGAAGGAAAAAATTTGAATTCTAGAAATAGGAAAAAGGTGGAGAAGTATGGCATAAAACACAGTGACCTTTCAATATCTTAAAAGAAAAACTTGTTAAAAGCTTAAATGGAAAAATATCAAAGATTGAGAAAACGAAGAGGAAGTTATTTAAAAGTTTTAGATTTTAAAACATCAAATTTATACAAAAAAAGTTGAAACAAATTTAAATACGAAGATTTTCTTTTTTGAAAAGGCTAATAGGCGGGCGAATGCGAAAATACAAAAAGTTCAAAAATAGAGAACGAAAGTCTTTGAATTTTCCGACTTGCAAAAATATCCACAAACTCACAAAACTCATTTAGAAAGCTTTTCAAAGTTTGAATTTCTTCTTTTTCAAAACGGAAAAATAGCTTTTGGAAAAGCTTAAACGCCGGAAAATTCATATTTTGTAAGAAGCATGTGGGAAGTTCTAAAAATCTGGAAAAATTTTCAAAAAGAGAAGTTTTAACAAAACGACAAAAATAAGTTAACATAAACCTTTGAAAATATTAAGTTTCAAAATTTTCGAAATCGTTAATAGAGTTGCTGCAAAAAGGTAACACGCCAAAAAAACAACATTGTAAAATAAAACAGTGATATTCTAAATTGCGAAAATATTACTTTCGAAAATGGAAGAGATTTCGAAAAATATAAAATTTAAGAGAAATTTAAGCCCTTTCAACGGAAAATTCTATAAAATCAAATATGCTTAAAATTAAAATGAGTGAAAAGCCAAGACGTAGAAAACAAGATGTTTTCGAAAATCTTAAACGCCGAAAATTTCAGTTGAAGAGAGTTGGGAAAAGAAAAACGGCCAAAAAATTTTTAAATCTGTAAAAACCAGAAGGCTAAAATTTGAATTTTAGAAAGAGGAAAAAGCTGGAGAAGTATGGCATAAAATACCGTGACTTTTAAAAATCTTAAGAGAAAAAGTTGTTAAAAGCAGAAATGGAAAAACAACGAAGATCGAGAAAACGAAGACGAAGTTATTTGAAAGTGTCAGATTTTAGAACATCAAATTTATTCAAAAAAAGTTGAAACAAATTTAAATACAAAGATTTTCTTTTTTGAAATGGCTGAAAGGCGGGCAAATGCGAAAATGTAAAAAGTTCAAAAATAGATAATGAAAATCTTTGAAATTTCAAACTAGCAAAAATTTTCACAAACTTACAAAACTCATTTAGAAAGCTTTTCAAAGTTTTAATTTCTTATTTTTCAAAATGGAAAAATAGCTTTTGGAAAAGCTTAAACGCCGGAAAATTCATATTTTGTAAGAAGCAAATAGGAAATTCTAAAAATCTGGAAAATTTTCAAAAACAGAAGTTTTCACAAAACGACAAAAATAAATTAACAAAAATCTTTGAAAATATAAAGTTTCAAAATTTCGAAATCGAAAAAAGAGTTGCTGCAAAAAGGTAAAACGCCAAAAAAACAACATTGCAAAAGAAAACAGGGATATTCTAAATTGCAAAAAAATTACTTTCGAAAATGGAAGAGATTTCGCAAAGTAAATAATTTAAGAAAAATTTAAGCTTTTTCCACAGAAAACTCTTTAAAATCAAATATGCTTAAAATTAAAATGAGTGAAAAGTCAATACGTAAAAAACAGGAAGTTTTCGAAAGTCTTAAACGCCGAAATTTTCAGTCGAAGAGAGTTGGGAAAAAAAAAGGGCAAAAAAATTTTCAAATCTGTAAAAACCAGAAGGAAAAAATTTGAATTCTAGAAATAGGAAAAAGGTGGAGAAGTATGGCATAAAACACAGTGACCTTTCAATATCTTAAAAGAAAAACTTGTTAAAAGCTGAAATGGAAAAATATCAAAGATTGAGAAAATGAAGAGGAAGTTATTTAAAAGTTTTAGATTTTAAAACATCAAATTTATACAAAAAAAGTTGAAACAAATTTAAATACGAAGATTTTCTTTTTTGAAAAGGCTAATAGGCGGGCGAATGCGAAAATACAAAAAGTTCAAAAATAGAGAACGAAAGTCTTTGAATTTTCCAACTTGCAAAAATATCCACAAACTCACAAAACTCATTTAAAAAGCTTTTCAAAGTTTGAATTTCTTCTTTTTCAAAACGGAAAAATAGCTTTTGGAAAAGCTTAAACGCCGGAAAATTCATATTTTGTAAGAAGCATGTGGGAAGTTCTAAAAATCTAGAAAAATTTTCAAAAAGAGAAGTTTTAACAAAATGACAAAAATAAGTTAACATAAACCTTTGAAAATATAAAGTTTCAAAATTTTCGAAATCGTTAATAGAGTTGCTGCAAAAAGGTAACACGCCAAAAAAACAACATTGTAAAATAAAACAGTGATATTCTAAATTGCGAAAATATTACTTCCGAAAATGGAAGAGATTTCGAAAAATATAAAATTTAAGAGAAATTTAAGCCCTTTCAACGGAAAATTCTATAAAATCAAAATTTCGAAATCGAAAAAAGAGTTGCTGCAAAAAGGTAAAACGCCAAAAAAACAACATTGCAAAAGAAAACAGGGATATTCTAAATTGCAAAAAAATTACTTTCGAAAATGGAAGATATTTCGCAAAATATATAATTTAAGAAAAATTTAAGCTTTTTCCACAGAAAACTCTTTAAAATCAAATATGCTTAAAATTAAAATGAGTGAAAAGTCAATACGTAAAAAACAGGAAGTTTTCGAAAGTCTTAAACGCCGAAATTTTCAGTCGAAGAGAGTTGGGAAAACAAAAGGGCAAAAAAAATTTCAAATCTGTAAAAACCAGTAGGAAAAAATTTGAATTCTAGAAATAGGAAAATGCTGGAGAAGTATGGCATAAAACACAGTGACCTTTCAATATGTTAAAAGAAAAACTTGTAAAAAGCTGAAATGGAAAAATATCAAAGATTGAGAAAACGAAGAGAAAGTTATTTAAAAGTTTTAGATTTTAAAACATCAAATTTATACAAAAAATTTTGAAACAAATTTAAATACGAAGATTTTCTTTTTTGAAAAGGCTAATAGGCGGGCGAATGCGAAAATACAAAAAGTTCAAAAATAGAGAACGAAAGTCTTTGAAATTTCCAACTTGCAAAAATTTCCACAAACTCACAAAACTCATTTAGAAAGCTTTTCAAAGTTTGAATTTCTTCTTTTTCAAAACGGAAAAATAGCTTTTGGAAAAGCTTAAACGCCGGAAAATTCATATTTTGTAAGAAGCATGTGGGAAGTTCTAAAAATCTGGAAAAATTTTCAAAAAGAGAAGTTTTAACAAAACGACAAAAATAAGTTAACATAAACCTTTGAAAATATAAAGTTTCAAAATTTTCGAAATCGTTAATAGAGTTGCTGCAAAAAGGTAACACGCCAAAAAAACAACATTGTAAAATAAAACAGTGATATTCTAAATTGCGAAAATATTACTTTCGAAAATGGAAGAGATTTCGAAAAATATAAAATTTAAGAGAAATTTAAGCCCTTTCAACGGAAAATTCTATAAAATCAAATATGCTTAAAATTAAAATGAGTGAAAAGCCAAGACGTAGAAAACAAGATGTTTTCGAAAATCTTAAACGCCGAAAATTTCAGTTGAAGAGAGTTGGGAAAAGAAAAACGGCCAAAAAATTTTTAAATCTGTAAAAACCAGAAGGCTAAAATTTGAATTTTAGAAAGAGGAAAAAGCTGGAGAAGTATGGCATAAAATACCGTGACTTTTAAAAATCTTAAGAGAAAAAGTTGTTAAAAGCAGAAATGGAAAAACAACGAAGATCGAGAAAACGAAGACGAAGTTATTTGAAAGTGTCAGATTTTAGAACATCAAATTTATTCAAAAAAAGTTGAAACAAATTTAAATACAAAGATTTTCTTTTTTGAAATGGCTGAAAGGCGGGCAAATGCGAAAATGTAAAAAGTTCAAAAATAGATAATGAAAATCTTTGAAATTTCAAACTAGCAAAAATTTTCACAAACTTACAAAACTCATTTAGAAAGCTTTTCAAAGTTTTAATTTCTTATTTTTCAAAATGGAAAAATAGCTTTTGGAAAAGCTTAAACGCCGGAAAATTCATATTTTGTAAGAAGCAAATAGGAAATTCTAAAAATCTGGAAAATTTTCAAAAACAGAAGTTTTCACAAAACGACAAAAATAAATTAACAAAAATCTTTGAAAATATAAAGTTTCAAAATTTCGAAATCGAAAAAAGAGTTGCTGCAAAAAGGTAAAACGCCAAAAAAACAACATTGCAAAAGAAAACAGGGATATTCTAAATTGCAAAAAAATTACTTTCGAAAATGGAAGAGATTTCGCAAAGTAAATAATTTAAGAAAAATTCAAGCTTTTTCCACAGAAAACTCTTTAAAATCAAATATGCTTAAAATTAAAATGAGTGAAAAGTCAATACGTAAAAAAAACAGGAAGTTTTCGAAAGTCTTAAACGCCGAAATTTTCAGTCGAAGAGAGTTGGGAAAAAAAAAGGGCAAAAAAATTTTCAAATCTGTAAAAACCAGAAGGAAAAAATTTGAATTCTAGAAATAGGAAAAAGGTGGAGAAGTATGGCATAAAACACAGTGACCTTTCAATATCTTAAAAGAAAAACTTGTTAAAAGCTGAAATGGAAAAATATCAAAGATTGAGAAAACGAAGAGGAAGTTATTTAAAAGTTTTAGATTTTAAAACATCAAATTTATACAAAAAAAGTTGAAACAAATTTAAATACGAAGATTTTCTTTTTTGAAAAGGCTAATAGGCGGGCGAATGCGAAAATACAAAAAGTTCAAAAATAGAGAACGAAAGTCTTTGAATTTTCCGACTTGCAAAAATATCCACAAACTCACAAAACTCATTTAGAAAGCTTTTCAAAGTTTGAATTTCTTCTTTTTCAAAACGGAAAAATAGCTTTTGGAAAAGCTTAAACGCCGGAAAATTCATATTTTGTAAGAAGCATGTGGGAAGTTCTAAAAATCTGGAAAAATTTTCAAAAAGAGAAGTTTTAACAAAACGACAAAAATAAGTTAACATAAACCTTTGAAAATATAAAGTTTCAAAATTTTCGAAATCGTTAATAGAGTTGCTGCAAAAAGGTAACACGCCAAAAAAACAACATTGTAAAATAAAACAGTGATATTCTAAATTGCGAAAATATTACTTTCGAAAATGGAAGAGATTTCGAAAAATATAAAATTTAAGAGAAATTTAAGCCCTTTCAACGGAAAATTCTATAAAATCAAATATGCTTAAAATTAAAATGAGTGAAAAGCCAAGACGTAGAAAACAAGATGTTTTCGAAAATCTTAAACGCCGAAAATTTCAGTTGAAGAGAGTTGGGAAAAGAAAAACGGCCAAAAAATTTTTAAATCTGTAAAAACCAGAAGGCTAAAATTTGAATTTTAGAAAGAGGAAAAAGCTGGAGAAGTATGGCATAAAATACCGTGACTTTTAAAAATCTTAAGAGAAAAAGTTGTTAAAAGCAGAAATGGAAAAACAACGAAGATCGAGAAAACGAAGACGAAGTTATTTGAAAGTGTCAGATTTTAGAACATCAAATTTATTCAAAAAAAGTTGAAACAAATTTAAATACAAAGATTTTCTTTTTTGAAATGGCTGAAAGGCGGGCAAATGCGAAAATGTAAAAAGTTCAAAAATAGATAATGAAAATCTTTGAAATTTCAAACTAGCAAAAATTTTCACAAACTTACAAAACTCATTTAGAAAGCTTTTCAAAGTTTTAATTTCTTATTTTTCAAAATGGAAAAATAGCTTTTGGAAAAGCTTAAACGCCGGAAAATTCATATTTTGTAAGAAGCAAATAGGAAATTCTAAAAATCTGGAAAATTTTCAAAAACAGAAGTTTTCACAAAACGACAAAAATAAATTAACAAAAATCTTTGAAAATATAAAGTTTCAAAATTTCGAAATCGAAAAAAGAGTTGCTGCAAAAAGGTAAAACGCCAAAAAAACAACATTGCAAAAGAAAACAGGGATATTCTAAATTGCAAAAAAATTACTTTCGAAAATGGAAGAGATTTCGCAAAGTAAATAATTTAAGAAAAATTTAAGCTTTTTCCACAGAAAACTCTTTAAAATCAAATATGCTTAAAATTAAAATGAGTGAAAAGTCAATACATAAAAAACAGGAAGTTTTCGAAAGTCTTAAACGCCGAAATTTTCAGTCGAAGAGAGTTGGGAAAAAAAAAGGGCAAAAAAATTTTCAAATCTGTAAAAACCAGAAGGAAAAATTTTGAATTCTAGAAATAGGAAAAAGGTGGAGAAGTATGGCATAAAACACAGTGACCTTTCAATATCTTAAAAGAAAAACTTGTTAAAAGCTTAAATGGAAAAATATCAAAGATTGAGAAAACGAAGAGGAAGTTATTTAAAAGTTTTAGATTTTAAAACATCAAATTTATACAAAAAAAGTTGAAACAAATTTAAATACGAAGATTTTCTTTTTTGAAAAGGCTAATAGGCGGGCGAATGCGAAAATACAAAAAGTTCAAAAATAGAGAACGAAAGTCTTTGAATTTTCCAACTTGCAAAAATATCCACAAACTCACAAAACTCATTTAGAAAGCTTTTCAAAGTTTGAATTTCTTCTTTTTCAAAACGGAAAAAATAGCTTTTGGAAAAGCTTAAACGCCGGAAAATTCATATTTTGTAAGAAGCATGTGGGAAGTTCTAAAAATCTGGAAAAATTTTCAAAAAGAGAAGTTTTAACAAAACGACAAAAATAAGTTAACATAAACCTTTGAAAATATAAAGTTTCAAAATTTTCGAAATTGTTAATAGAGTTGCTGCAAAAAGGTAACACGCCAAAAAAACAACATCGTAAAATAAAACAGTGATATTCTAAATTGCAAAAATATTACTTTCGAAAATGGAAGAGATTTCGGAAAATATAAAATTTAAGAGAAATTAAAGCCCCTTCAACGGAAAATTCTATCAAATCAAAATATGCTTAAAATTAAAATGAGTGAAAACCCAAGATGTAGAAAACAATAAGTTTTCGAAAATCTTAAACGCCGAAAATTTCAGTTGAAGAGAGTTGGGAAAAAAAAAACAGCCAAAAAAAATTTAAATCTCTAAAAACCAGAAGGCTAAAATTTGAATTTTAGAAAGAGGAAAAAGCTGGAGAAGTATGGCATAAAATACCGTGACTTTTAAAAATCTTAAAAGAAAAAGTTGTTAAAAGCAGAAATGGAAAAACAACGAAGATTGAGAAAACGAAGACGAAGTTATTTCAAATTGTCAGATTTTAGAACATCAAATTTATTCAAAAAAAGTTGAAACAAATTTAAATACGAAGATTTTCTTTTTTGAACTGGATGAAAGGCGGGCAAATGTGAAATGTAAAAAGTTGAAAAATAGATAATGAAAATCTTTGAAATTTCAAACTAGCAAAAATTTTCACAAACTTACAAAACTCATTTAGAAAGCTTTTCAAAGTTTTAATTTCTTATTTTTCAAAATGGAAAAATAGCTTTTGGAAAAGCTTAAACGCCGAAAAATTCATATTTTGTAATAAGCAAATAGGAAATTCTAAAAATCTGGAAAATTTTCAAAAATAGAAGTTTTCACAAAACGACAAAAATAAATTAACAAAAATCTTTGAAAATATAAAGTTTCAAATTTTCGAAATCGAAAAAAGAGTTGCTGCAAAAGTTAAAATGCCAAAAAAACAACATTGCAAAAGAAAACAGGGATATTCTAAATTGCAAAAAAATTACTTTCGAAAATGGAAGAGATTTCGAAAAATATATAATTTAAGAAAAATTTAAGCTTTTTCCACAGAAAATTCTTTTAAAGCAAATATGCTTAAAATTAAAATAAGTGAAAAGTCAATACGTAGAAAACAGGAAGTTTTCGAAAATCTTAAACGTCAAAATTTTCAGTTGAAGAGAGTTAGGAAAAGAAAAACGGCTTCAAAAATTTTGAAATATGTAAAAACCAGAAGGTAAAAATTTGAATTTTAGAAATAACTTCCTTTTCGTTTTCTCAATCTTCGATGTTTTTCCATTTCAGCTTTTAACAATTTTTTCTTTTAAGATATTGAAAGGTCACTGTGTTTTATGCCATACTTCTCCGGCTTTTTCCTATTTCTAGAATTCATATTTTCTCCTTATGGTTTTTACAGATTTGAAATTTTTTTGCCATTTTTCTTTTCCCAACTCTCCTCAACTGAAAATTTCGGCTTTTAAGATTTTCGAAAGCTTCCTGTTTTCTAGTTCTTGACTTTTCACTCATTTTAATTTTAAGCATATTTGATTTTAAAGAATTTTCTGTGGAAAAAGCTTAAGTTTTTCTTAAATTATATATTTTCCAAAATCTCTTCCATTTTCGAAAGTAATTTTTTTGCAATTTAGAATATCCCTGTTTTCTTTTACAATGTTGTTTTTTGGCGTTTTACCATTTTCCAGCGACTATTTTTCCGATTACGAAAATTTTGAAACTTTATATTTTCAAAGATTTTTTTTAACATTGTCGTTTTGTGAAAACTTCTCTTTGTTGAAAATTTTCCACATTTTTAGAATTGCCTATTTTCTTCTTACAAAATATGAATTTTCCGGCCTTTAAGCTTTTCCAAAAGCTATTTTTCTGTTTTGAAATATAAGAAATTCATACTTTGAAAGACTTTTTAAATGAATTTTGTGAGATTTTGGAAATTTTTGCAAGTTGGAAATTTCAAAGATTTTCATTATCTATTTTTCAACTTTTTGGTTTTTCGCATTTGCCCGCCTTTTAGCCATTTAAAAAAAGAAAATCTTCGTATTTAAATTTGTTTCAACTTTTTTTGTATAAATTTAATGTTTTAAAATCTAAAACTTTTAAATAACTTCCTCTTCGTTTTCTCAATCTTCGATGTTTTTCCATTTCAGCTTTTACGTAACGCCCCAGGCCTATCGGTAAGGAATTGTCTACTCAGGCCCAAAGCGCACAATACCTTACTGTCAGGCCTGGGGCGTTACAACATCGAAGATTGAGAAAACGAAGAGTAAGTTTTTGGAAAGTTTTAGATTTTAGAACATCAAATTTATTCAAAAAAGTTGAAACAAATTTAAATCCGAAGATTTTCTGTTTTGAAATGGCTGAAAGGCGGGCAATTGCGACAATGTAAAAAGTTCAAAAATAGATAATGAAAATCTTTGAAATTTCAAACTAGCAAAAATTTTCACAAACTTACAAAACTCATTTAGAAAGCTTTTCAAAGTTTTAATTTCTTATTTTTCAAAATGGAAAAATAGCTTTTGGAAAAGCTTAAACGCCGAAAAATTCATATTTTGTAAGAAGCAAATAGGAAATTCTAAAAATCTGGAAAATTTTCAAAAACAGAAGTTTTCACAAAACGACAAAAATAAATTAACAAAAATATTTGAAAATATAAAGTTTCAAAATTTCGAAATCGAAAAAAGAGTTGCTGCAAAAAGGTAAAACGCCAAAAAAACAACATTGCAAAAGAAAACAGGGATATTCTAAATTGCAAATAAATTACTTTCGAAAATGGAAGAGATTTCGGAAAATATATAATTTAAGAAAAATTTAAGCTTTTTCCATAGAAAATTCTTTAAAATCAAATATGCTGAAAATGAAAATGTGTGAAAAGTCAATACGTAAAAAACAGGAAGTTTTCGAAAATCTTAAACGCTGAAATTTTCAGTTGAAGAGACTTGGGAAAATAAAAAGGGCAAAAAATTTTTCAAATCTGTAAAAACCAGTAGGCAAAAATTTGAATTCTAGAAATAGGAAAAAGCTGGAGAAGTATGGCATAAAACACAGTGACCTTTCAATATCTTAAAAGAAAAAATTGTTAAAAGCTGAAATGGAAAAACATCGAAGATTGAGAAAACGAAAAGGAAGTTATTTAAAAGTTTTAGATTTTAAAACATCAAATTTATACAAAAAAAGTTGAAATAAATTTAAATACGAAGATTTTCTTTTTTGAAAAGGCTAATAGGCGGGCGAATGCGAAAATACAAAAAGTTCAAAAATAGATAACGAAAGACTTTGAAATTTCCAACTTGCGAAAATTTCCACAAACTCACAAAACTCATTTAGAAAGCTTTTCAAAGTTTGAATTTCTTCTTTTTCAAAACGGAAAAATAGCTTTTGGAAAAGCTTAAATGCCGGAAAATTCATATTTAGTAAGAAATAAATAGGAAATTCTAAAAATCTGGAAAACTTTCAAAAAGAGAAGTTTTCACAAAACGACAAAAATAAGTTAACAAAAATCTTTGAAAATATAATGTTTAAAAATTTTGAAATCAGAAAAAGTTTTGTTGCAAAAAGGTAAAACGCAAAAAAAATAACATTGTAAAATAAAACATGGACATTCTAAATTGAAAAAAAATTACTTTTGAAAATGGAAGAGATTTGGAAAAGTATAAAATTTGTGAAAAATTTAAGCTTTTTCAACAGAAAATTCTATAAAATCAAATATGCTTAAAATTAAAATAAGCAAAAATCTTAAACACCAAAATTTTCAATTGAAGAGAGTTGGGAGAAGAAAAACGGCAAAAATTTTTTTGAAATATGTAAAAACTAGAAGGCAAAAATTTGAATTTTAGAAATCACAAAAAGCTGGAGAAGTATGGCTTAAAATACCGTGACTTTTCAAAATCTTAAAAGAAAAAATTGTTAAAAGCTGAAATAGAAAAACATCGAAGATTGAGAAAACGAAGAGGAAGTTATTTAAAAGTTTTAGAATTTATGCAAAAAAAGTTGAAACAAATTTAAATACGAAGATTTTCTTTTTTGAAAAGGCTAATAGGCGGACGAATGCGAAAATACAAAAAGTTCAAAAATAGAGAACGAAAGTCTTTGAAATTTCCAACTTGCAAAAATTTCCACAAACTCACATAACTCATTTAGAAAGCTTTTCAAAGTTTGAATTTCTTCTTTTTCAAAACGGAAAAATAGCTTTTGGAAAAGCTTAAACGCCAGAAAATTCATATTTTGTAAGAAGCATATAGGAAATTCTAAAAATCTGGGAAAATTTTCGAAAAGAGAAGTTTCAACAAAACGACAAAAATAAGTTAACATAAATCTTTGAAAATATAAAGTTTCAAAATTTTCAAAATCGGAAATAGAGTTGATGCAAAAAGGTAACACGCCAAAAAAACAACATTGTAAAATAAAATAGGGATATTCTAAATTGCAAAAAAATTAATTTCGAAAATGGAAGAGATTTCGGAAAATATAAAATTTAAGAGAAATTTAAGCCCTTTCAACGGAAAATTCTATAAAATCAATTATGCTTAAAATTAAAATGAGTGAAAAGCCAAGACGTAGAAAACAAGAAGTTTTCAAAAATCTTAAACGCCGAATATTTCAGTTGAAGAGAGTTGGGAAAAGAAAAACGGCCAAAAAAAGTTTTAAATCTGAAAAAACCAGAAGGCTAAAATTTGAATTTTAGAAAGAGGAAAAAGCTGGAGAAGTATGGCATAAAATACCGTGACTTTTAAAAATCTTAAAATAAAAAGTTGTTAAAAGCATAAATGGAAAAACAACGAAGATTGAGAAAACGAAGACGAAGTTATGTAAAAAGTTCAAAAATAATTAATGAAAATCTTTGAAATTTCAAACTAGCAAAAATTTTCACAAACTTACAAAACTCATTTAGAAAGCTTTTCAAAGTTTTAATTTCTTATTTTTCAAAATGGAAAAATAGCTTTTGGAAAAGCTTAAAGGCCGGAAAATTCATATTTTGTAAGAAACAAATAGGAAATTCTAAAAATCTGGAAAATTTTCAAAAACAGAAGTTTTCACAAAACGACAAAAATAAATTAACAAAAATCTTTGAAAATATAAAGTTTCAAAATTTCGAAATCGAAAAAAGAGTTGCTGCAAAAAGGTAAAACGCCAAAAAAACAACATTGCAAAAGAAAACAGGGATATTCTAAATTGCAAATAAATTACTTTCGAAAATGGAAGAGATTTCGGAAAATATATAATTTAAGAAAAATTTAAGCTTTTTCCACAGAAAATTCTTTAAAATCAAATATGCTTAAAATGAAAATGAGTGAAAAGTCAATACGTAAAAAATAGGAAGTTTTCGAAAATCTTAAACGCCGAAATTTTCAGTTGAAGAGAGTTGGGAAAATAAAAAGGGCAAAAAAAATTTCAAATCTGTAAAAACCAGAAGGCAAAAATTTGAATTCTAGAAAAGGAAAAAGCTGGAGAAGTATGGCCTAAAACACACTGACCTTTCAATATCTTAAAAGAAAAAATTGTTAAAAGATGAAATGGAAAAACATCGAAGATTGAGAAAACGAAAAGGAAGTTATTTAAAAGTTTTAGATTTTAAAACATCAAATTTATACAAAAAAAGTTGAAAAAAATTTAAATACGAAGATTTTCTTTTTTGAAAAGGCTAATAGACGGGCGAATGCGAAAATACAAAAACTTCAAAAATAGATAACGAAAGACTTTGAAATTTCCAACATGCAAAAATTTCCACAAACTCACAAAACTCATTTAGAAAGCTTTTCAAAGTTTGAATTTCTTCTTTTTCAAAACGGAAAAATAGCTTTTGGAAAAGCTTAAACGCCGGAAAATTCATATTTAGTAAGAAGTAAATAGGAAATTCTAAAAATCTGGAAAATTTCCAAAAAGAGAAGTTTTCACAAAACGACAAAAATAAGTTAACAAAAATCTTTGAAAATATAAAGTTTAAAAATTTGGAAATCAGAAAAAGTGTTGTTGCAAAAAGGTAAAACGCAAAAAAAATAACATTGTAAAATAAAACATGGACATTCTAAATTGCAAAAAAATTACTTTTGAAAATGGAAGAGATTTGGAAAAATATAAAATTTAAGAAAAATTTAAGCTTTTTCAACAGAAAATTCTATAAAATCAAATATGCTTAAAATAAAAAAAATTGTAAATCTTAAACACTAAAATTTTCAATTGAAGAGAGTTGGGAGAAGAAAAACGGCAAATTTTTTTTTGAAATATGTAAAAACTAGAAGGCAAAAATTTGAATTTTAGAAATCACAAAAAGCTGGAGAAGTATGGCTTAAAATACCGTGACTTTTAAAAATATTAAAAGAAAAAATTGTTAAAAGCTGAAATGGAAAAACATCGAAGATTGAGAAAATTAAGAGGAAATTATTTAAAAGTTTTAGAATTTATACAAAAAAAGTTGAAACAAATTTAAATACGAGATTTTCTTTTTTGAAAAGGCTAATAGGCGGGCGAATGCGAAAATACAAAAAGTTCAAAAATAGAGAACGAAAGTCTTTGAAATTTCCAACTTGCAAAAATTTCCACAAACTCACAAAACTCATTTAGAAAGCTTTTCAAAGTTTGAATTTCTTCTTTTTCAAAACGGGAAAATAGCTTTTGGAAAAGCTTAAATGCCGGAAAATTCATATTTTGTAAGAAGCATATAGGAAATTCTAAAAATCTGGAAAAATTTTCGAAAAGAGAAGTTTCAACAAAACGATAAAAATAAGTTAACATAAATCTTTGAAAATATAAAGTTTCAAAATTTTCAAAATCGGAAATAGAGTTGCTGCAAAAAGGTAACACGCCAAAAAAACAACATTGTAAAATAAAACAGGGATATTCTAAATTGCAAAAAAATTACTTTCGAAAATGGAAGAGATTTCGGAAAATATAAAATTTAAGAGAAATTTAAGCCCTTTCAACGGAAAATTCTATAAAATCAAATATGCTTAAAATTAAAATGAGTGAAAAGCCAAGACGTAGAAAAGAAGAAGTTTTCAAAAATCTTAAACGCCGAAAATTTCAGTTGAAGAGAGTTGGGAAAAGAAAAACGGCCAAAAAAAGTTTTAAATCTGAAAAAACCAGAAGGCTAAAATTTGAATTTTAGAAAGAGGAAAAGCTGGAGAAGTATGGCATAAAATACCGTGACTTTTAAAAATCTTAAAAGAAAAAGTTGTTAAAAGCAGAAATGGAAAAACAACGAAGATTGAGGAAACGAAGACGAAGTTATTTGAAAGTGTCAGATTTTAGAACATAAATTTATTCAAAAAAAGTTGAAACAAATTTAAATACGAAGATTTTCTTTTTTGAAATAGCTGAAAGGCGGGCAAATGCGAAAATGCAAAAAGTTCAAAAATACATAATGAAAATCTTTGAAATTTCCAATTTGCAAAAATTTCCACAAACCTACAATACTCATTTTGAAAGCTTTTCAAAGTCTGAATTTCTTATTTTTCAAAACGGAAAAGTAGCTTTTGGAAAAGCGTAAACGCCGGAAAATTCGTATTTTGTAAGGAGCAAATATGAAATTCTAAAAATCTGGAAAATTTTCAAAAAGAAAAGTTCTCACAAAACGACAAAAATAAGTTAACAAAACTCTTTTAAAATATAAAGTTTCAATATTTTTGAAATCGGAAAAAGAGTTGCCGTGAAAAGGTAAAACGCCAAAAAACAACATTGTAAAAGAAAACAGGGATATTCTAAATTGAAAAAAAATTACTTTCGAAAATGGAAGAGATTTCGGAAAATATAAAATTTAAGAAAAATTTAAGCATTTTCAACAGAAAATTTTATAAAATCAAATTTGTTTAAAATTAAAATGAGTGAACAGTCAAGACGTAGAAAACAGGAAGTTTTCGAAAATCTTAAACGTCGAAATTTCAGTTGAAGAGAGTTGGGAAAAGAAAAACGGCTGCAAAAATTTTGAAATATGTAAAAACCAGAAGGTAAAAATTTGAATTTTAGAAATAACTTCCTTTTCATTTTCTCAATCTTCGATGTTTTTCCATTTCAGCTTTTAACTATTTTTTCATTTAAGATATTGAAAGGTCACTGTGTTTTATGCCATACTTCTCCAGCTTTTTCCTATTTCTAGAATTCATATTTTCACCTTATGGTTTTTACAAATTTGAAATATGTAAAAACTAGAAGGCGAAAATTTGAATTTTAGAAATCACAAAAAGCTGGAGAAGTATGCTTAAAATACCGTGACTTTTCAAAATCTTAAAAGAAAAAATTGTTAAAAGCTGAAATGGAAAAACATCGAAGATTGAGAAAACGAAGAGGAAGTTATTTAAAAGTTTTAGAATTTATACAAAAAAAGTTGAAACAAATTTAAATACGAAGATTTTCTTTTTTGAAAAGGCTAATAGGCGGGCGAATGCGAAAATACAAAAAGTTCAAAAATAGATAACGAAAGTCTTTGAAATTTCCAACTTGCGAAAATTTCCACAAACTCACAAAACTCATTTAGAAAGCTTTTCAAAGTTTGAATTTCTTCTTTTTCAAAACGGAAAAATAGCTTTTGGAAAAGCTTAAACGCCGGAAAATTCATATTTAGTAAGAAGTAAATAGGAAATTCTAAAAATCTGGAAAATTTTCAAAAAGAGAAGTTTTCATAAAACGACAAAAATAAGTTAACAAAAATCTTTGAAAATATAAAGTTTAAAAATTTTGAAATCAGAAAAAGTGTTGTTGCAAAAAGGTAAAACGCAAAAAAAATAACATTGTAAAATAAAACATGGACATTCTAAATTGCAAAAAAATTACTTTTGAAAATGGAAGAGATTTGGAAAAATATAAAATTTAAGAAAAATTTAAGCTTTTTCAACAGAAAATTCTATAAAATCAAATATGCTTAAAATTAAAATAAGTGAAAATCTTAAACACCAAAATTTTCAATTGAAGAGAGTTGGGAGAAGAAAAACGGCAAAATTTTTTTTGAAATATGTAAAAACTAGAAGGCAAAAATTTGAATTTTAGAAATCACAAAAAGCTGGAGAAGTATGGCTTAAAATACCGTGACTTTTCAAAATCTTAAAAGAAAAAATTGTTAAAAGCTGAAATGGAAAAACATCGAAGATTGAGAAAACGAAGAGGAAGTTATTTAAAAGTTTTAGAATTTAAAACATCAAATTTATACAAATAAAGTTGAAACAAATTTAAATACGAAGATTTTCTTTTTTGAAAAGGCTAATAGGCGGGCGAATGCGAAAATAAAAAAAGTACAAAAATAGATAACGAAAGTCGTTCAAATTTCCAACTTGCAAAAATTTCCACAAACTCACAAAACTCATTTAGAAAGCTTTTCAAAGTTTGAATTTCTTCTTTTTCAAAATGGAAAAATAGCTTTTGGAAAAGCTTAAATGCCGGAAAATTCATATTTTGTAAGAAGCATATAGGAAATTCTAAAAATCTGGAAAAATTTTCTAAAAGAGAAGTTTTTACAAAACGAAAAAAATAAGTTAACATAAATCTTTGAAAATATAAAGTTTCAAAATTTTTGAAATCGGAAGTAGAGTTGCTGCAAAAAGGTAAAATGCCAAAAAAACAACATTGTAAAAGAAAACAGGGAAATTCTAAATTGCAAAAAAAATACTTTCGAAAATGGAAGAGATTTGTGAAAATAAAAAATTTAAGAAAAATTTAAGCTTTTTCAACAGAAAATTCTATAAAATCAAATATGCTTAAAATTAAAATGATTGAAAAGTCAAGACGTAAAAAACAGGAAGTTTTTTAAAATCTTAAACGCGGAAATTTTCAGTTGAAGAGAGTTGGGAAAAGAAAAAGGGCTAAAAATTTTCAAATCTGTAAAAACCAGATGGTAAAAAGTTGAATTTTAGAAAGAGGAAAAAGCTGGAGAAGTATGGCATAAAATACAGCGACTTTTCAAAATCTTAAAAGAAAAAGTTTTTAAAAGCTGAAATGGAAAAACATCGAAGATTGAGAAAACGAAGAGGAAGTTATTTAAAAGTTTTAGATTTTAAAACATCAAATTTATACAAAAAAAGTTGAAAATGCAAAGATTTTCTTTTTTGAAAAGGCTAAACGGCGGGCAAATGCGAAAATGCAAAAAGTTCAAAAATAGATAATGAAAATCTTTCAAATTTCCAACTTGCAAAAATTTCCAAAAACTCACAAAACTCATTTAGAAAGGCTTTCAAAGTTTGAATTTTTTATTTTTAAAAACAGAAAAATAGCTTTAGGAAAAGCATAAACGCCGGAAAATTCATATTTCGTAAGAAGAAAATAGGAAATTCTAAAAATCTGGAAAATTTTCAAAATAGAGAGTTTTTCACAAAACGACAAAAATAAATTAACAAAAATCTTTAAAAATATAAAGTTTCAAAATTTCGAAATCGAAAAAAGAGTTGCTGCAAAAAGGTAAAACGCCAAAAAACAACATTGCAAAAGAAAACAGGGACATTCGAAAATGCAAAAAAATTACTTTCGAAAATGAAAGAGATTTGGGAAAGTATAAAATTTAAGAAAAATTTAAGCTTTTTCAACAGAAAATTGTATAAAATAAAATTTGCATAAAATTAAAATGACTGAAAAGTCAAGACATAGAAAACATGAAGTTTTTTCGAAAATCTTAAACGCCGAAATTTTCAGTTGAACAGAGGTGGGAAAAGAAAAAGTGTCAAAATATTACAAAATTTACAAAAACCAAAAGGCTAAAATTTGAATTTTAGAAATAAGAAAAAGCTGGACAAGTATGACATAAAATACTGTGACTTTTCAAAATCTTTAAAGAAAAGGATGTTAAAAGCTGAAATGAAAAAACATCGAAGATTGAGAAAAATGAAAAGGAAGTTATTTAAAAGTTTTAGATTTTAAAACATCAAATTTATACAAAAAAAGTTGAAACAAATTTAAATACGAAGATTTTCTTTTTCGAAAAGGCTAAAAGGCGGGCAAATGCGAAAATGCAAAAAGTTCAAAAAGAGATAATGAAAATTTTTGAAATTTCCAATTTGCAAAAATTTCCACAAACTCAAAAAACTCATTTACAAAGCTTTTCAAAGTATGAATTTCTTATTTTTCAAAACGAAAAATTAGCTTTTGGAAAAGCATAAATGCTGGAAAAATCATATTTTGTAAGAAGCAAATATGAAATTCTAAAAATCAGAAAATTTTTCAAAAAGAGAAGTTTTCACAAAACGACAAAAATATGTTAACAAAAATCTTTGAAAATATAAAATTTCGAAATTTTTGAAATCGGAAAAAGAGTTGCTACAAAAAGGTAAAAAGCCAAAAAAACAACATTGTGAAAGAAAACAGGGATATTCTAAATTGCAAAAAAATTACTTTCGAAAATGGAAGAGATTTGGGAAAAAATAAAATTTAAGAAAAATTTAAGCATTTTCAACAGAAAATTCTATAAAATCAAATATGCTTAAAACTAAAATGAGTGAAAAGTCAATACGTAGAAAATAGGAAATTTTCGAAAACCTTAAACGCCGAAATTTTCAGTTGAAGAGTTGAGAAAGGAAAAACGGCCAAAAAAATTTTAGTATGTAAAAACCAGAAGGTAAAAACTTGAATTTTAGAAAGAGGAAAAAGCGGGAGAAATATGGCAAAAAATACCGTGACTTTTAAAAATCCTAAAAGAAAAAGTTGTTAAAAGCTTAAAATGGAAAAGCATCGAAGATCGAGAAAACGAAGAGGAAGTTATTTGAAAGTTTTAGACTTTAGTACATCAAATTTATTCAAAAAAAGTTGAAACAAATTTAAATACGAAGGTTTTCTTTTTTTTAAATGGTAAAAGGTGGGCAAATGCGAAAATGCAAAAAGTTAAAAAATAGATAATGAAAATCTTTGAAATTTCCAACTTGCAAAAATTTCCAAAAACTCACAAAACTCATTTAAAGTCTTTCAAAGTTGGAATTTCTTCTTTTTCAAAATGGAAAAATAGCTTTAGGAAAAGCTTAAAGGCCGGAAAATTCATATTTTGTATGAACCATATAGGAAAATCTAAAAATCTGGAAAATTTTCTAATAGAGAAGTTTTCACAAAACGACAAAAAAAAGTTAACAAAAATCTTTGAAAATATAAAGTTTCAAAATTTTCGAAATCGGAAAGGGAGTTGGTGCAAAAAGGTAAAACGCGAAAAAAACGACATTGTAAAAGAAAACAGGGATTTCTAAATTGCAAAAAAAATTACTTTCGAAAATGGAAGATATTTCGAAAAATATATAATTTAAGAAAAATTTAAGCTTTTTCAACAAAAAATTCTATAAAATCAAATATGCAAAAAATTAAAATGAGTGAAAAGTTAAGACGTAGAAAACAGGAAGTTTTCGAATATCTTAAATGCCGAAATTTTCAGTTGAAGAGAGTTGGGAGAAGAAAAATGGCCAAAAAAATTTTAAAATATTTAAAAACCAGAAGGCAAAAATTTGAATTTTAGAAATAGGAAAAAGCTGGAGAAGTTTTGCATAAAATACAGTGACTTTGGAAAATCTAAAAAGAAAAAATTGTTAAAAGCTGAAATGTAAAAACATCGAAGATTGAGAAAACGAAGAGGAAGTTATTTAAAAGTTTTAGATTTTAAAACATCAAATTTATACAAAAAAAGTTGAAACAAATTTAAATACGAAAATGCAAAAAGTTCAAATATAGATAATGAAAATCTTTGAAATTTTTAACTTGCAAAAATTCCCACAAACTCACAAAACTCATTTAGAAAGCTTCTCAAAGTTTGAATTTCTTATTTTTCAAAACGGAAAAACAGCTTTTGGAAAAGTTTAAACGCCGGAAAATTCAACTTTTGTAAGAAGCAAATAAGAAATTCTAAAAATCTGGAAAATTTTCAAAAAGAGAAGTTTTCACAAAACGACAAAAATAAGTTAACAAAAATCTTTGAAAATATAAATTTTCAAAATTTTTGAAATCGAAAAAAGAGTTGTTGCAAAAAGGTAAAACGCCAAAAAAACAACATTGCAAAAGAAAACAGGGATATTCTAAAATGCAAAAAAATTACTTTCGAAAATGGAAGAGATTTGCAAAAATATAAAATTTAAGAAAAATTTAAGCTTTTTCAATAGAAAATTCTATAAAATCAAATATGGTGAAAATTAAAATGAGTGAAAAGTCAAGATGTAGAAAACAGGAAGTTTTCGAAAATCTTAAACGCCGAAATTTTCTGTTGAAGCGAGTTGGGAAAAGAAAAAGGGCCAAAAAAATATTAAATCTATAGAAACCAGAAGGCAAAAAGTTGAATTTTAGAAAGAGGAAAAAGCTGGAGGACTTTTCAAAATCTTAAAAGAAAAAGTTGTTAAAAACTGAAATGGAAAAACATTGAAGATTGAGAAAATGAAGAGGAAGTCATTTAAACGTTCTAGATTTTAAAACATCAAATTTATACAAAAAAATTTGAAACAAATTTAAATACGAAGATTTTCTTTTTTGAAATGGCTAAAAGGCGGGCAAATGCGAAAATGCAAATAGTTCAAAAAGCGATAATGAAAATCTTTGAAATTTCCAACTATCAAAAATTACCACAAACTCACAAAACTCATTTAAAAAGTCTTTCAAAGTTTGAATTTCTAATTTTTCAAAACGGAAAAATAGCTTTTGGAAAAGCTTAAACGCCGGAAAATTCATATTTTGTAAAAAGCAAATAGGAAATTCTAATAATCTAGAAAATTTTCAAAAAGAGAAGTTTTACAAAACGACAAAAATAAGTTAACAAAAATCTTTGAAAATATAAATTTTCAAAATTTTTGAAATCGAAAAAAGAGTTGTTGCAAAAAGGTAAAACGCTAAAAAAACAACATTGCAAAAGAAAACAGGGATATTCTAAAATGCAAAAAAATTACTTTCGAAAATGGAAGAGATTTGCAAAAATATAAAATTTAAGAAAAATTTAAGCTTTTTCAATAGAAAATTCTATAAAATCAAATATGGTGAAAATTAAAATGAGTGAAAAGTCAAGATGTAGAAAACAGGAAGTTTTCGAAAATCTTAAACGCCGAAATTTTCTGTTGAAGCGAGTTGGGAAAAGAAAAAGGGCCAAAAAAATATTAAATCTATAGAAACCAGAAGGCAAAAAGTTGAATTTTAGAAAGAGAAAAAAGCTGGAGGACTTTTCAAAATCTTAAAAGAAAAAGTTGTTAAAAACTGAAATGGAAAAACATTGAAGATTGAGAAAACGAAGAGGAAGTTATTTAAACGTTCTAGATTTTAAAACATCAAATTTATACAAAAAAATTTGAAACAAATTTAAATACGAAGATTTTCTTTTTTGAAATGGCTAAAAGGCGGGCAAATGCGAAAATGCAAATAGTTCAAAAAGCGATAATGAAAATCTTTGAAATTTCCAACTATCAAAAATTACCACAAACTCACAAAACTCATTTAAAAAGTCTTTCAAAGTTTGAATTTCTAATTTTTCAAAACGGAAAAATAGCTTTTGGAAAAGCTTAAACGCCGGAAAATTCATATTTTGTAAAAAGCAAATAGGAAATTCTAATAATCTAGAAAATTTTCAAAAAGAGAAGTTTTACAAAACGACAAAAATAAGTTAACAAAAATCTTTGAAATACAAAGTTTCAAAATTTTCGAAATCGGAAAAGGAGTTGCTGCAAAAAGGTAAAACGCCAAAAAAACAACATTGTAAAAGAAAATAGGGAAATTCTAAATTGCAAAAAAATTACTTTCGAAAATGGAAGAGATTTGCGAAAATATAAAATTTAAGAAAAATTTAAACTTTTTCAACAGAAAATTCTATAAAATCAAAGATGCTTAAAATTAAAATGATTGAAAAGTCAAGACGTAGAAACAGGAAGTTTTCGAAAATCTTAAACGCGGAAATTTTCAGTTGAAGAGAGTTGGAAAAAGAGAAAGGGCCAAAAAAATTTCAAATCTGTAAAAACCAGGAGGCAAAAATTTGAAATTTAGAAAGATGAAAACGCTGGAGAAGTATGACATAAAATACAGGGACTTTCCAAAATCTTAAAAGAAAAAGTCGTTAAAAGCTGAAATGGAAAAACATCGAAGATTGAGAAAACAAAGAGGAAGTTATTTAAAAGTTTTAGATTTTAAAACATCAAATTTATACAAAAAAAGTTAAAAAAAAATTAAATTCGAAGATTTTCTTTTTTGAAAAAGCTAAAAGGCAGGCAAATGCGAAAATGCAAAAAGTTCAAAAATAGATAATGAAAATCTTTGAAATTTCCTACTTGCAAAAATTTCCACAAACTCACAAAACTCATTTACAAAGCTTGTCAAAGTTTGAATTTCTTCTTTTTCAAAATGGAAAAATAGCTTTTGGAAAAGCTTAAATGCTGAAAAATTCATATTTTGTAAAAAGCAAAGAGGAAATTCTAAAAATTTGGAAAATTTTCAAAAACAGAAGTTTTCACAAAACGACAAAAATAAGTTAATAAAAATCTTTGAAAATATAAAGTTTCAAAATTTTCGAAATCGGAAAAAGAGTTGCTGCAAAAAGGTAAAACGCCAAAAGAACGACATAGTAAAAGAAAACAGGGAAATTCTAAATTGCAAAAAAATTAATTTCAAAAGTCGAAGAAATTTGGGAAAATATAAAATTTAAGATTTTTCAGCAGAAAATTATATAAAATCAAGTATACTTAAAATTAAAATGAGTGAAAAGCCAAGACGTAGAAAACAAGAAGTTTTCGAAAATCTTAAATGCCGAAATTTTCAGTTGAAGAAATTGGGAAAAGAAATAGGGCCAAAAAATTTAAAGTCTGTAAAAACCAGAAGGCGAAAATTTCAATTTTAGAAAGAGGAAAAAACGGGAGAAGTATGGCATAAAATACAGCGACTTTTCAAAATCTTAAAAGAAAAAGTTGTTCAAAGCTGAAATGGAAAAACATCGAAGAATGATAAAACTAAGAGGAAGTTATTTAAAAGTATTAGATTCCAAATTGAAACATCTTGCAAAACATTGCTGACTAAATTCATGTTGGCTTACGGCTTCTAGCTCCTGGAGGAATGCAGATTCGTCAGCTACACAGGCACATCTTCTTTCAGAATTGGGGATTTATAATTTATTGTTATATATATGATTTACTGTTTAAAATTTTTCTTGTTTTAGAATGGTAACTCATTTAGCTACAATATAATGGCAGATATTTTCTTTGTGAACCTATGCAAAAGTTACAGAGGAGCTGTTTCAGCCAACATGGTTGTCCACTGGTGTTTGGGAAAAAGGAAAAGAGGATGGAAAGCTATGCCACCGATTTCCCACTTTTCCCACATCTTTTTATGTGATTTAGCATCTTAACTACCTAAGTATCCTATTTTAAATCATTTTTACCTATATTTTGAATCATTATTTTCATCTTTTCATACAAAAAACCTACATATTTTATTTTTATTCACTCCATTTCTACTAAACTTGCAAACACATTATATTATTCTCTTTTCTACTTCTCCATATTCCTTATTTTCCACTTTCCTCTTTTGGCAAACACACCTAGAGAAGAATACACAAAAGACCTCTTTCATTGCAACCCTAGCAAAGAAACAGGAAAGCTAAATTTCTAAATTTCTTGATCAATGGAATGAGCTGCCCTTCAAAAAAGACACAAACATGTATATGCACAAGCATATGCAAACATGCTAAAAAAAATAGCAAAGGAGAACACATGCAAAAGTGCACACATGGAAAATGCTATGGCTGGCTTGTGGAAATTAATCACTCATGCAGTCATGCTCAAGATACTTTGTGAACTATGATGTAGCTCATTCAATGCTTAGCTATTGCAGGTGGATTCTGAAGTGTCATGCCTGTAATAAAGTAACTGCAGAGATTGGGAGAATATTCTATCCTAAATGTGGCAATGGTGGTACTTTGCGCAAGGTATGTGCAACTATTGGTGAAAATGGCATTATTATTGCAGCACGGTGTCCACGGATCCTTCGTGGCACGAGGGTAATTTTCTTCCTTTTTTTCCCTTGTTCATTGTCTTTGTTTGAAACATGGTTTTGTTATTTACTGGTATTGCTTGAAAACATGTGTGGCAAATTGATTGACTGTTTGTGTGATTGGACAATAGTCTTTCAAAAAATGAATGATACCACCTATAATCTTGCTAGACCTCAAGAGATTAATTTAAACTATCTTTTGTTATCTGATAATATTTTATATAGATATTCCTGATTGGCTGACCCAGAAATTATTTAATAGGAATCATTAAATTAATTAGTGTGGATATGGAAAATGTGAACTTCGGGTGCACGTTAGTTATTGTATTGGACAATGATTACTGTATTTGAAGGGATAAACATTAAAAGGCTTCAGAGTTGAAGCATCTGATTTTTCGCCAAGAACCATATGCTTTCTGCAGAATTCCAAAAATGAGATGTTGGAATGTGAATTCTTCCAATTTTCATCTTCTAATGCGTAGTTGGTTTCATACAAGCTCTTACTTTTAATTAGGAGAAGCATTGCTATCAAATTTGGGACTTTGGGACTTCAAGAAAGTATCAGTCCAGCTAGCACACATACTGGCCCACTAAATCCCATTTTCACCTTCTCTCCTCTCAAGAAAGTGTCAGTCTAGCTGGCACACTTACTGCCGTAAGACAAATTTCGATGATCCTTCATTCACCACTGATTGGAATTGATTTGGTGCTTCGACACATGAACATCCACTAAAAAGATATCTATGATTTAAACATAAAAGGGACTGTTGCTTTCAGATTTTCTCGCAGATAGTACGAGACAAACAAATGATTGTTTCAAGCTGCAAACTTAATAATATTCTTTTGTATGTCTTTTTTTTATTTATAGGGCGTGTTAGGAAGTTATAAAACTTTTGGATGAAAAAATTTTGGTATAAAAGTTTTTTAAATGGGAGAAAATGATGGGATGTAATATGAGTAATAATGAAAAATAAAGCAAATAAAGCTAAAATAGATAAGTTAGTTATATAAGCGGGTGTGTAGAAATGATCGAAAATGAGACAGTTGCATAGAAAGATGTAAAGAAATTATTTGAAAATAGGGTAGTTGTGGAGAGTAAAAAGTTCTAATTTAGAAAATTTTATATATGACCAAACATGCCCATAATGTGTCTTGTATGCATTATTGGATGTGGACTATGTACTATGTGTAGCACTCTTTTTTTGGCTTGTTTCCCTTTTCCCCCCCTAATAGGATTTCATCTTTGCAGTTTTCAATACCTTTGCCTCAAGGTGGAAGAGAAGCCATCACCAAGAACCTCATTTTACGTGGAGATCAACTACCTCATAATGTACTTTACCCGAAATTGAAGAAAAAACTCAATAAACAGGTGTGAAATTGATTTATTTGTAGCTTGACCTCTTCCTAGTATTTCCCCTTAATTTGTTGGCAATTACAGTTATCAGAGAATAGATGAATAAATTTAAATTTGAATAATTTGCTTATTTGCTAATTAACTGAATTCTGATAGACAATATTCTTAAAATAACAAATGTTAAATGATCAAATTGACTGTTGACTTCATGATTGTGGGTGGAAGAAACTCAGAAGGCTGCTTTCATTCAGCAACAGTAATTTCTACGCCAATGACCATATTTGTCAGATGGCTGTCTAGCAGCCATCGAGCCTCATGCTCAATGTGTCATGGATTTGGACTGCGGACATTTTTATAGACAATGCCAGGGCCTGAGGTAATGAGGATGCTTATTGTCCAGTTGCTTGTTGTCTCTTGAAAAGAAGTCTAGGAAATACCTTGAGATGATCATAAGAGATTTGCCAGGATGCAGCAGCAGTTGCTGCTAAAATACTACATAATTTCAAATATGGTGAATTGGCGTGATGTCTGTCTAGAGCTTGCAAAGACAAAGAAGAACCTTTATGCATATCATGGTCTCACAACCTATGTTTATTCTGTTGCTTTTCAAGGAACAGAATTTCTGAGTTCAGATGACATCTTTTGTCATACCGATAATAAAAAAGCTCCATTGAAGCCTTCTGTCAGAAAAGCTTTGGCAGTTTTCAGTGGAAGGAGGAACCCCAACGACAATCATTTCTCTCACCCTAAGCATTAGATGTATATTTTTAAAAGAACTTCAGTCTGGGGTGTTGTTTCTTCATTTTTCATTGTTTTCCTTGATAAAGGTTTTTTCATTTTTCTTGGAATTTGAATTAAAGGCATTAATGCTCCGAGTTCAGCCCACTTCCACCAGAAAAGGCACGTTGTCTAGTTGAAGTCGCATTTTTGATAATGCACTAACATTATAGTGTTCAAATTAACGAAAAGTATGTTGACCTGAATTTGCATCTTTTTATAACTATGGATTTCGCAAAAACATTGCCTCTTATGCACTCACTTCGTACGCAAAAGAAAACTTGATGCCAACCATCGTTAGTCCATTACTATTCCTGACCGACATACTCTGAACCAGAGTTTGACCTAATTTTGTGAGCCACTTACGCATGTTCTAAATCATGTATGGATCGTCCCTACCTAAAGTTGGAAGTTTGATAAGCATTCTTAAATTTATTTAGATCTCTTGGCTATGAAGACCGATTTTTTCACAGTTTTGATCACATTCGATTAGTACATGTTTACGAATCAAATGTTAGCTTTCATCATAACTTGGTGATTTTGTCGAACAAAGTTCTGTTCCTGTGCGCTTGTTTTTAATAAAATCTATAGTTATAGACAAATTTGCAAAACAATGGGGACGTAAATGCGAATAGTCTTTTTATAAGAATGGCTGCATGTGTGAATTTTGATTCCAAAAATGCCTTTATCATAAATGTTCAATTGAAGTCAATTTCATTATTATGGTTGTTGCTGGTCGTATTTTCAATGGGATAAATAATGGTCATGCTAATAGCATGAGTATAATAGAAATTTAGGATGAAATATTATCGGTATAAGAGGAATTTATGAAACGTTGTAGGTATATTAAGAATTAGGTGCAAATGCTGGGGGGTATAAAAGGAAATCTCCCTTAAATTTATTTTCTACCATTATTCTTACATTGTTTCTATTTTTGTTGTTTCATAGTTCATGCACACTATACTTCGTACTCATTAATCTCTTTAGCCTTATAGGTCCTTCCCATTTATTCTTTTGAAGATAAGTTATACTGATTTTTCTTCCTCTAATAATATCCATTAATTTCATACTTTTCCAGTTTTCCCTAAAAGATCCGATATTCTATGAGGCAAAGTGGACCTTGTATTTTGGAAATAATTTCTTCACCCAACCATATCTAGAATGAAATGAAAATCATTATCCACTTTTTATCACAACTAAATGTTGCTACGGTGCATCACTTTCAGAGAGATTCTCTAGTGACCTTGCTTATTTCTCACTATAGTTGGGCTTCGATAGGTCCTCACTGTAGTCGGGCTCCACTGCAATGCATTACTTATAATGAACACCCTAACACTAACAAACGACGGTAATATCACTTTAGAAGCCACGAAAAAATGATGTGGCAGAAATTTCTACAGCACAGGCTATCAACCTGTGAAACCCCAATCTAAGGAGGATTTAATGTGTGCATAGAACATGTACATGTGACTTATACGTGAATTAAATGGAATTTTTGGATGATTTTGGAATTTTATGATAATTTGAATTAGGGTTTCCATTGGAAATGGTAATTAAAAATTTAATCGCTGGAGCCCAAAGTGAGTTGGTATGACCCGAGGGGCTTAATGAGGATTTAATAGTGACAAGGTGTTATGAATAATCATCTTAATAATCATGATTTAATTTATGGAGATTAAAGTGTAATTTTAAAATTAAGGTGGAAAATGATGGAAAATTCATAACTTGACACCTACAAGGCGGATTTCGATAAAATTTGAAAGGTAAGCTCACGATGGTGGGCCCAATCTTATGAATGAATTGGATTAAGGGAATTATGATGGGATTAAGGTGATAATTAATTATTTTATTCCCAAATCCAAAAGATATATTCAAGTGGTCACAACTTGACGTAGAAACGTCAGTTTGAGATGAAATTTGAAACGATAGAATAAAATTATAAAATCTATAAGATGAATGGAATGGATTAAGCTAATTATCATGGAAATTAGGTTTCTTGGAGAGCAAGTAACAAGTTGCTTAAGATCTAAGCAAAGAAGGGCAATTGTGGACAAGTGGATGGTTGTGATTAAAGTAGATTTTTTGACTTTTGTAAATGGTAAAACCAGATTTTACTTGGCTGCAAATGTGCCACCACATATGGTAGATAAGGGAGCATTTAAGGAGTGTGGAATTTCAGCACCAAGTGGGCCCTATAGCTGGAAAATCCAGCACCTATGTAAGGCCATGCACGTTCACATAGAAGGGACTTTGGAAAATTGGTTAAGTGCTGAAAATTCTTCCCCAAGGCAGCAGCTCACGTCCCAGCTCTAGGCCACCATGGAGGAAGAAAAGAGAAGAAAAAATAAGGGAAAAAAGAGGGATTATCATTTAATGAAGTAAGTATATGATTATCTTGATTTTATGTCTCAAATCTGGAAGTTATTTGATGTTGTAAACTAAAATATGGACGGAAAAATAAATGGATGAATTTTAGCACAAATTTTTTTGGAAAGAATCCTTATGAGGTTATTAATCAACGACCAAATTTTTAGCTTAAAAGTATAAGTAATTTGCAAATTAAAAAACCGATAAGATTAGCCCAAATAGGGTAAAACGGGTGACAGGATCAGCTGTAGAAAATGATTTTTAATAATTTTCCTACAAAATTTTTAGGCTGAAAATTTTACAAGATATATAAGGAATATTTAATATCATAATAAAAAATAAAAAATTATGTTTTTATGGGTATAAATATACACCATAAATAACGTCATTCAGGCTATCTGAAAATAGATGTTGCTGTTCAGCAAGGTAAAAATATCAAAATAAATAGAAATATTAAATATTTTGTGATGAAAATATTTATTTTGGTTAATTAATTTAGTTATTAAGGTATGAAATAAATTTCAGATCAAAAATACTTGATTTGATATTAATTCAAGTTTTTGAGATTTCAGTACGCCTGATTTCAGCATATGTGCATAGTTAGAGAAGAAAATCAAAAAGAAATATGAAACCTAAGTAGAAATAATCTAAATTGATCTATGTGTTAAATCCTTAAATATGAATTAAGAAAAGTGGGATTATATACTGAAAATTTGGATTTATAAATCTGCTTAGGATTATGTGTCAAGAGACACATTAAATGGGTGAAAAATGGGTTTCAAAGTTGCCGTTTTGGAAACCTATGATTAGTGGATTTAAATTCCATAAAAATCCCCTAAGTACAGTGATAATTAATTATAATTATCATGCTGAAATGTGGATTAAATTTCTGACTTGGGAAATTTTATGAAAGGCCTCATATATGCATTGTTAAATGGCTATATGTGAAAGAATAGATAGCATGAGTGGTAAATGACCTATGTAATTTAGTTTTGTGAAAAAATGCATGAAAATATGATAAATTTTGTGAATATATTTCTGTTTAGAATTGCATGATGTTAATCTCTAATTTTGGGATTGATTAATGAGGCTTAAGGCAACAATATGTGCCTACAATGAGCAACGAAGTGTGAATTTTAAAAAAAGGTATGAAAATGGCTTAAGGAAAGTAATGAGCCATTAAATAATGGTGATTGAATGATTACCCTATTTATGGAATTTAATATGATGTGTAATAGCCCATGTAGTGCACAAGTATGTGCTATACGGGCATAGCGACTTGAGAAGTCGAAGGAATTATGTATGTTAAAGGAAATTGGTAGGAAAACTGAGTTGAATGCAAGCAAAGGATATATATAAATATTATATCATTCTTATATGTATAGGAAAAGGCAAAGGGATAAGCGAAACGGAAAGCTAAGCAAGCGAGGTAAGCAAGCAGCTTTCTAAATGATTTTGGTTTTCATTACAAGATATTTAAGAATGGTCATTCCTTGTTTTTATGAGTATTGAAATGTTTATTTTTGTTGAAATAAATGATTGCTTATGGTTTTGTAATTATGCATGAAATGTGTTGAAATATGAGTTTATACGATGTTTCGTTGAAACAATATTTCGAAAGGGATGGTGCAAAAAATTCTCTACATGAGAATGACAAGTTCCATGTGTAAGAGGGCATATGATGCCGGGTTCACTAGAAGTCATGCATGGAATGGAAATCAAGTAAGCTAGTCGAGGTAGTAAGTGGACAAGGAGTCCCCCTTGACGTTGCCAAGTCGGTAGGTCCGGCGCCAAGGATGGAAAGAATCATGCTATCAAAGAGGGTTCCCCGTGCTAGCGTACCGTCACATGAAAGATAACGTCATCAACGGAAATGATAAATTTGCACATCCAATGTTTATGAAATGTTTGCAAATGGTTTAAGTGAATGATTTTTCATGAATGGTTTTCATGAAATGTTTATGCAAGGTTTATGAAAAAGTTTCTGCTCCATAGGTAGTTGATCACTTGCTAAGTGTCTCTACTGAATGGAAAGAAATGTTTTTAAAGAGTGTTGCTTTCAAAATGAATTGCGTGAAAATCCTAAACTTGCTTACTGAGTTTCGACTCACGTTTTGTTTTCCAAACCCATAGACAGGTGAAAGGGAGGAGGCAAGGAGCACAGGTAGAGATTCAAGGATGAACGAATTTCCATGAGTACCTGTATATGAACTTATGAATGATGACATTAAATAGTTATTTAATGTTGTATATGAATTATGTTATGTTTTATGCCTATGGATTGGTGAAATTTTTTTTATGGATAAATGCTAAGGCATGAAATATGATGATATGGTTAAGTATAAAGATTATGAGATGACATGTGTGACTCTCAAATGATATAATGGCCTAAAATGGCATTTGATGGAAATATAATGTATAAATGATATAAAATCCTGAGATGTTAGGATTAAGTGGATAAATATCCAATAAGAACTTGCCGCGTGACCAGGGCAACAATCCTGATTCACATTTACCAATCGATAGATCCTGAGGTGAGGATGTGACGCTCGGGCTGGGGCGCCACACAACCTGATGTATCAATCCTCACTTTTCATCCAGACTTATGACTAGCAATAAAGGGAAACTCTTATGGGCAAGGTTTATGTAATAAACTAATAATGACTTTATGAAAAGACATTCCAAGTGGAATTTGCTATAAAGGATGTAACGCATAGACCTAGAAAATGACATTAGGCCTATTGGCTATGAGTCCCATACTATGATATCATCCACTCTAGCCTAGTAGCTCAACAACACATTTTAAAATGCGTCATATCATATTTAACTTGAAACCAAATTATAAACAATGAGGAATTCTCTCCTCTTTTTGACATGAATAATTCTAGGCCGTTATAGAGGATATCCAAATGAACGATAAAAGCAGTTATGTAAATCACATGCTGCGATTGGATAGTCCAACCAGATTGGATGGACCCAAACCACAACCATATTACTCTCAAGTTCTCTTGCACCTCCTACCCCCCAGAAATATAACCACAACTTGACGAAGATGCACGAAATCAAGATAAATTTCAATTTGAATGCCAGCAAGACATTGGAGCATTACAGTGATGAATAAAGAATGATGTTAACAGCATATATTTCAATTGCATATCTTAACCATTACGTACCTTAGATTTGGGCACTTGATCCCAACAAAAGTGAAAACCAAAGCACATGGAAGAGAGTATTTTAACAAAACAAGTTCTTCAAGATGTTCTTTGGTGAAAATGCTGATAGCAAAACCTTCTAGTTGCCTGCAATCAAGAGTGAGGCTCTTAACAACTTTAATACTATGAAGCACATGCTTCAAAATCTGGGTATTTGGTGAAATTTCCTGCAACGATCCCAGAAGATTTAATCCATAAGTAGATGCAAAGTGAGGTTGGTTTGCAATAAAGCATATATTTCTTCTGTAGGAAAACCTATCTTTTTTATTATTGATTATATCTCTTTTGCAAAAAAGTCTATGTACTTAACATTGGCTGTTATTTCATTAACATCACCTTCTCAATTGGTTATAAAATTTCCTCCTAAGCCCCAGCACTCCAAACTTCACCTGATAAATGATATCTATGTTCGAAAAGGGTCATAGAAATCAGATCTAAATCCTAATGGTTCACTGATTACCTAGCCATTACGTTCAGATAGGTGCCGCAGCCTAAAGCAAGTATACCAGGTTGAAATTCTATAGTACCTTTCTATCATGGTAATGATCATGCACAGCTGGCTGTTGCTTAAGGAAGTAATGGGTGGCTGTTTTGAGCCCCTCTTTTTTATTCTTTTTATATATTCAACAGTTAAAAGTTTTCTCCCCATTCAACTGTTGAATATATAGAAAACTGTTTATTTTTAAATTTTATTTGAAATAAATATACAAAAAGGATAATTTTTTCATATGAACTAAATACACGTGGACCCACACAAACCTCATAAAAAATAGAAGAAATAGAGAAAGTTCTTAAAACTACCGGTTGTTACTTGATCATTACACAATATATATATGGGATATATTCAGGTGCAGCAACGCTGCACCCGAATTCCCATGCAGGCACGCTTCCCATTTAATCCAGCCCATTGGAGTTGGGACATCAAATCCTGGCCATTCTCATCCTCCCACGAGTATGCCGCAGATATTTAGTGTGCTAAGTATGCGTGTATGGTAGGGAGGCAGCTGCAGCTACGGTTTTCGAGATCGAGCGATTTTCAATGCAGGAGAAGACGTGCTCGAGACATGTGCCTGTGCTGGATTCGGCTGGATTCGAGGGAGAGTGAACGGCGCAGTAGTCGGGCGACGAAGGAGGGAGAGAACGGCGACAAAAGAGAGGAAGGGAGATTCGCGGCGAGAATCACACGAATGCTGCCAGATCCTTCTAACGCTGCCGGAGTCGTTATTGCTAGGAACGGTGAGTGAAACGGGAGGGAAGGGGAGAGGAAACAGTGAGGGTTTGGCCCCGGCATTTGAAAAACTTCGACGGACAGGTTGAGAGAACGGCGATCGGAAAGGAGAGGAAGGTAGAACGGTGCCCCCTTGCAAGGACCAACACTGCCCCCGTAGCGTTGCGGTCGGCACAAACGCTGCCTGCCAGTCGCCGGAGAAGAGGAAGACAGGAAGAGAAGTCGCCAGAGCAAAGGAAGGAGAAGGCTATCGGTGGTAAGGACCTCATTGTTTACTATTCGAAATCCCGATTTGACATACTGTAAATCATCAAATCATGCAAATATGCAACTGTTATTTCAAATTTTGCTCTATTAGAGTGCACATTAGTAATTTAAAGCTGAAATTAATGTGGAATTACACTATAGTAGAGTTCAAATTAGTTTAGATGCTAATCTGTAATATACTACAGATTAACATAGAGATGATTGGATTGGAGACATAAATAAGCATGTAGAGATTGGAAATTTAAGTAAATTTTCAAAAATAGCTCACTAATTCCAGCTTAATCTCATTTATCCTTTTGAATCTTTTGATAAGAATTCCATTTACAAAGACAACTCACTAATTCCAGTTGGTTGCACACCCGATCGAATAGTGTATTGGCTATTATGTAGAAGTGATATTGATCTTTGGTGTGCGTATATGCATGGAATGGAAGTCATTGACGTTGATAGATGCACGGCTATGCGAGTACTAGAATGTTACATCGAGAAAATAAAGAGTAAGTTTGGAAATGAGCCGCTGTGTTTGTGTAGGGAGGGAGGGAGGCAGACAGGCAACCACAATATCATGTGGGTACATTTGCAAGCCCCACTGCTGAATCCTGTCTCTCCATCTCCGTCCCCGTAACCCCCACACATGTGGGATGATGCCGGTACCGTCCAGCTGGAAAGGATCATGCGATGCTGCAGGAGAATTTCGTTGCAACAGGTCCGTTTTGGATATGCATGCCCAATATATAGCCTAAGGAAGTTTTAGAATAATGCAAATTAATTAAAAGATATGTTTAATTAGTCAGTTAATATAGCCTAATTAAATCAGTGATTTATGGATTATAAAAAAAGAGTGATATATATTTTCTTAATAAAAACTAATGATCACACCGGACCTGATACGCACGAATACACTCAAATTAACATTATATATATTTGCAAAACATTGTTGAATCCCACTATAAAGGAACTAGAGTCTGGATAAATACATATTTAAAATATAAGAGGGAAGAATTCCCACAAAAGAATGAGAAATGGGATGGACGGAATTAATTTATGGGTTGCAAAATCAAGATTTCGGTGCGTAAATTTAAAAAATTTAAAAAAATTCATGAGTATAAACTAAAACAACGGTTGCATATTGATCATCTGAGATATCATGGTTGCATGCATATACGATATATGTATTGCACCGCAGGAAGCTGATCGGGGCGAGATTCTTCAAGGTCGGATACGAAACGGTGTCGCACAGGCGTATCCCCGTCCTACTATCGTCTGCCCGTGACTTCGAAGGCCACGACACCCACCCGCGTGGCCGCCTACAAAGCCTGCTGGGGGAGCTGCTACGATGCAGACGTCCTCGTGGCCTTCGACCAGGCCATTGCGGACGGCGTCGACATCCTGTTGGTCTCACTAAGTAGCGCGCCCCGCGACTACCGCCTCCAGAGCCATAACATCGGATCGTTCCACGCCTTCAAGAACCGCATCCTCGTGGTCTGCTCGGCGGGGAACTCGAGCCCGTCAAGCTTGGTGTTGATGGGGAATGTGGCACTGTGGATCATGACGGTCGGAGCGAGCACGATGGACAGAGAGCTAGAAGCTTCGGAAATTCTGGGCTACGGGAGGAGGGTGAAGGGGAAGACCCTGGCGACAGCCTCGCTCCGCCGCGAATTGCATCCGTTGATTCTTTCGAAGGATGCGAGACTGAGCAACGAGACTAGAGCTAGTGCGGTCTACTACTTGCCTGGGTCGCTTGATCCGGAGAAGGTAAGAGGGAAGGTGGTGGCATGCTGGGGTGGAGTTATAAGCAGCGTGTGGAAGGGGGTGGTGGTGAAGGAAAGTGGTGGGGTGGGGTGGGGGAGGAGACGACGGCTTCGCAGCATTTGGTGGTGGGGGTGGATGTGGATTGGGAAGGAAGGGATGAGATAGTGGAGTATTGCACTTCGGTTGCATCGCCGAAGGGTTTTATAACGAGGCCGACGACAATGGAGGGAGAGTGAGGCCGGCGCCGAGGATGGCTGCCTTCACCTCTCGGGGATCCAATCCCATAATGCCTGAAATCCTCAAGGTTAGTATATGTTTTCTTCCCACCAAAAAAAGGAAAAGGTTTATGTAGTATAGCAATACCGCACTGTAGTGCAGCTCATCATTAATTCGGTTGGTTATGTTTCTTCAATCATGAATGCGACGGTCGGGGATATCTTGGAATCTGGGTGCAATGGTTATTTCATTTAAATGAGGCTATGTTTGGCAATGGATAAAAAAATGTTAGTTAAAACTTTTCGATCAAATACTTTTCACTCTCTATAATTATTATATTTTTTTAATTATTTTTTCACATTTTCTTATAAAACTATCATAGTTTTTAATAATTTCTATACAACTAATCTATTTATTTTAACTTTATCTTCTTTACTACTCATCATTACCCTTATCATATCACATTATTTGACAACTTTTACTCTAAAAAACTTTTCATCAAAAGTTTTATTTATTACCAAACACACCCTTAAAAACAAATTTTTAAAACAAATACTGTATTTTGTAATGAATAAAACTTTTGATGAAAAATTTTGAAGAGTAAAAGTTGTCAAATGATGTGATATGATAGGGGTAATAATGGGTAGTAAAGAGGATAAAGTTAAAATTAATCATTAATTGGGTGGGTCATGTTTCTTCAATCATGAATGCGACAGTTTGGGATATCTTGGAATTTAGGTGCAATGGTTATTTCATCTAATTTAGAAATGAATTTTTAAAACAAATACTGTATTTTGTAATGAATAAAATTTTTGATGAAAAATTTTAGAGAATAAAAGTTGTCAAATGATGTGATATGATAGGCGTAATGATGAGTAGTAAAGAGGATAAAGTTAAAATTCATCATTAATTGGGTTAGTCATGTTTCTTCAATCATGAATGCGACGGTTTGGGATATCTTGGAATTTGGGTGCAATGGTTATTTCATCTAATTTAGAAATGAATTTTTAAAACTAATACTGTATTTTGTAATGAATACAACTTTTGATAAAAAATTTTAGAGAGTAAAAGTTGTCAAACGATGTGATATGATAGGGGTAATGATGAGTAGTAAAGAGGATAAAGTTAAAATAGATAGGTTAGTTATGTGAATAATTGTGTAGAAAAAATGTGAAAAAATGATTAAAAAATATAATAGTTATGGAGAATGAAAAGTTTTAGATTGAAAAGTTTTAAGTTGATATTTTCTATTAATTTCCAAACACACCCAAAATTTAAAATTGTCAATTGATCAGGTCAGAAAAATGGTCAAACTTAACCCTGCTGTGTGTGCGAAATCGCTGATATACAATGAGTTTGAATGCAGTCATTTTTTTTCTGTTTCGGATCAATTTTAATATCAATTTCAATAATTAAAGAAAATCAATTTCACTACAACAAAATTTTTAAATGCAACAACGAATTTAACTGCGTATAGTTTTTTTTGGACTGGATATATGGGTTAATTGCAATTGGATTCAAGTTAGTTAGATTTACAATTATTCACAGCTAGATTTATACTTTATAATAAATTTTCTCGCGGTGTCTATTTATTGCACTAGCCACTATTTTTTATATTAGAATATTGTCAATTGTATACTTGTTTGGGTTAAAACATTTAAAAACCAACAAAATAACATGCAAACTAAGAAAAATTACTCTAATCATTTACTCTAATATGGAAACTAATTCCATATATTAATTTATAAAAAATCATTCATTTTGTTTAAATGAAATAATTTTAATTAATTTCACAACAAATTGTAACACTTAAGAAAAATTAGCAACCAATATTGGTTGCCTTTGGATTACTGTTTATATCCATTAGCAACAAATATCGCCATTGTCACAACTTGGATAACCAAATAGCTAACATTAGTGCATATAAAGTGTTAAGGTAGAGAGATCCAAGATTTAAATTGAACAAAGACAATGGTCCCATTGCATCTCCCTTAAAGTATATCTCTTTCAAGTACTCAATCATTTAAGACGGGTAACTTGATTTAACAAAATATATATGTTGTCATTTTTGTTCGTAAAGAACATAAGAAAAAACCTAAACAACCTATTAACAACAAATGTTG
The DNA here is from genome assembly GCA_030490835.1 of Annona cherimola. NCBI lineage: Eukaryota > Viridiplantae > Streptophyta > Magnoliopsida > Magnoliales > Annonaceae > Annona > Annona cherimola. Next base: position 35,529,589 of record CM059976.1, on the reverse strand, counting down.
TATAAAATTTTGTTGTTATTAATAAGATGTTCTGCATTGTATGGATTTTTCTAAATGAAAATGATCTATTACATATAATTTGCAGCCGGATATCATAGCACCAGGAGTTGATGTCCTGGCCGCCTTCACTAAATATGTTGCGCCCACAGGACTTCCCTTTGATCTTCGTAGGGTGGCCTTCAATACAATATCTGGAACATCCATGTCATGCCCACATGCGGCTGGCATTGCCGACCTCCTCAAGAAGCTGCACCCAAGTTGGAGCTCAGCGGCAATCCGATCAGCCATCATGACAACTGCCCATACAACAGACAACTTGGGAAGACCCATAAAAGACTTTTCCCATCTCCTATGCTGCTGGCCGCGTGAACCCCAACAAAGCTGCAGACCCGGGGCTTGTGTATGAGCTAACCACAAAAGATTACCTCAATTTCTTATGCAATGTTGGATACAGCACAACCCAAATCAAAATCACTGCCCGGCAATTTCATGTATGTGATCCCAACTCCACTCTGCTAGACTTCAACTATCCTTCCATTACCGTTCCCAATCTCCATGGCCGAGTCACAATCAGCCAAAGTGTGAAGAACGTCGGCAATTCATCGAGCATTTACACTGCTGAGATTCGTGCACTGTTTGGAATTGATGTATCGGTCAAACCGCCGAGCTTGGAATTTGGGAAAGCTAATGAAGAGAAGACATTCAAGATGACCATGTAGGCCCGAGATTGGGTTGGAACTTGGAAGTGGGAAATATGCATTTGGGAGGCTGATATGGACAGATGGGAATCATCATGTTAGCAGTCCTATCGCTGCGAGGGTAGTTTCCGCAGCTGAGAATGGGTTTCAATTTGCTTAGCTTGATCAGGCTGTGAAATTTCTGTGTTTGGAATAAAATAAGCTCTTTTTGCTTATAAACCCGATTACACAATGTATCTGAAATGCTTATTCTGCGAAGAACGTGAATACCATGTTAATAAATATTTCCTTTTAAAATCGTAACAATTAAGAATAAACACAACCAAATTTTTTTCATCAATCTAACATTCAATGTTTAAATTTCAATAGAACAATACTAGATGAAAGAAATCTAAACTCAAAAGATAATAAAAAACCAACTTCGTTAAAATTAGACAAACATAAAAATACAAATACCAATATATTTAACCCCTAAGCAATTATTAAAGAAAAGAAAAGAAAGAACACATGCATGGGAGATGACAGAGGATATTAACTTTGACGAAGCTGAAAAAAAATGTGAAATTGGAAAAGCCATCAGAAGTTTTTATATATCGAACAAGTATGATCAGGCACCTGCTGAGGAATATGAACAATCGGGTTTATTTATTCTAATAACAATTTAAAATAGCTTAGGGCAATCAATAATGGAAAGAAAAAAAAATGTTACCCATCTTATTAGTGTTGATGTCATTGGTGGAAGCATCACTATAGAATTGCCTCGTCTAGCTTTAAATCAATCTCACTTTGATCGGACCTACCCAATAACTTCTCCTCATGCTTTCTGAGAAGTAAGATGAAGATGGCTCAAAAATCTCCACCAGAAGATTAGTCTTGCAATTATCAGGCTGCAACTAAGGAAAGATGCACTCAAGAAATAGAACAATTTCTGGCAAAGAGCAGAGATCGAGGCCTATAATCCTGATGAATGGAAGCACGTTCTCGTAGTGGGGTACTAGGAGATTGCTCTCTCAGATATCCCAGAATGATGACTTATGCATCTGCCAGAAGAAATCAGCTCAAGTCAGAAACCCCAAGTTAAAGCAACTATGTGCTAGCTTATTCCACATGTATATAATATAGATGTGAACTTCAGTCTTTGTTCCTTTCAAAATAAATAGGCACTGATACAGCTGTTTATGATAACATTGGATTTATATACGCATTGGTCTGTACGTGGAGAACTTAAAAAGCAAACGATTTTTCTGGCGTATCTACATTTCTGAAATTCGGGAGCTTAGAAAGCAATTTGTCGGTAGGAAAAATTACATATTAAATGTACGTATCCTTTATTAGTTGGTTGGTGTATTCGGCAATCCTTCGTTCGTGTCTCCTTTCAAAATGATCAGGGCAATCTGTTACCAGTGATCAGGCAAAGGGACTGAGATATTGGATTCACCACCAAGTCATTGTTTACTATTGTAGTTATCATAATCCTGCAAAGCATAAATGCAATATATGCATCTAAAACAAGCAGAATGATCTTTTAAGATCGGAAGATTGGATGCACGGAGGCGGCCGGCCCAAAAACTTATTTTTTTTTTAAATTTTTTTTCATGGGTAAGTAAATCTAGATGTATTAAATGGATTTTCATCGTATGCTCCTAGGAGCATTCAGTGTTGCATGCTCCCGAGCGCATACACATATTTTTTAATTTTTTTTTTCAAAATTTTTTCATGAAATTGTTAGCCCAAGTGTATTTAACGTACGTATAAATTTTTACCATTTTTGGAAATTTTTAAATATTTATTTCGGATTTTTAAAAATCAATGGCATTTTAGGTAATTTTAACACTTGGGCTAACAATTTCATGAAAAAATTTTGAAAAAAATAAAAAATAGGTGTATGCACCCGGGAGCATAGGATGAATGTCCGTATTAAATCTATAAATCAAGTTTTACCATTTTTGGATGTTTTTAAGTATTTTTTTGGTTTTTAAAACATAGTGGCATTTTCGTAATTTTTGTACCCTTTTAAAAAAATTAAAAAAATAAGTTTTGGGCCGGATGCACGGAGACCTATTCTTAAAAGATCAGGACTCAACAAACAATGTAGTTCCTACATTGCAACTAATAAAGATAATTGATTAAGATCTAAAAATAAGCAGCCTCACCATCCTACACTGCAACGGACCATATATGCCTTGGGGAAATCTAGTGCCTGAGCTTCTAGTAGTTATCGCCGAAAGTCCTTGGATATATCGATGTAGTTCCTGTGATATCTATAACAGGAACTATTGGAAATGAAATAATCCGTTGCAAGTACAAACCAGTGGTAGAACCCCATGGAGCTTGGAACCACCCCCACCCCCTCCAAAACCAAAGTATTAACAGAGGCAATCGAATAGTTACCAGTTATGTTATTTTGAGTATACATACAGCTTTCTTGACCTTGCATGGATCTTGAACACATGAATTCATGATTAATTAATGATCAACCTGCCTAATTGGAGATTTGAAAATTGATTGCATCAACTCATTCTTAATTGCTGGTCAACCAACCTACTCTGGATGAGATGCATTAGAATTTATGCTCAATTAATACTCAACTACCCTGCAACCTAGTAGAGGGCGCTGATCTATTCGGAAGAACAGCTAATGCATGGATGTTGCGAGGAATGGGAATTGCTTTCAATCGTCTTGAGTCAATTTCAGTCATCTCAGTCGGAAGTCGTGTCCTCCATGTACAACTGTTGTTGGCCTTTAAGCTGGATAGTTGAGATCCAGCCTTGATGCTTGGCGACCCAAAACTGTTGTGTTGTAAAAAACATTGCGCAATCCATTATATGATCCATTCACAGACCATAATCAATATGCGAATTTTATCTGACCAAAATATATTGAACTTCGTTCTAATATATCTCGTCTGTAATAGAGGTGGATGGTTCTCCTTGACTTCTCCCTAACAAAATTGCACTGATTTGAAATTGAAAGAGATGGAATCTTCTAGCGATGTACAACGCCCCGATTGACGGACGCATCAAAATGTGAAACCTTATTCCAGGATCTTTTTGAGCTGTAAAGCTTATGAATGCAACTAAAGTTTCATTCTTTAGTCAAGTAAATGTTTTTCTAATGTATCTAAAACCAATCCACATTTTTTTTAATCTTAGTTACATTCTTCCTATTTGAAACCCGGAAACATACCATCCATATTTAGGATATTTGGGTGAAGGATTAACTATCATTAAATGGCAGATCCTTTTCTAGGAACCTAATAAAAATCACATAATCCGTGTTATCTAATATTTATTTGGTCATTCATTCCTATCCCTCTAAATTTATTTCAATATGATATAAGTATGTATCGCATGTTTCCTAAGCTCACTCATCTCTTGAATATACAATCATATGCAACATCAATTCACCCATCCATCAAACAATCCAACACATTCAAGCTTAACACCTTCCCACAGGCTTAATTAACTACAAGATATGAGTGTAAATGGAATTTCAAACTTGGAACTCAAAAGCGCATATCTTTGTTGCCTTTTTAGCATGGAAGATTCTTTTGTCTAAATTGATTAACCTGCAATCACTAATTCATTTAAAAAAACAATGAATATATTATACTTAATAGCAGGCATAGAGATATAATATGAAGACAGACTTCACACATTCATATATATATATAACAATTAATGCATGCTTTCACTTGACATGCTCATGAAGCTTGGGATCTAAAACTTGTAACTCATAACATAAGAAAGGGACGACACTTATCAAATAATCATCACCCACTATGTTTATGAGGCTCAAGACTTGAAACTTGTGACTTGTACTTGTAACTAGTAGCTTGTGGGATGGATGTGACTTATCAAGTGATCATCATTCTGAACCTTTTCCAAGAAATGCGCCATTGAATCATTTTGATTCTTTAACGACTCAACATCCCTGAGGAAGGACAACGGTCCTATTTAACAACCTCAAGGGACACCTACATGAATTCTTGACTTGATAGTACATGACATGATACAAAATCATCTTTCATCTGAAGATAATAAATTTTATACATAGGAAAGCATTTAGTTACCCTTTCAATACATGTCTAATAAAACCAAAGAATGGTTACCCTACAAATATGCCTAAGCTAGAGATACATAAATTGAAAAACTACATATGTAAACAATAATCAAAATATGAAATTCACGTGCACGCTCAAAACGTTAATAACACATGACTAATATCATTTAAAAAAGCCATTACAACATTTAGAAACCTTGCTACCTCAAGGCTTCCTATATAATTTACTTAAGACTTAGAACTTGCTTACCTTATTCACTTCACACCTCAATTTTCACTTTTCCTATCATAGGAAAAGAATGCTTCTAAGTATATCTCAATATATATATGCACATTCTTTTGCTATTTCTATCATGTCTAAACTACATGCTTTTGTTATTACTTGATTTGGGTATGATACTCAACCTTTTTAGGCTTGAGTAACACTTTTACAATTTCCCATACTCTCTTTCACATGCACAAGCTTTTAATCCCTTTAATGAACTCCTAGACCTAGAGTTCAACCTATTTATATTTCTCGTATAGGATATTTTTTTGCTTTTGAGTTATCATCATAAAATTCTACACAAAGAGTCAATTCTTTTAATTTTTACATATGCTCTCACGCAAGAGTCTTTGAACAATGAATCAACCATTTAACTCAATGATCGTTCCCCACAAATCTACTTGAAAGCATTTACCACTTTTGAAATAACATATAAAACATCTATCGATTACATATTCAATTATAAATATGAGATTCTCATGAAAATATAGTTGAACCATTCTCAATCATAACAAATCATTTAAATAGATCATGTAAGATTGAGAATAAAATAACCACCGCAATGCAAATTTGTGTGTACATCTAGTCATCAGTTTATAAATTCATTTGTAAGTTGAAACAACAAGTGTTTTATGCAAAAGTTATGATTATACATCTGTGCTTTTTCTAACTACACAACTCGTATGTAAAAAATTTTGAACATGATCAAGTCATTAAATTGATATCTGAATTAAACAAGTAACTTTGTATTTCTACATAACTTATTATTCTTGCAAGCAATCCCTCTTGTATTTCATTATCAATAACATGCATAGATTATCATGACCAACTGGCCTTTTATTAACCAAAAAAAACTCCTATAACAAGATAAGCATGAGTTTTCATGTGGAAGTATCACTTTTCATCAATTTAGGTTTCTAATACTTTAAAAACATAAACTCCATTCAAATCATCATGCACCTAATCCCATCATTTCTACTTCTTTGAAATGCTTAAAATTCTTTTCCAATACATGAATTAAATATGCATTTTAATAGGATTTCATTTCCAAGTCAGTAGAAAGCATGGTTAAAGTATATATATTCAGGCATTCAACTTGTAAAATCATTCTCGCACAGCTGAAATATTTATTTTTCATTGACACACAAAGACAAAGCCGCCACATCGTGCACTTAAAACTTACTTTAAATGAAAATTTTCATTTATTTATGAATGCTCCATGAGAAGTAACAAAATACAATTCATTCTAAGGTCTTGAAAAATCCAATTCTACCAACTGTACCGTACGATTCCTTAATTAAAGGCTGAAACTAATTATATGCATTTGTTTTATAGCATGCCTAGAAGAGTAGCATTACATTAAAATTATTTAAAAATCAAAAGGTGTCATAAAAAATTCATAAATTCGTGCTCATATTACAGCAACCAACAAGGGCTGAAACTTGTTCACATTTCTTGTTGGTCCCGAGTTTATTGCAATTACACAAGAGGAGAGGGGTAAATTGGGTAATAAAAAAATTTAAAACTTTAATTAGAGATTTTACCCCGATTTAGTTCAAACCCCTTTAATGAAACAAGTGGAGACCAATAAGATAATGAATGCGAAAATGAAAAACTGTAGATAAGATTTATAGTGGTTCGGACAACCTTTCCCTACTCCACTCTTCCAAGCTCACACTCCCTTGTGACTTGGGTTCTACTATGTATTCCACTAATATAATTAGAGTCTCCGATCTCTTCTAGATTCTAGCTCTAGGGGGCATATACAACCAGAGCCTTCGCTCTCTTCTAGATTCTTGCTCTAGGGGGCATATACAATCAAAGCCTCCGCTCTCTTCTAGATTCTAGCTCTAGGGAGCATATACAATCAACACAAGTAGGTGATGAGTTACACTCCAATCACAACTCTACTTGCTATATCTTGGTTTGAACCACCAAACTCAAACCAAGCACCAAAATCAAATGACAAGATGAAATAGAAGAAATCTACACTTTACAAATTTGTGTAGCAAGTTTCAGCTCGAGGAAGAATCTGTAGAAGCAACGAATCGTATTGCGTTGAAGCAAACAGCAACTTTGAAACTTGTTCTTCCTTTGAAAGTGTATAGATCACTCAATTGTAGAGAAAAGTGGATTGAAACTCTTAGTAGCACTACTTTCCTCTTTTTCAGCTCTATCTTGTGTGTATCCACGTTTGCTTGAGTGTTTATATATAGAGGAGGAAAAATTTTGAACGTTATAAAGTTGGTTGGCGCATAATAAATGTTCCAACGTTCAAAAATTCGAACGTTACGTCTCCAAGTCGCAGGTGGAGTTGACTTCATGTACGACTTCACTCAAGTCGCATGCTGGAGTCGACTTCGTGTGCGACTTCAGCTGTTCTTCAGTTTCCAAGCCTATCTTCTGGGTCGACTTGGTTTGAGACTTGGCTTCAAGTCGATCTTGGAGTTGACTTGGGGTGCGACTTGGCTATTTCCTTGTGCCAAGTCAGTTTGATCTTTGTTGAGGCGTCTCTTGCTTGCTTAACTTTTTCTTCTTCTTTTGTCTTTCAATACTAAGATCATATTTGTACAAAATTTCTTTAGCTTTAAGTCTCGAGAACTTGAAGAATTTGAATCTTGTATGAACAAATCCAACTTTGATTTGGAATGAATGAATCCATGTGTCTTGTTTGCTTTAAACTTGGATTAGTCTTCATATATTTAAGTTTGAGAAATTTGAGTCGTCTTCATCTTCTATTCTATCTTGAAGTGGACTCATTCTTCGATTTGATCTTGAAAATTTGTCTTATCATGTTGAAGTTGATGCTAGAGTCGACTTTTCCTGTGACTTCACCCGCATGTGGAGTCAACTTCGCTTGCGACTTCAGAAGTTTTGCTGCCCAATTTTAACGCTGGAAGGAAAATGCTATTCTAAGTCAATTCTGGAGTCGACTTCGTCGGCGACTTGGCCTCAAGTCGCAATTGGAGTCGAATTCATCTGCGACTTCGGTTGTTCTGTCTTCCAAAATCAACGCTGGAAGGAAAATGCTGCTTCAAGTCGATTCTGGGGTCGACTTCATCTGCGACTTGGCCTCAAGTTGCAAGTGGGTCGACTTCATCTGCGACTTCGGTTGTTCAAATCCCCAATTTCAATGCTGTCAAAAAAGCCTGTTGAAGTCTCTTGTGGAGTCGACTTCGCCTAAGTCGAAGTCGGAGTCAACCTGATGATCGACTTGGTCTGATTTTTTATTCCTTAAAGATATTCACAAAACTCATTAATAATCATAACATACTAAAATTTGTATTTGTTAATATCAAAACTTGTGGTTTGGTCAATTTGTTTTTCGATTCAACTATTGTTTCCAACAGTCTCCCCCTTTTTGATGATTGACAAAACTAATTTGAGTTTGTACCTTTCAAAATGTCATATTCATTATACTTTGTTCAAACATTCAATAACTTCCAAAACAGAGCAAACTTAATCAGAGCATAAAAAGAACATAATTCAAACTTTTTCATATTAGTATAATTCATACAGATTACAGTGCAAAGTAAAAAGAAACTTATATACAAGCTATCCAACCCAAAAAAACTTGAAAATCTAAATTTAACTCCTATCTCCTAAAACTCAACGAAACCTATCCTATCTCTCCCTTTTTGTCAATCAGACAAAATAAGAGTCAATTACCAAAGATTTGGTGAATTGAAACTTGGAAATGGGATATGATTTTTGGGTAGGTTTGGTGGGTCGAATATGGGCAGAAGAGTAAAAAGATAAAACGGGTGCTAGGGTAGGATCTCGACGAACTGATCCTGTATCAAATGGATCCAGTTTGGGAATGGGCTGATTGCGGTGATGCCCAGATGCCCAGATGATATCATATGGTCCGCAGTTCTCGATCCATATGATCCTGTCGAGAATGCATGTCCATAATGGCTATAAAAGGACCCTGGAGATGAGACTTGTAACCCTATTTTCCAGTTGCACCATGTCATCTCGAAGAGTTTGCAGAGATATATCCTGAGATGGTGATCATGGTGCTGGATCTGGAATTCTAGAACCCCTTGGTGCGTATGATCCGTGTGATGGCGGTGAGATAGGCTCTTCAGGTATATCCTATAGTGGAGCTGGTTGGGCTTCTGGAGATAACGTGGGCTGCTCTCCCTTAGCCTGTGCACGTCCGACCTCTTCTGGAGCTTCCCTTTCTGCTTCTGCCCTGAGTTGATGTACATTGATCTTCATTCTTTGGATCAATGCCTTGTTGATTGCATTTGTCGATTTTAATACTTCAAATGGTTCTCCATCTATATCAACTCTAAAATGTTCTAGGATCTTCGTGATCCAAGTACCATACGGTAAAACCCCTCGTGAGTTGTCTTTTCTTGAACTTAGGGCTTCTATGAATAATCGAGGAAGGCTGACTTTGACGCGATTCACTATCTTCCACAGAATTCCTGCTTCCTGAGGGTTTAACTGATTTCTACCCCCACCTTTGGGGTAGATGCAATGTGCTACCAATAATCTCAGGACCCTGAGCCTCGGGGATAAGTCCATGTAATGTAGAAATTTGATCCCCGGATGATATTTATTGCTCCCGATGAGCTGATTGTAAATATCTAAGAGAGTAAGATCTTCAAGCAATGGCTCATCCTCATAAGGTACTTCTAAGATTTTCCCTACACTCATGATTGCTTCCTCTAACTTTGGGGTTACTCCGATTCCAAAGAACATATCAGTTCCTTTGACAAAAGTCCCAACGTACTCGTCATCCCATAGGTAATAGAAAATGTGAGTTATATCAGGATATACTCTTTCATCTACTTTAAGAAGGTTAGTCCATCCTTGGAAATCTTGTAACTGCTCAATGTTGGACTCATAATCCCTTAGAAATTTAAAGTCAATGACTTTTGGGATGAATACCTTCCGTTCATAAAAAGATTTGTAAAACCGACTGTGCTGCAATTCTGTTTTGAAGTATGTAGTCGGCATCTTTAGTACTTGAGTTTTACCCGCTGTATTCCCTTTCTTTCTGGCCCCAGATTGTGTGCTCTGCGAGGTTTGAGGTTGTTCCTCTCGAGCAGTCGTTGTTGATGGAGTCCCGGCTTGGAAACGGACCCTGCGGCCTATGGAAGTAGATGGTTCTTCCCGGGCTCGCTTTGAAGAGGTTCGTTGCCTCCTAGGCACTTCATCCTCATGTTGTGAATGAGATGGTCTAGGGATAGGCTTCAGTGATGGTTTGGACACAGCTAGTTTGGGAAGTCGGGATTTAGGAGCCATTTGAGATGGATTTTGGGAAATGAGAGAGGAATGGAGAGATCAATGGAGAGAACCGAGAGAGAGATAGATGGATTGAGAGAGAGAGAGTTCAGTGAAAAAGAATCTGAGAGGACGAGTAATGAAAGAGAATCCGAGAGGGTGAGTAGGAAAGAGCGGGGGAAAGAGAGAAAAAACCGGAGAGAAGAGAACAAGATGGAAGAAGAAAGAAAAGAGTGAGAGAAGAAGGAAACTGCCGGCGCGGGAAGGAAGGAAAGGAGAGAAAAAAGAGAAGAGGAAAGAAAAAGAAGGGAAGTCCGACGGTCGCGTGCAAGGAGTCGACTTTGCCCTAGGCGAAGTCGACTTCAACCCAGCGGAGTCAACTTCGCCATAGAGGCGGAGTCGACTTCACATCCTCCAAGTCGACTTCACTGGAGTAGACTTGGCTTCCTCGGAGTCGACTTGACTCATCGACTTTGATCTTTTTCAGATTTTATTTTCCTGTATAATTGTTCCTAATTTAATTCAATCAGCTCCATTTCATTTCTAATTTTGTAAAATGATTCCTTTGCTAAGGGCTTAGTAAATATATCAGCAATTTGATCCTCAGTTTTCACATATTCCAAACAAACATCATGATTTTCAACATATTCACGGATAAAATGATGTCTCACATCTATATGTTTGGTTCTAGAATGCAATACAGGATTTTTAGTCAAACAGATGACACTTGTGTTATCACATCTGATAGGAATATTATAATAATTAATGTCATAATATTTTAATTGTTGTTTCATCCAAAGTAGTTGGACACAACAGCTCCCGGCGGCTATATATTCAACTTTGGCCGTGGATAGAGCAACACTAGTTTGTTTCCTTGAATACCATGAAACCAACATATTTCCAAGAAATTGACAAGTTTCACTAGTACTCTTTCTATCTACTTTGTAACCGGCAAAATCCGCATCCGAGTAGCCGATTAAGTCAAATGTTGACCCCTTTGGATACCATAGTCCAAGATTAGTGGTATTTATCAAATATTTAAAGATTCTTTTTACAACCAATAAATGTGATTCTTTAGGACATGTTTGGAATCTAGAACACATACATACACTAAAAAGAATATCCGATCTAGAAGCAGTTAAATACCACAATGATCCTATCATACTTCTATAAAGCTTTTGATCGATACATTTACCGTTTTCATCCGTGTCGATCTTGATTGTTGAACTCATTGGAATATTTGCTCCTTTGCAAGTTTGCATTCCAAATTTCTTTACATTTCTTTGATGTATTTGGACTGATTTATGAATATTCCTTCGTCTTGTTGCTTGATTTGCAGTCCAAGGAAGAAATTTAATTCTCCCATCATGCTCATTTCAAATTCGCTCTGCATAATCTTAAAAAATTCTTGGCACAGAGTTTCATCAGTAGCACCAAATATTATATCATCTACATAGATTTGCACAATTAGAATATTTTTACTTTTATACTTGATGAATAAAGTAGTATCAACTTTTCCTCTTTGAAATTCATGATCAATCAAAAATCTATTTAACCTTTCATACCAAGCTCTTGGGGCTTGTTTTAGTCAATATAATGCTTTGGTTAGCTTATAAAGATATTTTGATTGATCCTTTTCTTCAAATCTAGGGGGTTGTTCAACATATACTTCTTCATTCAAGTACCCATTCAAAAATGCGCTTTTCACATCCATTTGAAACAATTTGAAATTCATGTGAGAAGAAAATGCTAGTAAAATGCGTATGACTTCTAATATAGCCACAGGTGCATATGATTCTTTAGAATCAATCCCTTCTTCCTGGGAATACCCTTTGGCTACTAGTCTAGCTTTGTTTCTAATTACAAGTCCGCTTTCATCCAATTTGTTCCTAAATACCCATTTGGTACCAATAATGGTATAATCATTTGGTCTAGGAACTAAATGTCATACATTATTTCTTTCAAATTGATTTAGCTCTTCTTGCATTGCAATAACCCAGTTTTCATCATTAAGAGCTTGTTCAATGGTGGTTGGTTCAATTTTTGACTCAAATGCATATTGTCCACAAATATTTTGTTTTGATCTCCTTGTTTTTACTCCTTCATAAATATTTCCAATGACTTGCTCAATTGGATGGCCATTTTTGAATTTCAAATCAATTGGAGGTTTGTAGGAGTAATTAACTTCACTTACCTCTTTCTCCATGAAGTTTTCTGTCTTGAGTTCGGTTTCCTTTTGTTGTTCGTGTTGTTTTGCTTCTGCATCACTTAGTTCATCCTCTTTTCTCGGAGTTTGGTTAAATTCATCAAAAACAACATGTATTGATTCTTCTACTATTTGATTTCTTTTGTTGAAAATCCTATATGCTTTGCTATTTCGTGAATAACCTAAGAAAATAGCTTCATCACTTTTGGCATCTAATTTTTCCAAATTTATTTTTCCATTATTTAACACATAACAAGTACATCCAAAAGTATGAAAATATGATATGTTTGGTTTTCTGCCTTTCCAAAGTTCATATGGGGTCTTTTTCAATATTGTTGTAATGGTAACTCGGTTTAATACATGACAGGTTGTACTTACAGCTTCACCCCAAAATCTTTTGGACAATTTACTCTCATTTAGCATGGTTCTAGCCATTTCTTGTATTGTCCGGTTTTTCCTTTCAACAACTCCATTTTGTTGAGGAGTTCTTGGTATAGAAAATGTATGGTGAATTCCTTTTTCATTGCAAAATTCTATGAATCGACTATTTTCAAATTCACCACCATGGTCACTTCTAATGGAAATGATTGAACTTTGTTTTTCATTTTGCACCAAATTTGAAAACGTGACAAACATCGAAAATGCTTCATCTTTGCTAGCTAAGAGTATAATCCAAGTAAATCTAGAGAAATCATCAACAATTACATACACATACTTTTTCCTACCAAGAGTTAAAATGTTTGATGGCCCATAAAGATCCATATGTAACAACTCAAGTGGCCTAGTTGTTGAAATTTCCTGTTTGGTAGAAAATGACATTTTTGGCTGTTTAGATAGTTAACAAGCTTTACAAATCTTATCTTTGTCATATTTGAGCTTCGGTAAGCCTTGTACTAAAATCTTTTTCCACAATATTTTAATATTTGACATATTTATATGTCCAAGCCTTGTATGCCATATCCATGGATCATTTTCTATAGCTATTAGACATTTTCCTTCTAGTTCATCAAGGCAAACCGAATATACATTTCCATGTCTTTTGCCACTAAATATTATGTATTCATCATCATCAAAAACATTACATATAGAGGATTCAAATACAACTTTATATCCTTTATCACATAATTGACTAATACTCATTAGGTTGTGTTTGAGTCATTCAAAAAATAGAACATTTTCAATATATGCATTTGAAATACCATAAACATTTCCTTTACCTTTTATTTTACCTTTTTCATTATTTCCGAAAGCTACTGTTCCTTCATTGCATGGGTTGATTTTATGAAATAACCCTTTTTCTCCTGTCATATGTCTTGAGCAACCGCTATCCATAAACCATACGTTATTGGCCTTAGCTTTAAGACAAACCTGCAAAAATTAAGTCGAGTGGAGCTCATCCTTTTGGTACCCATTTTATGGGTCCATTTGGGTTAGTTATCCTTTGGAGTCTATGCTGGTCTACCTTTGAAGCCATAAATCCAATGCTTTTCGGCATCCAAACCAATTTTGCACCAAGGTTTTGCAATTTTCTTAATTTACATTGATAGACCTTGTGCCCTAACTTGTTGCAAAAATTACAAGCTCTCGGAAGTCTAGAAATAGGAAGCCACTTGGTAATTTATTCCTCGGTTGGTCTTTTGGTCCAAACTACTTGATTTATCTTAGGTTTAGTATGAATAGGTTTGGCATTGTTTCTTGGAGTATTAGATTTCTTTTGCTCAAATGTATTATACCCAAGTCCTTTCTTGCAAGTTTGGGTTGTCATTTTTAAGAACATTTTCACATTTTCTCCTGGATTAGAAAACTTGGCTAGTGATTCATTTAATGATTCATTTTCGTTTTTGAGTTTCTTTAACTCAACTTCCAAGGTATTCTTTTCATTTTTTAATTTATATATTTTTTCAGCAAGTTTACCATTCACAATTATTACTGCATCACATTGTCTTTTCTTTATTGTAAACATGTTTCCTAATTTCTTTATTTCCTCATATAATGAATCATAAGCTTGTTGAAGTTCTTCTAATTCAGCACATTTGAGACATTCATTTGTAGAAAAAATTGAAAAAGATTTTTGTTTGGAGGTTACCTCTTGACTATTTGTGCAGTTCGTTGAAGTAGCTTGATCCTCCAAGATTTTCGTGGCTGCAAAGCATATGTCGGAATTTGCTATGCAACAAATTCTTGCGCAATCTGCTTCACATTCTTCACTTGAAGAGCTACTCGTTGTAGATTCTTCTTCATTCACATACATGCCTCTTCCTTTGTTTCTTTGAAATTTTTGTTGTCGCCTCGATCTTTTCTTTGCTCCTTTGCTTTATTTTCTTCGGGTGTTGGACATTGAGCTTGCATGTGCCCCAAACCACCACATCGGTAACAAATTTTCTGAATCGTTTTGTAAGTAAGGCAATTTCATCATCATTTTGAGATGATGAGGTGGTGTCATCCGAGTCTTGTGCAGCTCTCAAGGCAATGACTCTTTTTCCTTTGTGGTGATCTTCGTTTCTTTTCTTGATTAGCTCATGTGACATCAAGGAGCTAATAAGATCTTCCAATTTCAACGTGTTTAGATCCTTGGCTTCTTCTATTGCCGTGATTTTTGGAGTCCATGATTCGGGTAGTGCCCTCAGAATCTTCATGACCTGCTCAGATTCAAAATTTGCTTTTCCTAGCCCTTTCAAGGCGTTAGTAATCTTGGAAAATCTAGCAAACATTTCAGAAATATTTTCAGTTTCTAACATCCTAAAGTTTTCTAATTCTCCAATCAAAATATTTCTTCTTGTCCCTTGGACTTAAGAAGTTCCTTCATAGATAGATGTTAGTGTATCCCATATCTCTTTGCAGTTAAACAAGAGGATACTCTATCATATTTGGAAGCCGTAAGAGCACAAAATAATGAATTCATAGCCTTGGCGTTGCTCTTTACAATTTTTACTTCCTCATCGGTCCATTTGGAAGCTTTTTCATCAATAGGCAAAGTCACACCATCTTGAATTGCAATTCAAGAGTCCATATCTGTAGCCATGATGAGTTGTTTCATACGTAGCTTCCAATATCCAAAATTGTTCCCATCAAACAATGGTGGCCTAGTAAAGGATTGACCTTCAGCAAATGCGGGAACGGAAGTGGATTGGGATGCCATATCAAAAAGATCTCTTTTGTAAAACTCAAAGACCTGCTCTGATACCAGTTGTTGGTCCCGAGTTTATGGTAATTACCCAAGAGGGGAGGGGTGAATTGGGTAATAAAAAAAATTTAAAACTTTAACTAGAGATTTTACCCCGATTTAGTTCAAACCCCTTTAATGAAACAAGTGGAGACCAATAAGATAATGAATGCGAAAATGAAAAACTGTAGACAAGATTTATAGTAGTTCGGGCAACCTTTCCTTACTTCACTCTTCCAAGCTCACACTCCCTTGTGACTTGGGTTCTACTATGTATTCTGCAAATACAATTAGAGTCTCCGCTCTCTTCTAGATTCTAGCTCTAGGAGGCATATACAATCAACACAAGTAGGTGATGAGTTACACTCCAATCACAACTCTACTTGTTATATCTTGGTTTGAACCACAAAACTCAAACCAAGCACCAAAATCAAATGACAAGATGAAATAGAAGAAATCTACACTTTACAGATTTGTGTAGCAAGTTTCAGCTCGAGGAAGAATCTGTAGAGGCAACGAATCGTATTGCGTTGAAGCAAACAGCAACTTTGAAACTTGTTCTTCCTTTGAAAGTGTATAGATCACTCAATTGTAGAGAAAAGTGGATTGAAACTCTTAGTAGCACTACTTTCCTCTTTTTCAGCTCTATCTTGTGTGTATCCACGTTTGCTTGAGTGTTTATATATAGAGGAGGAAAAATTTTGAACGTTATAGAGTTGGTTGGCGCGTAATAAATGTTCCAACGTTCAAAAATTCGAACGTTACGTCTCCAAGTCGCAGGTGGAGTCGTCTTCATGTGCGACTTCACTCAAGTCGCATGCTGGAGTCGACTTCGTGTGCGACTTCAGCTGTTCTTCAGTTTCCAAGCCTATCTTCTGGGTCGACTTGGTTTGAGACTTGGCTTCAAGTCGATCTTGGAGTCGACTTGGGGTGCGACTTGGCTATTTCCTTGTGCCAAGTCAGTTTGATCTTTGTTGAGGCGTCTCTTGCTTGCTTAACTTCTTCTTCTTCTTTTGTCTTTCAATACTAGGAGCTTATTTGTACAAAATTTCTTTAGCTTTAAGGCTCGAGAACTTGAAGAACTTGAATTTTGTATGAAAAAATCCAACTTTGATTTGAAATGAATGAATCCATGTGTCTTGCTTGCTTTAAACTTGGATTAGTCTTCATATATTCAAGTTTGAGAAATTTGAGTCGTCTTCATCTTCTATTCTATCTTGAAGTGGACTCGTTCTTCGATTTGATCTTGAAAATCTGTCTTATCATGTTGAAGTTGATGCTAGAGTCGACTTTGCCTACGACTTCACCCCAGTCGCATGTGGAGTCGACTTCGGTTGCGACTTCAGAAGTTTTGCTACCCAATTTTAACGCTGGAAGGAAAATGCTATTCTAAGTCGATTCTAGAGTCGACTTCGTCTGCGACTTGGCCTCAAGTCGCAATTGGAGTCGACTTCATTTACGACTTCGATTATTCTGTCTTCTAAAATCAACACTGGAAGGAAAATGCTGCTTCAAGTCGATTCTGCGGTCGACTTCATCTGCGACTTGGCCTCAAGTCGCAAGTGGAGTCAACTTCATCTGCGACTTCGGTTGTTCAAATCCCCAATTTCAACGCTGTCAAAAAATGCCTGTTGAAGTCACTTCTGGACAGAAAAGAGGCTTCGAAGTCGATGCTGGAGTCGACTTGGGGATCGACTTGGCCTAAGTTGATTCCTGAGTCGACTTGGAAATCGACTTGACTTGCCATGCTTTATATTCTTCAAATTTATAACCTTAAATCATTTTCACAAACATATTAGTAATCAAAACTTACTCAAATTGATTTGTTAATCATCAAAACATAGACTTGGCTTATTTTCCACATATTTCCAACAGTATGGACTATTTTGTTCATTTAAATGATGTACAAGACAACTATAGAGACCCACTACTAGAAAATATGATGCATTTAGATTTTCAAGCATATGAAATGAAGGAGCTATCACCACTTGAGAATAGGTCGACATGTTAATGCAATTCATATAGAGCTAGATGGAGTTTAGTGAGAACATGCAGAAGCGGGTGGAACAATTGGCTACCGTTATTCAAGGTAGGCGTCAAGAGTCTTCTTTGGTTAATATTAAAGAGGATTTAGAAGTGAAGTCGCTTCATGCATTAATGAAGATATATTAGTCAATGTGATGAAGCTAATTGTGCCTAAATTTGTGCTCAAATAATTGGCTGAGCCACTAGAATATACAAAAGTAGAAGAAGAAACTGATGAAGAAATAAAGGTTGATGCAATGGAGAAAGTTAAGAATTATCATATTAACACACCTCTTATATGTCTTCCTAAAATCCAAGAGCAGCATGTCTTGATTGATCGATGCATAGTCTTGGAGAACAGCACATTGAAGCCATTACCTATTCAAGACCTTGAAGTACTCTTCTATAGCCTTTATGAAATTTAAGAAGGAAGGCTAATTAATCCATCTGAGGAGGTTAAGAAGAGATCTGAACTTCCAATGCATAACCCGCATGGAAGAAAATTCGATTGAGCGGGTATTGGTTGATCATCATATGGGCGTCAGGCTGAGGACGCTAAACTTAATGCTGAATGGGAGGCAACCCATTACACTTTTTGATTTTTTGTCCAAAGCACAATTAAACGATCAATCATATGTGTCTTGAAGTAAGAAAACTAGAGAAAGATCACCATTTCTGAAAACTTGCATGCAAAAGAGAGGTTGATTCCTTACTTGGTCAATTCTCCATGAATACATGTGTTGTGATCTTGGAAAGCACAACTCAACGTAATTCAAAAAGTTAATTTTATCAAACAATCTTCCCTTTCTCTCTTTTAGGGAAGAACAGAGTAGCTACATAATTATGTGGGGCTACGGAGAGGCAAAGTTGGAAAAATGAGCATGTTGCAAGTTTTCAAAGTATGAATGAGTTCACAGCTCATCTTTTCTTCAATTGGTTAAAATCAATTTCAACATGCTAAATTCAATAGCGTACAGTTCAAGTTGTAGTTTAATTGATGAAAAGCAAGAATTCAAGTCGTATTGATTCTCTAAAGAAATGTTAGCTTGAGAATTGTTTCAATCAGTAATAAGTTAAGGAGGACTACATTTTTGAGAGATTACATGTGTAGGAGAATTCAAGTTCAGCCCATCATTAATTAAAGGTCATTTACTCTCCAAGTTACGAAGAATAAGATCTGCAAGTTCACAACCGAAGAATCTTGATCTACTTTGAAGTTCTAATAAATGCAAGGAATGCTCACATTCTTCAAGTTGGTTCAATGGAATTCAAGACCATAATTCTATCAAAGTAGGAAGAACAAGATCGATATGCTCAAAAATGGAGAATTCAATTAGCTTTGAAGTTTTCAATTGATAGGATCAAAGATTTTCAAGCTTCTCAAGATCATTCAAGAGAAGAAAAATGCAATGTGGTAAAGCCACAACCTTAAATGTGAACCCCAGTGCCAATTGTTGCAAAGGAACATTTGAATGCAGTCGGCATCACCACTAGCAACCAAACAAAAGAAATTTTCATGTGCAAAAGTGACCAACAACACCGTCACCATGGCCTCCAATCTCGTGGTCGCAACCATAGGCAAAAAACAGACAAAAAAATAGAAATCGCATGCCAAATTCAATAGACCATAACTTTTGATCCTGGAGGAGTTACGGGAGCCATCACATATTAATAGAAAAAAAATTTCAAGCTCGTCGACATGGAAACTTAAGCTTGCCTAGTTTAGCTCATTTTCAATGCCAAAATCCTTCATCTTTGTATTGAGGTTGTTGAAGTTCTACGCAATTTTTTACTTCTTTTCGTAAATCACCCATTTTATTACTTTAAGCAAAAGGTGTGCAAGTGGGTGATTTGCATTTTTTATATATTTGTGAGCATGTGGATGTACTGCTAGTGGGTAAATTTTTCATTTGAGTTGTGATAACTCGTAAAAATGTGAGTTATTATGGACCATTTCAGACCAGTTTTGCATGTTAGTCCAAGAGAATGTGGTTAGTTTGCATCTATTTAGCTTAGTTTTCACTCACTTTGCATTTTAGGAACAATTGGTAGTTTTTATGCATTTTTAGTATAAAATAGGCATTTATCGTTCATTTATTTAGTTTTAGATTGATTTTGCAGGAAGGACGGACAACTATCCACGTGCAAGTGAGTCGGGATGAATAACCAGCAAAGTGAAGAAGCTAGGCGCCACCCTACAGCTTTAGACAGATGTTCCAGCGCCTCACACGATAAAAAGCTTCCAGGGACTTGTCGCCCAGGCGCCAACCCACCGCCTCACAAGAACAATCCAGAATCCATAAGTCGGCAAAACTTCCAGAGAGTTGGCGCCTGACGCTAACCAAGTGGAGCCGCGACACCAAATCCCACACAGACAAATTTTATCACATGTCTTATGCTACGTTTAAAGGGATATAAATATATCTTTTAGGGTTTCTTATGAAAAAGGACAAAAATAGAGAGAGTGGTCATGGCTGCTTCAGAGGAAGGGAGAAAAACGAATGCTTCAAGGAAGGAGAGAAGAGCATGTGGAGATCCAAGCTATCATTGCCAATCCATTTAGTTTCATCTCCTCTTCTCATCTATCTCTTCATACTTTATTATTCTCCTTGCTTGAGATGATTGTAACTTGATTTTAATAGGAATTGAAGTTAGGTTTTTAGGCTGAACCTTCCTATGGTGGGAGAAATGTAGGATTTGAACTCATAGTCTATGTTATTTGGTTTTCTTATTCTTGAATGGATAATATAGTTGTGCTGTGACTTGTGTTACTTGAGATTACCCTTATATATCATGCTTAATGCGTTTACAAGCTTTGCAACCTTGTGGATTGATCGGATATTCAGATTCATACTTGGAAAAGTGGGATTTGAATA
This sequence comes from Annona cherimola, assembly GCA_030490835.1. Classification (NCBI taxonomy): domain Eukaryota; kingdom Viridiplantae; phylum Streptophyta; class Magnoliopsida; order Magnoliales; family Annonaceae; genus Annona; species Annona cherimola. The sequence continues at coordinate 35,509,056 of CM059976.1, read as the reverse complement.
AGATCTATATATAAGGCACAGGTGTTCCAGCTCTTATTTGTGTTGGATGTTAATATGGATATGAATATACCTATTAATCTTGTGTAATCTTGATTAGGTTATGTAGTTATTAATTTTGCTTTACTTGTGTGCATGGGAACATAGCACATAACTAAAACTTGGTAAGGTTTATATATGTTGGAAGACATATATGAATATGAATGAACCTAGATTAGTAACCTCTGCACAATTAACTAAAATGGGAGCAAATGACATAGCTATGATTCAATGAATTCATATTCCCACCTACCTTAATCATCTCATGTCAATCTCAGCAGTATTCCACTTCACTTTGGTCATTTACTGCGTTGCTTAATTTAGTTTTAATCAGTTCTTTGAAACCAAATCTCATTTCCTTTACTAATTCACTAGACCATTGAGATTTAAGGTGCTGATTTGTTTAACACAATCCTCGTGGGAAGGATACTTAATTCACTTTTTATTACTTGATTGGCACGTATACTTGCGTTAAAACGAGCATTTTAATTAGACATATATACAACTCGTCTAGTTTTCGGCGCCGTTGTCGAGGATTGGTGCTTTAAACTTAGTACCTGACAATTTTAGTTGCCTACTGTGAATGTGTATATATTATACATAGTTTTTTCTTTTCTTTCTTTACTTTGATAAAATTTTATTACAGGGGTCTTTTATTGCAATTTTAATGGCTTCAAATGCTTACCATTAGCCAAATGCAAAATTTTCAACACCAGGCACAATGGGTTTTCATGAGTACGACAATACATGGGTACCTCCAGCTCAATTTGCAGATTTCGACAATCAAATATAGGATATAGACAATTTTTATTTAACTTACTGCGATTTGTGTAGAGGCGAGGGACATTTATCAAATCAATGCGTGTATTACTCAGCAACTATAGAGACCCGCAATCAGAAAATATGATGTCGATGGGATTTCAAGCATATCAAGCAGGGGAGCCATCACCACCTGAAAGCAAGTTCATCTTTGGAGGACATGTTCATGAAATTTATGAAGAGCCAAATGGAGTTTAACATGAACATAAAAACGCAGGTGGAGTAGTTGGTTACTGCAATTCAAAGTAGGCATCAAGAGTCTTGTTCAATTGATATTGAGGAGGACTCAAAGGAAACCGTGTTGAGTGAGGCCTGCAAAGTCACTACAAGCATCAAAGAAGATATATCCATTTATGCAGTAGAACAATTTGCCCCTCAATTCGTGCTTGAACAATTGGCCGAGCCAATGGAAAGCTAGGAAGTGAAAGAAGAAATTAATAAAGAAATAGAGGTTGATATAGTGGAGAAAGTTGAAAATTATCATATCAACATGCTTCTAATTTGTCTTCCTAAAATTCAGGTGCAACATGACTTAGATGATCAATGCATAGCCTTGGAAAGCAGCATCTTGAAGTCATCATTTATTCAAGACCCTGAAAACCTTTTCTATAGTCTCTATGAAATTCAAGAAAAGAGGCTAACTGATCTATTTGAAGAGACTAAGAAAAGATCTGAACTTCCAGTGCACAATCTGCATGGAAGGAAGTTCAATAGAGCGAGAATTGATTATTCATAATGGGACGTCGGGCTGAAGACGATAAATTTAGCACTAAATGGGAGACAACCCATTACACTTTTTGATTTTTGACCCAAGACTAAAGTAGTATCTCCAAAGGCAAGGAAGGACAGGATTATCACATGGATTTTTAATCTACTTTGAAATTGATAGATGATGGAATCAAGGAGTTTCAAGTTTATATTCATCATTCAAGACAAGAAAATGCAGTTGGAGTGAGGATTCGGTCTCAATTTTTGGCACCTTGGCGCTAAGTTTTTGCAAAAGAACATGTTGCAGCAAATTGGGATCAGCGAAGTGGCGCTCCGGCGCCATGATCCAGTGCCCCAACACCACCTTTTTTCAAGGAAACAACATGTTGCAACTTTTGAGTCAGCAAGTCGGCGTCCCGGCCCCAATTTTTGGCGCCCCGGCGTCGTCCCCCCAGCCAGTATAAAAAATAGCAAAACTCGAGGCTTCAGCATGCCAACTTTAACTGGCCATAACTTTTGATCCTGAAAGAGTTATAGGAGCTACCATATATCAACGGAAAGAATTTTTTGATCCCATCGACATGTATCATTTTCAATATCAAAATCCTTCATTTTTGCATCTTATGGGGTCATTGAAGTCCTACGCGATTTTTCTTACTACTTTTAGTGAATCACCTATTTTATTACTTTAAGTAAAAGTGTGCAAGTGGGTGGTTTGCATTTTTCATATATTTATGTGAAACCCCGACCGTATACGCATCATTTCGACCGTATACGCGTCATTTCAATATTTATAATTTTGTAATTATTTTATGAATAAATGAAAATTCATGAATTATATTGATAGATATGTGTATTGGAGATTGAAATAATGCAATTAGGAATTTAATCCCGTGAATAGTGCACGTGAATAGTAAACGTGCATAGTAATTGTGGATTAAGATATGAGATTAAGAGTTAATCACTTGATTAACCTAATCACAAAAAGTCAAAAGGAGAATTAATCACTACAAGACAAAATAGTATTACTTTTGGATATTTTAATCCAAATTTGGATTTTAGTGAAAAAAAAGAAAAAAATTCATAATTTGCAATCCGGGCGTCGAAATTCGATGAAATTTTTTATGGATGGTTAAAAATACATGATGAACATGATGGATGGTATAAGATGTGATGAAACTCACAAATTAATGGCCAAGATGAAGTGTCAAATAGATGTTGAAAAAGTAACTTAACTTTTTATTAAATATACTTTGACTTTTTAATAAATAAATAATAAAAAAATAAAAAAATTAAATGCAAATGCAGAAACATGGCAGGGACGTGCAGGGGGTGTGGAAAATGGGGCAAAACATCCAATGGCCACAAATTGATCATATCATTAATCAAGGGTTGAGATTAATTTGCTTAAAAATAATTAATTTTAATAAATTAAAAATATAGGAAAAATAGGGCTGCCATAGGGTGGCTGGAGCAGGCCTAGGATGGCTGCACAAAGCTCCATGCATTTTAAAAATTAAAAAGAAATACCAATTTATAATTAAATACCTCAAAGCTAGGGGGTAAATTCCAAATTGTTGAACAGTGATATGCTACAGTGATCTGCTACAGTGACAGCGTATTTTGGAGAAAATTTTAGAATTATTTTTATTTTATGAGGATATATGGATGGAATTAGGAAAGGAAATAATGGTCAAGTATTTTTAGGGTTAACCTTTATAAGAAATTATAAAGAAAAATAAGGTTATAAATGAATATGACTCATGTATGATAAGATATGTATATCCTTTTCACTTGTATAGGAAAAGGAAAGAAAAGGATAAAGGAGTCAGATTTAAAGCAAAGCAAAGGTAAGCAAGCAAACTTTTGAAAATGATTTTTATATAGTGCAGCTATGGAATATGTCAAATTTGCTTTATTATAAGCAAATTCATATGGAAGTAAGAAGAAATGTTAAAGTATGTGGGAATTGCTTTATCATAAGCAAATCCTTATAAATGAAGAGAAAGATGGAAATGGTTGCATTATAATGGAAAAGGAAAAGTTTTGATTTCCAAAATAGTATTTTGTTTTATCGAATGAATTTAAAATGATTTATTAAAATGTTTTGAAACGGATTTAAGGAAGGCCAACCAATAACCGATTTAAATGAAGATTTCTTTTAAATGACCAAAGGATCATACAAGCGTATCTTTATATAGAAGAAACTTAAGTGTTATGTGGACAAAGAATATGATATATATATATAAAAAAAATGAATTATGCATTAGTATATCCTTTGTTCATGAAAAATCTAGAAATGAGAAGAAAAATGTTTCCAAAGTCTTTGGTTTCCAAATATTAAAATGTTTTTCAAAATTGTTTTACCGATAAAAAATGATTTATAAACATTTTTTAGCAATATTTCAAATTTATTATTTCTCAACTATTTCAAATGTTTTAAGAATGTGTCATTTAAATGTTTTTAAAATTATTTAAGGTTGGTCATCCTTACAAAATATTTTTATTAACTTGTTAACTTGGGCTATGCCGAGTTATCAAGTTAGAGATAGAAATACAGGCCGAGGTCTGTACTATTTTGAAAGGTTATGCTAGCATCAGATTTTGAAAAGGAAAAAGACATAGACTAAGGTCTGTGGGGTTTTATAAAAAGCATGCTAGCATATGAACGTGAAGAATGTGCACATGAGCTATGTACTAGGTTTACTGTAGAGGATATGCAGACCGGACGCGGTTGCAAGATGGGCCCCCTCTACATAGGCCAAGTCGCTTCAAAAGGCGAAATGCCGGCGGCGCCCTCCCTGAAATGGGAGATGAACACGGATAACTGCTTAGCTCGCGAGTTATCAATAGAGATGGTTTCTCTCCTAAGGAGGAAAGGGTGATCACTTGGTAAGTGTCACCTACCAGACGGACAGAAACGTTATGCATGATGCATATGCTTGTTTTAAAAAGGTTTTATGAAAAATGTTTTAAGGACATGAGAATGTCCTTGGAGAAAGAAAGTTTTATGGAAAACGTTTTATGTTCGTAAAAAAGAGGTTTACATGTTAAGTTTGCAAGCATATGTTTTACGCAAGGTTTTATGAAAAGGTTTCCACTGGTTGATAGTAGATCACTTGATAAGTGTCTACTATTGAATGGGAGAAATGCATTTAAATGAAAAAAAAACGCTTGCTTACTGAGTTTCGACTCACGTTTTGCTTTTCAAACCATAGACAGGTACGACACAGGTCAAGAAGAAAAGGAAAAAGAAGGTATGAAGAAAATTTTATGATATGTTGATCCATATATGGTATGACATGAACATATGATGAGAAGTTTTCAAATTATGTATGTATAAAATGTTCAGGTTAAAATAACCTGTATTGTACGAAAACAAGTATGAATGTTATCAATGATAATTGAGATTTGATGATAAGTATGTGTCTTTATGTGATGAAAGAAAAAGAAAAAAAATTTTTAACGAGATCAAATTAAGTACCCGCCGCGTGATCAGGGCAACAATCCTGATTCACACTTACCAATCGACAAGATCCCGGAGTAAGGCCAGTGGACGCCTCGGTTCGGGGTGCCACAATTTATGAGCATGTGGATGTACTGCTTGTGGGTAACTTTTTGGTTCAAGCTGTTCCATTATTTTATTGTGGCTGAGAGTTTAAAGTAGTGGGGGTGGAGTTTATGAACTGCACCTACGGTATCAATCATATGGCTTGAAAATTGAGTTGAATTGAATGAGAATAGCTTCTCTAGAATCTATTTGGGGTGTAGAGTCTTGGACATTTGAGTTTTTAGTGCACTTTTCAATATTATGCTGCTCGATTTCTTCCTTCTTCCTATTTGTGACGTCACTTTCAACCAAGCTCTCTCGTCACACATTATCCTTGTCGGCAAGTTATTTGATGTTGGACGCCTCATTTATCATCATGTATTAAGTATTGTGAAGGCAGCCAATGCACATTTTTGATCAACAGAGGAAGAAGAAGGAGAAGAGAGCGATGGAGATGATGAGCATCCTTTCCATCCTGATGACCAAGGGAGTCACCAGTTCCTTTTCTTTCCTTTTCTTTTCCTTAGTTTTTCATTTTAATTTGCATATCATTTGCATGTGGATCTCCATATCATTGTCAATTGTATTTTTTTAGTTTATATGCATTGAGGACAATGCATTCCTCAAGTTTGGGGGTGGGTACTTTGTTTTATTGTATTCTAGTCATGCATTGCATTTAGATGGCTATATTATCTATGTGTGTTAGGTTGCACTGCATTTAAAATCTTTCCTGTGATAATCAATTAGTTGCAATCTATCTTAAGGATACTTGCAATATTCAAGAAAACTTTAAATTGAAATCAAAATTCATGAAAAATTTGAAATTTTTTGAGCCATGATTATGCATTAGTTGAGAGTGTGTTAATTTTAAAGATTTTCAAATGACATGTGAATGATATGATCAGTTAAGCAGTTGAATTTTATAGTTCACGTACTTGACAATATGTTTTATTGAAATGATTAAGGTAAATTTTTGTGTAATATAAATGCTTGTGCCTAATTATGCGTTAATGATATATCTTTTGCAATCTTTGTTCTCCATTTTTGAGCTTATATATCTGTTCTTTTCAACCTTATGCTTTAAAGTAAATATATTGTCTCATTGATTCATAGTGTAATTCATTTTTTTACTTGGGACTTAAGGTTGAAAAATGCAGGCACATAGTAAGTCGGTTTAATATAGTCCTCATAATAAGATTTTGCAATAAATAATGAAGGGGGTGGCAAACCCAAGCTGAGTAACCGGGGCTTGACATCTACAAATGTCAAGGTTCGCGTAAAAGAGCAAGGGAAAGCCACAGTAATATCGCTTCATAAAAAATTCTTCCTAGATATCCTGAAATATGGTGAGATGAGTTCAAAATAATAATAATAATAATAAATGGAAAAAGAAGATTCTCTAGATACCTTGAAATATGGTGAGGAGAGTCAAAGTAATAAGTTTGGGGGAACTAATTGTACAATTTTGTAAGTCTAGGCCAAGTAAAATAAACGGATGAATGCTATGTCCTTTTGAGATGATAGATTTACTTTGAGCATATTCATTTGTATCACATCCGTCCTGAGAAGTCCTTTTGATCAAAAGAATGGTTAGCAAGGTTGAACTATAAGTTTTAACTACTTATGGGTATCATTTGCATGTAGTTTGATTTTCATATTGAGAATGACATCTTGGTTTGATCTTAAGAGGGTTCATGAGTTATTTTAATTTATTGTTATCTTGTGCATTGTCAAGATGAGAGATATTATTGCATTGCTGAGGATTAATTGTAGGCTTGATTTTAACATATAATAGTTGCATATATTTGTGTTTTTATATGTTGTTCGAGGACTAGCAACATTTAAGTTTGGGGGTGTGATAACTCGTAAAAATGCGAGTTATTATGGCCTATTTCAAACCAGTTTTGCATGTTAGTCCAAGAGAATGTGGTTAGTTTGCTTCCATTTAGTTTAATTTTTACTCACTTTGCATTTTAGGAACAATTTTATAGTTTTTATGCATTTTTAGTATAAAATAGGCATTTATAGATAATTTATTTAATAGGAAGGATGGGCAACTATCCGCGTGCAAGTGAGTCGGGATGAATAACCAGCAAAGTGAAGAAGCAAGTAGGCTGGTAGCCAGGCACCACCCTACAGATTTAAATGGATGTTCTAGCACCTAACATGATAAAAAGCTTCCAGGGACTTGGCGCCTAGGCGCCAACTGACTGCCTTACAAGAATAATCCAGAATCCCTAAGTCGGCAAAGCTTCCAAAGAGTTGGCACCGCGGCGCGAAACCCCACACAGATAAATTTTAGCACGTGTCTCGTGCTATGTTTAAAGGGATATAAATATATCTCTTAGGGTTTCCTATGAAAAAGGACAAAAACAGAGAGAGAGGTCATGGCTGCTGTGGAGGAAAGGAGAAAAATAAAAGCTTCAAGGAAGGAGAGAAGAGCAAGTGGAGATCCAAGCTATCACTACCAATCCATTGAGTTTCATCTCCTCTTCTCATCTATCTCTTCCTACTTTGTTATTCTTCTTGCTTGAGATGATTGTAACTTGATTTTAATGGGAACTAAGTCATGTTTATGGGCTTAACCTTCCTATGGTGGGAGATATGTAGGATTTGAACTCATAGTCTATGTTATTTGGTTTTGTTATGCTTGAATGGATAATACAGTTGTGCTGTGACTTGTGTTACTTGAGATTACCCTTATATATCATGCTTAATGCGTTTACAAGCTTTGCAACCTTGTGAATTGATCGAATATTCAGATTCATACTTGAAAAATTGAGATTTAAATAAGATCCATATATAAGGCATAGGTTTTCTAGCTCTTGTTTGTGTTGGATGTTAATATGGATAGGAATATACCTATTAATCTTGTGTAATCTTGATTAGGTTATGTGGTTATCAATCTTGCTTTATTTGTGTGCATGGAAATATAGCACATAACTAAAACTTGATTAGGTTTGTATATGCTGAAAGACATATATGAATATGAATGAACTTAGATTAGAAATCTCTGCACAATAAACTTAAATGGGAGCAAATGACATAGCTATGATTCATTAAATTCATATTCTCATATACCTTAATCATTCAAGGCAATCTCAGTTGTATTCCACTCCACTTTGGTCATTTACTGCTTTGCTTAGTTTAGATTAATTCAATTTTTTGAAACCAAATCTCATTCCCTTTACCAATTCACTAGACAAATGAGATTTAAGGTACTGATTTGTTTAACACAATCCTTGTGGGAACGATACTCAACTCATTCTTTATTACTTGATCGGCACGTATACTTGCGTTAAAACCAGCATTTTAATTAGACATATACGCAACTCATCAAGTTGCTCCATTATTTTATTAAGGCTGAGAGTTTAAGGTGGTAGAAGAGGAGTTTGTTGACTGCACTTGTGATATCAATGATGTAGCTTGGCTTGAAATTTGAGTTGGATTGCTGGAGAAGAGTTTGTGTTGAGCTTATTTAGGGTGTAGAGTCATGAGCATTTGAGCTTGTTGTGGCCCTTTGAATTTACGCTACTCAATTGCTTCCTTCTTCTCATCTACAACATCGCTCTTAACTGAGCCATCTTGTCATATGTTATCCTCTCTGACAATTCATTCGATGTTTGTAATACCCGGACCCAAGTGGGACTCATATAAATGCATTTAAGATGTAATGATGATTTATGTATGAATTGGTTGAATTATGGATGATTTTCATGAATTGACGAATTTTGCAATTAAAGTTTGCAATTAAGAATGGTAATTAAGATTAATTACCAAAGCCCAATGTGAGTCAAGATGACTAAAGGGGTTTAATGAGGATTAGCATATGCTAATGTGGCATGAATATTTATTTTAATTTTCATGATTTATTTAATGGAGATTAAAATGAAAATTAAGGAATTATGTTGGAAATCGTAGAAAATGCATACCTTGACCCTTACAAGGCGAAATGAGATGAAATTTGAAAGGTAAGCTCATGATTTTGGGCTCGAACTTATGAGTGGATGAGATTAAGGAAAATATGATGAGATTAATATGATAATTATTTAATTTTAATCTCATACTCTAAGGTTATTTTCAAATGCTCATAACTTGACGTAGAAAAGTTGGTTTGAGATGAAATTTCAAACGATTGAATAAAATTATAAAATCTATGGTATGGATGGATTGGATTAAGATAATTACCATGAAAAAGTTCATAATTGGAAAAAGGTTCCTAGCATTGACTTTGTGCACCCTAGACTGTTGGTCCCGAGTTGATGGCTAAACCCAAGAGGGGAGGGGTGAATTGGGTTCTTTAAAATTTCTTTGGTAAACTTAAAGATCTTAACCCCTTGAAAAAATTAATCCCCTTTTTAAGCGAATGGAGAGCAAATAAGATAAAGCAGTAAAAATAAGTAGAACACAAGATTTATAGTGGTTCGGGCAAACCTTCCCTACTCCACTCTTCCAAGCTCACACTCCGTTGTGACTTGGGTTCCACTATGTATTCCAAGAATACACTTAGAGTCACCGCTCTCTTCTAGATTCAAAGCTCTAGGGGGCATACACAACTAGAGCCACTTGCTCTCTTCTAGATTCAAAGCTCTAGGGGGCATACACAACTAGATCCACTTGCTCTCTTCTAGATTCAAAGCTCTAGGGGGCATATACAATCACTTGCACAAGTAGGTGATGAGTCACACTCCAATCACACCCTACTTTGCATACACTTGATCTTAGCTACTCAAGCTAAATCAAGATTTATACAACCAAATAAAGAAATGAATAAAAACTACACTTTACAGATTTGTGTAGGCAGTTTTGAGCTCGAGGAAGAAATCAAAAATAGCTTGAATGATGATTGTTGAAGCAACTTGCAGTTTGAAGCTCTTTCTTCCCTTGAAACACTCAAATATGGAGAAAAGGTATTTGAAAGTCTTTCTTGCACTTCTTTTCTTTCTTTGATCTTTAGAGTAGTGTCTCTTGTATCTTCTCACGTTCATTTGAATGTCCTTTTATAGATTGAGGAAAATATGAACGTTGTAGAAGTGGTTGGCATGCAATAAATGAACTCCAACGTTCAAAAATTTGACCGTTATTCTCCAAGTCTAAGATGAAGTCGACTTGGCCTGCGACTTGGCTTCCAAGTCGCACATGGGGTCGACTTGGCCTGCGACTTGGGTTCTTCAGAAACTCAAGTCTGAGACTTGGGTCGACTTGGCTTTCAGACTTCAACTCAAGTCGATCCTGAAGTCGACTTGGGTTGCGACTTGGCTTGGTCTATTGCAGAAACGCCTTGATCTTCTTGAAATGTCTTGAGTCTTGCAAACCATTTGAAAGCTTTGAGTTCTTGCATAATATATGTATGTTCCTTGCTTTGCTTTGGACTCACTTAGTCTTCATGACTTGGATTTTACTCCATTTGGAAGCTAGCTTGAAAATTTGCTTTGAGCTTGATAGACTTGATTTGAATGTAGAACATAATTCTTAACTTTGAAGTTGACTCATTTGTTTTTCATCTTGATTCCTTGGACTTGAGTGATAAATCCTCTTGAATATCTTGAAAACAGCATCTTTGAAAGTTTGAACTTCTCAAGTCGTGGATGGAGTCGACCTGGCCTGCGACTTCACCCAAGTCGCACCTGGAGTCGACTTCGTTTGCGACTTCGTTATGTTCGTTTCCACTTTTCAGCTCTGGATACTCCAAGTCGATGCTGGAGTCGACTTCGTCTGCGACTTGACTTCCCAAGTCGCAAGTGGAGTCGACTTGACTTGCGACTTCACCTGTTGCCTTTTGGGATTCATTCTCAAGTCGATATTTGAGTCGACTTTGGGATCGACTTCACCCAAGTCGAAGTCCAAGTCGACTTGGAGATCGACTTGACTTCTTTGCTTTCCTTAAACATTTGTCAAACATGTTAGTACTCTTTATATACTCAAATAAGTTCTTGTTAATCATCAAAACTCAGGCTTTGGTCAATTTAGATTATTTTGAACATTGTTTCCAACAATCTCCCCCTTTTTGATGATTGACAAAACTTCATTTGAGTTGATACCTTTCAAAAATTTCAAACATATTCATTTGAGAAAACAGAGCATATAGGTATCGTTGAACATATAATTTAGAGTTTTGAGAACATTTAATCATTTTGGCATAGAGTATGCTTGAATATCTTACAAGCCATATATTAAGTATTAAACATTAAGAGTACTTTGTATTGTAATCATTGATCAAATATATCATTCATTCAACTCTGTATCAATCATATATAAACCAATTATCATATCAAACATCATTTCATATATATATGAAGTTTCATTACAGAATACAATGAAGCATAAATGAAACTATCCTAGATACAAACTACCCAACCCAAAAATAAAAACACTCAAATCTAACCTATCTTCCTCCCCCTTTTTGTCAATCATTCAAAAAGTACTAAAGACTTGGTAAATTGAAATTGAGAGATGGGATAGAGAATAGGTTTGATGGGACAATGATGGGCCGAGGAGTAAACAAGAGAAGCGTGATCGGGAGTTGCCTCTCTATGAACTGAACCCGACTCGTAGGGATCGAGTTCAGGCATGGGTCTCTTTTTATGATGGCCTGAGGCAAGATGATAGCGGATATGTCGCATTTCCCGCTCGATTCTATCTTGTCGGGAATGCATATCTTCAAGTGCATTAAGGACACCGGTGACAAGACTTGTCATCCGGTTTTCTTGTTGTCCCATTTCAGCCCTCATGGCTATGATTTTATCTTTCAAATCCTTTAGGGTGACCTCCTCAGAAGAGGTTGGAGGCACCCGTTCTCTTGCAGCGGACCCTTGTGGAGAATAGGATCCGTGCGATATAGGAGATGCTGGCTCCTCTTGAGCAGGTGGTGCCGCGGGAGGTTGCTCCCCCTCAGCTTGTGCATTGTCTGCTTGCTCTTCTTCTGTAGCTTCATGCCTTAGTTCAAGCAGATTGATCTTCATTCTCTGGATTAGTGCTTTATTTATGGCATTTGTGGATTTGAGCACTTCGAAAGGCTCGCCTTCAATATCCACTTTGAAGAATTCCAAAATCTTTGTGATCCATGTGCCATAGGGAAGGACTCCTCGTGGGTTGTCCTTTCTACTTCCCAAGACTTCTAGAAATAATTTGGGTATGCTCACTTTGACCCTTTTGGCCACTTTCCATAATATCCCAGCTTCCTGTGGATTCAATTGATTTCTTCCACCGCCCTTTGGGTAGATGCAGTGTGCAATGAGAAGCCTTAGTACCCGAAGTCTGGGTGACAAATCCATGTACCGAAGGAATTTGATTCCCGGATGGTACTTGTTGCTCCGGGTGAGCTGATTATACATTTGATCCATTGTGAGGTCTTCTGGAATAGGTTCATCCTCATACGGGACTCCAAGTATGTGTCCTAAATGACTCATTACTTCAGTCGGTCCTGCAACTATTCCGATTCCAAGATCCATTTCGACTCCTTTGACGAATGTTCCAAAGTATTCTTCATCCCAAAGATAATAAAACATTCGAGTAAGATCTGGATAGACCCTTTCGTCTTCCTTTAGCAAATTAGTCCATCCTTGAAAATCCAATAGATCTTCTATGTCGGATCCATATTCTTTCAGGAAATTAAAATCTATAATCTTGGGTATGAATACCTTCCGTTCGTAGAACTTTTTGTAGAATCGGCTATGTTGGAGCTCGGTTTTGAAGTAGGTAGTGGGCATCTTCAATACTTGGGCTTTCCCAGCTCCAGTGCCCCTTCTGCTCGTTCCGGATTGTGTGCTCTGTGAGGTTTGTTGATTTTCTGACCTGGGTGCTTGATCAGATGATTGAGTGGAGGTTTGGAATCGAACCCGTTTACCCGTTGAAGTTGAGGGTTCTTCTCGAACCCGTTTTGCAGGTGTCCTAGCTCTCCTAGGGACTTCTTCCTCAGTGTGAGACCCAAGTCGACTTCGCCTGCGACTTCGGACAGACAGCAAGGTGAAGTCTCAGACCCAAGTCGACTTCGCCTGCGACTTCGGACAGACAGCAAAGTGAAGTCTCATCCCAAGTCGACTTCGCCTGCGACTTGGGTGAAGTCCCAAACCCAAGTGGACTTCACCTGCAACTTCGAAGGCAAAATTCTGGACAGCAAGTTTTTACAAGGCGAAGTCGCATCCCAAGTCGACTTCACCCATCCGAAGTCGACTCCACTCATCCGAAGTCGACTCCACTTGCGACTTCAACTCGTAACGGTCGAAAATCCGAACGTTGGAGCTCTAGATGCGCTTGAACCTCCACTCCAACGGCTAGAACCTTTTTCCCTCTATATATACCATTGAAGAATGAATGTGGAGAGAAGAGAGAAGGAGAAAAGAAAGAGGAAAACACAAGTTGAGCTTTCATCTTCTTATATTCATGTGTGTTGAAGATATTTGAATAACTATTGAAGTTTCCAAGTGCTACAACTTTCAAGTGCGCTTCCAAGTTTATCATCTACATGACAAGGAGCTTCCGGTGCTTAATCGAATACACATTGTAAAGTGTAATTTCTCTTTTGTTTATTTTATTTTGTGTTGTTGCCTTGAATCGGTGTTGGTGACCGAATTCAAGAAGAAGCAAAACAGGGGGTTGGTTTGAGTTTGTCTCACTAACGGGTTTTGCTTGATTGGTTGGAGTTTGTCTCACCAATCGTTTGGACTTGGTTGGTTGGAGTTGGTCTCACCAACAAGTGATTATTGTATATGCCCCCTAGAGCTAGAATCTAGAAGAGAGTGGGTGCTCTAGATTGTATTGAAGATACAATAGTGGAACCCAAGACACAACGGGTGTGTGCTTGGAAGAGTGGAGTAGGGAAGGTTGCCCGAACCACTATATATCGTTGTCTCTTGTTTGGTTTGATTGTTTACATTTTTATATTCCATTTACACCCTCTCATTCTATCTCATATCACGTTTCATCAAGGGGATTGAAATTACAAGGGGTTAAGTTTTAACTTACCAAAGAATTTTTCAAGAACCCAATTCACCCCTCCCCTCTTGGGTTTTGCCATTAAACTCGGGGCCAACAAGTGGTATCAGAGCAGGCCTCTATTTTATTTGAGGAGATCTCTTTTATATTTTTATGGCAACCTACTTAACTTCTGTTCCTGCATTTGCCGAAGGCCAATCATTTTTAAGGCCACCTCTATTTGATGGCAATAATTTTAGTTATTGGAAGTTAAGGATGAAACAACTCATTATGGCAACTAATATGAATTCTTGGATAGCCATACAAGACGGCATTACATTACCAAATGGAGACAAGGCGTCCACTTGGACTAGAGAAGAAACTATGTCCATCCAAAGTAATGCCAAAGCTATGAATTTCTTATTTTGTGCATTGACCGCAACAGAATTTGATAGAGTTTCTTCATGCACAACGGCTAAAGAGATATGGGATAAATTGGTATCTATTTATGAGGGTTCCTCCCAAGTAAAGGGAACTAAAAGGAATATCCTTGTTGGTGATTTTGAAAGATTTCAAATGTTAGATGGTGAATCAATTTCAGAAATGTATGCTAGATTTTCTAAAATCACTAACGCTCTTAAAGGCCTAGAAAAGCCAATTTCTGAAAGTGAGCAGGTTATGAAGATACTTAGAGCATTGCCAAACTCATGGAATGAAAAGATCATAGCTATTGAGGAGGCAAAGGACTTAAACAAGCTCAAAGTAAATGACTTGATTAGCTCACTCATGTCTCATGAGCTCATCAAAAACAAGAAAGAAGAATCTCAAAGAAGTAAGAAGTCTATTGCGCTCAAAAGTATGATGAAGAGCTCAAGTGAATCTACATCAAGCTCATACGAATATTCTAGCTCAAAGAAGAAAATGAAGAATAGAAGAAAGAAATTTCCAAAGTGTTATAAATGTGGTGGTCTTGGACATATACAAATCGAATGTACCACCCCGGATGATTTGGAAATTCAAAATAAGAGAAGTTTTTCAAAGAGACAAGCTAGAAGAATGCTTAAAAAGAGATATACTACCTCAAGTTCTAGCACCTCATCGAGCGAAGGAGAAGATGCAATAAATTGGGCAAGAATTTGCTGCATGGCCATTGTAGAAGATGAAAAGAAAACTTGCCAAAATTTTGAGGAAAGTGATGCATCTACGGATATCGAGGTAAACTCATCTGACTCTTATTCATCTTCTAATGAGTGTTCTAAATGTAATGAGTTGAATGATTTACAACAAACTTATGACTCATTATTTGATGAATTCAAAAGCCTTGGTACCAAATATGTTCAAAAGAAAAGGCAATTCGATACAACTGCCATTGCAAATGGAAAATTGGCAGAGGAGAATGCATCCTTGCAAAATGATATAAATGCCTTGAAAAATAAAACAGAAACATTGAGAAAGGAGAACCAAAATTTGAAGGATTCATTGGCTAAGTTCTCCAACATGGGAGAAAATGTGCAGAAATTTTTGAGATTGACCACTCAAGTTAATAAGAGAGGTCTTGGATTTGTAAAGCACATCAATGTTAAACCAAATAAAACAAACTCTCCTATTTGGATTAAAGCTTCTAGTACATCAAATGTGAGGGGACATTTTAAGAAGCTTGTTGATAAATCATTGACAAATATACCTACTTGGCAACCAAAGAGTTATCATGGTACTCCAACCTATGCTAGAATCACTTGCCATTATTGTAATAAGTTTGGACACAAAATATATCAATGCAAGGCAAGAAAGATGGTTTACAATGGAGTCAAATTAGTTTGGATGCCAAAGAGACATATCTAAGGTGGAACCAAGTCTCCTTGAGTTCCTATGCATTATGGTACTAACATTCATGGACCCATAGCACGGGTACCAGATATCATATTTGTGATGCAGGTTTTTATTTCAAAGCTATCTAGAGAATGGAGGAGCATGAATTGCAAAAGAAAGGGGGAGTTGAGCAAAATGGCAATGATAACTTTAGTCAAAGGTAAGTGAAGGTATGTTGCTCTCCCAAAGAAACTAATAAAACAAGTGGTACCATAGTCAAAATAATTAATAAAGAAATTATTGCGCTTATTGATCATATGCTTGACTCAAATGAATGATTAGTATGAAAAGGGGGAGAAAGAGTGTAGTATGAACCTATCTTTTGAAGCCTCATTTGTACTACCTATTTTATATGTCCCATTGAACCCCATTGTGCTACCTTTTTGTATTGATTGACAAAAAGGGGGAGAGAGTATGAAAATATCTTAAAGAGAATAATATTGCATATAACTTAGGGGGAGAAGTATTTCCATGAAAAGAATATATATTATTGCGCTTATTGATGAAAATCATAATCTTCATATATACATATTTGTGTTTCATTTGAGAAAGGAAGATATTTCAATTAAGTTTTGTCAATCATCAAAAAGGGGGAGATTGTTGAGATTATTGATCATGTGCTTATCGAATAGAATGGTTAATTTGATTTTGATGATTAACAAATAATTGAAATATCATTAAAAAGGATCTAACACATTTGTCTAAGTGTTCTCAGATATTTTGTCTCTAATTATGTGTATGAAAATGAGAATGTGAAATAATTTAAGTTTCAAGAGTTCTAGTTCATGAATTGCAAGTTCAGCAAAGTGAAGTCTCAGCCCAAGTCGACTTCACTTGCGACTTGGGTGAAGTCTCAGACCCAAGTCGACTTCGCCTGCGACTTCGGACAGACAGCAAGGTGAAGTCTCAGACCCAAGTCGACTTCGCCTGCGACTTCGGACAGACAGCAAAGTGAAGTCTCATCCCAAGTCGACTTCGCCTGCGACTTGGGTGAAGTCCCAGACCCAAGTGGACTTCACCTGCAACTTCGAAGGCAAAATTCTGGACAGCAAGTTTTTACAAGGCGAAGTCGCATCCCAAGTCGACTTCACCCATCCGAAGTCGACTCCACTCATCCGAAGTCGACTCCACTTGCGACTTCAACTCGTAACGGTCGAAAATCCGAACGTTGGAGCTCTAGATGCGCTTGAACCTCCACTCCAACGGCTAGAACCTTTTTCCCTCTATATATACCATTGAAGAATGAACGTGGAGAGAAGAGAGAAGGAGAAAAGAAAGAGGAAAACACAAGTTGAGCTTTCATCTTCTTATATTCATGTGTGTTGAAGATATTTGAATAACTATTGAAGCTTCCAAGTGCTACAATTTTCAAGTGCGCTTCCAAGTTTATCATCTACATGACAAGGAGCTTCCGGTGCTTAATCGAATACACATTGTAAAGTGTAATTTCTCTTTTGTTTATTTTATTTTGTGTTGTTGCCTTGAATCGGTGTTGGTGACCGAATTCAAGAAGAAGCAAAACAGGGGGTTAAATTTGATTTGAAGGACATGTGTATGGATGATAACTCGCGAAAATGCAAGTTATCATGGCCCATATAAGACTATTTTTGCATGTTAGTCCAAGAGATTTTGTTGAGTTTGCATCCATTTAGCTCATTTTTCACTTGCTTTGCATTTTAGGAGCATTATGTAGTTTTTTATGCATTTTAGTATAAAATAGGCATTTTTAGTTTATTTATGTAGTTTCAGTCATTTTTGAAGGAAGTACGGACAATTACAAGCATGCGAGCGAGTCGAATGTAAAACAGAGTCAAGTGAAGAAGCAAATAGGTTTGCGCTCAGGCGCTGATCGGTGGTGCCTAGGTGCCACCCTACATGCCTTAGTCAGAATTTTCAGCACCTCACACGGTAGAATTGCTTTCAGTAAGTTGGTGCTCAAGGGCCGATGTGGGCCGCCTAGGCACCACTTCACTAGCATAAAGGCATTCCAGAGAGTTTCCAGGTCACTAAGCTTCCAAAGAGTTGGCGCCCAGGCGTCGGCTTGGGGCGCCTAGGCACCACAGGATGAGTATGCATGGCATCTCGAGGAGTTCTAAGTCACAAAGCTTTCGGGAGTTGGCGCCCAAGCGCCGGCTAAGGGCTCCTAGGTGCCATGGAGAATCCGCACACGTGGGTTTCTACATGTGTGCTGCACAGACTAAACAGTTTAAATAGAAACCTGAAGATTCGTGCCAAGAGAGAGCCGATAGAATAGACGCAAAGAGAAGGATCAGAACTTGTTTCAAGTGCGGATTGAAGAGTAGATTCGATCCCGTTAGTAGAAACTTCAGAGATTTAGTTTTCTCTTCCTCTTTCTATTTTCTTTTCTCTGTTTTCATGGATACTTTCATTATGGATGTAAAGGATTTTTATGTCATGTCTTTGAGCTAAACTTCCATTAGATGGATAGTTAGGATGAATTGACATCTGACTATATTGTATTTATTCTTTAAGATTCAGGAATGAATATTTGATTTCTATATGATTGTGTGATGTGGATTTACCCTTGCATATGTTGTTTAATACTTTTTACAAGATTAGCTACCTTGTAAGATGATTTAATTACAGGATTAATCCTTGGAAAGGGAAAATCTTTGTTGGATCCATGTGTAGGGCATAGGTTTCCTTTTTGTTATAGGGAGTTGTTTAATGGATAAGAATATACCGTTAAATCCTATGTAATTATGAACAAGTTATGAATTTATCAATTCCACTTTATTTAATGGCATGGAAATATAGCAATTGAATGGGGTGTAAGTAGCTTTATATGTGTTGGAAGATATATATAAGGACTATTGAACTTAGACTAGTAAATTCCTGCACAATCTAATAAAAAGAAACCAATGCGATATTGTTTAGATTCAAAGATTCCCAACTATCCATCTTGCATCCCCAATCGATAACTCCCTTCTAGTATTCCAGTTGTCCTGTGAAACTCTTTTCTATTTCTTTATTGCATTTGGTATTTTTTAGTTTTAATTATGAAATCCCAATTTTTTACTCACCGAAAGCTACTAAACTAATTAATAATCTTAGTTAGAACATATCCTCGTGGGAACGATACCCAACTCACTCTTTATTACTTGATTGACACGTATACTTTGTGTTAAAACAAGCATTTTAATTATACATATTCGCAGCTCGTCAAGTCTTTGGCGCTGTTGCTGGAAATTTTGGTATAACTAATTATTGTTAGTTTTATTGCTTTCTTGTATAATTCTGTAACTATAGTTCATTTTTATAATTTCTTTAGTTTAGAAATTTCCGGCTGGTTTTAATTGAACTAGTTTTTGTAGGGTTAATTATTTTTGCATCCGCCGAGGTAGGGCTGGAAAGGAGATCATTATTCCATTTGATCTAAAGCGAGAAAGAACTTATTTGAGAAGCCGTCGAAAGAGCAGGGAAGCCAGGAGTCAATAGCATACAATGGAGCTGATTGGGAATCAAGATGAGAACATTCACGTAGACCAACATGGAAACCAAAGGGTTGAGGTTCCAATTCATCAACCATAAGATGATTTGGACCAACCTATTTGGGATCTCATTGCGCTAGAGCAAAATGCAATTCAGACAAGCATTCAACCTCCTCCTGTCGACACCAACAACTTCGAGATTAAACCTGTGGTATTCCAAATGCTCTAATCAATTGGGCCGTTTGGAGGATTGTCATCTGAAGATCCACACCGCCATCTGCGGAATTTCTTACAGATTATGAACACATCCAAGCATAATGGAGTCTCCGATGAAGCAATGAGGCTATGGACCTTCCCATTTTCATTGAGGGATAGTACTTTGAAGTGGCTGGATTCCTTGCCCCCAAACTCTGTCAACACGTGGAATGACTTAGCTCCAAAGTTCCTGGAGAAATACTTTCCGCCTGCCAAGTTAGCCAAACTCAGAATGGATATAGTCCTATTCTAACAACACGAAAAAGTGACTCTATTCGAAGCATGGGATCGGTTCAAAGACTTGCTTCGAAAGTGCCTACATCATGGAATTCAGCCATGGGTACGAATTCAGATCTTCTATAATGGTTTCTAGGATTCCACCCGTCACATGGTGGATTCATCATCAAATGGTTCCCTACTGAGGAAAAGCTATAGCGAATTGTATGCTCTGCTGGAGAATATGGCGGCTAACACTTATCAACTGCCATCTAACAGAAGCCGAAGTGGGGGTCTACTCCAATTGGACACGGTCTCATCTATAAAGGCCCACATCAATACTCTATTCAGGTAGATACAGAATTTATCCAGGCCTGCCAACGTCAATGTAGTAGGGGTGTCTACACCATAGGAGCCGTCAGCAGCAGAATATTGTACATCGTGCAGAGAATTTAGCCACCCCAGTTATTAATGTGCCTCTAATCCGGAGTCGATTAATTACTGGGTAATTTCCAAAGAAATCTAGCAAATCCATATGCGAACAACTACAATCCAGGCTGGAGGAATCATCCCAATTTCTCATGGAATAACCAGACATGGCCGAATCAGCCACTCGGATTCTCACAACAGCCCTCGTAGCAACAAACAACTAGACTAGTTCAACTCAATCCACCTCCTTGAGAAGAAAAGAAATCGGATCTGGAAAATCTTTTCATGTAATTCATGCAATCCCAGATCACGACAAATAGAAACTTGGAAGCGCAGATCGGCCAACTGGCTTCAACCTTAAACAATCGGCCTTAAGGTGCACTACTGAGTGATACAGAACAAAATCTGAAAGGAAAAGGCACAGAGTAGGTGTAATAAGTTACATTGTATAATAAAAAGCAGCTACCTGACGTAACTCCACCAGAAGCGGTAACTAAAGCCACTAGTCCTCTGATTCGTCAGTCATAGGAGGTAGAAGATACAACGCAAAAGCAGCCGGATGATGAAATAGCCACAAATCAAAGGCCGCCTCCTCCATTTCCTCAAAGATTTGCAAAGAACAAGGAGGGCCAGTTCAAGAAGTTCTTGGAGGTGCTAAAATTGTTGCATATCAACATACCTCTTGTCGAAGCCTTGGAGCAGATGCCAAGTCATGCCAAATTTATGAAAGATATTCTGTCGAAGAAAAAGCGGTTGACAAAATTTGAAACAGTGACATTAACAGAGGAAACAAGTGCTATGGTACAGAGGAAGCTGCCGCCAAAGCTCAAGGATCCAAGGAGCTTTGTTATTCCATGCACGATCGGAAACTAGTACTTCGGGAGAGGTCCATGTGACTTGGGAGCCAGTATCAATCTCATGCCCAAATCAATCTTCAGAAAATTAGGTATTGGAGAAGCTCGACCTATGACAGTCATGTTGTAGCTGGCGGATTGGTCCATGACATATCTGGAGGGCATCATTGAAGATGTTCTTGTCAAAGTTGACAAGTTCATCTTTCCAGTAGATTTTATTATCTTAGATTATGAAGAAGATCGGGATGTGCCAATCATCCTAGGTAGGCCTTTCCTTGCAACGGGCAAGGCTATCATTGACGTACAAGCTAGAGAGCTAACTATGCGGGTACAGAATGACCAAGTTACATTCAGCGTGTTCAAGGCAATGCAACTACCAAACGATCTAGATGAATACCTAATGATCGATATGGGGATTCAGCAGGTCAAGCTGAATTCCAAGTCACATCTTATAAGGACGTCTTGGGGGCATCACTGATAGGAGAAATCAATGATTCTGATGACGAATCAACAGAGATGATATGCTACTTGCAACAATTCCCGACCTTCTATTCGCAATCTCATCGCAAGTGCACTGATCGTAGATTGTAGTATATAAATTATCGATCTATAGGGAATTTAGGACTATAAACTTTGCTTTTAAAATGCTTTTTTGTCGGATATGGAGAGAATATAGCAAATAAAAATAAAAAATGGGAAGAGAATTTAGTAAATAAAATGAAAAAGAAATAGAAAAATTAGGAAGAGAAAATTGCAAATTAGAACGAGTAGAGAAAATAAGAGTGCGAGTACCTAGGGTCTAGGATTTCACATTTGTCTTTTGCAACGGGTAGTGGTATAATTATTTAATTTGGATATTGTTTGTTAAAGGAGAACAAACCCTAATTTATCCTTGCACCTTCTCTCGATACATATAAAGCGTACCCTAATTTTTCTTAACCACCTATTCTCATGAGATTAAGTTAATTAGAATCCATTAAGTTTTGTGGTTTGTTCATGGAATTCCTCAAGGTCATCATGCCTATTTTCATGGTCTTAGATTTCCAGTTTTAATATCTTGATTATCATTTATTAGATTTCCACCTCTTGGTTCCATCACCTAATATATGGAATTATGCTAAAGTACGGGCCAATGTACGAAGCAAACATTAAAATCATAAGATATTAAATTAATAACAATATCCACCATAAATAAATTAAGAACTCATACCACGCTACATTGTATGCATGCTACATCCTAAACCCTAAATTTAGGATTTTAGCCGAGCATGTTTAAGTCCGAAATAAAATTAAAATTCAAATCCATCTTAAACAAGCTAATTAAAATTAAAAAGAAAAAAGATAAGAAAGCTTATTGGTTTGAAGCCCCGATGGTGTGTCGGCCGCTCCACGCAACTCGCTATCTGCCTCTTGCCCGTGTTCTCCACCTTGCTCTCTCTCTCTCTCTCTAAATTTTTCTCTTCCAAATTTCTGTTGCTCGTTGGATTCCCTTCTGCCTTGCCGCCCGTTGAAATTTCTCCTTTCAAAGTTTGCTTGCTGCCCCTTTTATATCCATCCATAAGTGCGTATAGGTGGGCCCCATATTCTCCAACACAATTTGAATTTGCGTTGGATTCAACTGATGCGCGTAATAGGTGGGCCCCAATTTAAATGCAATCTGAATTGTTGGACGTTGATGATTTTTGTGGGGCCAACTCTTGAAATCACCGTTTAGATATGGACGTTCCAGATTTTCTGAAAAGAATCTGGACATTTGCAATGGTTGGATAACTTGTGGGGTCCACTAGAATTTTTGGACGTTGGGATTAATTTAAAAAATTTGGACGCTAAATTGTTGAAGGAAATAGATGGTTGGGATTTTTTCTGAATGGCTGATCTTAAGCGGTCAGCTGTGGGGACCATGATTCCATCTCATTGTTCAATTCTTGTGAAACCCTAACCTAAGCAGGGTCCAATGTATGCCTTGGACCTATATATATGATTAAACGGAATTTTTGGATGATTTTAAGATTTTATGATATGTTGCAATTATGGTTTAATTAAGAAGGGTGATTAAAAATTTAATCGCCAGAGCCCAAAGTAAGTCGGTATGTGAAACCCTAACCCAAGTAAGCCATATGTATGCATTGAACATGTATTTGATGATTATTTATGAATTATGGAATTATGAAGGTATTTTATGATTTTTGCTAATTATGGCAATTAGGGTTATGGGTTAGCATTAATGATGTGATTAAGCATTTTGAGCCTAAATGAGACAATGAGTTTAGAATGAATTATTTATGATTTAAATGTGCAATTATGTCATGAAAAATCATTTTTCATGATTTAAAATGAATTATGGAAATAAAGATGGAAATTGTCAAGTGTGAAGGAAAATATTGGAAAATTCATAACTCAACGCCTAAAAGGCGGATTCAAGTGAAATTTGAAATGAAGATTGTTAATATTAGGCTTGGTATTATGGAATGAAAATATTATGAAAATTCTTGATGAAATGAGAATTATGAATTTTTTTAAGTATATGTTCATTTCAACCGTTAACTTTAAACGACTATAACGGGAGCTAGGAAACTTGGATTGAGTTGAAATTTGAAACGGTTGAATGAAATGATGAGGTATTTATTTTAAATGGCTTGGATTAATCACGAAATGTTGGGGAAGTGCCTGCGTAGAAAAAGGTGGCTATGGTTGACTTATGCTCCAAGAGAGTACCATATCATAAATGCAAATGTGCATGACATGATGGCATGGAATTAAATGAGTTATGAGGTGTCCATTGCAGAAATTTTTGAGGAAATTTATGCATTTAAATAAAATGCATAATGCCATGAATTATCCATCCATTTAATGCATGAAATGATGAAGCTATGGAAGCATAGGCAAGGTGGCCAAGACATGGACATCCAAGTGATGATATTGTTGGATTTTTGAGCAATTTTTATTTTATAAATGATGTATATGAATAGATAACATGTTGGGATGCATAAATAAGCATTTAATTATGTGGAAAAAATCCAAGGAAATTCGTAATTTGCAGCTGCCATGACAAGTGGAAAAATGGACAGCTTATGTATGCAAATGACATCCCATGTTTGATGCTGCTATAATAGTTTTTCTTAATTTTTTTTAACACCAAATTAATACATTAATTGAGGGGTAATTAGGTTTATAATTTACCCTCAAAATTGTGTTTTAAAAATGGGAGAAAAATCAGAAAATGGGCAGCAGCAAGTGACGGTGGAAATGGAATGCAGAATTCGGTCAAATGATGCAGATTTTGTGGATTTTGGTAAATGGAAAAATGCAATTTTTGTGGCTGTGAATTCACCACCACATAAGAGGGATAAGGGAGTATTGAATGGGTGTGGAAAATGCCTAGAAATTGGAGCCCACATTTGGAGAAAGTCCACCCTACCAAGGCATGCTCGTTCACATGAGAGAGAGAGGGTTTTTGGAAATTTCCAAGTGCTGGAAATTCTTCTTCTCCATGCAACAGAAAGCCACGAATTTTTCCAGCAAAGGAGAAGATAAAACCAAGGTAAAAGAAGGGGGAAAAGGAGAGATTGCTCATTTTCTCAAGTAAGTATTGATTATTTGATTTTTATGCATCAAATCTGGAAAGTAAATAATGTTGAAAACTAAATTATGGTCGGAACAGTAAATGGACTAATTTTGGCGTGAAAATTTTTGGGACGAATCCTTATGGTATTATTAAGGAACTACCGAATTTTCAGCTTAAAAAGATAAGTAATTTGGAAATTAAAAATCCATGAATATTAGCCCAAACAGGGTAAAACGGGTTACAGGATCAGCTGTAGAAAATGATTTTTAATAATTTTTCTACAAATATTTTCAGACTGAAAATTTTACAGGATATAAAAGACATATTTGGGATCACAGAAAAAAATTAAAAATGAGGTTTTTATGGGTATAAATAGACCCCATAAATAACTTCATTCAGGCTGACTGGAAATGGAGTTTACTGTTCAGCAAGGTAAAAATCCCCAAATAAATATTTAATGTCAATATTTCGTACTGAAACTTTTATGAAAGTTAACTGATGAAGTTATTAAAGTATGATATAAATTTCAGATCAAAAATACTTGATTTGATATTAATTCAAGATTTTAAGATTTCAGCACGCCTGATTTCAGCATATGTGGTTAGTTTGAGAAAAAAATCAAAAAGAAATTTGAAACCTATGTATAATGATCCAAATTTATTTATGTGTTAAATCATTAAATATGGATCAATAAAAGTGTGATTATATGCTGAAATTTCGGATTTATATAATGACCTAAGGTTATGTGTCAAAAGACACGTTAAACGGGTGAAAAGTGGGTTCCAAACTAACTGTTTTGGAAACCTATGGAACATGGATTTAAACCTCATAAAAATACCTTAAATGTATCGGTAATTAAGGTTAATTAAACCACTGAAATATGGATTAAACCTCTGACTTAGAAAAGTTTATGAAATCCATTATGTATATGTTGCCTAATGGGCATATATGAAAGAACAGATATGCAAGGGTGATCAATAACTTGTGAAATTTACTTTTGTGTAAAAATGCATGGAAATATGATATATTTCATGAATATATATCTGTTTAGAAATTCATGAAGTTAATTTCCAATTTTGGAATTATGTAATGAAGCCTAAGGTCATAACGGGCGCTTGGAACGGGCACCGATGTATGAATTTTGGAAAAAATGTAAAAGATGGTTAAATGAAGTTTAATGAACCTATGTAGGATAGTTAATGGATGAATTTTGTATGGTTGAATGGATACCCTGTTTGTGGGGTGATATATGTTATGTATTAGCCAATGAAATGCATAAAAATGTGCTATTTATGTTTAATGACTTAGAAGACAAACGAAGGATATATGTTAATGAAAATGGGTTGAAAAACTAAATGGAATGCAATGACAAGAAATATATGAAAAACCATATTATGTTCATGTAGGCAAGGAAAAGAATGGAAGGAAAAGGGATTATGGCGATCACAGGTAAGCAAGCAAACTTTCTAAAATGCATTTTCTTTCTATGTGATTGATATGATTGAATTGCCTATGTTTATATTTTTACGAATGGGCAAGCACAAGTTTTGAATATGTCGGCTTTAATGCAAAGCCATAAGTTTTGAAAAATGATGACCTTAATGAAAGTCTTGAGGTTTGCTTCATGGGAAGCAAGCGACACTTTTTAAGATAAATAATTTATCCTAAGTGTTGCCAAGGATGGGAATGCTTCATGCTAATGGAATTGAGAAATTTTGCTTATGAGTAAGCAAGTTCTCCATGTTAATGTTGTTTTAAGGATTTCATGTTTGATATCGATGGTTTTAAGGATTTGCTTTTAAGCAAGCAAGTTCTATATGATATTTTTCAACAGTGTTTTATAAGAAAAAGGGAATGTTATCCTTTTTCACAAAATATTGATTGTAAATGAGTTTTGAGTTATTTTTACAATAAATCGCGATAAACAATGATGAAAAGGATTTGTTTTATTAGGTCAAGATAACTAAAAACGTAAATGATGTTTTGGACATAGTCCAATGTTTTGAAATGATGTTTGAAAAGTTTTGGTTTCCTTTAGAAAAGGAAATCAATGTTGAAAATGTTGAAAAGATATTTCTACGAATGTGTTGAAAGGGATTTATGGATGACCAACCTCCTATGATTGATTTCATAAAATGGTTTAATTTCAGATTGCTTGATGGCATGCAAAAGACTATGCAATTTTCCTCGATGTAAAAATGATTGATATGTGGATAATTATTAAATTTTTAGGTTATGGACAAGGGGATAGCATAATTGCATAACTTTTGTAAACAAATGTCCTGAAATAGAAAGCAAGAAAATATTAGAGAAAAACATGTTTTATTTATGGAAATTTAAAGGATTTGAAATTCTTTTGATTAAAAGGATTTTAAGATGTATGGTTTCTCAAAGGTTTCAAATGTTTATCAAAATACATTACTCAAAACGTTTTTGAAAGAATTTAAGGAAGGTCTTCCTAAAACTGGATTTCAAATAACAACTTGTTAAAGTGGGTGCGCTCGCTTACAAGTTGACACGGACTGCGGTCTGTGATGTGTTTTTGAAAATAATTGTTAAATATAGACTTCGGTCTATGATTTTTGTGCATATGGATGCAGGCTGCGGTCTGTGATCCCGGTTTAAAAGAACATGGGTTGCGGCCTGTGGTTCTTCAAACCAAAATGGACTGCGGTTCGTCAGGATAACGTACGGTGCACCGGTACAAGGAGTAGGCTGGTTGTAGAGCACGGTTGGGATGACCGGGGCCCACTCTACATAAGGCCAAGTCGCTAAGGGATGGCAGGAGTGCCAGCGGCGCCCTCCCTGAGATGGGAGCAGGATGAATAAACAGCCGCTGGGCTAGCGTGTTGTTAAGGATTCTCTTCCAAAAGGTAGCATGATCACTTGCTAAGTGTCACTACTGGATGGAGAGAAATGCATTTGCTTATGTTTTATTTCTGAAAAGCCCAAAGATTGGGTCATGAAAATATGATTTTATGAAAGTATCCTAAAGGGATTTTTATGAAATGGTTACCCTAAAAGAAAGGGTGTTTTACACAAAAGTGTAAATAACAAGAATTAAAGGAAATGTGTTTATGCAAATGCATTTATGAAAATGGTTTACGTATTTTGTTTTCCTTGTTTGCTATAAACAAGCCCCAAGACGGGGAATTATGAAAAGGATTTATGTTCATTTGTAAGAGAGCCTAAATAAAGAATGTTTTTGGACATAAAAATGTCCTTTGCCGAGAAAGGCTTATGTGATTGATGTTTAAGGACATGAATGTCCATTGCCAATAAGGTTATGTAAAGGATGTTTTGAGACATGAAATGTCTCTTGATTTTATGATGGTTTATGTTAATGATGTTTTGAGACATGAGATGTCTCCGTTGCCTAAGTATTTATGTTGTTTTGGACGAAAAATGTCCACTAGCAACCGATTGATTTCATGTAATGGTTATGAACATTAAAAACGTTTATATAAGATTAAAGGGAACTCATCATGAAAGGTAAAATGTATATTTTTTGCCTAAACAAGCCCAAGCGTGGCTTGTAAATGATGTTAAGAATGAATGCTTTATGAAGACGTTCAAGGACATAGAATTGTCCTCAAGAACACGGAATTTCATGATGATTTTTTTAGGACATATACATGTCCTCATGGAACAAGGTATTCCCGATGTTTATAAAAAAGGTTTTCAAGAAGCCTTGCCCTAAAGATAAAATGCTTGCTTACTGAGTTGTCACTCACGTTTTGTTTTCCAAACCCTTAGACAGGTACCGAGGAAACTCAGAAGGTTGCGAACCTAAGACGTGAAGAAAGGTACTTGATGATAGCCTTGAAGGCTATGAGGAATGGAAAAGCATTAATATGCTAAGGTAAGCCAATATGTATGTGAACTTAATGAGAATATTAAGTTCTGTATATGATTTGATGGTTGAATGTATGGATGTATGATATAAAATATGATACTTAGGAAAAGGAATCTTTCACTGCAGAAAGGAAGGTAAAGATGCTATATGTTTATGTATATCCGAACTTAGCTAGAGTTCTAAGTTCCATGTGAATTAATGACTGAATGTATGAAAGTATGATTTATACAATGATTCAGTGTATAATGACAGGCATGTAAAGATGCTTTGAATGAAATGATGAAATTTATTACAAGTGAAATGTCACAATGTATGATGATTGTCATGTCAAGATTATGAATGATGACAGATGAATAATCGAAATTTTTTTTGGACATATTCCAATTAAGAACCCGCCGCGTGATCAGGGCAACAATCCTGATTCACATTTACCAATCGATAGATCTTGAGGTCACGTCTCGGTTCGGGGCGCCACAATTCTGCCTTTGCATAATTTACGCAATTTCATTTGCAATATGATTTGGATGGTTGCATGATTTTAGAATTTTTGTTGGTTACGTGAATGCATTAAAAATCTAAGTAATTGCTAATTGTTTGGACGGTCTGGATCTGCTGCTGGACGCTGATTGTTTGGATTTTGGAGGGTGAAAATTTTCAATGGTTTCTGAATAAAAAAACGAACAGATGAATGGAGCTGATTTAAGTGGGCAACTTGGAATAATATGGACGATCTTGATTTATGCTGTTGATTAATTGGACGACCAGCTTTGCTCATTGGACGTGATTTGGCATGGTGCAGAATTTCTGGCCTAATTTGATTTCATGGGCGGTAGCATCAATATGAAAATCAATTAAATTGCTGAATTGGATTTCTGGACTGTTGATGGGATGCTGTTGGATGGTTGTGATCAGCTGGATGCATAGATAAACGGTGGTTGATAAAAATTGGACGGCTAATTTTCTGGACAGATGGGCAGTCGTAAAGCTGGACGATCTAGATTACTTTGCTGGAAATGGATGGCTGGAATTTCTTGCCGTTGATTTTCTAGTGGGTCCCACCAAAAATTTGGACAGCTCTAATGGTTTGCTAATATGGACAGTAGCTTGTGAATGGATGGTGGTGATCTTATCACTGTTGATCAGCTTGGGTGTTGAATTTTGCTAGCCGTTCTTTAGACTTGTGGGGCCCACTTACTGTAATTTGTTTTCCTGCATAAAAAAATTTTAAATCATTCATTCATCAAAATCATTAGTGGTTTATTATTATAAAAATTATTTCAAGCCCATTTATTTTCATGACAACAAATAAAATGTAATTTCAAGCCAAAATATTATAAAAACTATTTAAATAACTTGAAATTAATATTTAAAAACAAATTGTTGCAAAACACATATTTTAAATTAAATTTCACATTAAACTCAATTAATTACCCACTAAATTGGTATAAAATGCCCACAAAATATATCATCAATTTCCAATTATCACCTTCGCACGATATCCGCAGAAGTTCGAGTCACTAGAGCTCAAGCTAGACTGTTTCAAACAACTAAAGCCGTCAATTGAAGAGCCACCTGTTCTGGAGCTGAAACCTCTGCCAAAGCATCTACAATATGTCTACCTGAGAGTGAAATCCTCCACTCCTGGTGATCATTTTTCTGCATTGGATCTCGTGCAAGAAGAAAAACTGCTATAGTGCTCAGGAATCACAAAAGGCTATAGGATGGACCATCACTAATATCAGACGTATCAGCCCATCCTTCTGTACGCACAAAATTCAAGTGAAGGAGAATTCCAGGCCCTCCATTGAAGCGCAGAGAAGACTGAACCCGATCATGAAAGAGGTGGTCAAAAAGGAGGTCATCAAATGGCTGGATGCATGCGATAGCTCTTGAGTCAGCCCAATGCAATGCATCTCGAAGAAGGGTGGAATGACGGTAGTCTCCAATGAGAACAATGAACTAATTCCAACCATGACAGTTACCTGTTGGAGAGTTTGTATGGACTACCGCAAGCTGAACAAAGCCACTCGGAAGGATCATTTTTCACTCCCATTCATTGATCAAATGCTGGGCAGGTTGGCGGGGTGAGAGTTCTATTGTTTTCTAAACGGCTACTCAGGTTATCACTAGATCATGATAGCACCAAAGGACTGAGAGAAGATCACATTCACATGTCCGTATGGCACATTCGCATTCAGGTGAATGCCATTTGGCCTATGCAATGCCCCAATGACATTCCAGCGTTGTATAATGGCCATTTTCACTGATATGGTGGAAGATTTTCTGGAGGTATTCATGGACGATTTCTTGGTATTCGGGAATTCCTATGATGAGTGCCTTGTAAATTTATAAAAGATGCTCCAGCGTTGTGAGGACACGAACCTGGTTCTCAACTGGAAAAAGTGTCACTTTATGGTGTAGGAGGGCATCATACTTGAGCACTGGGTCTCCAAACAGGGAATCGAAGTTGACAAATCAAAGATCGAGACGATCGAGAAACTACCTCCACCCACCTCAATCAAGAGCATTCGCAGCTTTCTGGGACATGTGGAGTTCTACAAACGATTCATAAAGGATTTCTCTAAAATAGCCAAGCCGCTATGTTCGCTGCTTGAAATGGATGTGCCATTTGAATTCAACGATGAATGCATGGAATCATTCCATGAGCTGAAAAAGAGATTGGTATCTACACCAATCATTGTCTCTAGAATGGAACCTCCTGTTCGAATTAATGTGCAACGCAAGCGATTACGCAGCAATAGCAGTACTGGACCAGCAAAAGAATAAAGTTTTTCACTCCATCTACTACGCCAGAAAAACCTTGAACGAGGCATAAATGAATTATACCACAACGGAAAAGGATTTGCTAGCAGTGGTATTTGCATTCGACAAATTCAGAGCCTATTTAGTGGGTACCAAAGTGATCGTATACACAGATCATTCGGCCATTAAATACTTGATTGAGAAGAAAGATGCAAAGCCACACTTGATCCAATGGGTCTTACTGCTATAAGAGTTTGACCTTGAAATAAAAGATCGAAAAGGAGCTGAAAACCAGGTCGCTGATCATTTATCCTGTCTCGAGAGAAACCAGCCAGTTCAAGACACGGAGCAGATTTGAGAAGTGTTCCCGGATGAGCAGTTATTTTCCATCTCTCCAGGCAATTCACCATGGTACACAGACTTCGTAAACTACATCATCAGTGGACTGTTACCTTCGAAGATAAATTCTCATCAAAGGAAGAAGTTTTTTCATGACGTGAATTTCTATTTCTGGGATGATCCATTCTTGTTCAAGCAATGGCCAGACCAATTATATCAAAGATGTATTCCAGAATGTGAAACAGAATCTATATAGCAAAGTTGCCATTCATCACCGTATGGGGGTCACTTCCAAGGAGACAAAACTACAGCCAAGGTACTCTAATCTGCGATCAATGCCAGCGGATAGGTAATATTTCCGAAAGACATGAAATGCTTATTGGGGAGATATTCGATGTATGGGGTATCGATTTTATGGGTCCCTTCATCCTTTCCTTTGAAAACCAATATATTCTAGTAGCTATAGATTATGTTTCTAATGGGTTGAAGTAATACCTACTCAAGCGGGCGACACCAAAACGGTTATCAAATCATCAAGAAGAACATTTTTATGTGTTTCGGCACTCCCTGGGTGATTATTAGTGATGGAGGCTCTCATTTTTATAGCCGGCAGTTTATGACGATTTTTCATAAATACAGAGTCGCCATAGGGTGACAACAGCTTATCATCCACAAGCCAATGGACAAGTCGAGTTGGCCAACAGAGAATTGAAACAGATTATGGAGAAAACGATTGGGTCATCTCGCAAGGACTGGTCTATCAAGCTGGATGATGCGCTATGGGTGTATCAAACTTCCTACAAAACTCAGTTTGGAATGTCTCCTTACCAATTGGTTTATGGAAAGGCTAGTCATCTGCCATTGGAGTTGGAACATAATGCTTATTGGGCAATAAAGAAGCTAAACCTAGACATGCATCAAGCGGGGGAGTGTCGATTGTTGCGGCTCAATGAGTTCGAAGAATTCCGAATGCAGGCGTATGAAAATGCCAAGATCTATAAAGAAAAATAACCAATGACATAATAAGAAGATTCTGCCACAGAGGTTCGAGCCAGGTCAAAGAGTCCTATTTTTCAATTCAAGATTGAAGCTTTTTCTAGGGAAGTTCAAATCACGATGGTCGGGACCGTTCATTGTGATAAAGGCAACGAAGCACGGAGCAGTGGAAGTATTCAACGAGGCATCCGGTAGTAGTTTCATTATAAATGGGCAACGCTTAAAGCATTATATAGGAGACGATCTGCAGCGTTGCAAGGAAGTGGTAGAACTGAAGGATCCTTAAACAGCGGGAACGTCGGGCTGAGAATATTAAACTTAGCGCTAAATCAGAGGCAACCCATTACTCATTTTTATTTGTTTTTGACATGTAGGATGTTGATTTGGAGCTTAATTTCATGAAAATCATGCTAGGAAACAGTTCGAAGCCAAAATTCAAAAAAGTCATTGAAGAATAGTGGCGCTGCGGCTCCCCAACGCCATGAGTATGATCCTGAAAAACCCAAAGCGCGCAAGTGGTGCTTAGTTGCTGTGTCATGGACAGTGCAACCCAGACAAGCTTATAAGGCTCGGGTTAGGGTTTTAAACCCTAACCTTGAGCCCCGGCGCCGTTTTCTTCATCCTTTTCCATCCCCAAACCTAAGCAACTTGATTCCAACCCATTTCACTTCCATTCCAACTCCATTTCATCCTCAATCTTATCCTCATTCCTTCCTCTCCATTTTCCATTCCATTTCCATTTTTTTCCTTTCTTAGATTCCACTCAAATCCACTAAAAAATCAAGTTTTTCCACACCAAATCCAAAGCCCCATTCATTACATCCATTTCCCCTCCACTTTATATCCATTTCAAGCCCCATTTCAATCTCCATTTCCGGTCGGCGCCGATTTTCGAAGGTAGTAGAGCGGCGCCTAGGCACCACCCACCCGTGCTGCGGCGCCAGTGCAGAAGGGCTTCTTGCTTCGACTTGGTGGTTGCAGGCTTTCGAGATAATTTTTCTTGACTTTTAGGTGTGACCTAGTTGTTTTGTAAGCTGTTTAGTGAATGGTCGAATGCAAGGTTGGAGTTGGATTGGAGATTTTGTGGTTGGATGGAGGATTTAAGTTCAATTGGAGTTCTTGGGGATTGCTTGTTTGATATTGGTTGTGGATTGCTGTTCTGGTGTTTGATTTGATATATTGGAGACATGGCCTCCTCATCCTCTGCCAAAAGGAAGAAAACTCAAGATCCACTCGAGTTTGATGCTAACCGCTTTGTCTTGGATCAGGCATTCAAGCGGCACACAGATTCCTTACAGAAGCACCATCTGATATCTGAACGTGGGATAAAGATTGATTCATTTGGTGATGTTTTCATCAATGAGCTAAATGCCCAAAATTGGCAAAAGTTCATGGAGCAGCCACAGCCTGCCATTGTACCGATAGTCAATGAATTCTATGCAAATGCGGTGGAGCACGAGAATGGTCGAGTTAAGGTTTGTGGCAAAATAGTTCCATTCCATCCCGAAGCAATCAATGCTTTCTATGAGATGCCTAACTTTGAATGCCCGAATCAATATGAGGCATTTTTGGAGGGAGAAGAACGAGATATAAATGCTATTACAAGCTTCTATTGTGAACGGCCACCCACGTCGAAGTTGATAGGAGGACAACTTACGTCATTCAAGCGCAGGGACATGCTCTATCATGGGAGGATGTTCTTTGATCATGGCCCATTTCAGACTTTATTTGTGCGTTAGTTTGAGAGATTAGGCTTAGTTTGCATCTATTTAGCTTTATTTTCACTCGCTTTGCATTTTAGGAGCATTATTTAGTTTTTAGGCATTTTTAGTTCATTTACTTAGTTTATTCATCTTTTGTAGGAAGGACAGGTTATATAAAAGCATGTAGGCGAGTTGAATGCAAAGTGGAACCAAGTCCAAGAGTAGTGAGATGGTGCCCAGGCACCACTTTACCAACAAGCAGACCATTCCAGATGGCTTGTGAATTCATATGGGAGAGATGGCTTCTAGGGAGTTGGCGCCTAGGCCCCACCTTACGAACATGCAGAACAGCATAGCAAGGTTTTTGAAGCCATAAGTCATACTGCTGCTAGGGAGTTGGGGCCTAGGCGCCAGGCATGATCACACAGATGTTCAGGAGGAGCTCCAAATAATGAAATCTCCAAAGAGTTGGTGCCTAGGCGCCAGCCAGGGGCACCTAGGTGCCAAGGCGTGAATTCCTAGGGTTTGTAAAAAAGTTCCAAGTAGCCCAGTACAAAGAGAGTTGGCGCTTAGGTGCCAGCTAGGGGCGCCTAGGCGCCAATACGCATCCATACGTGCAAATTTCAGTGCATAGGCTGCGCAACTGGACTCTATAAATAGATCCTAGGGGTTCGAGCGCGCAAGAGAGAGAAGAGAGAGCCCATAAATGAACTACAAAGCAAGGGAAAGAGGAAATCGCGATCAAAGTACAGATCGAAGAGGGAATTCAACTCCGTTGGTGGAAGCCATCGGAAAACCAATTTTCTCTTATTCATTCTATGTTTCTTTCTCTGCTTTCATGGATACTTTTAATATGGATGTAATGGATGTTGAGATCATGTCTATGAACTAAACTTCCTTTAAATGGATAGTTAGGATGAATTGAATTCTAAACTATATTATTCTGGTTCTTTGAATTTTAAGAATGAATATTTAATTTTATATATGATTGTTTATGATTTACCTTTGCATGTGCGGATTTAATACTTTTTACAAGATTAGTTACCTTGTAAGATGATTTAATTGCTTGATTTATCTTTGGAAGAGGAAAATCTCTGCTAGATCCATGTGTGTGGCGCCCCGAACTGAGGTGCCTAGAAGCCTTACTCCGGGATCGTTTTGATTGGTAAATGTGACTTAAGATTGTTGCCCTGATCACACGGCAGGATTTTTTTATATCATCAATATATGGTAAATTTTCATCATTCATCCAACATGAAATATATTTCACATATCACCATTATGATAAAAAACTGTTTCATAAACATTTTCATTGGAATAAAAATATTCATAACCATCTCCAAATTAACATCATTGTCTTTACATTAATATTCACATATTCAACATTTATATTAAAAACATCATAACACTTGGCATGCTGCCTTCATCATCATTTCTTGTCTGTTGTTGAAAAAACATGGGTGAATAATAATACTCGGTAAGCAAGCCATACATAGTTTTTCAATCATTTTCATGCATTTCATAAAATGCAAATGCAATGCATACATAACATTCATGACATTCCTTTAGATGCGACACTAGCTAGGCGCCCATCCCATACATGCTCCCATCTTAGGGAGGTCGTCGTCGGCCTGGGCCTATATAAGCAATTTGGTGATAGTGAGGGGGACATCCAGTCTGCTTACTACCTCAACGAATGCCTATTCCTCGTGCACATGCTCATTTACATACACATGCTGGCACGATTTTTGCAAATCATAAACAATTTCATAAAAAGCATTTAATAAATAATTTAACAAAACGAACTCCAGTTCATGTAAAGTAATTATAGGTATGGCCAACCTTAAATAAATTTCATAAAGAAATTCACAAACAATTTCAAGCATTTTAGAAATAATTTGCAAAATATATAACTTGCTTACCTCTTCAGTTGGTGTCCTCGATTTTTTCTTTTTCTTTTCCTATTCAAGGAAAAAAGATATTTTTATTTCTTCTATTCAAGGTGCTTCCCATGCATGCTATATAATATTTGGGCATTATTTCTTTATACGGATATTTTTATCTATAAATTCTTCAAAAATTCCATCCTTGAATTTAAATATTAATCTCAAATTTTCTCCAAAATCATGCTGTTTACTATAGCAAATTACTGTAGCAGATTACTGTTCATTCGTGATTACTGTTCATAGGTTCCAAAAATTGACATTTTTTCCAAAAATAAAAAATACCATGCCATAAATTATGCTTAGTACATCTTAGAAAAATTCATAAATCTTGAATTTATCATTATTTACTTGGCTAAAAAAATCACTTTCTCCATATACTAAAAATGAACATAAATTCACTTAAGCATAATCCTTAATTCCAAAAATTATAAAATTAATACATCATCATCCCAAAATCATATTTATTCATCTCAAATCATCATTTATCAATTTTGGAGCATTATTTTCACATATCATATGTTATCTTCTCGAATGCTCTATCTTCGTTCCAAATCCGTGATGTTTCGGCATAATTTCAATTAAGCATTATATCTATACTTATTTTCTCATGCTTAGGCATTATCTAAGCATGATTTTACCCTACTTAACATCTAAAAGAAATTTAGATAAAAATTACTTACCCGATGTGGAGATACACCTCTTTTTCTCACACTTTCTCTCTTTAACTTACTCCTTTTCTTTCTTGGACGGGTGGGAAGGTTTGGGAACTGAAATTTCTCAAGTGGAGCTGATGCCTTGGACGTCCACCCTGCTGCCCTATTTATAGGGTTGCTTTTTTTAAGAATTTGGAATTTACCCCCTAGCTTTGAGGTATTTAATTATAAATTGGTATTTCTTTTTAATTTTGAAACATGCTTTGAGCCATGTGCTGCCCACCCTAGGCCTGCTCCAGCCCCCTATGCAGCCTTATTTTTACCTATTTTTTTATTTTTAAAATTAATTAAATTAGGCTAAATTAATCTTAGCCATTGATTAAAGATGATGATGATGATTAATGACCATCGATCTTGGTCAAATTTTCCAAAAGTAAGGCTATTTTGTCCTATAGTGATTAAATCTATATTTTGTCTTTTTGTGATTAAGTTAATCCAAGTGATTAACTCTTAATCACATGTCTTAATCCCCGGTTACTATTTGTTGGAAATATGTGGAAAATAAGGCAAGTCTATGTTTTGATGATTAACAAATCAATTTGAGTAAGTTTTGGTTACTAACATGTTTGTGGAAATGATTGACAAAGACGAGAGAGGCAAAACAATTGATTTAAAATTATATGAAAGCATGATAGGTTCTTTATTATATTTAACTGCTTCTAGGCCTGATATATCGTTTAGTGTGTGTGTGTATGTGCTCTAAATTTCAATCATGTCCAAAAGAATCACACTTGGTAGCTGTAAAAAGAATTTTCAGATATTTAGTAGATACTACCAACATAGGACTTTGGTATCCAAAGGGCTCTAATTTTGATCTAATCGGCTATTCGGATGCGGATTTTGCCGGTTACAAGGTAGATAGAAAAAGTACTAGTGGAACATGTCAGTTTCTTGGGAACATGTTGGTTTCATAGTTTTCAAGAAAATAAACTAGTGTTACTTTATCCACGGCGGAAGTCGAATACATTACCGCCGGGAGCTGTTGTGCCCAATTGCTTTGGATGAAACAACAACTTAGGGATTATGGCATGAATTTTAAAGATATACCTATAAGATGTGATAATACTAGTGTAATATGTTTAACTAAAAATCCAGTATTGCATTCTAGGACTAAGCATATAGATCTTAGACATCATTTTATTAGAGAATATGTAGAAAATCATGATATATGTTTGGAATATGTAAGAACAGAAGATCAAATTGCAAATATATTCACCAAACCTCTAGCAAAAGAACCATTTTATAAAATTAGAAATAATATGGGAATGCTTGAATTAACTTAGATAAGCACAAACTGAGGGGGAGCACAGGTTCAGGGGGAGCAGCCCCGCCATTCTCAAAGGATTACCCCGCTCCATCTCTATTTTTGATCAATTTACAAAAAGGGGGAGAAGAGATTAGGATTTCAGTAGTATCGAATTTAAATACTCTTATCAGATTTAAATGCTTTTAGGCCTTAAATGTTTGCATGAATGTTTTTTACTTGATTTACTGAAAGTGAGATATGTATGATAAAACTTCAAAATGCAAAACTAGCATGTTTCAAAGACATTGAAAGATATACACTCAAATCGGTTTTGTCAATCATCAAAAAGGGGGAGATTGTTGGAAATATGTGGAAAATAAGCCAAGTCTATGTTTTGATGATTAACAAATCAATTTGAGTAAGTTTTGGTTACTAACATGTTTGTGGAAATGATTAAAGATATAAATTTGAAGAATATGAAGCATGGAAAGTCAAGTCGACTCAGACATCGACTTAGGCCAAGTCGATCCCCAAGTCGACTCCAGCAGCGACTTCAACCCGTCATTTTCGTCCAGAGTTGAAATCAAGAAGCAAAGCTGCCGAAGTCGCAAACGAAGTCGACTCCACATGCGACTTGGGTGAAGTCGCAGACCAAGTCAACTCCAGCATCGACTTTGACTTGTCATTTCTGTCCAGAGTTGAAACCGAGAACAAGAGCTGCCGAAGTCGCATCCCAAGTCGACTCCTCATGCGACTTGGGTGAAGTAGCAGACCAAGTCGACTCCAGCTTCAACTTCAGTACGGAACTTGCAGATCAAGACGATTCAATGCTAGATTCAAGTAAAAATGAAGATCAATTCGACTCAGACACTAAACATGGACCAAATAAGGATCAAATGAAGATCAAATGAGGAACAAGTGAAGACCAAAGCAAAACTGCATACTTTCAAGGAGGATCAAGATCAATCACACATTTGGACTTTTCTCATGCATTCCAAGACTCAAGAATTCAAGAAAAGGAATCCAAGGTTTTCAAGATAAATAATCATACAGTGTTCCTAGAAATATAAAACAAGGGAGAACAATCAATATGAAAAAATCAAAGTCATCTCTGAAGATTTCAAGTTCATCAAGCAAGCTGCCGAGGTGAAGTCGCACCCGAAGTAGACTCCACCTGCAACTTGGGTCAAGTCGAGGACCAAGTCGACCCAGACTGGAACTTGAAGAAGTTGCGAACAGGCGAAGTCGCACTCGAAGTCGACTCCATCTGCGACTTGGGCGAAGTCGCACCTGAAGTCGACTCCACTTGCGACTTGGGTCGCAACGATCGGAAAAATTTCGAACGTTGACACATTAAATGCGCGCCACCTACCTCCAAATGTTCGGATTCCCTCCACAATTATAAAAGGCATTCAATATGAACGAAGAGGGTAGCTGAGAATTCATTAGGTGTGCATAACTCCCATCTTTAAAAGCTTAAAGTGATCAAGCCAACATTTAGAAGAAGAACTTTGCTTCCAAACTGCCAAGAGCTACTTGCTGAATTATTATCATTGCTTTACAAGTTCTTCTCTGCGCCAAATCTGCCTCTACACAACAGTAAGGTGTAGAAACCTTCTTTTG
The DNA here is from genome assembly GCA_030490835.1 of Annona cherimola. Classification (NCBI taxonomy): domain Eukaryota; kingdom Viridiplantae; phylum Streptophyta; class Magnoliopsida; order Magnoliales; family Annonaceae; genus Annona; species Annona cherimola. The sequence goes on along the minus strand of CM059976.1, from coordinate 35,469,205 downwards.
TTATTTATTATTGTATTGAACTTGATTTAGTTTGGGTAACTAAGATCAAGTGTAAGCAAAGTAGTGTGTGACTGGAGTGGAACTCGTCACCTACTTGTGTTGTGAATTGTTGATGCCCTCAGAGCTGGAATCTAGAAGAGAGCAGTGGCTCTAGTTGTATTTTATGAAATACATAGTGGAACTTAAGTCATAAGGGGTGTGAGCTTGGAAGAGTGGAGTAAGGAGGTTGCCCGAACCACTATAAAATCTTGTGTGTTGATTTTTGTTTCTGCTCTCTACACTATTGCTTTATTTTTGTTTCTTCATAAAGGGGACTAGATTAATCAAGGGTAAAATTTCTGTTTAAGTTGAAAATTTTTAATTACCCAATTCACCCCTCCCCTCTTGGGTAATTATCATTAACTCAGGACCAATAGTATTCACTTTTACTATTCATGGGCACTATTCACGGGATTAAATTCCCAATTGCATTATATCAATCTCCAATACATATATTCATCAATATAATTTATGAATTTTCATTTATCATAAAGTTAATTACAAAAGAATCTAGGGTTACAATGTCGAAATAACGCGTATACGGTCGGGGTTTCACAATATGCAAGGCATAGGTTTCCTCTTTGTCAAGGGGAGTTGTTTAACGGATAAGAATATACCGTTAAACCCTGTGTAGTCATTGAACAAGTTATGAAATTATTAATTTTACTTTATTTAATGGCATAGGAACATAGCAATTAAATAGGGTGTGATTAGCTTTATATAATGTTGGAAGACATATATAGAGATTAATAAACTTGGGCTAGTAAATCCATACACTATCTAAATAAAAAGAACCAATGCGATGTAGTTTAGATTAAAGAATTCCGAGCTATCCATCTGTCATCCCTGATTAGTAACCCCATTTCTAGTATCTAGTAGTTTTGTAAACTCTACTCTGATTTCTTATTGTAATCGTTAGTTTTAGTTTAAATCATAAACTCAGAATTCTCTACCCATCGAAAGCAACTAGACTAATTAATAATTCCGGTTACCAGTTCCTTGTGGGAACAATACTCTACTCACTATTTTTTACTTGACATGGCATGTATTCTTGTGTAAATAGTGAAAATTTTAATTGATATATACGCAGCTCGTCATTCTTCTATTTCATCTCTGCTCGACTGATGCCGTCAACCCACGTGAGCGAGGTGACGATGGACAGGGCGCTTCTGATGCATGTCATCTACACTGGGATGACTATTAATGTGGGGAGACTAATATACCATTAGATTTGTGCCAACGCGACGGCTCCTCGAGGTAGTTACTGGTTCCCATCCCTGATCATAGGGCTATGCAAAAGGGCGAGAGTACGATGGGAGGCAACTGAAGAAGTCTTGAACTGTCAAGCCATCGTCGATGATCTGTCAATCCGCACTCAGCCTCGAGTCGGAACTGCCACCACTAGTCCCATAGCAACAACACCTACGGGTCCCTCATCTCAACCACCATCCACTAGCGAGAGGCTGACTAACCTGGAGAATCTGATGGTGGCTCAAGCTCGGTTTTTGCAATAGTCCAATCGGGTGATGGAGGCCCTTTTCGATGACTGATGGAGGAGCACCATATCGACACAACGAACCTACCCCCATTCCCGTCGATGCCTCCCGAGTTTTGAGCATGCTTCGGGCAATCTTCCCAGTAGCATGGAGGAGAGACTCGACCGAGTCCTACACATAAGGGAGTTTCGGTCCTTTCTATTTTGTTTTATTTTATGTTTTCTTTATTAGGTTCCCTTTAGTTTCATGCATTGAGGACAATGCATCTCTCAAGTTTGCGAGGTGCATTCTCTGTTTAGGTTTGTTTTCCATATTTTGATTGCATGTTATGTTAACTTATGCTGATGAAAATTATCTTATTTCAATCCATTTTGATGAAAATATGCAAGATGAAGGAAAATTGTGACTTGAAATTGAATTCATGAAAAATTTGGCAATTCATATTAGGGACTATGTGTAAAAGTAAGTTGCAAGTAACATGTGAATGGTTTACAAGAATTTCAGAGTACATTATTCTAATTCCAGTACATGTTAATTTTTCAACTGAAATGGTAAGAACTAAGTTAAATAAATGTTAATCAAGTGCTTTGATGGAATTAATGGGTTCAGAAAGGGTAGTACTTCACAAAATTTTCTTGCATGTTCAGCATCCCGGCCAAGTAACTGGAATAATAAAAAGGGGGGTGATTGACCTAAGTTGAGTAACCAGGACTTGGCATCAACAAATGTCAAAGTTCGCGTAAAAAAGAAAAGGAAAATTACAGTAATAACACTTTAAAAAAAGAGAACTCTCCCTAGATACCCTGAAATATGGTGGGGGAGCCAAAAAAATCAAACAAAAAGATAAAAACAGATCTCCAGTATCCAGAAATATAGTGAGGAGAGTCTTGCAATAAGTTTGGGAGAGAAGAATGGCAGTTAAGTAAAATGGAATCCAATGAATTATTATTATGTTCTTTAACTAGTTAATTTAGCTTAAACCTTAGTTTACCTTGTTGGTCCCGAGTTGATGGCAATTACTCAAGAGGGGAGGGTTAATTGGGTAATTAAGATTTTAAACTTTAATTAGAAACTTTTGCCCTAGTTTAATTTAATCCCCTTTGATAAAATAAATGAAAAGCAATGAGATAATGAAAGCAGAAATGAAAAGCAATAGACACGATTTTATAATGGTTCAGGCAACCTTCCCTACTCACTCTTCAAAGCTCACACTCCCTTGTGACTTGGGTTCCACTATGTATTCCGCGAATACAACTAGAGCCTCCGCTCTCTTCTAGATTCTAGCTCTAGGAAGCATACACAACCAGAACCTCTGCTCTCTTCTAGATTCTAGCTCTAGGGGGCGTGTACAATAAGTAACACAAGTAGGTAACGAGTTCTACTCCAATCACAACCCTACTTTGCTATAACTTAGTTTGAAAACACTAAACTCAAACCAAGCACTAAAAACTGAATATCAAAATGAAATGAAAGAAATCTACACTTCACAGATTTGTGTAGCTCGTTTCAGTTCGAGAAAGAATTTGTAGAAGCAACAAATCGTTTTATGTTGAAGCAAACTACAACTTTGAAGCTTGTTCTTCCTTTGAAAGTGTATAGATCACTCAATTGTAGAGAAAAGTGGATTGAAACTCTTAGTAGCACTTCTTTCCTCTTTTTCAGCTCTTACTTGTATGTTTCCACGTTTGCTTAAATGTCTATATATAGAGGAAAGAGAATTTTGAACATTATAGAGTTGGTTGGCGCATAATAAATATTCCAACGTTCAAAAATTCGAACGTTATTTCTCCAAGTCGCAGGTGGAGTCGACTTCGGGTGCGACTTCGACTATGCTTAGCTTGTTCAAGTTCTTCCTCAGGTCGACTTGTCCTTAGACTTGGCCCAAGTCAATCTCGGAGTCGACTTCGTGTGTGACTTGGCTTTTCCCTCTTGCTAAGTCTGCTTAATCTTTCTTGAAATGTCTCTTGCTTTCTTAACTTCTTCTTCATAAGTGTTCTTCTTTTGATTTTCAACACTGGGAGTTCATTTGTATAAAAGTTCTTTAGCTTTATGTCTAGAGAGCTTGAAAAGCTTGAATCTTTATATGCATGAACAAGTCCATTATATATATATATATATTAGAATGGTTGAATTCATGTATCTTGCTTGATTTGGACTTGGATTAATCTTCATATGTTCTAAGTCGAATATTTAAGTCGACTTGGTCTTCAACTTGACTCAAGTCTATCTTGAAGTCAACTTATTTTCCGACTTGACTCCTGAAATTTCTGCCCTGTCTGATTGAAGTCGATGCTGGAGTCAACTTGGATTGCGACTTCACCCAAGTCGCAAGTGGAGTTGACGTCATATGCGACTTCGGTAGCTTTGCCACCCAATTTCAACTCTGAAAGGAAAGTGTCACTTGAAGTCGATACTGGAGTCGAATTGGTCTGCGACTTCACCCAAGTCACAAGTGGAGTCGACTTCGTATGCGACTTCATTCTTCAATTTTAGTGCTGGACATCTGAAGTCGATGCTGGAGTTAACTTGGCTTGAAGTCGACTTCGTCTGCAGCTTCGAGAATTCTTGCTCCCAATTTCAACGCTGGACAGAGGATGACTTTTGAAGTCGAAGATGGAATCGTCTTGGGTCGACGTGGCTTGTGACTTGACCTGTTATATTTTATATTTTTCATCTAAACATTGCACAAAACATATTAGTAGCTAAAACTTACTCAACTTGTGTTGTTAATCATCAAAACACATACTTTGGATATTTTGCATTTTAATTTCAACAATTGTTTTCAACAATCTCTCCCTTTTTAATGATTGACAAAACCAATTTGAGTTTATACCATTCAACACGTCATTTTATTGTTTTGATATTTTCAGGATAATTATAAGTCATTTTCCTTTTAAACTTGATAATCATAAGTGAATTTGTCATTTATACTTACATATGTTGTTTCAAATAATTATAATCATTCAACCATTTCAAAGCTTCATTAGTGATCAGAGCAAAACATAATAAATCAGAGCCTAATTCAAATGATAAGTGTAAACTTTGCAAGAAGTAAGCAGAGCACTCATAAATTTTTTCATAAGCAACCTTTTCAAAAATTTCATATAAGTTGCAATTGAAACCTATATACAAGCTACCCAACCCAAAATCCTAAAAATCTAACTCCAAAACTCAACTATTCTCCCGCTTTTTGTCAATCAAGAAAATAGGGGTCAACTCGCAGAGATTTTGTGAACTGAAACGCAGAGATTGGGTATGGAGTAGGTCGAATAGGTCGGATGTGGGCCGAGGAGTAAAAGGATGAGACTGGGGCAAGTGTGAGATCTCGATGAACTGATCCGATGTCAAATGGATCAAGCTCGGGGATAGGCTGATGGCGATGGCTCCCGGATACTAGATGATATCTAATGGTCCACAGTTCCCGATCCATACGATCTTTGCGGGAATGCATATCCATAATTGCCATAAGAACCTCGAAGATCTGGCTGGTCAGACGATCCTCTAGCTGCTCTAGGTGCTCTCGAATGGCATGAACGAAAGTATCCTAGATGGTGGCCATGGTGCTAGGTCTGAGATCTCTGATCCTCTAGGTGAGCAAGACCCATGTGAATGCGGTGATGCAGGCTCCTCGGGAGCATTTTGTGGTGGAGACGGAGCGGGTTGAGGTTCTGGTGGGGGCTGCTCCCCCTCAACCTGTGCATCCCTAGCTTCTTTTGGAGCCGGTATGCCCATTTCTACTTCAATTCTGAGTTGATTTACATTGATCTTCATTCTTTGGATCAATGCTTTGTTGATTGCATTCATCGGCTTTAATACCTCGAATGGTTCTCCATTGATATCAACTCCCAAATATTCTAGGATCTTCTTGATGTAGTGTGCAATCAATAGTCTAAGGACCCTAAGCCTCGGCGATAAGTCCATGTAATGTAAAAACTTGATCCCTGGATGATATTTATTGCTTCCGTTGAGCTGATTGTAGATCTCTGTGAGGATAAGATCTTCTGGCAGTGGCTCATCCTCATAAGGGACCTCCAAATTTGCCCCACGTTCATAATTGCTTGTTCTAAGTTTGGGGTTACTCTAATTCTAAAAAACATATCAACACCTTTTACAAAAGTATTGAAGTACTCTTCATCCCAGAAATAATAGAAAATTCTTGTCAGGTCAGGATATACCCTTTCATCTGCTTTCAATAGTCTAGTCCATCCTTGGAAATCCAGTAGCTCCTCAATATCAGACTCATAATCCCTCCGAAACTTAAAGTCCATGATTTTTGGGATGAATACCTTTCATTCATAGAAACTCTTATAGAACCGATTGTGCTATAACTCGATCTTGAAATATGTTGTCGGCATTTTCAAGACTTGGGCTTTGGCAGCTGGGGTTCCTTTCCTTCTGGCCCCATATTGCGTACTTTGTGATGTTTGGGGTTCTTCTTCCCGGGCAGCTGTAGTTGACGGAGTTGCTGCTTGAAATCGAACCCGTCGACCTGTGAAAATCAACGGCTTGTCTCGGGCATGCTTTGCAGGAGTTCGTTGCTTCCTAGGGACCTCTTCTTCGGCTTGAGAGCCGGACTGTCTAGGAATTGGCTTGAGAGATGGCTTTGACATGGACAATTTGGTTATTTTAGCTTTGGGTGCCATTGATGCGATTTTTTTAGATGGAAATTTTCAGGTAGAGTCTAAAATGGAAACTGAAAGCTGAAAGTTTTGAAATGGAGTTTAAAAATGGAGGATTCCAAAATAGAAGGAAGGTTGAAACTTCAAAGGACTACTTTAAAGAGGTCAGAGACTGACGGAAAGAAAATGAGAGGCTCTTGGATGGAATTACAGGAGTAGATAACTGCTGGAGTAGAGGAGGAAAAAGGAGAGATAGAAAGAGAAACTAGACAAAAAAACTATTGGTTTGACTAGAAGTTAGGTTTGTCGAGAGAGAGAGAGAGAGAGAGAGAAAGACTGGAGAAGGGCCGGAGAATAGGTAGAAGGCGGAGATGGGGATTTACCGGAGAGACAGGAGATGGAGGAGACTGGCGCGCGGGAAGGAGAAGAAATGATGGAGAAAAGAAGAAGAAAAGAAAGAAGCGGCGGAAGTCTGACGGTCGCGTGCGGAGTCGACTTGGTGGCCCCGGAGTCGACTTAGCTTATCGACTTGGATTTTTCTAAGTCTATTTTTCCCATCTAATTATTCCTAATTTAACTCAATCATCCCCATATTATTTCTAATTTTGTAAAATGATTCATTTACTAAAGATTTGGTGAATATATCAGTAATTTGATCATCAGTTTTTACATATTCCAAACAAACATCATGATTTTCAACATGTTCTCGAATGAAATGATGTCTTACATCCATATGTTTGGTTCTCGAATGTAATACTAGATTTTTAGTTAAACAAATTGCACTTGTATTATCACATTTAATTGGAATATTATAATAATCAATGTCATTATCTTTTAATTGTTGTTTCATCCAAAGAGTTGGGCACAACAGCTCCCGACGGCTATATATTCAACTTCCGTCGTAGATAGAGCAACACTAGTTTGTTTCCTTGAATACCATGAAACCAACATGTTTTCAAGGAATTGACATGTTCCACTAGTACTCTTTCTATCTACTTTGTAACCGGAAAAATCCGCATTCGAGTATCCGATTAAATCAAAAGTTGACCCCTTTGGATACCAAAGTCCAAGATTAGTGGTATTTATCAAATATTTAAACATTCTTTTACAACCAATAAATGTGATTCTTTAGGACATGCTTGGAGTCTAGAACACATACAAACACTGAAAAGAATATCCGGTCTAGAAGCAGTTAAATATAACAATAATCCTATCATACTTCTATAAAGCTTTTGATTGATACATTTACCGTTTTCGTCCGTGTCGATCTTGATTGTTGAACTCATCGGAGTATTTGCTCATTTGCTAGTTTGCATTCCAAATTTCTTTAGCATTTCTTTGTTGTACTTGGATTGATTTATGAATATTCCTTCGGCTTGTTGCTTGATTTGCAGTCCAAGGAAGGAATTTAATTCTCCAATTATGATTATTTCAAATTCGCTCTGCATATCTTAGAAAATTCTTGGCACAGAGTTTCATCAGTAGCACCAAATATTATATGATCTACATAAATTTGCACAATTAAAATATTTTTACTTTATACTTGATGAATAAGGTAGTATCAACTTTTCCTCTTTGAAATTCATAATCAATCAAAAATCTATTTAACCTTTCATATCAAGCTCGTGGGGCTAGTTTTAGTCCGTATAATGCTTTGGTTAGCTTATAAAGATATTTTGATTGATCCTTTTCTTCAAATTTAGGGAGTTGTTCAACATATACTTCTTCATTCAAGTACCCATTCAAAAATGTGCTTTTCACATCCATTTGAAACAATTTGAAATTCATGTGAGAAGCAAATGCTAGTAAAATATTTATGACTTCTAATCTAGTCACGGGTGCATATGATTCTTCAAAATCAATCCCTTCTTCCTGAGAATACCCTTTGGCTACTAGTCTAGCTTTGTTCCTTATTACAAGCCCGCTTTCATCCAATTTGTTCCTAAATACCCATTTGGTACCAATAATGGTGTAGTCATTTGGTCTTGGAACTAAATGTCATACATTATTTCTTTCAAATTGGTTTAGCTCTTTTTGCATTGCAATAACCCAATTTTCATCATTAAGAGCTTATTCAATAGTGGTTGGTTCAATTTTTGACACAAATGCATATTGTCCACAAATATTTTATTTTGATCTCGTAGTTTTTACTCCATAAATATTTCCAATGACTTGCTCAATTGGATGAACATTTTTTAATTTTAAATCAATTGGAGGTTTGTAGGAGTCATTACCTTCACTTACCTCTTCCTCTATGGGATTTTCTGGCTTGAGCTCGGTTTCTTCTGGTTGTTCTATATCTGCATCACTTAGTTCATCATCCTTTCTCGGAGTTTGGTTAAATTCATCAAAAATAACATGTATTGATTCTTCTACTATTTGATTTCTTTTTTTGAAAATCCTATATGCTTTGCTATTTGATGGATAACCAAGGAAAATAGCTTCATCACTTTTGGCATCTAATTTTTCCAAATTTATTTTTCCATTATTCAACACATAACAAGTACATCAAAAAGTATGGAAATATGATATGTTCGGTTTTCTACCTTTCCAGAGTTCATATGGGATCTTTTTCAAAATTGCTCTAATGGTAACTCGGTTTAATACATGACAAGCTGTACTTACTGCTTCGCCCCAAAATCTTTTGGACAATATACGCTCATTTAGCATAATTCTAGCCATTTCTTGTATTGTCTGGTTTTTCCTTTCAACAACTCTATTTTGTTGAGGAGTTCTTGGTGCAGAAAATGTATGGTGAATTCCTTTTTTATTGCAAAATTCTATGAATTGATTATTTTTGAATTCACTACCATGATCACTTCTGATGGAAATAATTGAACTTTGTTTTTTATTTTGCACTAAATTTGAAAACGTGACAAATATAGAAAATGATTTATCTTTGCTAGCTAAGAGTATAATTCAAGTAAATCTTGAAAAATCATCAACAATTACATATACGTACTTTTTCCCACCAAGAGTTAAAATGTCCGATGACCCATAAAGATCAATATGTAACAATTCAAGTGGTCTAGTTGTTGAAATTTCTTTTTTGGTGGAAAATGACTTTTTGGGTTGTTTAGATAGTTGGCAAGCTTTGCAAATCTTATCCTTCTCATATTTGAACTTTGGTAATCCTTGTACTAGATTCTTTTTTCACAATATTTTAATATTTAACATATTTATATGTCCAAGCCTTGTATGCCATATCCATGGATCATTTTCTATGGCTATTAGACATTTTCCCTCTAGTTCATCAAGGCAAACCAAATATATATTTCCATGTCTTTTGCCACTAAATACTATGTGTTCATCATCAAAAACATTGCATATAGAGGATTCAAATACAACTTTATATCCTTTATCACATAGTTGACTAATACTCATTAGATTGTGTTTGAGTCCTTCAACAAATAGTACATCCTTAATACATGCATTTGATATACCATAAACATTTCATTTACCTTTTATTTTACCTTTTTCATTATTTCCAAAGGCTACTGTTCTTTCATTGCATGGGTTGATCTTATGGAACAGTCCTTTTTATCCTATCATATGTCTTGAGCAGTCACTATATATAAAGCATATGCTATTGGTCTTATCTCTAAGACAAACCTGCAAAAATTAAGTCAAGTGGAGCTCATCCTGTTGGTACCCATTTTATGGGTCCATTTGGGTTAGTTATGCATTGGAGTCTACGTTGATCTACCTTTGAAGCCATAAATCTAATGCTTTTTGGCATCCAAACCAATTTTGCACCAAGGTTTTGTAATTTTCTCAATTTGCATTGATAAACCTTGTGTCCTAACTTGTTGCAAAAAGTACAATCTCCCAAAAGTCTAGGAGTGGGAATCCATTTGGTAATTGGTTCCCTAGTTGGTCTTTTGGTCCAAACCACATGATTTATCTTGGGTTTAACATGAATGGGTTTGGTTTTGTTCTTTGGAGCATTAGATTTGCTTTGCTCAAATGTGGTATACCCAAGTCCTTTCTTACAACTTTGGGTAGTCGTTTTCAAAAATATTTTCTCACTTTCTCCCAGATTAGAAAACTTAGCAAGCGATTCATTTAATGATTCATTTTCATTTTTGAGTTTCTCTAACTCATTTTTCAAGGTATTCTTTTCATTTTTCAATTTATCAATCTTTTCAGCAAGCTTACCATTTACAATTATTACTGAATCACATTATCTTTTCTTTATTGTAAACTTGTTTCTAATTTCTTTATTTCCTCATATAATGAATCATAGGCTTGTTGGAGTTCTTCCAATTTAGCACATTTGAGGCATTCGTTTGTAGAAGAGAAAATTGAAATGGATTTTTATTTGGAGGTTACCTCTTGACTACTTGTGCAGTTCGTTGAAGTAGCTTGATCCTCCAAGATTTCTGTCGCTGCAAAACATATGTCGAAATATGCCACGCAAAAAATTCTTGCGTAATCCGCTTCACATTCTTCACTTGAAGAGCTGCTTGCTGTAGATTCTCTTCATTTACGTACATGTCTCTTCCTTTATTTCTTTGAAATTTTCTGTTGTCGCCACGATCTTTTCTTTATTTCTTTGCTTTAGTTTCTTCGGGCATTAGGCATTGGGCCTGCATGTGCCCCGAACCACCACACCAGTAACATTTTATTGATTCTTTCTTTTTCTCTTTAGAATTTCTTTCTTTAAAGTTTTTGAAATTTCTACATTTCCTTACAAATTTTCTTAACCGTTTTGTAAGTAAGGCACTTTCATCGTCGTTTTGTGATGGTGAGGTGGTGTCATCTGGGTCTTGTGCAGCTTTCAATGCAATGGCTCTTTTGCCTTTGTGGTGATCTTCATTTCTTTTTTTGATAACTTATGTGACATCAACAAGCTAATAAGATCTTCCAACTTCAATGTATTTAGATCCTTGGCTTCTTCTATTGCAGTGATTTTTGGAGTCCATGATTCGGGTAGCGCCTTTAGAATCTTCATGATCTGCTCAGATTTAGAAATTATTTTTCCAAGTCCTTTCAAGGCATTAGTAATTTTAGAGAATCTAGCAAATATTTCAGAAATATTTTCTGTTTCTAACATTCTAAAGCTTTCTAACTCTCCAATCAAAATATTTCTCCTTGTCCCTTGAACTTGAGAGGTTCCTTCATAGATGGATGTTAATGTATCCCATATCTCTTTGGCAGTCAAACAAGAGGATACTCTATTATATTTGGAAGCCGTAAGAGCACAAAATAATGAATTCATAGCCTTGGCGTTGCTCTTGACAATTTTCACTTCCTCATCGGTCCATTTGGAAGCTTTTTCATCAGTAGGCAAAGTCACACCGTCTTGGATTGCAATCCAAGAGTCCATATCTGTAGCCATGATGAGTTATTTCATACGTAGCTTCCAATATCCAAAATTATTCCCATCAAACAATGGCGGCCTAGTAATGGATTGGCCTTCGGCAAATGCAAGAATGAAAGTGGATTAGGATGCCATATCAAAAGATCTCTTTGTTAAAACTCAAAGACCTGTTCTTATACCACTTGTTGGTCCCGAGCTAATGGCAATTACTCAAGAGGGGAGGGGTGAATTGGGTAATTAAGATTTTAAACTTTAATTAGAAACTTTGGCTTGGTTTAATTTAATCCCCTTTGATAAAATAAATGGAAAGCAGTGAGATAATGAAAAAAGAAATGAAAAGCAATAGACACGATTTTATAATGGTTCGGGCAACCTTCTCTACTCCACTCTTCAAAGCTCACACTCCCTTGTGACTTGGGTTCCACAATGTATTCCGCGAATACAACTAGAGCCTCCGCTCTCTTCGAGATTCTAGCTCCAGGGGGCATACACAACCAAAGCCTCCGCTCTCTTCTAGATTCTAGCTCTAGGGGGCATGTATAACAAGCAACACAAGTAGGTGATGAGTTCTACTCCAATCACAACCCTACTTTGTTATAACTTAGTTTAAAAACACTAAACTAAAACCAAGCACTAAAAACTAAATATCAAAATGAAATAAAAGAAATCTACACTTTACAGATTTGTGTAGCTCGTTTCAGCTCGAGAAAGAATTTGTAGAAGCAACAAATCATTTTATGTTGAAGCAAACTGCAACTTTGAAACTTGTTCTTCCTTTGAAAGTGTATAGATTACTCAATTGTAGAGAAAAGTGGATTGAAACTCTTAGTAGCACTTCTTTCCTCTTTTTCAGTTTCCACGTTTGCTTGAGTGTTTATATATAGAGGAAGGAGAATTTTGAACGTTATAGAGTTGGTTGACGTGTAATAAATGTTCCAACGTTCAAAAATTCGAACGTTATTTCTCCAAGTTGTAGGTGGAGTCGACTTCGTGTGCGACTTCACCCAAGTCGCATGCTGGAGTCGACTTCGGGTGCGACTTCAGCTGTACTCAGCTTGTTCAAGTTCTTCCTCGAGTCAACTTGTCCTTAGACTTGGCCCAATTCGATCTTGGAGTCGACTTCGTGTGCGACTTGGCTTTTCTCTCTTGCCAAGTCTGCTTAATCTTTCTTGAAATGTCTCTTGCTTGCTTAACTTCTTCTTCATAAGTGTTTTTCTTTTGATTTTCAATATTTGGAGTTCATTTGTATAAAAGTTCTTTAGCTTTATATCTAGAGAGCTTGAAAAGCTTGAATCTTTGTATGCATGAACAAGTCCATTATATATATATATATATTAGAATGGTTGAATTCATGTATCTTGCTTGATTTGGACTTGGATTAATCTTCATATGTTCTAAGTCGAATATTTAAGTCGACTTGGTCTTCAACTTGACTCAAGTCTATCTTGAAATCGACTTATTTCCCGACTTGACTCCTGAAATTTCTGCCCTGTCTGATTGAAGTCGATGCTGGAGTCGACTTGGCCTGCGACTTCACCTAAGTCGCAAGTGGAGTCGACTTCATGTGCGACTTCGGCAGCTTCGCCACCCAATTTCAACTCTGGAAGGAAAGTGTCACTTGAAGTCGATACTGGAGTCGACTTAGTCTACAACTTCACCCAAGTTGCAAGTGGAGGCGACTTCGTATGCAACTTCATTCTTCAATTTCAGTGCTGGACATCTGAAGTCGATGCTGGAGTCAACTTGGCCTACGACTTCACCCAAGTCGCAAGTGGAGTCAACTTCATGTGCGACTTCAGCAGCTTTGCCACCCAATTTCAACTCTGGAAGGAAAGTGTCACTTGAAGTCGATACTGGAGTCGACTTAGTCTGCGACTTCACCCAAGTCGCAAGTGGAGTCGACTTCGTATGCGATTTCATCCTTCAATTTTAGTGTTGGACATCTGAAGTCGATGCTGGAGTCAACTTGGCCTGTGACTTTGCCCAAGTCGCAGGTGAAGTCGACTTCTTCTGCAACTTCGAGAATTCTTACTCCCAATTTCAACGCTGGACAGAGGATGACTTTTGAAGTCGAAGATGGAGTCGACTTGGGGAATCGACTTGGCCTATGTTGATGCCTGGGTCGACGTGGTTTGCGACTTGACCTGTTATATTTTATATTTTTCATCTAAATATTGCACAAAACATATTAGTAGCTAAAACTTACTCAAATTGTGTTGTTAATCATTAAAACACATACTTTGGATATTTTTCATTTTAATTTCAATAATTGTTTCCAACATACCTGTTTTGCATTGATTTTCTAAATAGTTTCCTTTGATCAAGAGGAAGATTAGCATGATGGAATTATTACCCGGTACTAGAAATACAAGCATCTACATGTAACTTGGTTCAAGAATGAAAAAATGAAAATGCATGTCCTTTTTTGAGAAATGGATGATTTTTCATGTTTAGATTATTCTTAATCTTGTTGAATAGAGAGATAGATTGTTAGAAGTATACTGGAAATCAGGATGAATTGACAGAATCCTATTTGATTTGTTTATTCATTCATTCATTATGTGTGCATGTGTTGCTCGAGGACTAGCAAAATTTAAGTTTGGGGGTGTGATAACTCGCAAAAATGCAAGTTATCATGGTCCATTTCAGCTTATTTTTTCGTGTTAGTCCAAGAGATTTTGTTAAGTTTGCATCCATTTAGCTTATTTTTTACTCGCTTTGCATTTTAGGAGCATTATCCAAGTTTTATGCATTTTTAGTATAAAATAGGCTTTTTTAGTTCATTTATGTAGTTTCAATCATTTTTGCAGGAAGGACGGACAATTACAGGCATGCGAGCGAGTCGAATGCAAAACAGAGTTAAGTGAAGAAGCAAGTAGGCTGGTGCTTAGGCGCCACCCTAAATGCCTTTGCCAGAATTTCCAGTACCTCACATGGAAAAATTGCTTTTAGTAAGTTGGCACCCAGGCGCTGACGTGGGGTGCCTCTCTGGAATCCCTATATGTGCTACTTCACTAGCATACAGGGATTCAAGAGAGTTTCCATGTCACTAAGCTTCCAAAGAGTTGGCGCCTAGGCACCATGGCATGAGCAAGCATGGCATCTCGAGGAGTTCTAAGTCACAAAGCTTCCAGGGAGTTAGTGCCCAGGCGCCGGCTTGGGGCGCCTAGGCACCACGATATAAGTTTGCAAGGCATCCTGGAGAGTTTTTACATTACACAACATCTAGTGAGTTGGTGCCCAGGTGTCAGCTAGGGGCTTTTAGGTGCCACGGCAAATACGCACACATGGGTTTCTACACGTATGTGGCGTGGACTGAACAGTTTAAATAGAAACTTAGGGATTCGTGCCAAGAGAGAGTCGACGGAACAAACACACAGAGAAGGAACAGAGCCCGTCTCAAGCGTGGATTAAAGAGGAGATTTGATCCCATTAGTGGAAACTTGGGAGATTCAGTTTTCTCTTCCTCTTTCTATTTCCTTTTCTCTATTTACCTGGATACTTTCATTATGGATGTAAAGGATTTTATCTATGTCTTCGAGCTAAACTTTCATTAGATGGATAGTTAGGATGAATTAACATCTAACTATATTGTATTAGTTCTTTAAGAATCAGGAATGAATATTTGATTTCTATATGATTGTGCGATGTGGATTTACCCTTGCAGATGTTGTTTTATATTTTTTTACAAGATTAGCTACCTTATAAGATGATTTAATTGCAGGATTAATCATTGGAAAGGAAAAATCTTTGTTAGATCTATGTGTAGGGCATAGATTTTCTCTTTGTTAAGGGGAGTTGTTTAATTAATAGGAATATACCGTTAAACCATATGTAGTTATGAACAAGTTATGAATTTATCAATTCCACTTTATTTAATGGCATGGGGATATAGCAATTGAAGGGGCTTAATTAGCTTTATATGTGTTGGAATATATATATATATAAGGACTATTGAACTTAGACTAGTAAATTCCTGCACAATCTAATGAAAATGAACCAATGCAATATAGTTTAGATTCAAGGATTCCCAACTATCCATCTGTCATCCCCAATCGATAACTCCCTTCTAGTATTCCAATTGTCCCATGAAACTCTTTTCTATTTCTTTATTGCATTTGATATTTTTAGTTTTAGTTATGAAATCTCAATTTTCTACTCACCGAAAGCAACTAAACTAATTAATAATCTTTGTTAGATCATATCCTCATGGGAATGATACTCAACTCACTCTTTATTACTTGGATCATTTTCATTAGAGTCAAATCTAGTCAATTAGATTGAGTTAAAGTCAATTTTAAGTAATCGAAGTTCATTCTATCTAATTCAATTCATTTGATTAGAATCGAATGCTTTTAGGTTCATTCGTTCCCGTTCAAATGTAAATGAAATCAAGGGATTGTAGTTAATTCTAGTTGATTGAAGTCCCTTTCAATCGATTTAGTTACTTTCAATTTATTTAAATGCGTTAAAGTTTGCTCGATCTCATTGGAGTCAAATCTAGTCAATTAGATTAAGTCAAATTCAGTTCATTTGATTCGATTCGAGTACTTTTACGTTCATTTGTTCCCGTTCGAATATCAACGAAATCAGGGGATTATTGTTAATTCCAATCGATTGAAGTTCCTTTCAATGGATTCAGTTATTTTAAATCTATTCGAATACATTAAAGTTTGCTTATTCTCATTAGAGTCAAATCTAGTCAATTAGATTAAGTTGTGGTCAATTCAAAGTAATCAAAGTTTATTCTATCTAATTCAGTTCATTTGATTCAATTCGAATGTTTTTAGGTTCATTCGTTTCCATTCAAATGTAAACGAAATCAAGGGATTGTAGTTCATTCTAGTTGATTAAACTTCCTTTCGTCCAATTCAGTTATTTTGAATCTATTCGATTGCGATAAAGTTTGTTCATTCTCATTAGAGTCAAATCAAGTCAATTAGATTGAGTTATAGTTAATTCAAAGTAATCGAAGTTCATTCTATCTAATTCAGTTTATTTGATTCACTTTGAATACTTTTAAGTTCATTCATTCCCATTCGAATGTAAACGAAATCAATGGATTGTAGTTAATTCTAGTTGATTGAAGTTCCTTTCATCTGATTCAGTTGTTTTGAATCTATTCGATTGCAATAAAGTTTGCTCGTTCTCATTAAAGTCAAATCAAGTCAATTAGATTGAGTTGTAGTCAACTCAAAGTAATCGAAGTTCATTCTATCTAATTCAGTTCATTTGATTCGATTCGAATGCTTTTAAGTTCATTCGTTCCCGTTCGAATATAAACGAAATCAAGAAATTGTAGTTAATTCTAGTTCATTGAAGTTCCTTTCGTCCAATTAAGTTGTTTTGAATCTATTTGAATGCGATAATGTTTGCTCATTCTCGTATTCATTCATAATTCAACATACGGGGATTTATATCTCCCATTAACCATTTTTTATCTATTTTCTATTTTTCTTATGTCAATGCTCATTCTAAGCATATAAGTGATGTTTTAAGCTTTATAAACAAATCTCAACATTTGAGATAACTAAAATCCATTCATACAGCAACATCCTTATGCATTTCATCACATATTCATGCATATTTTGAATTTTAACAATTCACATAAATCATATATCATCCATTCATACATACGTTCCACATACGTTCAACATACAACATATATATTATGTATTTCTTGAAATTTCTTAACACATAAACTTACATCCATTTTCAAAATCATTAAACCCTTTAATTAACATATACTTTAGGGTTTAATTTTAGATTTTTAATTCATTTAACACTGGGTTCCAAACACAGCCATGTTAGGACCTATTTTTCATCCTTTCAATGCCTCTTTCAAGACTTAAATCTTAACAAATTTTTAAGTCATAATTTTCAGTAACTAAAAATGCTTTTCTTAACCCAAATTTAGGGTATTATCACATATTTAATAATTTACTTGCTTCCATAACAATAACATTTTCAAGCATATAGGGCATCCATTTTGACCCATTTCAACGTGTCCATTGATGAGCTGCGTATATGTCTAATTAAAATGCTCATTTTAACGCAAGTATACGTGCCAATCAAACTTTAACGCATTCGAATATATTCAAAGCAACTAAACCGGATGAAAGGAACTTCAATCAACTAGAATTAACTGCAATATCTTGATTTCGTTTACAATCGAATCAAATCAAATAAACTGAATTAGACATAATGAATTTTGATTGCTTAGAAATGTCTTCAACTCAAACTGATTGACTTGATTTGACTCTAATGAGAACGAGCAAACTTTAACGCATTCGAATAGATTCGAAACAACTGAATCGGACAAAAAAAATTTCAATCAACTAGAATTAACTACAATCCCTTGATTTCGTTTTCATTCGAACAGAAACAAATGAACTTAAAAGTTTTTGGATATAATCAAATGAACTGAATTAGATAGAATTGGCTTCAACTCAATCTAATTGACTTGATTTGACACTAATGAGAAGCAGCAAACTTTAACACATTCGAATAGATTCAAAGTAACTGAATTGGATGAAAGAAACTTCAATCAACTTGAATTAACTACAATGTCTAGATTTCATTTACATTCAAAGGGGAACGAATGAACTTATAATAAGCATTTGAAGTGAATCAAATGAACTGAATAAAATAGAATGAACTTCGATTGCTTAGAGTTGACTTCAACTCAATCTAATTGACCTGGTTTGACTATAATAAGAACTAGCAAACTTTAATGCATTCGAATAGATTCAAAGCAACTTATTCAGATGAAATAAACTTTTAATCAACTAAAATTAACATCAACTCCTGATTTCATTTACATTCAAATGGGAATGAATGAACTTAAAAGCATTCGAATCAAATCAAATGAATTTAATTAGATAGAATGAACTTCAATTACTTATAATTGACCACAACTCAATCTAATTGACTAGATTTGACTCTAATGAGATCGAGTAAACTTTGACACATTCAAATACATAGAAAACCACTGAATCGATTGAAAGGAACTTCAATCAACTAAAATAAACTACAATCCCCTAATTTCGTTTACATTTGAACGGAAATGAATGAACCTAAAGGCATTCGAATCGAATCAAATAAACAGAATTAGATAGAATCAACTTTGATTATTTTGAATTGACTACAACTCGATCTAATTGACTTGATTTGACTCTAATGAGAATGTGCAAATTTTAGCACAATCGAATAGATTCAAATCCACTGAATCTAACAAAAGGAATTTCAATCAACTAGAATTAACTACAATCCCTTGATTTCATTTACATTCGAACGGGAACGAATGAACTTAAAAGCATTTGAATTGAATCAAATAAACTGAATTAGATAGAATAAACTTTGATTACTTTGAATTTACTTCAACTCAAAATAATTGACACGATTTGACTCTAATGAGAATGAGCAAACTTTATTGTATTCGAATAGATTCAAAACAACTGAATCGGACAAAAGGAACTTCAATCAACTAGGTGTGTGTTTGGGAATATATAAAATTTTTGGTGAAAAGTTTGAAGGGTAAAAGCTGTCAAATGATGTGATATAATAGGGGTAATGATGAGAAGTAAAGAGAATAAAGTTAAATTAAATAGGTTAGTTATATAGGTAATTGTGTAGAAATGATTGAAAAGTAGAGTAATTGTATAGAAAAATGTGAAAAAAAATGATTAAAAATATGATAATTGTGGAGAGTAAAAAGTTATAGATTAAAAAGTTTTAACTTGATATTTTATACCTGATGCCAAACACACCCTAGAATTACCTACATCCTCTTGATTTCATTTACATTCGAACGAGAATGATTGAATTTAAAAGCATTCGAATCGAATCAAATGAGCTGAATTAGATAGAATGAACTTCGATTACTTTGAATTGACTACAACTCAATCTAATTCACTTGATTTGACTCTAATGAGAACGAACAAACTTTATCGCATTCGAATAAATTCAAAACAACTGAATCGGATAAAAGTAACTTTAATCAACTAAAATTAATTACAATCCCTTGATTTTGTTTATATTCGAACGGGAACGAATGAACTTAATAGCATTTAAATCGAATCAGATAAACTGAATTAGATAGAATGAACTTCGATTACTTTGAATTGACTACAACTCAATCTAATTGTCTTGATTTGACTCTAATGAGAATGAGCAAACTTTATCGCATCCGATTTGAATCAAAACAACTGAATTGAATGAAAGGAACTTCAATCTACTAGAATTAAATATCATCTCTTGATTTCGTTTACATTTGAATGGGAACGAATGAACTTAAAAGCATTCGAATCGAATCAAATAAACTGAATTAAATAGAATGTACTTTAATTACTTTAATTAGCTACAACTCAATCTAATTGACTTGATTTGACTCTAATGAGAACAAGCAAGCTTTATTGCAGTCGAATAGATTCAAAACAACTGAATCAGATGAAAGGAACTTCAATCAATTAGAATTAAAAGGATTTTGCTTAAGTGAAATTATGTTGATTTTTAGTATATGGAGAAAATGATTTATTTAGCTAAGTTAATGATGATAAATTTAAAATTCATGAATTTTTTCATGATATACTAAATATAAGCTATGTCATGGTATTTTTTATTTTTGGAAAAAATATCATTTTTTTGAACCCATGAACAGTAACCAACACGCTGTGGACAGTAACCTCGGATGAACAGTGATTTACTACGATAATCTGCTATAGTGAGTTGCTACATTAATCATGAATAGTAAAGAACGTGATTTTGGAGAAAATTTGAGATTAATATTTAAATACAATAATGAAAATTTTGAAGAACCTATGGATAGAAAAATTCATATAAAGAAATAATGCCCAAATAATATAAAGCATGCATGGGAAGCAACTTGAACAGAATAAATGAAATATCCTTTTTCCTTGAATAGGAAAAGGAAAAGAAAAAGTCGAGGACACCAACTGAGGAAGTAAGCAAGTTATATATTTTGCAAATTATTTTCAAAATGCTTGAAATTATTTGTAAATTGCTTTATGAAATTTATTTAAGATTGGCCATACATATAACTACTTTACATGAACTGAAGTACATTTATTAAATTATTTATTAAATACTTTTTATGAAATTATTTATGATTTACAAATATCATGCCAGCATGTGTATGTAAATGAGCATGTACACGAGGAATAGGCCATAGTTGAGGTAGTAAGCGAACCGGATGTCCCCCTCGCTATTGCCAAGTAGCTTAGATAGGCCCAGGCCGGAGGTGACTCCCCTGAGATGGGAGCATGTATGGGATGGGCACCTAGCTAGTGTCGCATCTAAAAAAATATCATGAATGCTATAAATGCATTGCATTTGCATTTTATGAAATGCATAAAAATGATTGAAAAATTATGTATGGCTTGCTTATTGAGTATTATTACTCTCCTATGCTTTTTCAACAACAGACCAGAAATGATGATGAAGGAAGCATGCAAAATGATATGCAGTTTTTGATATAAATGTTGTATATGTAAATTTTTATGTAAAGACAATGATGATAATTTTGATATGGGAAAGAATATCTTTTCAATGATGATGTTTTATGAACAAACTATGATTATAACTGTGATATGTGAAATGTATTTCTAATTGAATGAATGGTGACAATTTTTCATGTATTGATGTTATATATATAAAAAAAATCATGCCGTGTGATCAGGGCAATAATCCTGAGTCATGTTTACCAATCAAAAACAATCTCAGAGTAAGGCTTCTAGGCACCCCGGTTCGAGGCGCCACACTTAAACTCAATCTAATTGATTTGATTTGACTATAATAAGAACCAGCAAACTTTCACGCATTCAAATAGACTTAAAGCAATTGAATCGGACGAAAGAAACTTTAATCGACTAGAATTAATTACATTCCCTTTATTTTTCTTTACATTCAAATGGGAATGAATGAACTTAAAAGCATTCAAATTGAATCGAATGAACTGAATTAGATAGAATGAACTTCGATTACTTAGAATTGACTTAAACTTAATCTAATTGACTTAATTTGAATATAATAAGAACCAGCAAACTTTAACACATTTGAATAGACTTAAAGCAATTGAATCGGATGAAAGAAACTTCAATCGACTAAAATTAACTACATTCTCTTTGTTTTCCTTTACATTCAAACGAAACGATTGAACTTAAAAGCATTCAAATTGTGAAACTTGGACCCAAGTAAGGTTTATTTATATGCAATTAGCATATAAATATGAATCAAGTATAATTTAGTGAAACTATGAATGATTTTCAATTGCAATATTGACAATTTATTGCAATTAGGGCAAGTGATTATGAATGATCAATATAAGCCGATATGGGTCAATGTGATTAAAGAAGCTTAATTAGGATTAAGGAATGTTGATATATTGAGGATAATTACCTCATATATTATGGTTTAATTAATGGAGATTATGATGCTAATTATGGAGTTAAGGTAGCAAATGCTAAAAAAATGCGTAACTCGACGCCGGAAAGGCGGATCAAGATGAAAATTGAAAGGTAAGCACATAATAAAAATTAAAGGGGCAGTGGCTGAAACGATCCAAGGGAAGAAACCATGAAGAAAAGAATGGAATTTCAAGTGCCCAAAGGAGGGATTACCAATTAATCAAGTAAGTATATGTTAATTTTGATTTTATACTTCAAATGTGGAAGTTATATGATGTTATAAATCAAAATATGAACAAAATAGTAAATGAAGGATTTTCACCATGTAAATTTTTTTACAAGCTCATTATATGATGATTAAGGATGACCAAAATTTCAGAGTGAAATATTAAGCAGGTTTCAAATTAAAAATCCAAGAAGATCAACCTAAATAGGGTCAAACGGGTGATAGGATCTGCTGTAATAAATGATTTTTAATAATTTTTTTAGAAGGATTTTTATATGAAATTTTTATATGATGTATAAGCCATCATTAAGATAACACGACCAAACTCAAAATTTATTTTTGGGTGATATTAGTATGGGTTATAATTCCCTAAACTCACGACATTGTCCAGCACAGTGAAAAAGACAAAATAAATATATACTGTTAATATTTCATGATGAAATATTTATGACGATTAATTCATGCATTTATTGATGTATGATAGAAATTTCAGAATTAAATACCTTGATTTGATTATAAATCAAGATTTAGAGAAATCAGTACGCCTGATTTTAGCATATGTGGACAGTTTGAGAAAAAAATCAAAAAGAAATATGAAACCTATGTAGAAATGATCCAAATTGATATATATGTTAGGCAAGAGTGTAATAAAGGATTATGGATAGCAAAGGTGATTGATTATTAATGTTATTATATGTATATGGAATTAATGGGTAAATAAGAGATGAAACTTAGTGAAAATAAGAAGATAAGGGCTGTTTTGGCATTTAATAATAAGCTCTAGAATTTTTAATGGAATTTATTTTCATTACAATGTGTAAACAGGGTTTACAAAAGAGGTACAAATTTTTTATCATTAAGTGAGTGATTAAGTACCTAAGATGTGATTTTTAAAAACATAGATAAGGCTATTAAAATGAATGAATGAATGATTGATATGTATAGGTTATTTGCTAAGTATGAGTACCTGACTTGAAGGACAAGTGGGTCAAGCTAAGTCTAAATGAATTTATGTAGACTGAAAAAACTTAAGGGATTTATGTATTTGAAGTTGATGTGAATAAATGAAATATTATTTTTATTTATTTAGGTAAAGGCAAGGAAAAGAATGGAAGAAAGGGAATAAGATAATCTCAGGTAAGCAAGCGAACTTTCTAAAATGTTATTTTCTTTCTATATGATTGATATGATTGAAATGTTTATGTTTATGTTTTAAATGAATGGGCAAGCACGAGTTTTGAAAATGATGACTTTAATGAAAAGCCACAAGTTTTGGAAACTTACGACTTTAATGAAAAGTCGTAAGTTTTGGAAAAGAATGGCTTTAAGGAAAAGCTTCAAGGTTTGCTTCATGGGAAGCAAGCAATACGTTTTAGGATAAGGATTTTATCATCAGTGTTGCCAAAGATTGGCAATGCTTTATGTTAATGGAATTGAGAATTTTGCTTATCAGTAAGCAAGTTCTCCAGGACAATATTTTCAAAGGATTTCATGTTTGATGCTGATGGCTTTAAGAATTTTCTTTTAAGCAAGCAAGTTTTTTATGATGTTGTTTCAAAAGTATTTTATAAGAAAAAGAGAATTTTTCCATTTTTCACAAAGCAACAAATGTAAATGAGTTTTGAATTTCTTTTATGATGTTTTATGATAAATAATTTTGTTTATGAAAGAAAAAGAAAATGAAAATTGATGTATTGATATTTAAATATAAACAATGATTTGGACATAGTCCATATATTTTGAAATGATATTCGAAAAAGTTTTGATTTCCTTTAGATAAGGAAATCTATGTTTGAGATGTCTTGAAAAATGTTTATATGGATGTGTTGAAGGAGATTTAAGGATGACCAACCTCATATGTTGATTTCATAAAATAGTTTGATTTCGGGTTGCTAAATGGTTGCAAAAGATTATGGGCCCCACAGCTGGAAAAATTCCAGCCCTTATAAGCCATGCACGATCACTTGGAGAGAGGCTTGAGAAAATTTCTAAGTGTGGAATTTTTCACCCCAAAGCAACAGCAGCAGCAACTCACGAATTTTCCCAAGAAAATAGGAGAGAAAATCAAGGGAAAAAGAAGAAGGAATTGAAGAAAAAATCACCTCAAGTTGCTAAGACTTGTTTTGCTACAAAACCAAGTAAGTATGTGATGATTTTGAGTTGTTTAACTTGAGTTCTTAAACTCAAAACTTGGAAATGAAAAGCATGCTTAAAGAATCTGTAAAATGATGTTTTAACATGCCTTTTCATGAATATGGATTGGGTATTAAGTTTTAAGCATGAATTTTTAAGTTAAAGTTGATGGAAATGGAGTTATGCATGCCTATGAAATGAAAAATCCAAGTTGTTAAACCCTAAATCTCCAAGACAAGTTGCTGTTTTGATTTGATGATTTTATTAAGCTATGAATCATGTATTCATTCCAAAGATATGAGGGTTTATGCTTAAGTGATGAAATTTTGAAGTTATGGAATGCAAAGTATGGATTTTGACCTAATTTCTTAATTTTTGGGTTAAATATGTTATGGAAATGGACTTGCATGTTTTATGTATGATATGTAGGGTAAAATACCCTATATTTAAGGTATTATGGATACCCAAAATATTTGGGAAAAATAAACCCTAGATCTGATTTTTATGAATTTTTGAAGTAATGCATGTATGGTGTGGAAACGGGTCTCAAAACGTGTGGGTTACCCGCTGTTTTGAGAAATGGAAATGTATGAATGTTGAATGTGTGTTAAACCCTAGAAAATGGGTTGAGAAAAATGGATTTAATTCCTGAAAAATTCGGATTTTAGGGCTGCCCATAGTTATGTGTCAAAAGACACGTTAAACAAGTGGAAAACGGGTTCCAAACTTGCTGTTATGGGAACCTATGAAGAATGGATTTTAAACCCCATGAAAATACCTTAAGTAAAGTGGTATTAAAGGGTAATTAACCCGCTGAAAAATGGATTAAATTTCTGAGTTAGGAAATTTTATGAAATGCATTGTGTTTAAGTGCTAAATGAGCTTATGTGAAGGGATAACGGTAAACGGGTGATGAATGACCTATGAAAAATGTTTTTATGCAAAAATGCATGGAAATGAGATGAATCCCATGTTTATATATTTTTGAAATGATATGATATTAATCCAAAATTTTGGACTTGAATTATAAGGCTAAGGCAAATATATGTATGTAGAAGAAACACCCGTATGTGTGTTTTGAGAAAAATCAGAAAAATGGTAAAGTAAGCTTAATGAAGCTATGAATGATGTGTATGGAATGAATTTTATGATATTGAAAGAATACCCTAATTTTAGGGTTATATGTATATGCTATGTTGTATAATAGTCGAATGTGTGTAAGTTATGATAATGGGTGCAAAATAAGTCATATATGTGTATAATGACTTATGAAGTCAAATGAATGATGGATGTATATGAAATGGGTTGAAAAACTGAGTTGAATGCAAGCAAAGGAAATATATGAATGTTATATCATTCTTATATGTATAGGCAAAGGCAAAGGGATAAGCGAAACGGGAAGCTAAGCAAGCAAGGTAAGCAAGCAGCTTTCTAAATGATTTTGGTTTTCATTACAAGGTGTTTAAGGATGGCCATTCCTTGTTTATATGAGTATTGAAATGTTTATTTATGTTGAAATAAATGATTGCTTATGGTTTCGCAATTATGCTTGAAATGTGCTGAAACATGTGTTTATATGATGTTTCGTTGAAACGATGTTTCAAAAGGGATGGTGCAAAGAATTCTCTACATGAGAATGACAAGTTCCATGTGTAAGGAGGTATATAATGCCGGGGTGACTAAAGGACATGCATGGAATGAAAATCAAGTAGGCTAGTCGAGGTAGTAAGTGGACAAGGAGTCCCCCTTGACGTTGCCAAATCGGATGGTCCGGCGCCAAAGATAGAAAGGACATGTCATGGTATAATGTTCCCCGTGCTAGCGTACCCTCACATGAAGGATTACGTCATTAATGGAAATGATGAATTTGCACATCCAATGTTTATGAAATGTTTGCGAATGGTTTACATGAATGGTTTTTCATGAATAATTTTTATGAAAGGTTTATGAAAAGGTTTTGCTCCACAGGTAGTTGATCACTTGATAAGTGCCTCTACCGAAGGGAGAAAAAATGTTTTTGAATAAACATGCCTTCAAAATGAATTGCCTGCAAAATATACAGCTTGCTTATTGAGTTGAATTTCAACTCACGTTTTGTTTTCCAAACCCATAGACAGGTGAAAGGAAGGAGGCAAGGAGCACAGGTGGAGATTCAAGGATGAACGAATTTCCATGAGTACCTGTATATGAATCTAAGGGTTGATTGATTATATGAATGTTAACAATTAAATTGTTATTCAATGTTGTAGAAGGATTATGTTATGTTTTATGCCTATGAATTGGCGAAAATTTTTTATGGGTAAATGCTAAGGCATGAAATATCATGATATGGTTAATTATGAAAGTTATGAAATGACATGTGTAACTTTCAAATGATATGATAGCCTAGAAAGGCATTTGATGGAAATAAAATGTATAAATGATATTAAATCCTAAGGAGTTAGGATTAACTCGATAAATATCCAATAAGAACCCGCCGCGTGATCAGGGCAACAATCCTGATTCACATTTACCAATCGATAGATCCTGAGGTAAGGATGTGACGCTCGGGCCGGGGCGCCACAGATGTATTATTTTTCAAACATTTTAAATGTTTATCAAAATGTTTTAATCAAAATATTTTCGAAAGAATTTAAGGAAGGTCATCCTAAAATTAGATTTCAAATGACAACTTGCCTAAAGTGGGCGCTTGTTTTATAAGTTGACACGGATTGCGGTCTGTGATGTATTTTTAAAAATAATTTTTAAAGATATAGACTTCGGTCTAAGATGTTTTGTGAGTATGGATGCAGGCTACGGTCTGTGATCTCGGTTTAAAAGGACATGGGTTGCGGTCTGTGATACTTTAAACCAAACAGGCTGCGGTCTATCAGGATGATGTATGGTGCACCAGTATAAGGAATAGGCCGGTTGTAGAGCATGGTGGGGATGACCGAAGCCCACTCTACATAAGGCCAAGTCGCTAAGGGATGGCAGGAGTGTCAGCGGCGCCCTCCTTGAGATGAGAGCAAGATGAATGAACAGCTACCTGACTAGCGTGCTGTTAAGGATTCTCTTCCAAAAGGTAGCATGATCACTTACTAAGTGTCACTACTGAATGGAGAGAAATGCATTTGCTTACATTTTACTTTTGAGAAGCCCAAAGATTGGGTCATAAAAGTATGTTTTATGAAAGTTATCCTAAAGGAATTTTTATGTTTTATGAAAGTTATCTTAAAAGAATTTTTATGAAATGGTTACCCTAAAACAAATGGGGTTTTACACAAAAATATAAATAACAAGGATGAAACGAAATGCTTTTATGCAAATGAATTTATGAAAATAGTTTATGTATTTTATTTACCTTGTTTGCTATAAACAAGCCCCAAGATAGGGATTATGAAAATGATTTATATGAAACTTGATTTGGACATAAGAATGTCCATTTATAAAGAGCCTAAATAAAAGGTGTTTATGTATATGAGAATGTCCAATGTTAAAGTATTTAAATGAAATGTGTTTTAGGACATATGGATGTCCATCACTAAAAGAAGCTATGTCAAAAATGTTTTGAGACATCAAATGTCTCTGGGCTAAAGGATTTTATGATGAAAAAAGTTTTTGAACATAAAAATATCCTTTACCGAGAAAGGCTTATGTGGATGATGTTTTAGGACATGAGAATTTCCTTCTTTACCAAAGGATTTATGAGAAAAATGTTTTGGACATGAAATGTCCACAGGCAAAAGATGATTTTATGTAAATGTCTTAGAACATTGGAAATGTTCATACAAGACTAAACGAAGTTAATTAAAAAAAAGGTAAAACACACATGTTTTGCTTTATCAAGCCCAAACGTGGCTTGTAAATGATTTTAAGAATGAATGTTTTAAGATAATGTTCAAGGACATAGAGTTGTCCTCATGAATAAAGGATTTCATGATAATGTTTTAAGACATATAAATGTCCTCAGGAAAATGGTGTTCAAGATCTTTAATGAAATGGTTTTTAAGAAGTCTTGCCCTAAAAGATAAAATGCTTGCTTACTGAGTTGTCACTCACGTTTTGTTTTCCCAAACCTTAGACAGGTACCAAAAAACTCAAGGAGATGCAAATCTAAGCAATGAAGTAAGGCACGAGATGATGGCCAGGTATGCTATAAGGAATGAGATAGCATGATTAAAATGCTAAGGTATGTTAATAATGTGTATGTGAACATAATTAGAATTTTAAGTTCTATATGATTCAATGATAGAATGTATGCATGTATAGATGTAAAATGATATGGTTAATTCAAAAAGATTTTCATTGTAGAGAAGCAGGATGAGATGTTATGAAACGGACTATGAAAATTTTTACAAGTGTATTGTCGCTTGTATGATGAATGATGTAGAATGTAAAGAAATGAATGATGAATGAATCGAAAAAAAAATTTTGACGAAATCCAATTAAGAACCGCTGCATGATCAAGGCAACAATCTTGATTCACATTTACCAATCAATAAGATCTTGAGGTAAGGAAGTGACATCTCGGCTTGGGACGCCACATGAATCGAATCAAATGAACATAATTAGATATAATTAACTTCGATTACTTCGAATAGACTACAACTCAATCTAATTGAATTGATTTGACTCTAACGAGAACAAGCAAACTTTATCGCATTCGATTAAATTCAAAACAACTGAATCGGACGAAAGGAACTTCAATCAACTAGAATTAACTACAATCCCTTGATTTCATTTATATTCGAACGGGGACGAATGAATTTAAAAACATTCCAATCGAATTAAATGAACTGAATTAGATAGAATGAACTTCGATTACTTCGAATTGACTACAACTCAATCTAATTTACTTTATTTGACTCTAATGAGAATCAACAAACCTTATCGCACTCAAATAGATTCAAATCAACTGAGTCAGACGAAAAGAACTTCAATCTACTAGAATTAACTACAATCCCTTGATTTCATTTACATTCGACTGGGAACGAATGAACTTAAAAGCATTCGAATCAAATCAAATGAACTGAATTAGATAGAATGAACTTCGATTACTTAGAATTGACTTAAACTCAATCCAATTGACTTGGTTTAACAATAATCAGAACCAGCAAACTTTAATGCATTCGAATAGACTAAAAGCAATTGAATCGGATAAAAGAAACTTCAATCGACTATAATTAACTACATTCCCTTTGTTTTCCTTCATATTCGAATGGGAACGAATGAACTTAAAAGCATTCGAATCGAATCAAATGAACTAAATTAGACAGAATGAACTTCGATTACTTTGAATTGACTACAACTCAATCTAATTGACTTAATTTGACTCTAATAAGAACGAGAAAACTTTATCGAACTCAAATAGATTCAAATCAACTGAGTCGGACAAAAAGAATTTCAATCAACTAGAATTAACTACATTCCCTTGATTTTGTTTACATTCGAACGGGAACGAATGAACTTAAAAACATTCGAATCGAATCAAATGAACTGAATAAGATAGAATGAACTTCTATTACTTTGAATTGATTACAACTCAATCTAATTGACTTTATTTAACTCTAATAAGAACGAGCAAACTTTACCGCATTTGAATAGATTCATAACAATTGAATCGAACGAAAGTAACTTCAATCAACTAAAATTAACTACAATCCCTTCATTTCATTTAAATTCGAACAAGATCGATTGAACTTAAAACATTTGAATCGAATCAAATGAACCGAATTAGATATAATTAACTTTGATTACTTTGAATTGACTATAACTCAATCTAATTGACTTGATTTTACTCTAATGAGAATCAACAAACTTTATCGTACTCAAATAGATTTAAATCAACCGAGTCGGACGAAAAGAACTTCAATTGACTAGAATCTACTACAATCCCTTGATTTCGTTTACATTCGAACGGAAATGAATGAACTTAAAAGCATTCGAATCGAATCAAATGAACTGAATTAGATAGAATGAACTTCAATTACTTTGAATTAGCTACAACTCAATCTAATTGACTTGACTTGACTCTAATGAGAACGAGCAAACTTTACCGCATTCCAATAGATTCAAAACAAATAACTTCGATCAACTAGAATTAACTACAATTCCTTCATTTCATTTACATTCGAACAGGAACAAATGAACTTAATAACATTCGAATCGAATCAAATGAACTAAATTAGATAGAATGAACTTCGATTACTTTGAATTGACTACAACTCAAATCTAATGGACTTGATTTGACTCTAATGAGAACGAGCCAACTTTATCGTATTCGAATATATTCAAAACAACTGA
Organism: Annona cherimola; assembly: GCA_030490835.1. Taxonomy (NCBI): domain Eukaryota; kingdom Viridiplantae; phylum Streptophyta; class Magnoliopsida; order Magnoliales; family Annonaceae; genus Annona; species Annona cherimola. The sequence continues at coordinate 35,438,660 of CM059976.1, read as the reverse complement.
GTCGGACGAAAGTAACTTCAATCAGCTAGAATTAACTACAATCCCTTAATTTCGTTTACATTCAAACGAGTACGAATGAACTGAATTAAATATAATTAACTTCGATTGCTTTGAATTGACTACAACTCAATTTAATTGAATCGATTTGACTCTAATGAAAATAATTAAACTTTATTGCATTCGATTAAATTCAAAATAACAGAATATGATTAAAGAACTTTAATAAACTAGAATTAACTGCAATCCCTCGATTTCATTTACATTCGAATGGGAACAAATGAACTTAAAAGCATTTGAATCGAATTAAATGAACTAAATTAGATAGAATGAACTTTGATTGCTTTGAATTGACTACAACTCAATCTAATTAACTTGATTTGACCCTAATGAGAACGAGCAAACTTTATTTCACTTGAATAGATTCAAATCACTGAGTCAGACGAAAAGAACTTCAATCAACTAGAATTAACTACAACACCTTGATTTTGTTTACATTCAAACGAGAACTAATGAACTTAAAAGCATTCGAATCGAATCAAATAAACTGAATTAGATAGAATGAACTTCGATTATTTTGAATTGACTACAACTCTATGTAATTGACTTAATTTGACTCTAATGAGAATGAGCAAACTTTACTGCATTTGAATAGATTTAAAACAACAGAATCGGAAGAAAGTAACTTTAATCCACTAGAATTAACTACAATCCCTTGATTTCGGTTACATTCGAACGAGAATGAATGAACTTAACGACATTCGAATTGAATCAAATGAACTGAATTAGATATAATTAACTTCGATTACTTTGAATCAATTGCAACTCAATTTAATTGAATCGATTTGACTCTAATGAGAATAAGCAAACTTTATCGCATTCAATTAAATTCAAAATAGCTAAATCGGATGAAAGAAACTTCAATCAACAAGAATTAACTATAGTCACTTGATTTCGTTTACATTCGAACGTGAACAAATGAACTTAAAAGCTTTCGAATCGAATGAAATGAACTGAATTAGATAGAATGAACTTCAATTACTTTGAATTAGCTACAACTCAATCTAATTGACTTAACTTGACTCTAATGAGAACGAGCAAACTTTACCTCATTCCAATAGATTCAAAACAACTGAATCAGACGAAAATAACTTCGATCAACTAGAATTAACTACAATCCCTTCATTTCATTTACATTCGAACGGGAACGAATGAACTTATTAGCATTCGAATCGAATCAAATGAACTGAATTAGATAGAATAAACTTCGATTACTTTGAATTGATTACAACTCTATCTAATTGACTTGATTTGACTCTAATGAGAATGATTCAACTTTATCGCTTCCGAATATATTCAAAACAACTGAGTCGGACGAAAGTAACTTCAATCAGCTAGAATTGACTACAATCCCTTAATTTCGTTTTCATTCGAACGAGAATGAATGAACTTAAAAGCATTCGAATCGAATCAAATGAACTGGATTAGATATAATTAACTTCAATTACTTTGAATTGACTACAACTCAATTTAATTGAAATGATTTGACTCTAATGAGAACAACCAAACTTTATCGCATTCAATTAAATTCAAAATAAATGAATCTGACGAAAAGAACTTCAATCAAATACAATTAACTATAATCCCTTAATTTGGTTTACATTATAACAGGAACTAATGAGATTAAAAGCATTCGAATCGAATCAAATGAATTTGAATTGATTACAACTCGATATAATTAACTTGATTTGACTCTAATGAGAATGAGCGAACTTTACCGCATTGGAATAGACTCAAAACAACTAAATCAGACGAAAGTAACTTCAATCAACTAGAATTAACTGCAATCCGTTAATTTCGTTTACATTCGAATGGGAATGAATGAACTTAAAAGCATTTATAGCGAATCAAATGAACTGAATTAGGTAGAATAAACTTCAATTTCATTGAATTGACTACAACTCAATCTAATTGACTTGATTTGACTTTAATGAGAATAACAAACTTTATTGCATTCAAGTAGATTCAAAACAACTGAATCGGACGAAAGGAACTTCAGTCAACTAGAATTAACTACATTCCCTTGATTTTGTTTACATTCGAACGAGAACGATTTAACTTAAAAACATTTGAATCGAATCAAATTAACTTAATTAGATATAATTAACTTCGATTACTTTGAATTAACTACAACTCAATTTGGTTGAATCGATTTGACTCTAATGAGAACAGTAAACTTTATTGCATTTGATTAAATTCAAAACAACTGAATCGAACGGAAGGAACTTCAATCAACTAGAATTAACTACAATCTCTTGATTTCGTTTACATTCGAACGGGAACGAATGAACTTAAAAGCATTCGAATCAAATCAAATGAACTGAATTAGATAGAATGAACTTCGATTACTTTGAATTGACTACAACTCAATCTAATTGACTTGATTTGACTCTAATGAGAACGAGCAAACTTTATCGCACTTAAATAGATTCAAATCAACTGAGTCAGACTGAAAGAACTTCAATCAACTAAAATTAACTACAATCCCTTGATTTCGTTTACATTCGAACGGGAACGAATGAACTTTAAAACATTCGAATTGAATTAAGTGAACTGAATTAGATAGAATGAACTTTGATTACTTTGAATTGACTACAACTCAATCTAATTGACTTAATTTGACTCTAATCAGAACGAGCAAACTTTACCGCATTCAAATAGATTCAAAACAACTTAATCGGACGAAAGTAACTTTAATCAACTAGAATTAACAGCAATCCATTAATTTAGTTTACTTTCGAACGGGAACAAATGAACTTAAAAGCATTCGGAGTGAATCAAATGAACTAAATTAGAAAGAATGAACTTCGATTACATTGTATTGATTAAAACTCTATCTAATTGACTTGATTTGACTCTAATGAGAATGAGCGAACTTTATTGCATTCGAATAGATTCAAAACAACTGAATCGGATGAAAGGAACTTCAGTCAACTAGAATTAACTACATTCCCTTGATTTCATTTACATTCGACCGAGAACCATTGAACTTAAAAGCATTTGAATCGAATCAAATGAACTGAATTAGATATAATTAGCTTCAATTACTTTGAATTGGCTACACCTCAATCTAATTGAATCAATTTGACTCTAATGAGAACAAGCAAACTTTATCACATTCAATTAAATTCAAAACAACTGAATCGGATGAAAGGAACTTCAATCAACTAGAATTAACTACAATCACTTGATTTCGTTTACATTCGAACGGGAATGAATGAACTTAAAAGCATTCAAATCGAATCAAATGAACTAAATTAGATAGGAAGAACTTCGATTACTTTGAATTGACTACAACTCAATCTAATTGACTTGATTTGAGTCTAATGAGAATGAGCAAACTTTATCGCACTCAAATAGATTCAAATCAACTGAGTCGGACGAAAAGAACTTCAATCAACAAGAATTAACTTAAATTCCTTGATTTCGTTTATATTTGAACGGGAACGAATGAACTTAAAAGCATTTGAATCGAATCAAATGAACTGAATTAGATAGAATAAACTTCGATTACTTAGAATTGACTTAAACTCCATCTAATTGACTTGATTTGACTATAATTAGAACCAGCAAACTTTAACGCATTCGAATAGACTTAAAGTAATTGAATTGGACGAAAAGAACTTCAATCGACTAGAATTAACTACATTCCGTTTGGGGAATGAATGAACTTAAAAGCATTTGAATCGAATCAAATGAACCGATTTAGATAGAATGAACTTTGATTACTTTGAATTGGCTACAACTCAATCTAATTAACTTGATTTGACTCTAATGGGAATGAGCCAACTTTATCGCACTCAAATAGATTCAAATCAACTGAGTCGGACAAAAAGAACTTTAAACAACTATAATTAACTATAATCCCTTGATTTTGTTTACATTTGAACGGAAACAAATGAACTTAAAAGCATCAGATTCGAATCAAATGAATTGAATAAGATAGAATGAATTTCGATTACTTTGGAATGACTACAACTCAATCTAATTGACTTGATTTGAGTCTAATGAGAGCGGACAAATTTTATCGCATTCGAATAGATTCAAAATAACTGAATCGGATGAAAGTAACTTCAATCAACTAGAATTAACTATAATCCCTTTATTTCATTTATATTCGAACGGGAACAATAAACTTAAAAGCAATCAAATCAAATCAGATGAACTGAATTAGATAGAATGAACTTTGATTACTTTGATTTGACTACAACTCAATCTAATTGACTTGATTTGACTCTATTGAGAACGGGCAATTTTATCGCACTCTAATAAATTGAAATCAACTGAGTCGGACGAATAGCTGAATGACACCAAGTGCTTTAATGCACTCCTAATACCATTAAATTAGACTTTTTGCGGCTTTAAATCCCTTAGAAATAGTTCTATTTCAACTTCTGGGGGATAAGGCCTATTGATTATTGTTGTAGGGACCTTAGTAAGTTCAGGTGCTTAGAGACAAAGGCATTCAACCATCAATTGATGTACCATTTCTTTCTAGTGATAAATCTTGGAGGAGAACCCATAAGCATATTAACCCGTGCTTCTTGAGCTTGAGAGGTTTTGATACGTAAATTGTTGAACTGCAAGAGGCCTTAGTCGAATTCTATATTTTCATCTTATTCAGTCTGCTTTCCAGAGTGTCCCTCGGGCTGATGGACCGATTGATGATTCTTTGGCGATGGTGGCTATGAGAACTTATCGCTTTATCTCCTTGAGTTTTCATAACCTACTTCATATGCTTAATCTCTTCTTGGAGATCATGAATAAGCTAAAACTTAGGTGTAAGAACATCTTCTTCTTCACCCACCATGTAAGAGGCTACAAACTCGCCTCTTAGGGAAGTAGTTCTGATGCCTTCAAATGAAAAGGGCTGCAAAAGGGGGCGTCATGGGCATTGTAGCTACCCTTGACCGAGTTAGCATCTCAGACACCTTTGAAGTGCATACCTGAGTAATATCCACCATATTAGCTTCAGCCATAAGAAAAGAACGCCTTCTTCTTTTAGCCTCTCTCTTGGGATGTGGCATTCGATGTTCTTCTCAGAATGGAGTCTTGACAGGTGCATAAGTCATATCTTCCCTTAGTATAATTAATGATGCAAATTGGTTTGCATGCTTAAAGTTTGGGATTAGATTGAGCGCCAAACATGAAAACGTCGTGCGGTGCTTTTGAGGGTACTATCATCCATCTGTAAGCATTAGTTTTTGAAATGTCCTCGACTTGGAAATTCTTTTTATCTGCTTCTTTTGCGACTTACCCTTCGGTGGGGACATGAGAACAACTTGTGTCTCTACCCTAGTGGCAGTGGTGGTGAAGTTTTTAAGTTTAGGCAGGAAGTTATTTTCCCAAACTACTTTTTTATTGTGCATTCTTCTTTTGTTTTCTTAGTTCAGGATGAGAAACTTCCACAGTGTTGGATGCGACATGATTGACTTTGGCTTTTGAACTAGACAGAGCGGTAGCTGATTGATGAGGCGAATACATCGGACTGGGCATTATATATTGCTATGTGTACAAGATAGATTGAACAACACTAGATCCTCATGGCATGAGTCGGTTGTTCCTTTGATCAACTGGCTGAACAAAGATTGAGAAACCCTAATGGGCCTCCTTGGCTTTTTGCACTTCTGAGTAGCATCTCAGTCAGGTCGGGGAGCTAGCTTGACAACCTTGAAGGCAGATTGGTTAAACTGGCAAATAATAGTACACTCGACAAAATTTGGGGCGACTTCGCTCCAATTTTAGCGAATAGTGATCGGCAAGGCACCCTTTAAATGACAAGCTAGTGTCAATCGAGTTGCAGCAGATCGACTTACAAATTTCTTATGGAGTTAGGCCATGAAGCAGATTAACTACAGATCATCATGCTGCTATTTGAGTCGACACAACAAATTGATGAGTGAACTTCTTGGTATAGTCCGACTACAGAGTAGGTGAGTCTGTTTGGGTTGGCACCAGTGAAGATTGTGCTAGCCAGACAAGAGTAGCCCAAGAAATAATAATAGACTTGATTGCATTAGCAGCAACACGAGGGGCTTAGAGATTACGACATCCTTTGGCAGTCCTGATCGATCCTTCCTTTAAGTGATTGCCACTGAAGAGTAATCGACGTGCCACTAGACACGATGTTTTGGTTTCTCTAGCACACAGATGAAGTAATGTGGGATGGCTACATCCATGTCCTTTCATTCAACAACGACAAAACTACCATTAGGCAAAAATCGAAAAGCTAGCAAACGCGCTATGAGACCTATAAAAGAAAACTTAAGACTATCATTATTAAGAGATCAAATAAAAATAAACATACATAAAAGACTATAATTTTCAGCTCTTAAAGATGAAAGGAGAGTGCATTCATGTCGGGTTCACCATTTGTTTCAACCTCCTCAAATTTCGAGGGTCGTCTTGTTCTGTTTTCATGTTGGTGGTATTAGAAAAATAAATGCTTAATTAATTCCTCTAATAAAATTTTAAAGCATTTAATTCTTTAACCAAATTCGAAAAGCATATCACAGAAATATTTTGCATTATGTTCCATACTCTATTTTAAATTCCTAACGAGAAAACCCTTGATTAAAAGAGCGGAATATCATAGTCCATAACAAAATTAATGATTTCATTGAAATGATGATGAAATGCGTAAGCAATCTTCCTACGACTTTATAAATGCACGAAAAACCATGTCTAACAGAAATACAAAGACAAGGGACCACACTTCCCGTGCCACGACTCGAAAATAGGTAGTACATGATGAAACATGCCATGACTTAAAATGGGTTGGATATTGACCATGTGACATGACTAACAAAAATAAATGCAGATCTCTTTGCCACATGTCGTGACTCAAAAAAGAAGAGAGTACATGACGCCACACGCCATGACTCAAATGTTATTTTATGCTTAACTCATTGACCAGCGATGACTTAGTTTAAGACTAGTGAAGGACCTGTTAGCTACACTAGTGACCCTACACAGCAACTGAGTGCGTGCTCATCTTCTGAATTTACACAGCAAGCCAGTATCTCCTGGATTGTGTCTTTGGATTTACACAGTAGGCCAGCATGTTGCCCATACGACCTCTGGATTGAAAATTGGGTGCTTTAACCTAAAAAAAATTGAGTTTAACCGAATTTTGACAATATGTTTGGGTTAACTTAGACCAACTAAAGAGGTTTGGGCCCAATTGGGCTTTGTTGAAAAAAGTTTGGGTCAAACTGGGATTGACTCAACAAATTAGGCTCGAGTGGGCTTATTGGAGGGTTTTGGTTCAAATGGGCCTGTTATGAAAGTTTTGAAGATTTGGGCCCAACTAGGCATGTTGATGTGTTTTAAGCCTACTTAGGCTTGTTGAAAGATTTTGGGTCCAAGCAAGCTTGTTGAAAGGTTTTCGGGCCAACTGGCCCAGGAAGTTCTAGGTCCATATCAATAAGGTTATTGGAAGGTTTTTGGCCCAACTGGGCCTGCTAATGGGTTTTAGGTCCGCTTTGGCATGTTCAAGAGTTTTGGGGTCAGCTAAATGGTTTTGGGCCTAACTGGGCCTGCTAAAGGGTTTTGGGCCCAACTCGACTTGTTTTAGAAGTTATGGGTCCAAATGGATTCACAGAAGCAAAGCTAGGCCCAAGTGAAGTTAAGGATCTAAATGTGGGAGTAAAAATTACCCTCCTTGCTTTCAGGTGTGAGTTATGTAGAATTTACACATGTACAAATCATAATGGATCTCAAGTTCTCAATCCTGGTTTTAAGAAGAGAGTTTTCATAGATTCTTATGCAAAGCAACTTTCACCTCTTTTGAATTTGCATGTGCATAGGTTGCTACCATCTAGCGGTTCCCGCGGATCATGCGTATTCCCCAAGTGAGGGCAAAGTGCTAGGAATAAGTCTACGATAAAAACCTCTTGCTATGGCAAAAATGGGATCTATAATGTAAAAATGATTGATATGTGGACAATTATTAAATTTTTAGGTTATGGACAAAGGGATAATATAATTGCATAACTTTTGCAAACAAAAAGTCCTGAAATGGAAACCAAGCAAATATTAGAGAAAAATATGATTTATTTATGGAAATCCAAAGGATTTGAAATTCTTTTATTAAAAGGATTTTAAGATGTATTGTTTCTCAAACATTTCAAATGTTTATCAAAATATTTTACTTAAAACGTTTCTAAAGGAACTCAAGGAAGGTCATCTTAAAACTTGATTTCAAGTAACAACTTGATAAAGTGGGTGCGCTCGCTTACAAGTTGACACGGACTGCGGTCTGTGATGTGTTTTTAAAAATTATTCTTAAACATAGACTTCAGTCTTAGATTTTTTGTGCATATGGATGCAGGCTACGGTATGTGATCCAAGTTTAAAAGGGCATGGGTTGCGGTCTGTGGTTCTTCAAACCAAACGGGCTGCGGTCCGTCGTAATAACGTACAGTGCACCAGTACAAGTAATAGGCAAGTTATAGAGCACAGTTGGGATGACCCGGGCCTACTCTACATATGGCCAAATCATTAAGAGATGGCAGGAGTGCCAGCGGCGCCCTCCCTGAGATGGGAGCAGGAAAATTGAACAGCCGCCTGGCTAGCGTGCTGTTAAGGATTCTCTTCCAAAAGGTAGCATGATCACTTGTTAAGTGTCACTACTGGATGGGGAGAAATGTGTTTGCATATGATTTGCTTTTCAAAAGCCCAAAGATTGGGATATAAAAGCATTTACATGAAAAAGTTATCATAAATTGGATTTTTATGAGCTATTATGTATAAGTTACCCTAAAAGAGAGGGTGTTTTACACAAAAGTGTAAATAACAGGAATAAAAGAAAATATTTTTATGAAAATGGTTTATGTATTTTATTTACCTTGTTTGCTATAAACAAGCCCCAAGACGGGGATTATGAAAAAGATTTATGTGAAACTTGGATTGGACATAAAAATGTCCTTTTCTAAAGAGCCTAAATGATAAGAGTTTATGGACATGAAAATGTCCAATGATTAATGTGTTGAAAATAAAAAGTGTTTTAGGACATATGAATATCCATTGCCAAAGGAAGCTATATGAAAAATGTTTTGAGACATAAAACGTCTCTTGGCTAAAGGATTTTATGATGGTTTATGTTAATGATGTTTTGAGACATGAGATGTCTACTTTGTCTAAGGATTTATGTTATTTTGGACATAAAACGTCTACTGGCAAACGATGATTTCATGTAATGTCTATGAACATTAAACATGTTCATATAAAAATTAAAGGGATCTATCAAAGAAGGTAAAATGTGTATGTTTTGCCTTAACAGGCCCACACGTGGCTTGTAACTGGTTTTATGAATGAATGCTTAATGAAAAAGATTTCATGATGATATTTCAGGACATATACATGTCCTCAGGAACAAGGTATTCCCGATGTTTATGAAAAAGGTTTTCAAGAAGCCTTGCCCTAAAGATAAAATGCTTGCTGACTGAGTTGTCACTCACATTTTGTTTTCCCAACCCTTTGACAGGTACCAGGGAAATTCAGAAGGTTGCGAACCTAAGACGAGAAGAAAAGTATGTGATGATAGTCATAAAGGCTATAAGGAATGGAAAAGCATGAATATGCTAAGGTAAGCTAATTGTGTATATGAACTTAGTTACAATTCTAAGTTCCATGTTTAGGTGTATATGAACTTAGTTAGAATTCTAAGTTCTATGTTTATGTGTATAGGAACTTAGTGAGAATTCTAAGTTTCATGTGAATCAATGACTAAATGTATGCAAGTATGATGTGATCCAATGCTTGTATGAAATGTAAATGTTATTGTAGAAAAACATGATGAATACTATAAAAGAATTATGAGATGTAAAATGTGATGTGCTTATTTAGGCATGAAAGGATGCTATGAATGAAATGATGAATTCTATTACAAGTGAAATGTCACAATGTGTGATGATTGCTATATAAAGTTATGAATGATGACAGATGAAAACGAAAAAAAATTAGAAGAGATCCAATTAAGAACCCGCCGCATGATCAGGGCAACAATCCTGATTCACATTTACCAATCGATAGATCTTGAGGTAAGGAAGTGAAGTCTCGGTTGGGGGCACCACAATGTCAGCTGTGTGTGCTGCAAATGGCCAAGGCGCGTAGGGTGGTGCCTGGGTGCTAATGGGTGGTGCTTAGGCGCCAACTCTCTGCCCCTGGATGCCTCAGCTTGCATTCAACTCGTCCACTTTGCCTTCGTATGTCCCCGTCCTTCCTACAAAAGATGAAAAAACTAAATAAATAAACTAAAAATGCCTAAATAATGCTAAAATTGCTAAAAACTAATTAATGTTCCTAAAATGCAAAGTGGGTGAAAATTAAGCTAAATGAGTGCAAACTATGCCTAATCTCTCGAACTAACACACAAATTAAGTCTGAAATGGGTCATGATAACTCGTAAAAATACGAGTTATCACACCCCCAAACTTAAATGTTGCTAGTCCTCGAGCAACACATGCAACAGTATAAATTAATAAATGAATGAATGCGTGCAAACTTTGTCAACTCCTTTTGCTTCTAGTTATGCATTGATCAATTCACTTAGCCATTTCACAAGATCGTGATTAATTCAACCTGAAAAATCCTTCATTATACAAACAAGGCATACATTTTCCTTTCCAAACCAAGTTACATGTGGATGCTGAAATTTCATAGTGAAAAGTCATATTTCAACACGTCAATCTTTCATTCGATCAGAGAACTGGTTGGGAAATCAATGAACTCAAGCAAACCAAGGATTAAACTGAATACATTAGTTACAGCAAATGGCATTAAGTCACTGAATTCAATCTCTAACAACTGCACATTCTTTTCCCCCCAAACTTATTGCAAAGACTCTTCTCACCATATTTCAGGATATTTGGAGATCTTGTTTTTTGCTCCTCTCACCATATTTCAGGGTATCTAGGGAGAATCATCATTTTTTAAAAGCGTTGTTACTATGATTTTCCTTTACTTTTGTACGGGAACCTTGCCATTTGTCGATGCTAAGTTCTGGTTACTCAGCTTAGGTCAACCACCCATTTTTTATCTTTTTCTAATGCTTTATTAGGGGTACTGAATATGTTTGTGTAATTCCTGTGAAAAATACCATTTCTGAACTCGTTGAAGTACTTAGCATTTATTTAGTTCAGTTTTCATCATCTCAGTTTGAAAGATATGCCTGTTATTGAATTAGAACAATGTATTATGAAATTCCTTTTAATTCTTTCACATGTTAGTTTCAACCTGCTTTTATACTTGGTTTTAATCTGAATTGCCCATTCTTTCATGAATTCAAATTCAAATCAAAATTAATCACAGCCTTGCACATTTTCACAATAAGATGAATTGAAAGAAAGACAACTTTCATTAGCTGGAATTGAAATATATGCAACATAACTAAAGCATGAAAATTAAAATGAAAAACTAACCTATGGTTGAGAATTATACACCCCCCAAACTTGAGAGATGCATTGTCCTCAATTCATGATCCTAGAATGAACTAAAAATGAAAATACAATGAAAATTAAAATTAAAATAAAATAAAAACAAAAAGAAAGGACCGGGACTACCTCATGAATCGGACTCTGTGGCGTCCTCGTCGTGGAGCTGGGGCTATGATGACTGCCCGAAGCAAGCTCGTCTGTGGGAATAAAAGTCGAATTGAGACGAAATTTGAAATGAACGGTTAAAATTATAAGATCTATCCAATGAGAGGCATGGATTAAGATAATGATGATAAAATCAAGTAATTAATGACATGATTTAAAGGTTATTGCATTAGCTCAAAGGAGCATGAGATAGGTGGCATGGAATGGACGTCCAAACTAGCCCCTAAAGTGGATTTTTGTGAAATATTTTTTAATAAAATATATGCCCAAAGTCAACTATGGATTAAGGGGATTAAATGTGCATTAAATTGGAGTGGAAATTTACGGCTAAAGGCGTCAGATCTGGACCATAGAGATGTGATCAATTAATGGACAGCAATGGAGCATGGGAGAGAGGTGCACGGTCAAGCAGCTTTTGGAATTTTTAATAATTTTTTTAATAGCTAAAATGACCCCTAATTAAGATATTTACCTAGGGTAATTAAACACCCATTAATTAAAGTGAAAATTTGGTGGAAAATTCGTGCAAAAGCTGCTGCAAGTGGACCCCACCAAAATGGACAGCAAGTGCACAGCAGGAGACATCGACGGTTAGGCTGCTGTATTTGATTTTTTTAATTTTCTTAAATAAGTTAAATTGACCCCTAAGTAGGCTATTACCTAGGGTGTGTAATTATCCATTAATTAAATTAAATTAGGTGTGGAAAAATCGTGCAAGAGCTGATGCAAGTGGACAGCTTTATCTAAAAGCTGGATAAGGCTGTGGAAAAAAATCCGAAAAAATATTAAATGATTAAATATGTGGCTGAAAATTTTTTTGAAAACTATAGGATAAATTTTCAAAACTTTACCCTCCATTTTGGGTCGAAATTGTAAAGGAAAAATTGAAAAATAAATACTTATATAAGCAGGCAGTGTGGACGTTCCAGATTTCTGTTTGGGAGAGAAAAAAAGAAAGAAATCAAAGGGGCAGTGGCTGGAACGATCTAAGGGATGAAACCATGAAGAAATTAAGGGTATTTCAAGTTCTCAAGGGATGGTTCACCAATTAATCAAGTAAGTATATGATTATTTTGATTTTATGTTTCAAATCTGGAAATTATATGATGTTGTAAACTAAAATATGGACGGAAGAGTAAATGGATGAATTTTAGCATGTAAATTTTTAAGAATAATAATTATGTGGTAATTAAGTAATGACCCATTTTTCAGCTTAAAATAATAATTATTTTGCAAATTAAAAATCTGAGAAAATTAGCCCAAACAGGGTAAAACGGGTGACAGGATCAGCTGTAGAAAATAATTTTTCATAATTTTTATACAAGGATTTTTCGACTGATAATTTTAAATGATATATAATATATATTGAAGATAATATAAAAAAATTAAAAATTATGTTTTAATGGGTATAGATATACCCCATAATTAACGTCACTCAGGCTGTCTGAAAATGGATTCTGCTATCCAGAATGGTAAAAATACCAAAATAAATATAAATGATTATTTTTTTATGCTGAATATATTTATTTTGATTAATTAATATAGTTATGAAGGTATTTTAGAAATTTCAGATAAAAAATACTTGATTTGATATTAATTCAAGATTTTGAGATTTCAGTACGCCTGATTTCAGCATATGTGGATAGTTGGAGAAAAAAATCAAAAAGAAATATGAAACCTATGTACAAATGACCCAAATTTATATATATGTTAATAGAATAAAGTTTGGAGGAAAAGTTGGATTAATTGCTGAAAATTCGGATTTATAAAACTGTTTAGGGTTATGTGTTAAGAAACATGTTAAACGTGTGAAAAATGGGTTCCAAAGTTGCAGTTTTGGAAACCTATGATTAGTGGATTTAAATCCCATAAAAATACCCTAAACAAAGTGGTAATTAGAGATAATTATCATTCTGAATTAGTAACCAAATTTCCGACTTGGAAAATTTTATGAAATGCCTCATATATGTGTTGCCAAATGGGCATTTGTGAAAGGATAAACATGCATAGGTGATAAATAATTTATGTAATGTGATTTTGTGAAAAAATGCATAAAAATATGATAAATTTTATGAATATATTGCTGTTTAGAATTACATGATTTTAATCTCAAACTTTGAGATTAATTAATGAGGCTTAAGGCAACAACAGGTGATTAAAATGAGCAACGATGTGTGAAAAATGAAAAATAATCATGTTATAAAAAAAAAAGAAAAAGGAGATTTGATTTATGAAAAAGATTTGTTTTGCTAGATCTTGATAATTAAATAATAAATGATGATTTGGAAATAGTTTATATGTTTTGAAATGATATTCGAAAAGTTTTGATTTCCTTTAGATAAGGAAATCTATATTGAAACTATTTTGAAAAAAATGTTTATACGGATGTGTTGAAAGGGATTTAAGGATGACTAAACTCCTATGTTGATTTCATAAAATGGTTTAATTTTGAAAATTCAAAGGTTTCGAAATTCTTTTATAAGGATTTTAAGATATATTATTTTTCAAACATTTCAAATGTTTATCAAAATATTTTACTTAAAATGTTTCTAAAAGAATTTAAGGAAAGTCATCCTAAAATTTGATTTCAAATAACAACTTGTTAAAGTGGGTGCGCACGCTTACAAGTTGACACGGACTGCGGTTTATGATGTGTTTTTAAAAATAATTTTTAAAGATACAGACTTCGGTCTAAGATTTTTTATGTTATGGATGCAGACAGAGGTCTGTATCCCAGTTTAAAAGGACATAGGCTGCGGTCTGTCATAATAATGTTCTTTTCATGATAATGTTTTGGGACATATAAATGTCCTCATGAAAAAGGTGTTCAAGATATTTATAAAAAAAGTGTTCAAGGAAGTCTTGCCCTAATGATAAAATTCTTGCTTACTGAGTTGTCACTCACGTTTTGTTTTTCCAACCCTTAGACACGTACCAAGGAAACTCAGAAGGTTGCGAACCTAAGACAAGAAGAAAAGTACGTGATGATAGCCATAAAGGCTATAAGGAATGGAAAAGCATGAATATGCTAAGGTAAGCTAATTGTGTATATGAACTTAGTTAGAATTCTAAGTTCCATGTTTACGTGTATATGAACTTAGTTAGAATTCTAAGTTCTATATTTATGTGTATAGGAACTTAGTGAGAATTCTAAGTTTCATGTGAGTCAATGACTAAATGTATACAAGTATGATGTAATCCAATGCTCGTATGAAATGTAAATGTTATTATAGGAAAGCATGATGAGCACTATGAAAGAATTATGAGATGCAAAATGTGATGTGCTTATTTAGGCATGAAAGGATGCTATGAATGAGATGATGAAATTTATTACAAGTGTATTGCCGCTTGTATGATGTATGATGTTGATTTTAAAGAAATGATTGATGAATAATGGTGTGAAATGTAAAGATATGAATGAGTGATGCACAATGTGAAGAAAATGATGATGAAGAAATCGAAAAAAAATTTGGACGAGATCCAATTAAGAACCCGCCGCGTGATTAGGGCAACAATCCTGATTCACATTTACCAATCAATAAGATCTTGAGGTAAGAAGTGTCATCTTGGTTTGGGGCGCCATAGCTGCCTGGAGAGATAGAGAATAGCTGCTCATCCGAAAACACTTCCCGAATTTGCTCCATATCATGAGCTAACTAGGGTCCTTCGAGGCAGGTAGATGGTCAGTGACTTGATTTTCAGATCCATCAGATCAAGCATGGTTTTGAATCTTTTTTCTTGATCAGATATTTGATGGCTGAATGGTCTATGTAAACGATCACCTTAGTGCCCACCAGATATGTTCTGAATTTGTCGAATGCAAATACGACTGCTAGCAATTCCTTTTCGGTTGTAGTGTAATTCATTTGTGCCTCATTCAAGGTTTTACTAACGTAGTAGAAGGAATGGAATGTTGGAAATATGTGGAAAATAAGCTAAATCTATATTTTGATGATTAACAAATCAATTTGAGTAAGTCTTGGCTACTAACATGTTTGTGGAAGTGTTTAAAGGATATACATTTGAAGAAAATAGAATATGGAAGGATAAGTCGATTTCCAAGTCGACTCAGGCATCGACTTAAGGCCAAGTCGATCCCCAAGTCGACTTCAAGGCGTCGATTCCTTTCAGAGTTCAAAACGGGGAGCAGAGCTGACGAAGTCGCAAACGAAGTCGACTCCGCATGCGACTTGGGCGAAGTCGCAGACCAAGTCGACTCCAGCATCGACTTCAAAATGACGATTCCTTCCAGAGTTGAAGTCAAGACTCCGAAGTGCCGGAGTCGCACCCCAAGTCGACTTCACTTGCGACTTGAGTTGAAGTCGCAGGCCAAGTCGACTCCAGTAGCGACTTGGAGGCGTTGTTTTCTGTCCAGACTTGAAACCGAGAATTGGGGGCACTGAAGTCGCAGACCAAGTCGACTCAGCATGCGACTTGGGCGAAGTTGCAGACAAAGTCGACTTCGGCATCGACTTCGATCGGGCAGAAGAAAAAATTTCAGAAGACAAATGGGGAATAGAATGATTTCAAGACAAACTTGTATGAAGATGAAGATCAGTCAACCTAGATGCTCAAACTGAAAACTAAGCCAAGTCCAAAGAAAGCAAGATGCATAAACTCAACCATTCAAATCAAAGAACTTGCTCATGAATACAAGAATCAAGACTCATGGATTTAAAGCTTGCAAAACATGGAGCCAAAGGAAACAAGCTAAAGAGAACACAATGACTCAAAGAAGAACTCAATCAGGGAAGAACAACAAAAGGCATGAAGAAACCCAAGCAGAACTAAAGCATTCCAAAGATTTCAAGTTCGTCAAGCTAACTGACGAGGTGAAGTCGCACACCGAAGTCGACTCCACCTGCGACTTGGGTCAAGTCGATGACCAAGTCGACCCAGCAAGAACTTGAAGTTGCTACGAAAGGCGAAGTTGCACCCGAAGTCGACTCCATCTGCGACTTGGGCGAAGTCGCACCCGAAGTCGACTCCACCTGCGACTTGGGTCGCAACGGTCGAAAATTATTCAAATGTTGGCGCATTAAATGCGCGCCACCTACCTTCAAACGTTCGGATTCCCTCGACAATTATAAAAGGCATTCAATGTGAACGAGGGAAGTAGCTGAGATTCGTTAACTGTTCATAACTCCTATCTCTAAAGAGCTTCAAGTGATCAAGCCAATCCTTAAAAGAAGAACTTTGCTTCAAACTGCAAGAGCTTAACTGCTGATTCTTCAAAGCCAACTCAACAAGTTCTTCTCTACGCCAAAACTGCATCTACACAACAGTAACGTGTAGATTCTTTTTGTTATTCTTAATTGTTGTATTGAACTTGATTTAGTTAGGATAACTAAGATCAAGTGTAAGCAAAGTAGCGTGTGATTGGAGTGGAACTCATCACCTACTTGTGCTGTGATTTGTTGATGCCCCCTAGAGCTAGAATCTAGAAGAGAGCAGTGGCTCTAGTTGTATTTGTGAAATACAATAGTGGAACCCAAGTCACAAGGGGTGTGAGCTTGGAAGAGTGGAGTAGGGAGGTTGCCCGAACCACTATAAAATCTTGTGTGTTGATTTATATTTCTGCTCTCTACATTATATTGCTTTCCATTTCGTTTCTTCATTAAGGGGACTAGATTAATCTGGGGTAAAGTTTCTGTTTAAGTTTAAAGTTTTTAAATACCCAATTCACCCCTCCCCTCTTGGGTAATTGCCATTAACTCGGGACCAACAAGTGGTATCAGAGAAGGTCTTTGAGTTAAACTAAAGAGATTCATTGATATGGCATCCCAATCGACTTCCGTTCCCGCATTTGCCGAGGGCCAATCATTTACTAGGCCACCATTGTTTGATGGGAACAATTTCGGCTATTGGAAGCTTCTTATGAAGCAACTCATTATGGCTACCGATATGGACTCTTGGATTGCAATACAAGACGGTGTAATCTTGCCAACTGATGAAAGTGCTTCCAAATGGACCGAAGAGGAAGTAAGAACTGTAAAGAGCAATGCTAAAGCTATGAACTCACTATTTTGTGCTCTTACAGCTTCTGAATATGATAGAGTATCCTCTTGCCTAACCGCTAAAGAAATATGGGATACTTTAACATCTATTTATGAAGGAACCTCTCAAGTCCAAGGGACTAGGAGGAATATTTTGATAGGAGAATTGGAAAGCTTCAAAATGTTAGAAACAGAAAATATTTCTGAGATGTTTGCTAGATTTTCTAAAATTACTAACGCTTTGAAAGGTCTTGGAAAGGCTATCTCTGAATCTGAACAGGTTATGAAGATACTAAGGGCGCTACCTGATTCATGGACTCCAAAGATTACGGCAATAGAAGAAGCCAAAGACCTAAATACTTTAAAGCTAGAAGATCTTATTAGCTCACTAATGTCACATGAGCTAATTAAGAAAAGAAATGAAGATAATCACAAAGGGAAGAAAGCTATTGCACTAAAGGCCACCCACAACTCAGAAGAATCTACCTCCTCATCTCACAACGATGATGAAAATATAGCACTACTCACTCGCAAATTTTGAAAGTTTGTGAGAAAAGAAAGGAACTTCAAAGACTTCAAAGAAAGACCACGAAGAGAGAAGAAGAAGGAGCCAACAAAGTGCTATAGATGCGGTGGGATGGGACATATGCAAGCTCAATGTCCTACGCCGGAAGAGAAATCAAAAGATCAACAAGAAAGGAGGGAAAGACATGAAAACAGAAAATACCAAAGGCCAAAGGGAAGAGGCATGTACGTCAATGAAGAAACTTCATCAACAAGCAGCTCCTCAACCGACGAATTTGAGGCGGCAAATTGTGCTAGAATATGCTGCATGGCATGGATCGAACAAGAAGAAAATTTATTGTGTTTGAACACAACGAAAGTTTTGGAAGAACAAACCATTTCAACAAAGTGCACAAGCAATGAAGAGGTAACTTCCAAACTTTGTCATTCTCAATCCAGTTATTCTTCTTTTCAAGAATGCCTCAAATGTGTTGAATTAGAAGAATTACAACTTGCGTATGATTCATTATATGAGGAAATCAAAAAGCTAGGAAACAAGTTGTCATTGAAGAGAAAACAATGTAACTCCGTTATTATTGTAAATGGAAAACTAGCTGAAAGATCATCAAAATTGAAAGATGAAAATGAATTGCTTTTGAAAGAAGTAGAGAAACTGAAAAAGGAGAATGAATCCTTAAATGAATCATTAGCTAAGTTCTCTAATCCAGAAGAAAATGTAAAAATGTTTCTGAACATGACCGCTCGAACAAATAAAAGAGGTCTTGGATATTATACATTTGAGTAAAAAGAAAGTGGCAAATCGAATGTGCCAATACTTGGGAATAATCAAATCAAAAATGCACCTATATACAAGCCAAAAAGGAAAAATGTTATGTGGACTAGAAGGCCAACGTTTGAACCATTACATACTTGGAGGCCTACTCCTAGATTACCAATGGCTTGCAATTTCTGCAATAAAATGGGTCATAAAGCCTACAAATGTAACTTTAAGAAACTGTACAACCATGGTGCAAAACTAGTTTGGGTTCCAAGAAATACAAGATTTGGGATTTCTAAGTTAGAGCAACAAAGATTGAATCATATTACTAACCCAAATGGACCCATAAAATGGGTACCAAAGAGATAAGATCTACTTGTTTATTTTTCAGATATGTTTCAAAGCAAAGGCAAACAACGTGTGGTTCATGGATAGCGGTTGTTCAAGGCATATGACCGGAGAAAGAAGTTTATTTCATAAACTTAAGCCTTGCAACGATGGAACGGTTGCCTTTGGTAATAAAGAGAAAGGTAAAATCAAAGGTAAAGAAAATATATATAGTATTTCAAATGCATGCATGGAAGATGTTTTGTTTGTTGAAGGACTCAAGTACAATCTAATGAGCATTAGTCAATTATGTGACAAAGGATACAAGGTTGTGTTTGAATCATCTATATGTAATGTATTTGATGGAGAACATATCATGTTTAGTGGAAAAAGACATGAAAATATATATTTGGTTTCACTTGATGAACTAGATGGTCAATGTCTAATGGCCATTGATAATGATCCATGGGTTTGGCATAAAAGGCTTGGGCATATAAACATGGGAAATATAAAGACCCTATGGAAGAAGAGTTTGGTAGAAGGCTTGCCAAAGTTGAAATATGACAAAGACAAAATTTGCAAGACATGTCAATTATCAAAACAACCTAAAATGCCTTTCTCTACCAAGAAGGAAATTTCCACCACTAGGCCACTTGAATTGCTACACATGGATCTATATGGGCCATCCGACATTTTAACCATTGGTGGAAAGAAATATGTGTTTGTAATTGTTGATGATTTTTCAAGATTCATATGAATAATTCTCTTAGCTAGCAAAGATGAAGCCTTCTCTATGTTTGCAACTTTTGTAAATTTGGTGCAAAATGAAAAACAAAGTACTATTATGACTATAAGAAGTGATCATGGTGGAGAATTTGAAAATAAACGATTCATAAAATTATGCAATGAAAAAGGAATTCATGACACATTTTCTGCACCAAGGACTCCACAACAAAATGGAGTGGTTGAAAGGAAAAACAGAATTATACAAGAGATGGCTAGAACAATGCTAAATGAGAGTAAATTATCCAAGAAATTTTGGGGTGAAGCTGTAAGTACAGCTTGTCATGTGTTGAACCGTGTTACCATTAGAGCAATCTTGAAAAAGACCCCATATGAGCTATGGAAAGGTAGAAAACCAAATATTTCATATTTTCATGCCTTTGGTTGCACATGCTATGTTTTGAACAATGGAAAAACCAACTTAGGAAAACTAGATGCTAAAAGTGATGAAGCAATATTCCTTGGTTACTCATCAAATAGCAAAGCATATAGAGTATTCAATAAACGAAACCAAGTTGTAGAAGAGTCCATACATGTTGTTTTTTATGAAACTAACCCATGCTTCAAAAGAAAAGATGATTTAAGTGATGCAGATGATATAGCAAGTAGTCTTGAAAAACTGCATGTGGAAAAGCAAGAAGATTTCATAGAGGAAAGGGTAAGTGAAGGTAATAATTCCTACAAACCTCCAACTGATTTAAAATTCAAACATGCTCATCCAATTGAACAAGTTATAGGGAATGTATATGAAGGTGTAAAAACTAGAAGATCAAGACAAAATGTTTGTGGACAATATGCTTTTGTATCTAAGATTGAACCATCCAATATTGATCAAGCTCTTGATGATGAAAACTGTATTATAGCAATGCAAGAAGAGCTAAATCAATTTGAAAGAAACCAAGTTTGGCACCTTGTTCCTAGACCAAACGATTGTATTGTTATTGGTACCAAGTGGGTCTTTAGGAACAAATTAGATGAAAGTGGACTTGTAGTGAGAAACAAAGCTAGACTTGTGGCAAAAGGATACTCACAAGAAGAAGGAATAGATTTTGAGGAATCCTATACCCCGGTTGCTAGATTGGAAGCAATTCGCATCTTATTAGCTTTTGCATCTCACATGAACTTTAAATTGTTTCAAATGGATGTTAAAAGTGCATTTTTAAATGGATATATAAATGAAGAGGTGTATGTTGAACAACCACCTGGATTTGAGGAAAAAGATCAATCTCAATTTGTGTACAAGTTAACCAAAGCACTATATGGATTAAAACAAGCTCCAAGGGCTTGGTATGATAGATTAAGCAAATTTCTGATTGATCATGATTTTCAAAAGGGAAAGGTAGACACCACTTTGTTTATCAAGTATAAAGAAAAGAATATATTGATTATTCAAATTTATGTTGATGATATTATTTTTGGTGCTACTAATGAGATTCTTTGTCAAGAATTTTCTGAACTTATGCAGAAAGAAT
This sequence comes from Annona cherimola, assembly GCA_030490835.1. NCBI lineage: Eukaryota > Viridiplantae > Streptophyta > Magnoliopsida > Magnoliales > Annonaceae > Annona > Annona cherimola. The sequence goes on along the minus strand of CM059976.1, from coordinate 35,417,140 downwards.
TTGAGATGAGCATGATGGGAGAGCTAAATTTCTTCCTTTGACTACAAATTAAGCAACTAAATGAAGGAATTTTCATTAACCAGTCCAAGTATATCAAAGAAATGCTGAAGAAGTTTGACATGGAGAATAGCAAAGGGGCATACACGCCTATAAGCTCAACAATCAAAATCGACAAAGATGAGAAAGGAAAAATAATTGATTTGAAATTGTATAGAAGCATGATAGGTTCTTTATTGTATTTAACTACTTCTAGGCCTGATATATTGTTTAGTGTGTGTATGTGCTCTAGATTTCAGTCATGTCCAAAAGAATCACACTTGTTATCTGTGAAAAGAATTTTCAGATATTTAGTAGACATTACCAATATAGGACTTTGGTATCCAAAGGGCTCTAATTTTGATCTAATCGGCTACTCGGATGCGGATTTTTCCGGTTACAAAGTAGATAGAAAAAGCACTAGTGGAACATGTCAATTTCTTGGAAACATGTTGGTTTCATGGTTTTCAAGAAAGCAAACTAGTGTTGCTCTATCTACGGCGGAAGCCGAATACATTGCCGCCGGGAGTTGTTGTGCCCAATTACTTTGGATGAAACAACAACTTAAGGACTATGGCATGGATTTTAAAGATATACCTATTAGATGTGATAATACTAGTGCCATCTGCTTAACTAAAAATCCAGTATTGCATTCTAGGACCAAACATATAGACCTTAGACACCATTTTATTAGAGAACATGTAGAAAATCATGACATATGTTTGGAATATGTAAGAACAGAAGATCAAATTGCAGATATATTCACAAAACCTCTAGCAAAAGAACCATTTTATAAGATTAGAAATGACATGGGAATGATTGAATTAACTTAGCACAAACTGAGGGGGAGCACCTGTTTAGGGGGAGCAACCCCACCTGTCTCTAACTTTACCCTCTAATTTTTTATATATTGACAAAAAGGGGGAGAAGAGATCGGGATTTGAGTCTAAATGATTTGAGTCTAATTTTTGAGTATAAGCTTTTATGAGTACAAGCTTTTATGATTGTTTTTAAAGTTTTCTGGATAAATGTTTCAACTTGATTGATTGCAAGAATATTAGCATGTTTTTAAGCAATTGAAAGGTATACACTCAAATCGGTTTTGTCAATCATCAAAAAGGGGGAGATTGTTGGAAATATGTGGAAAATAAGCGAAATCTATGTTTTGATGATTAACAAATCAATTTGAGTAAGTTTTGGCTACTAACATGTGTGTGGAAGTGTTTAAAGGATATACATTTGAAGAAAATAGAGCATGGAAGGATAAGTCGATTTCCAAGTCGACTAAGGCATCGACTTAAGGCCAAGTCGATCCCCAAGTCGACTCCAATATCAACTTCAAGGCGTCGATTCCTTCCAGAGTTGAAAACGGGGAGCAAAGCTGACGAAGTCGCAAACGAAGTCGACTCCGCATGCGACTTGGGCGAAGTCGCAGACCAAGTCGACTCCAGCATCGCCTTCAAAATGACGATTCCTTCCAGAGTTGAAGTCAAGACTCCGAAGTGCTGGAGTCGCACCCCAAGTCGACTTCACTTGCGACTTGAGGTGAAGTCGCAGGCCAAGTCGACTCCAGTAGCGACTTGGAGGCGTCGTTTTCTGTCCAGAGTTGAAACTGAGAACTGGGGGCACTGAAGTCGCAGACCAAGTCGACTCAGCATTCGACTTGGGCGAAGTCGCAGACAAAGTCGACTCCGGCATCGACTTTGATCGGGCAGAAGAAAAAATTTCAGAAGACAAATGGGGAATAGAATGATTTCAAGATAAACTTGTATGAAGATGAAGATCAAGTCAACCTAGATGCTCAAACTGAAAACTAATCCAAGTCCAAAGAAAGCAAGATGCATAAACTCAACCATTCAAATCAAAGAACTTGCTCATGAATACAAGAATCAAGACTCATGGATTTAAAGCTTGCAAAACATGGAGCCAAAGGAAACAAGCTAAAGAGAAGACAATGACTCAAAGAAGAACTCAACAGGGAAGAACAACAAAAGGCATGAAGAAACCCAAGCAGAACTAAAGCATTCCAAAGATTTCAAGTTCGTCAAGCTAACTGACGAGGTGAAGTCGCACACCGAAGTCGACTCCACCTGCGACTTGGGTCAAGTCGATGACCAAGTCGACCCAGCAAGAACTTGAAGTTGCTACGAAAGGCGAAGTCGCACCCGAAGTCGACTCCATCTGCGACTTGGGCGAAGTCGCACCCGAAGTCGACTCCACCTGCGACTTGGGTCGCAACGGTCGAAAATTATTCGAACGTTGGCGCATTAAATGCGCGCCACCTACCTTCAAACGTTCGGATTCCCTCCACAATTATAAAAGGCATTCAATGCGAACGAGGGAAGTAGCTGAGATTCATTAACTGTTCATAACTCCTATCTCTAAAGAGCTTCAAGTGATCAAGCCAATCCTTAAAAGAAGAACTTTGCTTCAAACTGCAAGAGCTTAACTGCTGATTCTTCAAAGCCAACTCAACAAGTTCTTCTCTACACCAAAACTGCATCTACACAACAGTAACGTGTAGATTCTTTTTGTTATTCTTAATTGTTGTATTGAACTTGATTTAGTTAGGATAACTAAGATCAAGTGTAAGCAAAGTAGCGTGTGATTGGAGTGGAACTCATCACCTACTTGTGCTGTGATTTGTTGATGCCCCCTAGAGCTAGAATCTAGAAGAGAGCAGTGGCTCTAGTTGTATTTGTGAAATACAATAGTGGAACCCAAGTCACAAGTGGTGTGAGCTTGGAAGAGTGGAGTAGGGAGGTTGCCCGAACCACTATAAAATCTTGTGTGTTGATTTATATTTCTGCTCTCTACATTATATTGCTTTCCATTTCGTTTCTTCATTAAGGGGACTAGATTAATCTGGGGTAAAGTTTCTGTTTAAGTTTAAAATTTTTAAATACTCAATTCACCCCTCCCCTCTTGGGTAATTGCCATTAACTCGGGACCAACATGGAAGACCTTATTTTTTTGCTGTCCTAATACTACTCCCACTGCATAGTCATTTGCATCGCACATTAATTCGAATGGAAAATTTCATTCTAGAGAGATAATGATCAGTGCAGATATTAGTTTCTTTTTCAGCTCCTGGAATGCTTCCATGCATTCGCCGGTGAATTCGAATAGTGTATCTTTTTCGAGCAGCGAACATAATGGCTTAGCTATCTTTGAGAAGTTTTTTATGAGTCGTCTATAAAATTCTACATGTCCCAGAAAACTGCAAATGCCCTTGACTAAGGTGGGTGGAGGCAGTTTCTTGATCGTCTCGATTTTAGCCTTGTCCACTTCGATTCCCAGTTTAGAGACCCTATGACCAAGTACGATGCCCTCTTGCACCATAAAATGACACTTTTCCCAGTTAAGAACCAAGTTCGTATCCTCACATCATTGGAGCATCTTTGATAAGTTCGTTAAGCATTCGTCATAGGAGTTCCCGAATACCGAGAAATCGTCCAAGAATACTTCCAGAAAATCTTCCACCATGTCCGTGAAAATGGCCATCATACATCTTTGAAATGTGCCTGGAGCACTGCATAGGCCAAACGTCATTCTCCTGAATGCGAATGTGCCATAAGGACATGTGAATGTGGTTTTTTCTTGGTCTTCTGGTGTTATCATAATCTGGTGATAACCTGAATAGCCATCCATAAAGTAGTAGAATTCGCGTCCTGCTAACCTGTCCAGCATCTAATCAATGAATGAAAGTGGGAAATGATCCTTTCGAGTAGCTTTATTCAACTTGCGGTAGTCCATGCAAACTCGCCAACCAGTAACTGTTCTGGTCGGGATTAGCTCGTTGTTTTCGTTGGAGACGATTGTCATGCCACCTTTCTTTGGGACGCACTACACCGTGCGGACCCAAGAACTGTCGAAGATCGGGTATATCATGCCTGCATCTAGCCATTTGATGATCTCTTTTTAACTACTTCTTTCATGATTGGATTTAGTCTTCTCTATGCTTCGATAGATGGCCTGGAATTCTCTTCTACTTGAATTTTGTGCATGCAAAAGGATGGGCCGATGCCTCTGATGTCTGCTATGGTCCATCCTATGGCCTTTTCGTGACCTCTGAGTACTTTGAGCAGTTTTTCTTCTTGCACAGTATCAAGTGCAGCAGAAATAATCATTGGGAGTGAGGATTCTACTCCCAAGAAGGCATATCTGAGGTGTTTTGGTAAAGGTTTCAGCTCCAGGATAGGCGGCTCTTCAATTGACGGCTTCAATTGAAAGACTCTGATTTGAGCTCTAGCAATTCAAATTTCTGCAGGTATTGTGGGAATGTCGGAGGTTGCTGCAGATAATGTATCATCTCTGCTAAATTTTCATCAGATTCATTGCCTCGCCCAACGAGTGATGCTTCTAGGATGTCCCTGAAAGCTTAAATTTGGAATTCAGCTTACACTGCTAAATCCACCAAGTCGATCATTAGGCATTCCTCTGGGTCATTTGGTAGTTGTATTGCCTTGAACATGCTAAAAGTAACGTGTTCGCTCTGAACCCGCATAGTTAGCTCTCCAACCTGCACATTGATGATGGCTTTCCCCGTTGCGAGGAAAGGTCGACTCAGAATAATTAGCACGTCTCGATCCTCTTCGAAATCCAGGATAATAAAATCTGCCGGAAAGATGAATTTGTCTACCTTGACACCATCTGGATATGTGATGGATCGATCCACTAGCTGTAGTGTCACGGTGGTAGGTCAAGCTTCCCCTAGGCTCAATTTTCTAAAAATGGACTTGGGCATGAGATTAATGCTCGCTCCCAAGTTGCATAGGGCACGCCCGAAGTACTGGTCTCCAATTGTGCACGGGATTGTGAAACTCCCTGGGTCCTTGAGTTTAGGAGGTAGTTTCCTCTGCACTCTCGCACTAGTTTTCTCTGTTAGCACCACTGTCTCGAATTCCATTAATCGCCTTTTCTTTGATAGCACATCTTTCATGAATTTGGCGTAGCTCAGCATCTGTTCCAAGGCTTCGACGAGAGGTATATTAATGTGCAACTGCTTTAGTACCTCAAGAAATTTCTTGAATTGTTCCTCCTTTTTAGACTTATCAAATCGCTGAGGAAATGGAGGAGGTAGCCTTGAATTAGTGGTGATTTTAGTGTCCGGTTGCCTTCGGGTTACGACTGGTTCTTTTGGTTCCTGTGATTACTGAATCAAAGGATTAGTGGGTTCAGTCGCCGATTCAGATGGTGTTGCATCGGGCAACTGCTTTCCACTACACAATGTGACTGCTTGGACCTGTTCTTTACCTTTTCCTTTCGGGTTTTTCTTAGTGTCTCTCGACAATGATCCTTGAGGTCAGTTGTTCAGGGCTGAGGCCAGTTGGCCTATCTAAGCTTCCAAGTTCCTATTTATCGTGATCTAGGATTGCATAAATCGCATGAAGAGATTTTCCAGATTTGATTTCTTTTCTTCTCGCGGTGGTGGATTGAACTATATTGATCTTGCAGGCTATTGCTGCAGCTGCTGCTGCGGAAATTCAAGCGGCTGATTCGGTCTTATTTGGTTGTTCTATGAGAAATTAGGATGATTTCTCTAACCTAAGTTGTAGTTGTTTCCATACTGATTAGTTGGGTTTCTCTGAAAATTTTTCACGTAATTAAGGGACTCGGGGTTGGAGGCACATTCATTACTAGGATGGCCGAATTCACCACACCACGTGCAAATGTCTATTGTTGTCGACTGCTGTGGTTTAGTCGCTCCTAATGCACTGATGTTGGCTGGCCTGGACAGGTTCTGAATTTGCCGAGATAAAGCGTCGATGTGGGCCTTTATCGATGAAACCGCATCTAGCTGAAGTAGACCCGCACCTCGGCTTCTATCTGATTGCAGTTGATAATTGTTGGCCGCCATGTTTTCGAGCAAGGTGTATGATTCCCGATAGTTTTTCCCTAGCAGAGATTCGTTCGATGAAGAATCCACCATGTGACGGGTGGAATCCAAGATACCGTTATAAAAAAATTAAATTTGGACCCACAGTTGAATTCCATGATGCGGGCATTTTCGGAGCAGGTCTTTGAAGCGATCCCATGCCTCCGATAAGGTCTCCTCACCGTGTTGCTTGAACGAAACTATATCCATTCTCAGCTTGGCTAACTTGGCAGGCGGGAAGTATTTTTTTAGAAATTTCTGAGCCAAGTCATTCCATGTGTTGACGAAGTTTGGTGGCAAAGACTCTAGCCACTCTAAAGCTTGATCATGCAAAGAAAATGGAAACGTTCGAAGTCGCATTGCCTCGTCAGAGACTCCATTCTGCTTGAAAGTGTTCATAATTTACAAAAAATTCTGCAGATGGCGGTGCGGATCTTCAAATGCAAGACCTCTAAACTGCCCAATAAGCTGGAGCATCTGGAAAATTACCAGCTTGATCTCAAAGTTGTTGGTGTCAATCGGAGGAGGTGCAATGCTAGTCTGAACAACATTTTGGCCAAGCACAATCAGATCCCAAATGGGTTGATCCAAATCATCTTGAGGTGGATGATTCGAGGTCTCGATCCTCTAGTTTCTCTGCTGATTGGCATGAACCTTCTCGTCCTGGTTCTCGATGTGCTCCATCGTATGCTGTTGGTTTCTGGCCTCCTTGCTCTTTCGATGCCTTCTCAAATAGGTTCTTTCGGATTTTGGATCAAAAGGGATGACAACTCATTTTCGGCTCTGCCTCGGCACATGCAATATGAGATAACTCTACAAAAACTAATAAAATTGAACTAACAGAAAGAAAAAAATTTCTAAGCTAAAAGAAATTATGAAAATAAGCTATTTTACAGAATTATACAAGAAAGCAATAAAACTAAAAATAATTGGCTAAACAAGTTCCCCGACAACGGTGCCCAAAACTTGACGAGCTGCGTATATGTCAGTTAAAATGCTCGCTATTTACGCAAGTATATGTGTCGTGTCAAGTAATAAAGAGTGAGTAGAGTATTGTTCCCACAAGGAACTGTTAACCGGAATTATTAATTAGTTTAACTACTTTCAATGGGTGGAAAATTCTGAATGTTTATGATTCGACTAGACTAACAATTGCGACAAGAAATCAGAGTAGAGATCACGAGACTACTGGATACTAAAAGCGAGTTTACTGATTAGGGATGGCAGATGGATAGATCGGAATCCTTGAATCTAAACTGTATTGTTCTGGATCTTTTTAATTGGATTGCATATGGATTTACTAGCCCAAGTTCATATATTTTTATACATGTTTTCCAAAGTATATAAAGCTAATTATGCCCTATTTAAGTGCTATGTTCCCATGCCATTAAATAAAGTGGAATTGATAAGTGCATAACTTGTATAATGACTACACAAGGTTTACTGGTATATTCCTATCCGTTAAACAACTCTCCTTACACAAAGGTCAAAACCTATGCCTTGCACATGGATCTGGCAAAGATCTTCCTCTTCCAAAGATAAATCAAGCAATTAAATCATCTTACAAGGTAGCTAATCTTGTAAAAAGCATTAAACCCACACATGCAAAGGTAAATCATACATAATCATATATAAGCTTAAATATTCATTACTAAATATTCTAAGAACCAAGAAACAATATAGTTTAGAATTCAATTCATCCTAACTATTCATCTAATGGAGGTTTAGCTCAAAGACATTATCTTAACATCCAATACATCCATATAGAAAGTATCCATAAAGACAGAGAAAGAAAATTGGAAAGAATAAGAGAAAACTATTTTCAGCGGCTTCCACCAACGGGGCTCGAATCCTTTCTTCAATCCGTACTTTAATCTTGCTTTCCACTTTTTTCTGTACTTTTGTTCGTTCTCAGGCTCTCTCTCTTCTTCTCTCCTCTCCTCGCGCTCGCGAACCCCAGGAACTATATATATAGTCCTATTTGCACAACTTACGCATTAGAATATTCGCGTACGGATGCGTACTGGCGCCTAGGCGCCAACTCTCTGTGTACTGAGCAATTTGGACACGTTCTGGAAAGCCTATGAATTCATGCACTAGCGCCTAGGTGCCAACTCCCTGGACTGCACCACCTGATTTGTGGTTTCTGACTTGGGTTTCATGTAAAAAAGTGGCGCCTAGGCACCAACTCTCTGGAATGCCCTACATGTCAACTGGAATGCCCTGCATGTCAGCTGTGTGTGCTGCAAATGGCCAAGGCGCATAGGGTGGCGCCTGGGATCCAACTCTCTGCCCCTGGATGCCTCAGCTTGCATTCAACTCGTCCGCTTTGCCTTCATGTGTCCTGTCCTTCCTACAAAAGATGGAAAAACTAAATAAATAAACTAAAAATGCCTAAATAATGCTAAAATTGCCTAAAAACTAATTAATGCTCCTAAAATGCAAAGTGGGTGAAAATTAAGCTAAATGAGTGAAAACTATGCCTAATCTCTCAAACTAACACACAAATTAAGTTTGAAATGGGTCATGATAACTCGTAAAAATACGAGTTATTAGTAGACGATGTGGATAAGATGTCGAAGCCTCAAATTGATGGTGTTATTCAATCTATTCATTCCCCCCATGCCGATACTCCCAACACATCACTGAAACATAGAAGCCCGTGAAACCCCACAACAAAGTAAAAGAGCAATCAGTGTGTGATGTGCGGAAGTTTATGGATTATTGCAGTACATTGAGTACGGACCAACGAGAGGCCATTTTTGATATGGGGTTTGGAGGTTTGCTATCGATGAAAGTACATTCTCTACAACTTGTGCTCATTAAGTGGCTAACACGACAATGGGATGAGGGCGACGAAGCTTTCCATATCATGGGCAAGCGGTTGGAGTTTACAGCATGCGATGCTAACTCATTTTGGGACTTTCAATTGGAGGTCTGAACGTTATCCCAGTGTTGGAGAAGTGTAACAAGGATCAACTGCGCATGCAATTGAAATTGGGTAAAGGAAACAATGTACTTGCTTCAAAGGTTTACAAAAACCTGGTTGTCGATGGTGAGGACTTGAAATGGTGCCGATCATTTGCGCTATATATCTATTGTGTTGTGTCCAACGACAATGGAAAAAATGGAAAATGTCTACCTACAACATGTACTCGATATTCAAAGGATTAGGTATTTCGATTAGGTTACGCATGTGGTGGACATGTGTAAGAAGTCGTTCTTACTGTATCATACGAAAAGACGAAAGTTAATCGAAGGATGTACGGTCTTAGTACAGGTAATGATTTCGTTTATTATATTTCACATCAATTCTACTCTTATTTGTAATGAATATCTTGCTTTATACATATTTGATTCTTGGAGCTCTTGCAGAATAGTGTTGCAGACCTCTCCAAGATGCATCTTAGTGTACCGCTCATTAAGAACTGGACCTCTCAAGCCTTCTTGAGATTAGACGGTATATGGGAACCGAGACATGCATTGAACAAATGCAGGTACATTTTCTCATTAATACTTGCAATTAGAATGACCTTAAGAACTTGTCTAATGTACTTCTCATTGCTTTGCAGGTCTAGGAGACAATTTATGGTGAGATCCGCAGTGGGCCAATTGAGAAGTCGTACTATGTGCCCCACGTGATCACACTACCTCTTCTAGTCCTACAAATATGGACAATGCAGATAGTAATGTGCAAGAAAGCTCATGTGCCTGGGAAGAAGGCATTGCACCCGCTGAGGTAGAGAGATTAACCAAGGAGAACGAAGCCCTACATGCCGAATTGAGGGTAATCTCAATGTTCTACTACTCTAATGTAAAAAAGTTCCATGCCTGCCAACTATAGATACTAAAATGACTAGCAACCTATGAAGCATTGCAACTATGCACGCTCACTATTATGGTTTTGTGCTTTTTTCAGGAATTAAGACAAATGCTAGATGAGGCACAATTTGTGATTAAATCGTTAGAATCACAAATCCAGGTACATCATTTTTCGTATATAATCTGAATTTGTTTATGAATGAGCCATGCACTTGAATGATAATTCGTGGAACTAGTATTCATTTAGGTGCTCGACCGTGTGATCCAGAAAATGAAACGTAGAGAGATGCATGGCGTCACCCATGGGAACATAACAAATTTAACGGTAATTGATAGTAGTATCTTGATTTCAATAACCAATCTTCATGTGTTCCAAGTAGAAATGCTAATGATATTTCAAAATCCAATACTAGGTTGGTGTAGAAGGTCTTGAGTTGGTTTCGGTAAATGTACAAGCGAGCCTTGAACCAACGAAATCGAGTGGATGCGTTCAGGAAGATATCACTGCTCCCAATGATGCATCACATGTTGTGGAACCCGTAAACATTGCTGCTATGGTTAGGTGAGGGAGTCAAAATATAAAGACCTCTAAAGTGCTAAAATCACCTTACGAAACAACATCTAAGAGAGGGAAGCCAATTACACTTAGACAACATACTCGACTGTCGGTGGCTGCTTCTAAAGCTAGAGTGGTTAGGAATTAGATTTTCTAGCTTTTGATTCATTTATGGTTTCAATGGCTGCACCATGTACTTGCATGCTATTTATTCTCCGTACTGCGAGTTTGGCTGCAAAATTTCCTTTTTCCTTATGTTCATTTACAGTATCTGTGGACTAGTTATTAAGTGAATATACACTTGTGGAATTTCTCTTGCATATCATAGAATCCAGGAAAATGTTGGAATCAACAAGATGTGAAATTTTAGTTGAGGCGATTAACAGACATTAAAGACACAATTGTCACACTTGCATTTTGTAGATCCCAACCGAAAGAGTTGGCCTACCCGTTTTTTATCAAAGACTAGTATGTTTTCAGTTCTACACAGCTAGATACTAATGGTGTATTAGATTTAATTGTATGTGTGCCATGACTTGGATGTTTATCTATACAATGAAATTCTATTTCAATGCAAAAGCATGACTTTGACGAGAGAGTTGTTCCTATCGCTTACTCCAGGGGAGAAAGTGCAAGCTCTCGTACATAGAATTATGCAAAGTCGGTTCCTCATTCATGCTGAATACAATAGTCTTTAACTTGTCATCTTCTGTTTGGCATGCAGACCATAGACACACTGACAATGCTGTACAACATGCAACAGCTACATACAACAACTGATGTGATTCGATTCTACTTTGATTCTATATTTCCAGTAAGTCATTTTAGATCATGTCATTATTTCTGAATGGATTCTCGCTGGTTGTCAATATCCATAACTTTATTGTGTTATTTTATGTTACATAGCTATATCTCATGCGCGATCCAATTGCTCCAAATTATATATATGATCCCAAGCGAAAAATGTCATGTGGGTGATACAGGATGGGTAAAGTATTAGTAAGTTCTGAATGGACTGGTCCGTAACTATGTTTCTTTTAGACCTTGAAAGTTTCCTAATGATATCTTTTCCACATTGATGCAGATTTTTGTACCAATATGCAAAGGCGATATTGGTTCGCATGTGCCATTGACACGGTTTGCGAAGAAATATTTTTATTAGACTCAATGTCAACGATTGGAGATTATGGGATAAAGATGATTAAGAATGAAGTTGTAGGTATAGTGTAATCACCATACACTATTTTTTGTTTTCATTGCATCATAACTTTTTGTATTCGGTGTAAACACATCCAGGCATCCACAATAGAGAAATATTATCGCTATGTCGGTGTGATAAAGGCAGTGTCATCGTGGGATGTTAAGCTGGCAAATGGATTGTCACACCAAACTAACAGGTCTGGTGATCTTAAAGTTATCGCAAATAACATTATGTTCAGTGTTTCTGGTTGATCATAACATTATATGCTTGGTTTACATGATAGGGTCGATTATGGTGTGCATATGTTGTGCAATATATTCTCATTTATTCCTGAAAAGACTCCAAAATATAGATCTGTACATTTCTGAATCTTTTCATATGAATGTTACGTTTGATTTATGGCTCTAATTGATGTAATCACCATATGCATTGCAGGGACAGATTGTTGAATGGCGACGATAATTTGCATTGTTTATACATAACAATAGTCTCAACGATAATTTTAAGACTATGCAATGCAAAGTATTTAAAGATTCACACATTCTACAAAACTGATTGGGTCACATTGTACAGGATTAAATGAAAGGGTTGCACCAAAAACTTCAATTAAAATTAGCTCTTTTGGGTAACTTCCTTCGTATCATTTATGTATAGTTGATTCTACTATGATGGTCCTCATTTTTTGGTCGAAACCACACGGATGTACATGCCATGAATATTATGTATTTAGGCAAATGAATAGATTTGGAAATTAGGATTTGAGAATGTTGAACAAGGTGCATGTCATATATCCTCCATATAATAGTGAAAATGCTTAATAATTCAACGTAGCAAGTCTTTCCCTAAAGACAGACGTTCAAAAAGTAGAATTAAAGGGGTATGTATCATTTTCATCTAAGCATACTAAGCACATATTGACACGAGCTTTCCAAAAAAACATGTCGTTTTTTTCTACAATAAGGGTGCAAATTACTCTCTTCAATTGTAGCTCTTTGTTAAGCCAATGGGACGCATGATGATAATTGTCATGTGCCAGTATATTAAACCTATCAGTGAGGACTTTGCATGCAATATACTTCTTATAGCTTCCAGTGATTATCTATGTAACAAAACGCCACAAATGATATATATGGGCCACAATAAAAAGCTCTGAGAATATGATGTACAATTTTTTGTATAACGGAGATGAGTAATTATACCTTATTGAACTTCACTGAGGCTGGCCCGGTGTAATACTCTATGATAGTAATAATATCTACTTCGGAGTCCTCTCAACAATGCACAAACACATTTGCCATATTAGCGGACCAATGTTGATTCAAAGAATTGCAATACCTTAAGAGTCATACTTTGTACTTATGAGTTCAACAATATCACGGACGATGTCGAATGTATATGCATCTTGAAATTCATTGTCCACGTCAAACATTTTTTTAACATACTAAGCAGTACGGTGGAGATCAACTCGAAAAGTGACTTACATATGTTCGGTAATATTAATTTGTGAATGTAGCAACCCACTCGAAAGACTTACCACTCGCTGATAAGTTGTCGTAAACTTGATTGATTATCCTCTTTACAGAGGTCAATATAGTGTATTTCACAAAGTATCATATCTACCACATATGTTAACCAGGTACCATCATGATATTGAATTGGTATAAACATCTGTACACAAGGCTAAAGAACAATCAGTGCACGCAGTGGTGTCAAAAACTGCCAAATAACTAGATATAGTGTGAGCATTCAATTACCCATTCTGCATCAATGATACAATATTGAAACATCTCCACCGATCATTCTACATCAATATCATCTAGCTTCCCAAGTAACAATCTCCTCTGCATAGGATAAAAATGAAATAGTGGCGTTCTTGAATAGTTTCAAGTAATATATATGCGAAGGGAACATTCTGAGTTGAAGTACTAACACCAACAAACGATGAGAAGTAATGACGTCGTACACCAGATATTTCCTATCGCTGATGGAAATTTTGAATAATAGTATATGCATCAACAGTATGTCACCATGCCATAGATGATAGTTACAAACTAATAAAAAGTATGATAAATGACACGTAATTAATAAAAAAAAATAAAATTACCATGTTATCAAAGCTAAACTCATGAGTTACTTACATTGGGATTGATATTACCGTTACGTGCAAAACATTTCATATCCTTCTAGGTAACGTGAGTCATTTATAACTGGAAAACCCTTGCCTAGGATTTTAAAATTAGCCAGGAACAAGTTGAAGTCAGAATTTTAACGAAATGGATGTCCAAATAATTGAAATCAATGTTGCAAATGCATTTCAAGATGAATACATACTCAGCATGCAATCTCGAGTCTCCTAATACCCACTCAAGCACTAGCATCTTCTCTACCGTGACATAGGCTAGGTTCATCTTTATCGGAGAGCAATGTCTAAATTGGTTTGGCTGCAAAATGTCGTTAATAATGAGAGCTTGATGTTGTCTAATTTTTATTTATCAATTTAAACATGTGATAAGGTTTTACAAGACATGCCTTTCTTGTGTGCATCACCGGTGCGAGCCATGATCTCCTCCAACTAAGCCAAGCATATATTAGTGGAGGCTTCTGCCGACAATCGTTCAAGCCCCATGCATAGACCATTTCAAACGAATCGTCCAAATGCATGACAACAGAATGAGTTCCTGCTTCACCATTGCCAAAAGTGGAGAGTTTTCTACCAGGTACTTGACGTGCGTTAGAACGTTGTAGAAATCTCACCCGAGCCTCAAGTTCCTATTCTATGACTCCACATTAGATAAATCATACCTAAATAGCCAAAAATAAAAATTGAGGAATTTTTTCTCTCACCACAACTCTACAGACATTCCATTAAACATGCTCAACGTGTTCTCGTACAATTTTTCCAATGTCCTAAAATAGAATGTCATGTAGTCAGATAAGATCATGAGGATAATAATTAAAAGTAAAAACAATAAAAAATAAAATAAATAGAGTAATTGTTCTGAAAATACGTAAAAGAATAAGATAATCTAGGTTGGAATATCGAATCATATTCAAAGATACATGGGAAAGGGTTAGAAATTAGAAATTTTAAGAAACTCGAAATCTAATGGCTATCTAAGAGCACAAATTAGATAAAATATCACAGTCAACCCGTTTGATACATAAACATAAGTAATTTAGTTCCTATTTGTATACCCATATAGTAAGATACGTTTTAGGTACACACAAAAAAATTTTACTTAGATGATATAAGGTAAGTTTTGAGGTCAGGATGCCTGAAATCGACTTAAGTCACTAATATATATATCGGGTCGGTTTGTTTTTTACTATAAAATTTTCTCTCTCCATGACTACCTTAATTTTAAATAGATCCTGATATAATAAATTTGAGTGCACTTAGCCTCGTTGTATTTGAGTGCCTAATTTTTAAAAAAAAAATTCTTATACAATTGTTAATCAAGTATATTTAACATGCACATCAAGTTATCATTCATTTTTTAAAATTTTTAATCTGCTCGGATTTTATAAAATCAATAGTATTTTCATATTTCACAATTTACGAAAATACCACTATTTTTAAAAAATTCAAAAAATCTAAAATTTTCAGAAAAAGTAAGACTTGAAACACATGTTAAATATACTTAATATAACAATTGTATAAAAAATTTATGAAAATATAAAAATGGTTAAAAACAGCTAGTGCAATTGATAACAACATGATTTTTAAATTATTTTGTTACATGTTCTTACATGTTAAATTTCATTATCGGTACGTCCACAAGAACAACAATGGATAGGTGGCAGCAGCAACAAACATACGAATAATATTTTTTCTTAATGAAATTCTCGCATTATCGTCTACTGATATGCCCCAATGGCAATAAATATTAAATATTTAAAACTGGTATGCAATGACATACAAATACTTACTAATTTGAATTGAAGGAAAAAAGAGCTAAACATAGATATAAACCCAGTAATAGGCTGACCATACTAATTTGAATTGAATAAAAAAAAGAAGTTAATATAGATATAAACCTCATTAACGCTGTGATCATTATTCCCGAAACTCATATTCAAAGCAATTTAATCTGCTAGAAAAAATCTATATTTCAATAATGAATCGACAAATGAACCTACAGATAGCTGTCATATTCCTACATATAAATGGAAATAATTGGATTCCTTGATTGATATTTATATGGATATAAAAAATAGGAACTAAATTACTATTCTCCACTATGTCCATAATGTTGGAAACAATTGTTGAAATCAAATGCCAAATATCCAAAGCATGTGTTTTGATGATTAACAACACAATTTGAGTAAAGTCTTAGCTACTAATATATTTTGTGCAATGTTTAAGGTTATAAAAATGAAAAAAACAAAACAGAACAGGTCAAGTCGCAACCCATGTCGACTCAGATATTGACTTGGGCCAAGTTGATTTCTTGAGTCGATTCCATCTTCAACTTCAAAGGTCATCCTCTGTCCAGAGTTGAAATTAGGAGCAAGAATTCTCGAAGTCGCAAATGAAGTCGACTCCACTTGCTAGCCATGCAGCAAATTCTTGCACAATTTGCTGCTTCAAAGTCGTCGGTTGAGGAGCTACTTGTTGATGAAGTTTCTTCATTCACGTACATTCCTCTTCCCTTAGGCCTTTGGAATTTTCAACTTTCATATCTTTCCTTCCTCTCTTGATAATCCTTTGATCTTTCTTCCGGTGTAGGACATTGAGCTTGCATATGTCCCATACCACCGCATCTATAGCACTTTGTAGCCTCCTTCTTCTTCTCTTTTCGTGGTCTCTCTTTGAAATCTTTAGAATTCTTTTCTCTTCTTACGAACTTTCGAAATTTCCGAGTTAACAATGCAACGTCTTCATCCTCATTGTAGGATGAGGAGGTGGACTCATCCGAGTTATGAGTGACTTTAAGTGCAATTACTTTCTTTTCTTTGTGGTGATTTTCATTTGTTTTCTTGATTAGCTCATGTGACATTAATGAGCTAATAAGGTTTCTAGCTTCACTGTGTTTAGGTCCTTGGCTTCTTCTATTGCAGTAATTTTTGGAGTCCATGATTTGGGTAGCGCCTTAGAATTTTCATGACTTGTTAAGATTCAAAAATTGTCTTTCCAAGACCTTTCAAAGCATTAGTAATTTTAGAGAATCTAGCAAACATTTCAGAAATATTTTTCTGTTTCTAGCATTTTAAAGTTTTCTAATTCTCCAATCAAAATATTTCTCCTTGTCCCTTGGACTTGAGAAGTTCCTTCATAGATAGATGTTAGTGTATCTCATATCTCTTTGGCAGTCAAACAAGAGGATACTCTATCATATTCAGAAGCCATAAGAGCACAAAATAATGAATTCATAGCCTTGGCGTTTCTCTTGACAATTTTTACTTCCTCATCGGTCCATTTGAAATCTCTTTCATAAATAGGCAAAGTCACACCGTCTTGGATTGCAATCCAAGAGTCCATATCTGTAGTCATGATGAGTTGTTTCATACGTAGCTTCCAATAACCAAAATTATTTCCATCAAACAATGGTGGTCTAGTAAAGGATTGGCCTTCGGCAAATGTGGGAACGGAAGTGGATTAGGATGTCATTCAAAAGATCTCTTTGGTAAAACTCAAAGACCTACTCTAATACCACTTGTTGGTCCCGAGTTAATGGAAATTATCAAAGAGGGGAGGGTGAATTGGGTATTTAAAAAATTTAAGCTCAAACAGAAACTTTACCCCGGATTAATCTAGTCCCCTTTATGAAGAAACAAATGAAAAGCAATATAGTGTAGAGAGCAGAAATAAGAATCAACAAGCAAGATTTTTATAGTGGTTCGAGCAACCTTCCCTACTCCACTCTTCCAAGCTCACACCTCTTGTGACTTGAGTTCCACTATGTATTTCAAGAATATAACTAGAGTCATTGCTCTTTCTAGATTCCAGTTCTAGGGGGCATCAACAATTCACAGCACAAGTAGGTGACGAGTTCCACTCCAATCACACATTACTTTGCTTACACTTGATCTTAGTTACCCAAACTAAATCAAGTTCAATACAACAATAAAAATGAAAAAAAGTTTCTACACGTTACTGGTGTGTAGAAGCAGATTTCGCATAGAGAAGAACTTGTAAAGCAGTCTGAAAGATTCAACGAGCAGCTCTTGGCAGTTTGAAAGCAAGGTTCTTCTTCTAGATGTTGGGTTGATTACTTAAAGCTCTTAGAGATGGGAGTTATGCTCAATCAATGAATTCTCAGCTACCCCCCTCGTTCATATTGAATGCCTTATATAATTTGCAAGGGAATCCGAACGTTTAGAAGTAGGTGGCGCGCAATTTATGCGCCAACGTTCAAAAAATTTCCGACCGTTGTGACGCAAGTCGCAGATGGAGTCGACTTCGGGTGCGACTTCGGCTCTCCACAACTTCTTCAAGTTCCAATCTGGGTCGAATTGGTCCTCGACTTGACCCAAGTCCCAAGTCGCAAATGAAGTCGACTTCGGGTGCGACTTCACTTCTTCAGCTTACTTGAAGAACTTGAAATTCTTAGAGATGACTTTGATCTCTTAATTTTCTTTAAAGTAATGTTCTTCTCTTGATTATATCTCTTTGAACTCAGTATAATCATCCTAGACTGATGTCCTTTAGCTCCGTGACTTGCAAACTTTGAATCCTTGAATCTTGAAGTATATGAAATGTGTGATCTTGATTTCCTTGATGCAACTTTGTTTGCTTTGGACTTGATTTGATCTTCATTTGGCCTAAGTGGAAAATTTGAATCCACTTGGTTTTCAAGTTCCACACTGAAGTCGAAACTGGAGTCAACTTGGTTTGTGACTTCACCCAAGTCACGTGCGGAGTCGACTTGGGATGCGACTTCCGCAGCTCTGGTTCTCGATTTCAACTCTGGAAGGAAATGACGTTTTGAAGTCGCTGCTGGAGTCGACTTGATCTGCGACTTCGGCAGCTTTGCTCCTTGATTTCAACTCTGGACAGAAAATGCCTCTTGAAGTCACCTCTTGAGTCGACTTGGGAATCGACTTGGTCTAAGTCGATGCCTAAGTGGACTTGGAAATCGACTTGACCTGTCATGCTTCATTTTCTTCAATTTTATAACCTTTAATCATTTCCACACACATATTAGTAACCAAAACTTACTCAAATTGATTTGTTAATCATCAAAACATAGACTTGACTTATTTTCCACATGTTTCCAACACAAGTCTTAGACCAAGTCGACCCAGAAGACAGACTTGGAAATTATGCATAGTAGAAGTCACACCCGAAGTCGACTCCAGCATGCGACTTAGGCGAAGTCTCACACGAAGTCAACTCTACCTGTGACTTGGAGAAATAACGTTCGAATTTTTGAACGTTGGGACATTTATTACGCGCCAACCAACTCTATAACGTTCAGAGTACCCTCCTCTATATATAGACACTCAAGCAAACGTGGAAAGATACAAGTAAGAGCTGAAAAAGAGGAAAGAAGTACTACTAAGAGTTTTAATCCACATTTCTCTACAATTAAGTGATTGATACGCTTTCAAAGGAAGAACAAACTTCAAAGTTGTTGTTTGCTTCAACAAAAAATGATTTGTTGCTTCTACAGATTCTTCCTCAAGCTGAAACTTGCTACACAAATATGTAAAGTGTAGATTTCTTCTATTTCATTCTACTATTTATTTTTGGTGCTTGGTTTAATTTTGGTGTTTCAAACCAAGCTATAGCAAAGTGGGATTGTGATTGGAGTGGAACTCATTACCTACTTGTGCTACTTGTTATATACGCCTCCTAGAGCTAGAATCTAGAAGAGAACGGAGGCTCTGGTTGTATATGCCCCCTAGAGCTAGAATCTAGAAGAGAGTGGAGACTCTAGTTGTATTCGCAGAATACATAGTGGAACTCAAGTCACAAGGAAGTGTGAGCTTGGAAGAGTGGAGTAGGAAAGGTTGCCCGAACCACTATATATTGTTGTCTCTTGTTTGGTTTGATTGCTTGCATTTTATATTTTCATTTGCACCCTCTCATTCTATTTCATAGTGCATTTCATCAAGGGGATTAAACTTACAAGGGGTTAAGCTTTTAATTATGAAAAATTTTTAAGAACCCAATTCACCCCTCCCCTCTTGGGTTTTGTCATAAACTCGGGACCAACAATTGGTATCAGAGCAGGTCTTTGAGTTTTACCAAAGAGATCTTTTGGTATGGCATCCCAATCCACTTCTGTTCCCACATTTGCCGAAGGTCAATCCTTTATTAGGCCGCCATTATTTGATGGGAACAATTTTGGATATTGGAAGCTACGTATGAAACAACTCATCATGGCTACAGATATGGACTCTTAGATTGCAATCCAAGACGGTGTGACTTTGCCTATTGATGAAAGAGCTTCCAAATGAACCGATGAGGAAGTGAAAATTTTCAAGAGCAACGCCGAGGCTATGAATTCATTATTTTGTGCTCTTACTGCTTTCGAATATGATAGAGTATCCTCTTGTTTGACTGCTAAAGAGATATCGGATACACTCACATCTATCTATGAAGGAACTTCTCAAGTCCAATGGACAAGAAGAAATATTTTGATTGGAGAATTGGAAAACTTTAGAATATTAGAAATAGAAAATATTTATGAAATATTTGCTAGATTTTCCAAGATTACTAACGCCTTGAAAGGGCTAGGAAAGGCAATTTCTGAATCTGAACAGGTCATGAAGATTCTAAGGGCACTACCCGAATCATGGACTCCAAAAATCACGGCAATAGAAGAAGCCAAGGACCTAAACACGTTGAAGTTGGAAGACCTTATTAGCTCATTAATGTCACATGAGCTAATTAAGAAAAAAAATAAGGATCACCACAAAGGCAAAAGAGTCATCACCTTGAAAGCTACACAAGACTCGGATGACACCACCTCATCATCACAAAAAGTGATGAAATTGCCTTACTTACAAAACGGTTCAGAAAATTTGTAAGGAAAAATAGAAATTTCAGAAACTTTAAAGAAAGAAATTCTAAAGAGAAAAAGAAAGTATCAACAAAATATTACCGTTGTGATGGTTCAGGACACATACAAGCCCAATGCCCAACGCCCGAAGAAACTAAAGCAAAGGAGCAAAGAAAAGATTGATGCAACAACAGAAAATTTCAAAGAAACAAAGGAAGAGGCATGTACATAAATGAAGAGAAATCTACAACATGTAGCTCTTCAAGTGAAGAATGCGAAGCGGATTGCGCAAGAATTTGTTGCATAGCAAATTCCGACATATGTTTTGCAGCAACGGAAATCTTGGAGGATCAAGCACTTCAACGAACTGCACAAGTAGTCAAGAGGTAACCTCCAAACAAAAATATTTTTCAATTTTCTCTTCTACAAATGAATGCCTCAAATGTGCTGAATTGGAAGAACTTCAATAAGCCTATGATTCATTATATGAGGAAATAAAGAAATTAGGAAATAAGTTTACAATAAAGAAAAGACAATGTGATGCAATAATAATTGTGAATGGTAAACTTGCTGAAAACATAGATAAATTAAAAAGAAAAAGAATACCTTAGAAATTGAGTTAGAGAAACTCAGAAGGGAAAATGAATCATTAAATGAAACTTGTCAAGTTTTCTAATCCAGGAGAAAATGTGAAAATGTTCTTGAAATTGACAACCCAAACTTGTAAGAAAGGACTTAGGTATAATACATTTGAGCAAGAGAAATCTAATGCTTCGAGAAACAACGCTAAGCCCATTTATACTAAACCTAAGATAAATCAAGTAGTTTGGACCAAAAGACCAACCGAGGAAAAAATTACCAAATAGCTTCTTGTTTCTAGACTTCCGGGAGCTTGTAATTTTTGCAACAAGTTAGGACACAAGGTTTATCAATGCAAATAGGGAAAATTGTAAAACCTTGGTACAAAATTGGTTTGGATGCCAAAAGGCATTGGATTTATGGCTTCAAAGGTAGATCAACGTAGACTCCAATGCATAACTAACCCAAATGGACCCATAAAATGGGTACCAAGAGGATGAGCTCCACTTGACTTGATTTTTGCAGGTTTGTCTTAGAGCTAAGGCCAATAACATATGGTTTATGGATAGTGTCTGCTCAAGACACATGACAGGAGAAAAAGGACTGTTCCATAAGATCAACCCATGCAACGAAGGAACAGTTGCTTTTGAAAATAATAAAAAAGGAAAAGGAAATGTTTATGGAATTTTAAATGCATGTATTAAGGATGTACTATTTGTTAAAGGACTCAAACACAACCTAATGAGTATTAGTCAATTATGTGACAAAGGATATAAAGTTGTATTTGAATCCTCTATATGCAATGTTTTTGATGATGAGCACATAGTATTTAGTGGCAAAAGACATGAAAATGTATATTTAGTTTGCCTTGATGAACTAGAGGGAAAATATCTAATAGTCATAAAAAATGATCCATGGATATGGCATACAAGGCTTGGACATTTAAATATGTCGAATATTAAAATATTGTGAAAAAAGAATCTAGTACGAGGGTTACCAAAGCTCAAATATGACAAGGATAAGATTTGCAAAGCTTGTCAACTATCTAAACAACCCAAAATGTCATTTTTCACCAAAAAGAAAATTTCAACAACTAGACCACTTGAATTGTTGCATATGGATTTTTATGGGCCATCGGACATTTTAACTTTAGGTGGGAAAAAGTACGTATATGTAATTGTTGATGATTTTTCAAGATTTACTTGGATTATACTTTTAGCTAGCAAAGATGAAACATTTTCTTTGTTTGTCACGTTTTTAAATTTGGTGCAAAATGAAAAACAAAGTTCAATTATTTCCATTAGAAGTGATCATGGTGGTGAATTTGAAAATAATCAATTCATAGAATTTCACAATGAAAAAGGAATTCACCATACATTTTCTGCACCAAGAACTCCTCAACAAAATGGAGTTGTTGAAAGGAAAAACCGGACAATACAAAAAATAGCTAGAACTATGCTAAATGAGAGTAAATTATCCAAAAGATTTTGGGGCGAAGCTGTAAGTACAGCTTGTCATGTATTAAACCGAGTTACCATTAGAGAAATTTTGAAAAAGACCCCATATGAACTTTGGAAAGGCAGAAAACCGAACATATCATATTGTCATACTTTTGGATGTACTTGTTATGTGCTAAATAATGGAAAAATAAATTTGGAAAAATTAGATGCCAAAAGTGATGAAGCTATTTTCCTTGGATATTCATCAAATAGCAAAGCATATAGAATTTTCAACAAAAGAAATCAAATAATAGAAGAATCAATACATGTTGTTTTTGATGAATTTAACCAAACTCCGAGAAAGGAGGATGAACTAAGTGATGCAGATTATACAAAAGCAAAACAACAAGAACAACAGAAGGAAACCGAGCTCAAGCCAGAAAATCCTATGGAGGAAGCGGTAAGTGAAGGTAATGACTCCTACAAACCTCAAATTGATTTGAAATTCAAAAATGTCCATCCAATTGGGCAAGTCATTGAAAATATTTATGAAGGAGTAAAAACTAGGAGATCAAAATAAAATATTTGTGGACAATATGCATTTGTGTCAAAGATTGAACCAACCACTATTGAACAAGCTCTTAATGATGAAAACTGGGTGATTGCAATGCAAGAAGAGATAAATCAATTTGAAAGAAATAATGTATGACATTTAGTTCCTAAACCAAATGATTATACGTACCAAATGGGTATTTAGGAACTAATTGGACGAAAGCAAACTTATAATAAGAAACAAAGCTGGACTAGTAGCCAAAGGGTATTCTCAGGAAGAAGGGATTGATTTTGAAGAATCATATGCACTCATGGCTAGATTAGAAGCAATACGCATTTTACTAGCATTTGCTTCTCATATGAATTTCAAATTGTTTCAAATGGATTTGAAAAGCGCATTTTTGAATGGATACTTGAATGAAGAAGTATATGTTGAACAACCCCCTGGATTTAAAGAAAATGACCAATCAAAATATGTTTATAAATTAACCAAAGCATTATATGGATTACAAGCTCCACGAGCTTGGTATGAAAGGTTAAACAAATTCTTGATTGACCATGAATTTCAAAGAGAAACGGTTGATACTACTCTATTCAGCAAGTATAAAAGCAAAAATATTTTAATTTTGCAAATTTATGTAGATGATATAATATTTGGTGCTACTGATGAAACTCTGTGCCAAGAATTTTCTAAAATTATGCAGAGTGAATTTGAAATGAGCATGTTGGGAGAATTAAATTTCTTTCTTGGACTGCAAATCAAGCAACAAGCTGAAGGAATATTCATAAATCAGTCTAAGTACATCAAAAAAATGCTAAAGAAATTTGGCATGGAACCTAGTAAGGGAGCAAATACTCCAATGAGTTCAACAATCAAGATCGACACAGACGAAAACGGTAAATGTATTAATCAAAAGCTTTATAGAAGTATGATAGCATCATTGTTGTATTTAATTGCTTCTAGACCTGATATTTTTTTCAGTATTTGTATATGTTCCAGATTCCAAGCATGTCCTAAAGAATCACATTTATTGGTTGTAAAAAGAATTTTTAAATACTTGATAAATACCACTAATCTTGGACTATGGTATCCAAAGGGGTCAACTTTTGATTTAATCGGCTACTCGGATGCAAATTTTACCGGTTACAAAGTAGATAGAAAGAGTACTAGTGGAACATGTCAATTCCTTGGAAACATGTTGGTTTCATGGTATTCAAGGAAACAAACTAGTGTTGCTCTATTTACGGCAGAAGCCGAATATATAGCCACCAGGAGCTATTGTGCCCAACTACTTTGGATGAAACAACAATTAAAAGATTATGGCATTGATTATTACAACATACCAATTAAATGTGATAATACAAGTGCAATTTGTTTAACTAAAAATCCAGTATTACATTCAAGAACCAAACACATAGATGTAAGACATCATTTTATTCGTGAACATGTTGAAAATCATGATGTTTGTTTGGAATATGTTAAAACTGAGGATCAAATTGCTGATGTATTCACCAAACCTTTAACAAAGAAATCATTTTATAAAATTAGAAATGATATGGGGATGATTGAGTTAACTTAGGAATAGTTAGATGAAAAAGTGGACTTAGAAAAGTCTAAGTCGATAAGCCAAGTCAACTCCGAGGCCACCAAGTCGACTCCACTGAAGTCGACTTGGGCATGGCGAAGTCGACTCCGCCTCTAGGCAAAGTCGACTCCGCGCGCGACTATCGGACTTCTCTTCCTTTTTCTTTCTCTTCTCTCTTCTTCCCACTCATTCTCTCCTGCGACCAGCAGCCCTATTTCTCTCGGCCTCCGGCACCTCTCCTTTCTCCCGTTCTCTCTCTTGGCTTCCCAGTCTCTCTTTCTCTCTCCCTCATCTCTGTCTCTTTCTCGAGCTTTCCCATCTCTCTCCTCCCACAGTCCTTTCATTTTTTTTCAGTCACTCTCTCTGTTTTCACTTTCTGTTTTCCGACACCACTCCGGCAGCTCCTATCCGGCACTCTAACAAACTCTCCTTCTCTGCTTTCTCTTCTCTCTCTTCCATTCAAGCCTTCAATTAGCTTCCATTTCGGTTAGCTGTCACTCAAAAACTCCATTTCAAAACTCCCAGCTTTCAGCTTCCATTTCAAATTCTAACCCATTTCATTTCAAATAGCAGCATCTCAAACTCCATTTAAATCCCATTTAGAAATCTCATTTCCATCAAATCAATGGCCCCCAATCCAGATTGCCGAAACTTGCTGTATCCAAGCCTTAGCTCAAACCAGTCTCTAGACCATCCAATTCTCAAGCTGAAGAAGAGGTCCCCAGGAGGCAACGAACTCCTGCAAGCGTGCCTGGGACGAGCCGTCGATTTTCACAGGTCGACGGGTTCGATTTCAAGCAGCAACTCCGTCAATTACAGCTGCCCGGGAAGAAGAACCCCAAACATCACACAGTACGCAATCTGGGGCTAGAAGGAAAGGAACCCCAGCTGCCAAAGCCGAAGTCCTAAAAATGCCGACAACATATTTCAAGACCAAGTTACAGCACAGTCGGTTCTACAAGTCATTCTATGAACGCAATGTATTCATTCCTAAAATCATCGATTTCAAATTTTTGAGGGATTATGAGTCCGACATTGAGGAGCTATTGGATTTCCAAGGGTGAACTAGTCTACTAAAAGCAAATGAAAGAGTATACCCTGATTTGACTCGCATTTTCTATTACCTATGAGATGACGAGTACTTCGGTACATTTGTCAAAGGAGTTAACATATTTTTTGGATTCAGTGTAACCCCAAGGTTAGAGGAAGAAATCATGAATGTGGGGCAAATCTTAGAGGTACCTTATGAGGATGAGTCATTGCCTGAGAATCTGACCCTATTAGATATCTATAATCAGCTCACCAGGAGCAATAAGTATCATCCTGGGATCAAGTTTCTACATTACATGGACTTATCCCCAAGGCTCAGGGTCCTCAAACTATTGGTCGCACATTGCATCTACCCCAAAGGTGGGGGTAGAAATCAGCTCAACCCACAGGAGGCATACTATGGAAACTGGTAAACCGGGTCAAAATTAGCCTCCCTCGGTTGTTCATAGAAGCCCTAAGCTCTAGGAAAGACAACCCACGAAGGGTTCTTCCTTATGGAACTTGGATCACGAAGATCCTAGAGCATTTCGGTGTTGATATCGATGGAGAGCCATTTGAGGTATTAAAGCCTACGAACGCAATCAACAAAGCGTTGATCCAAAGAATGAAGATCAATGTAAATTAACTTTGGGCTGAAGTAGAAGAAGGTGCACCAACTCCATAGGAAGTCGGAGATGCACAAGTTGAGGGGGAGCAGCCCCGCCATCACCAGAAGCACAACCTGCTCTACCACAGGATGCACCCAAGGAGCCTGCATCGCTGATGTCACATGGGTCGTGCTCTCCTAGAGGATCTGAGATTCCAGACCCGGCTCCACACCCACCTTCTCGGGATACCTCCATTCATGATATTCGAGAGCATCTGGAGCAACTAGAGGACCGGAAGACCAGTCAGATCATCGAGGTCCTACATGCCATCACGGATATGCATTCTCGACAGGATCGCATGGATAGGGAGCTCCGGACCATCCGTTATCACTTAGCATCCGGAAGCCATCGTCATCGATCTATCCCCGAGATTAATCCCTTTGACACTAGATCAGTTAATCGAGATCCCACACCAGATCCAATCTCATCTTTTTACTCCTTGGCCCACATTCGACCCGTTCGCCCGACTCCATATCCTATCTCTGCGTTCCAGTTCACCAAAGCTCTTCGAGTCGACCCCTATTTGCTCGATTGACAAAAGGGGGGAGAAGTTTGAGAGTTTTGAGTTTAGATTTTTATGATTTTGGGTTAGGTAGCTTGTATATAGGTTTCATTTACATTTGAAACTTGTACGAAACTTTTTGATCATATATATGAAAAGGTTGCTTATGAAAAAGTTTGTTTGTGTTTTGATTACTTTTGCAAAATTTATTATCACTTGAATTATGCTCTGATTACAAATGCTCTATTTTATGCTCTGATTTATTATGTTTGCTCTAATCATTAATGTTCTATTTTGAAATGGTTGAATGATTATTTAAATAAAATTTAACTTGTAATTATTTGAAACAACATATGCAAATGATGAAAATGAAATATATATGACAATTTCAACAAGTTCAAAAGGTAAATGACTTATGATTATCCTAAAAATGTCAAAACAGGATAAAATGACATATTGGAAGGTATAAACTCAAATTGATTTTGTCAATCATCAAAAAGGGGGAGATTGTTGGAAACAATTGTTGAAATCAAATGCAAAATATCCAAAGCATGTGTTTTGATGATTAATAACACAATTTGAGTAAATTCTTAGCTACTAATATATTTTGTGCAATGTTTAAGGTTATAAAAATGAAAAATACAAAATAGAACAGGTCAAGTCGCAACCCACGTCGACTCAGACATCGACTTGGGCCAAGTCGATTTCTCAAGTCGACTCCATCTTCAACTTCAAAGGTCATTCTCTGTCCATAGTTGAAATTAGGAGCAAGAATTCTCGAAGTCGCAGACCAAGTCGACTCCACTTGCGACTTGGGCAAAGTCGCAGACCAAGTCGACTCCAGTATCGACTTCAAGTGACACTTTCCTTCCAGAGTTGAAATTAGATGGCAAAGTTGCCAAAGTCGCACATGAAGTCGACTCCACTTGCGACTTGGGCGAAGTCGTAGACCAAGTCGACTCCGGCATTGACTTCATGTTCACAGTGCAGATTTTCAGAAGTCAAGTCGAAGAATAAGTATTCTTCGACTTCAAGATAGACTCGAGTCAAGTTGAAGACCAGGTCGACTTAAATATTCGACTTGGAGCATATAAAGATTAATCCAAGTCCAAAGCAAGTAAGATACATAAATTCAACCATTCTAATCGAAATATATATATATATTGGACTTGTTTATGCATACAAAGATTCAAGATTTTCAAGCTAAAGAAGAACTTTTATACAAATGAACTCCAAGTAATGAAAAGCAAAATAAGAACACTTATGAAGAAGAAGTTAAGCAAGCAAGAGACATTTCAAGAAAGATTAAGCAGACTTGGCAAGAGAGAGAATCTGAGTTGCACCCGAAGTCGACTCCAAGATCGACTTGGGTCCAAGTCTCAGACCAAGTCGACCCAGAAGACAGACTTAGAAACTATGCATAGCTGAAGTCGCACCCAAAGTCGACTCCAGCATGCGACTTGGGCGAATTCGCACATGAAGTCGATTCCACCTACGACTTGGAGAAATAACGTTCGAATTTTTGAATATTGGGACATTTATTACGCGCCAAACAACTCTATAACGTTCAAAATTCTCCCTCCTCTATATATAGACACTTAAGCAAATGTGGAAAGATACAAGTAAGAGCAGAAAAAGAGGAAAGAAGTGCTACTAAGAGTTTCAATCTATTTTTCTCTACAATTGAGTGATTGATACACTTTCAAAGGAAGAACAAGCTTCAAAGTTGTTGTTTGCTTCAATACAAAACGATTCATTGCTTCTACAGATTCTTCCTCGAGCTAGAACTTTACACAAATTTGTAAAGTGTAGATTTCTTCTATTTCATTCTATTATTCGTTTTTGGTGGTTGTTTTGATTTTGGTGTTTCAAACCAAGCTATAGCAAGGTGGGATTATGATTGGAGTGAAACTCGTCACCTACTTGTGCTACTTGTTGTATACGCCCCCTAAAGCTAGAATCTAGAAGATAGCAGAGGCTCTGGTTGTACATGTCCCCTAGGCTAGAATCTAGAAGAGAGTGGAGACTCTAGTTGTGTTCGCGGAATACATAGTGGAACCCAAGTCACATGGGAGTGTGAGCTTAGAAGAGCGGAGTAGGAAAGGTTGCCTGAACCACTATATATTATTGTCTCTTGTTTGGTTTGATTGCTTGCATTTTATATTTTCCTTTGCACCCTCTCATTCTATTTCATAGCGCGTTTCATCAAGGGGATTAAACTTACAAGGGGTTAAGCTTTTAATTACGAAAAATTTTCAAGAACCCAATTCGCCCCTCCCCTCTTGGGTTTTGCCATAAACTCGGGACCAAAACATAAAAAGTGAGATGCAATAAAAAAACACGTTTGATAAATCATACCTTGTCTAGAAAATCCATCGTAGCTTGCCCAGTGTATCTATTCACGCAGAGGATGTAAACTTGCGATCTGCCATAGGAAGAAAACAGACGACATGAGAGGAACTTCTACCACAAGGTAGAAGAAAGAGCAGACTCTCTCGTTAGTGATTTCCAGTAGTTCACCAATGCACTGTACAACAACTGCAAGACATTAATCTCGTCGTAGACAGTAGCTTATCGACTCTAAATGTGACGCGTCATTTATATTCGGTGGCAAGGTTGATAAATATTCGGCGACAGCACGTCACACCATTGCAGCACGTCACATACATTTATGTAGTTATCTTTTGTGTAAATTTAATATCTATTGCAGATTTGCTCTAACAAAATGGGATAATATCTTTTGTTTAAATTTATGGTATTTATTAATTTCTCAGATCTGCTCCAGTAAATCCCTCTATAGGTACGCCAATTAGGTTTTTGAAAATTTCCATGCTTTATTATTGAATATTCAATAAGAATTTTAAGCTTTTATAATTCATCCACTTTTTCCCCAAACTCCATAGATTCTCTAGATTTACAAAAAAAAAACGTATTGGGCAAATCTATATTAAATAAGGAACCCAGATGTGTGCTCAGAAGTGAATTTTGGGTTCCTTTGGGCGGTTGCCGCAACTTTCAAACCCTTACAGTGAAACATGAAAATGGAGGAAACAAAAAAAATACTATAAAAAAATTTTTGTTTAAATTTAATATCTGTTACAAATCTGCTCTAAACAAAATGGGATAATATCTTTTGTTAAAATTTATAGTATACATTAATTTCTCAGATCTGCTCCAGTAAATCCCTCCGTAGGTACGCCAATTAGGTTTTTGGAAATTTTCATGCTTTATTATTGAAGATTCATTAAGAATTTTAAGCTTTTATAATTCGTCCACTTTTTTTTCAAACTTCATAGATTCGCTAGATTTACAAAAAAAAAAAAGTATTGAGCGAATCTATATTAAATAAGAAACCCAGATGTGTGCCCATAAGTGAATTTCGGGTTCCTTTGGGCGGTTGCCACAACTGGCTAATCCTTACAGTGAAATGTGAAAACGGACGAAAAAAAGTACTGTAGGAAAAAAATACTATTTAAATTTAATATCTGTTACAGATCTGCTCTAAACAAAATTTTATATCTTTTGTTTAAATTTATGGTATACATTAATTTCTCAGATCTGCTCCAGTAAATCCCTCCGTGAGTACGCCAAATAGATTTTCGAAAATTTTCATGCTTTATTATTGAAGATTCAATAAAAATTTTAAGCTTTTACAATTCGTCCACTTTTTTCCCAAACTTCATAGATTCGTTAGATTTACAAAAAGAAAAATATTAGGCAAATCTATTTTAAATAAGGAACCCAGATGTGTGCCCAGAAGTAAATTTCAGGTTCCTTTGGGCAGTCGTCACAACTGTCGAATTGTTACAGTGAAAAGTGAAAATGGACGGAAAAAATACTGTAGCACTTTTGACTACTGTAGCACTTTTGGCTTTGGTACAACAAATTTTATAGAAAACCCCTATGAAGTTATGATTTCGCTAAAAGGTACCTATTTCAAAGAAATTACAGAAAAACTCAAATTTTTATAGCAAATTTGCAAAAGATATAACATGAGGGCACCTATTTAGAGGTGTTCTATAACATGAAGATTTTCTCTAAAAAATTTTAATGCAAATATTTATTAAATTGATAGTTTTACATTGATTTCACTTGAAGGAAATAAATTTTTATTTTTATTTTAAAATAATTAATTCTAGTAACAATAAATCACAATTATTATATTAATACGTTAAATTTATAATATAAATTGTAATAATATTATTTTATAATTTTAATAAATTTTTTTATAAATTTTCTATTTAATATAGTTATTTGCTAAATTGATTATTTAACCAATCCAAAAAAAGTAACATATATTTATATATTAAATCTAAATTGTAGTTATATATAATTTATTACAATTTTAGTTTTACAGCGTCATATATATATATTTACAGTTTTATATAAAGCATGAAAATTTCTATTTCATTTAATTTAAATTAGTTAATATTTTTAATTATAACTTTATATATTTATTTAGTTTTAAAATTATTTAAATATTTGCGTAGTTTTGAAATGAATTATTAAGTATATATCTTTTGTAAAATACACAAATTAGGTAAAATATTTATAAAATATCGAAAATTAGATGCGGTTAGATGCTGTTAAACGCTATTAGATTAAGGTGGATTTCATTAAATCGTATTATCTGGGTTTCAAATTCTGTAATTAAGGTATAAATGACCTTTAAGGGACCTATGATCATATTACAGGTGTTAAATTAGGATTAACTTATTAATTTCAAAAATTAGATGCTATTAGATGTTGTTAGATGCGGTTAGATGTTGTTAGATGCTGTTAGATTAAGGTGAATTTCAATAAATCGTATTATCTAAGTTTCAGATTCTGTAATTAAGGTATAAATGACCTTATAAGGGGCTTAAGAACATATTGCAGGTGTTAAATTATGATTAATTTATTAATTGTAAAAATTAAATACGGTTAGATGCAGTTAGATGCAATTAGACGTTGTTATATTAAGGTGAATTTCATTAAATCGTATTATTTGGGTTTCAAATTCCGTTATTAAGGTATAAATGACCTTATAAGGAGCCTAAGATCATATTACGTGTTAAATTAAGATTAACTTATTAATTTCAAAAATTAGATGTGGTTAGATGCGGTTAGATGTTGTTAGATTAAGGTGAATTTCATTACATTATATTATCCAGGTTTCAAATTCTGTAATTAAGGTATAAATGACCTTATAAGGGGCCTAGGATTATATTACAGGTGTTAAATTATGATTAACTTATTAATTTCAAAAATTAAATGCGGTTTGACGCGGTTTGATGCCGTTAGATTAACGTAATTTCATTAAATCATATTAATTGGGTTTCAAATTTCGTAACTAAGGTATAAATGACCTTATAACAAGCCTATGATCATATTACAGGTGTTAAATTAGGAATAATTTATTAATTTCAAAAATTAGATGCGTTTAGACACTGCCAGATTAAGGTGATTTTATTAAATCGTATTATCTGGGCCTAAGATCATATTACAGGTGTTAAATTAGGATTAACTTATTAATTTCAAAAATTAGAAGCGGTTAGATGCGGTTAGA
This sequence comes from Annona cherimola, assembly GCA_030490835.1. NCBI lineage: Eukaryota > Viridiplantae > Streptophyta > Magnoliopsida > Magnoliales > Annonaceae > Annona > Annona cherimola. The sequence goes on along the minus strand of CM059976.1, from coordinate 35,384,793 downwards.
TTCTATTATATTAGAAAATAAAAAAAAATATTAATAAATTTTCAAAAAATCAAAAAAATAAATGAAATTGTTATTTTTGAGATTACCTTAATTACATTAACTTTAAATAATATAAAATAACTCCTAATATAAAATATATTTTTCAACTTTACGAATTATAATGAAATTTTATTAAAAAATAATTTTTTGTACACAAATATTTTTAAAAATGTTCAAATAATGAAAAATTACGTCTACATATGTTTTTGTAGTTGATCCAGCAAATGAATATGATAGATTAAGATTTTTTATATATATAATGTAAATTTTATCAAGAAAATCAAATATACTCATTTTTTTAAATAAATATATTCAGGCTGTAAAATTAACACAATACCCGTGCTTACTTTTTTTCCTCACAGAGGCTTCCCGTGAGCTGCGGCTCGAGTTCAATATGTTTTCTTGCACCCCGTACTAGAGCTTGCTGTCTTTCCCTCATCCATCGGTTAAGTTCGAAGAGGGCCGAATTCATGCAGCCTTGCTTTCTTTCCATTTTCAGTCATCCAGCTTTTTTCCTCTACAAGCGTTTCTCTCTCTGTTTTGCCGGCGCTGGGCTTGGATCTGCTCTTCTGTTGCACGGCGAGCTTGCTCTAGCCATACGGATGTCAAGTTTTTGACCCTCATTCTCTACCCACATGCTCTTTCTAGCCAATTCTTCCTCACAACGAGCCATTCGGGCTTTTGTCTGTGCTTGTTGCTGAGCTAATTTTTTTGTTTTTCGTATACTACTTGCTGCCTATCAGTTTCCTTTGCTGCCAGCTCCGCCTATCTTATTTCTTCTCGCATCTTCATCAATTCAAAAACCTTTTTTGCCTGCGATGACTTGTTGATCTCCTGCACGGCCTTAGCGCCTCGCTCAAGTGCCTCCGAGTCAAAGCCAACTGCTGTCATGGGTGGATTGTTGTTCCGCGTCTGTGGCTCCTCCTTGGCAGCCGCCGCCGGTTTCACCGGGAGCTCTCCGACAAGGAGGTTTGATTTAAAGGAGAAAGAGCAAGTCTCTGCCTTGTAAATCTCTAGAACCTTCGTCACCTCCGGCTGATTGCATTGCGATTTTAGCCACAAATGAGCTCACCCGCCATTCATGCCTTCACTCAATTTCGACGCTTGGCAGTTTACACTGACCTTCATAAAGATATGTACTGGGGCTGCAGCATCTCTTTTTACGCTCACACCCATATATTATTACTCGCCGATTTTCTGCGGGCCACCTGACGGTTTGCTCTAACCAACTGGCTTATTTGCAGATTGCTTCAACGCCAGCAACTTGCTTCAATCCAAGCCGTAGATCTTGGATCCTACTGAGATCATTGCACATCATTTGGTTATCCGGCATTGGCTTCAAGTCGTTATGCTCGGTCTTGACTTTCGATTTTCTTCTTTTCTGTTCCGTCTCTCATGACTTCGGCGGTGTTGACCTTTTAGTGCTATTTTCTTTTTAAGCACTTGCTGCTCTGCCTATTTTCTTCCTATTTGCTGAGTGGCAGTGAAACGGCGGAGCTAACATTTCTTTATCTTGTCTTTGTTTACAGGCTAATTGATCAAGAAATGTGGGGCTAAGGAGCAAACTATCATGGTCCACCTCCGAATTCTTATTTTTATATGCTTTTCGTCCAGCCTTAATGTCATGGTTTGGCAAGAAAAAAAAATAACTTGTCGGACGAAGCAGGAGAAAGACCAGCAGCTTGGGCAGTGGTGTTATGAGGACAGTTTGTTGCGCGGTGGCGGCACCAAATGAGACTTTCGTTTTCTTCCTGTTCTCCTAACTGCCATCCTTATTTCCTCCGCCAACCACCTCTAGGCCCAGTTTCTTATTTCAATGTCTTTACCACAAAGAAGCGGCGATACTTGGGTTTTTCCAGATCTTTTGATTTGATTCATTTTTTTGTTTTGTTTTATACACTGCACCGCTTCACCCAATGAAAAGATGGTACTAGCAGGCTACAAATCTTCTTTATCTTGGGACGTCCAGCACTGTGATAGGTTGTGTCCATTGCCGCTGGCGCCGTTAAGCCAATCATGTATTGTTTGTCGCCGTCTTTGTGCAGGAAACCCATTTGATGCTCACGATGATGTTGTTCCCTGAACTTACTTTCTTCTCATGGCAGATCCCAGCGTACTCCAGCAGCTTCGACCTGTGGTGACCCAGTCTGAGCGTCACAACCTTACCTCAAGATCGTTCGACTGGTAAACGTGATCAGGATTGTTGCCCTGTCACACAGCGGGTTTTACCGGATATTTATCCAATTAATTATGTTTTCATAGGAATTTATTTCCTTCCATTTCTCAGCTCATGCATAATTAGTTCATTTACATTCAATAATGTCATAACTAGACATGATTTTCATAATTATTTCAAACGATCTCATAAATCAGATGTTACTGCATGTATCATCATAGACGTCAACACAAAACATCAAAGTATTTACAATCCTATGACATAAGTTTTTCATTAACATGAAACTTATAATGTCTTCCCATTTCTTCAATGGATGGCTCCTGCTCCTTTGTCAGGTCTCATCTTTCACCTGTCTATGGGTTTGGAAAACGAAAACATAAGTCGAAACTCAATAAGCAAGCTTATATTTTGCAGGCAATTCATTTTGAAGGCGTATTTATTTAAAAGCATTTTTCTCACTTCAGTAAAGACACTTATCAAGTAATCAACTACCTGTGGAGCAAAAACATTTTCATAAATCATTCAAACACTTTTCATAAACATTTCATAAACATTTGATGTGCAAATTCATCATTTACATTGATGACGTTATCCTTCATGTGACGGTACGCTAGCACGGGGAACCCTCTTTCACGACATGATCCTTTTCATCATTGGCGCCGGACCTACCAAATTGGCAACGTCAAGGGGGACTCCTTATCCACTTACTACCTTGACTAGCCTGCCTCGCCGGTCCTTTCCGACTTGGCAACGTCAAGGGGGACTCCTCGTCCACTTACTACCTTGACTAGCCTACTTGACTTCCATTCCATGCATGACTTTTAGTCACCCCGGCATCATATACCCCCATACACATGAAACTTGTCATTCTCATGTAGAGAATTATTTGCATCATCCTTCTTTAAACTCATTTCAATGAAACATCGTATAAACTCATGTTTCAACACATTTCATGCATAATTGCAAAACCATAAGCAATCATTTATTTCAACAGAAATAAACATTTCAATACTCATGTAGACAAGGAATGGTCATCCTTAAACACCTTATAATGAAAATCAAAATCATTTAGAAAGTTGTTCGCTTAGCTTTCCGTTTTGCTTATCCCTTTGTCTTCGCCTATACATATAAGAATGATATAACATTCATATATTTCCTTTACTTACATTCAACTCAGTTTTTCAGCCCATTTTCATTAACATACATAATTCCTTCGACTTCTCAAGTCGTTATGCTCGTATAGCACATACTTGTGCACTACATGGGCTATTACACATCACATTTGGTCCCATAAGTAGGGTAATCATTCAATCACATAATAATCATCCAATAATTATTATTTAGTGGCTCATTACCTTCCTTAAGCCATTTTTCACTTGTTTTCTAAAATTCACACATCGGTGCTCATTTTAAGCACATGTGATTGCCTTAATCCTCATTAATTAATTTCAAAATTTACAATTATATTATGTAATTCTAAACAGATATATATATTCACAAAATTTATCATATTTTCATGCATTTTTGCACAAAACCAAATTACATAGGTCATTTACCACTCATGCATGTCTATCCTTTCACATATAGCCATTTAACAACACATACATGAGACATTTCATAAAATTTTCCAAGTCAGAAATTTAATCCACATTTCAGCATGATAATTATTCTTAATTACCACTGTACTTAGGGTAATTTTTATGGAATTTAAATCCACTAATCATAGGTTTCCGAAACAGCAACTTTGGAACCCATTTTTCACCCATTTAATGTGTCTTTTGACACATGACCCTAAGCAGTTTTATAAATCCGAATTTTCAGCAATTAATCCAAATTTTCCTAACCCAAATTTAGGTTATTAATATATATATCAATTTGGATCATTTGTACATAGGTTCATATTTCTTTTTGATTTTTTTCTCTAACTATCCACATATGCTAAAATCAGGCATACTGAAATCTCAAAAACTTGAATTAATATCAAATCAAGTGTTTTTGATCTGAAATTTCTATCATATCTTAATAACTACATTAATTAACTTTCATATAAATTTCATCACGAAATATTGACATTATATATTTATTTTGGCATTTTCACTGCGCTAGACAGTGTTGTGAGTTTAGGGTCAGCTCTAATCACGTGAATTATAGGGAATATTTATACCCATAAAAACATAATTTTTATTTTTTTCTGTGATCTTCAATATGTCTTATATATTATGTAAAATTTTCAGTCCAAAATTCCTTATATAAAAATTATTAAAAATCCTTTTTTTCAGCTGATCCTGCCACCCGTATAACCCTGTTCAGGTTGATTTTCTCAGATTTTTAATTTGAAACTGGCTTATTGTTTTAATCTGAAAATTGTTTATTTCCTTAATCACCCAATCATGATTCTTTCCAAAAACTTTCGTACTAAAATTCATCCATTTACTATTCCGTTCATATTTTAGTTTATAACATCATTAAATTTTCAGATTTGAAGTATAAACTCAAAATAATCATATAACACATTGAAGTTGAAAGATCTTATTAGCTCATTGATGTCACATGAGCTAATCAAGAAAATAAATGAAGATCAACACAAAGGAAAAAGAGTCATTGCCTTAAAAGCTGCACAAGACTCGGACAACACCACCTCATCATCACAAAACGACAATGAAATTGCCTTACTTACAAAACGGTTCAGAAAATTTGTAAGGAAAGGTAGAAATTTCAGAAACTTTAAAGAAAGAAATTCTAAAGAGAAAAAGAAAGAATTAACAAAATGTTACCGGTGTGGTGGTGCGGGGCACATGCAAGCTCAATGTCCAACGCCCAAAGAAACTAAAGCAAAGGAGCAAAGAAAAGATTGAGGTGACAGCAGAAAATTTCAAAGAAACAAAGGAAGAGGCCTGTACGTAAATGAACAGAAATCTACAACATGCAACTCTTTAAGTGAAGAATGTGAAGCAGATTGCGCGAGAATTTGTTGCATGAAAAATTCCAACATATGTTTTGCAGCAACGGAAATCTTAGAGGATCAAGCTACTTCAACGAACTGCACAAGTAGTCAAGAGGTAACCTCCAAACAAAAATCTTTTTTAATTTACTCTTCTACAAATGAATGCCTCAAATGTACTGAATTAGAAGAACTCCAACAAGCCTATGATTCATTATATGAGAAAATAAAGAAATTAGGAAACAAGTTTACAATAAAGAAAAGACAATATGATGCAGTAATGATTATGAATGGTAAACTTGCTGAAAAGATAGATAAATTGAAAAATGAAAAGAATACCTCGGAAAATGAGTTAGAGAAACTAAAAAATAAAAATGAATCATTAAATGAATCGCTTGCCAAGTTTTCTAATCCAGGAGAAAGTGTGAAAATGTTCTTGAAAATGACTACCCAAAGTTGTAAGAAAGGACTTGTGTATACCACATTTGAGCAAGAGAAATCTAATGCTCTAAAAAACAACACCAAACCCATTTTTACTAAACCCAAGATAAATCATGTAGTTTGGACCAAAAGACCAACCAGGGAATCAATCAACAAATGGCTTCCCATTCTTAGACTCCCTGGAGCTTGTAATTTTTGCAATAAGTTGGGACACAAGGTTTATCAATGCAAATTGAGAAAATTACAAAACCTTAGTACAAAATTGGTTTGGATGCCAAAAAGCATTGGATTTATGGCTTCAAAGGTAGATCAACGTAGACTTCAATGTTTAACTAACCCAAATTGACCCATAAAATGGGTACCAAAAAGATGAGCTACACTTGACTTGATTTGTGCAAGTTTGTTTTAGAGCTAAGGCCAATAATATATGGTTTATGGATAGTGGCTGCTCAAGACACATGACAGGAGAAAAAGGACTGTTCCATAAGATCAACCCATGCAATGAAGGAACAGTAGTCTTTGGAAATAATGAAAAAGGTAAAATAAAAGGTAAAGAAAATGTTTATGGTATTTCAAACGCATGTATTGAGGATGTACTATTTGTTGAAAGACTCAAATACAACCTAATGAGTATTAGTCAACTATGGGATAAAGGATATAAAGTTGTATTTGAATCCATTATATGCAATATTTTTTATGATGAACACATCGTATTTAGTGGCAAAAGACATAGAAATGCATATTTGGTTTGCCTTGATGAACTAGAAGGAAAATGTCTAATAGCCATAGAAAATGATCCATGGATATGGCATACAAGGCTTGGACATATAAATATGTCAAATATTAAAACATTGTGGAAAAAGAATCTAGTACAAGGGTTACCAAAGCTCAAATATGACAAGAATAAGATTTGCAAAGCTTGTCAATTATCTAAACAACCCAAAATGCCATTTTCCACCAAAAAGGAAATTTCAACAACTAGATCACTTGAATTGTTACATATGGATCTTTATGGGCCATCAGACATTTTAACTCTTGGTGGGAAGAAGTACGTGTATGTAATTATTGATGATTTTTTGAGATTTACTTGAATTATACTCTTAGCTAGCACATATGAAGCATTTTCTATGTTTGTCACGTTTTCAAATTGGTGCAAAATGAAAAACAAAGTTCAATCATTTCCATTAGAAGTGATCATGATAGTGAATTTAAAAATAATCGATTCATAGAATTTTGCAATGAAAAATAAATTCACCATACATTTTCTGCACCAAGAACTCCTCAACAAAATGTAGTTGTTGAAAGGAAAAATCGGACAATACAAGAAATGGCTAGAACTATGCTAAATGAGAGTAAATTGTCCAAAAGATTTTGGGACAAAGTTGTAAGTATAGCTTATGATGTATTAAATCAAGTTACCATTAGAGCAATATTGAAAAAGACCACATATGAACTTTGGAAAGGCAGAAAACTGAACATATCATATTTCCATACTTTTGGATGTACTTGTTATGTGTTAAATAATGGAAAAACAAATTTAAAAAAATTAGATGTCAAAAGCAATGAAGCTATTTTCCTTGGTTATTCATCAAATAGCAAAGCATATAGGATTTTTAACAAAATAAATCAAATAATAGAATAATCAATGCATTTTTTTTGATGAATTTAATCAAACTCCGAGAAAAGAGGTTGAACTAAGTGATGCAGATAATACAAAAGCAAAACAACAAGAGCGACAAGAGGAAACCGAGCTCAAGCTAGAAAATTCTACGGAAAAAAGGTAAATGAAGGTAATGATTCCTATAGACTTCCAACTGATTTGAAATTCAAAAATGTTCATCCAATTGAGCAAGTCATTGGCAATATCTATGAAGGAGTAAAGACTAGAAGTTCAAAACAAAACATTTGTGGACAATATGCTTTTGTGTCAAAAATCGAACCATCAACTATTGATTAAGCTCTTAATGATGAAAATTGGGTTATTGCAATGCAAGAAGAGCTAAATCAATTCGAAAGCATCAATGTATGACATTTAGTTCCTAGACCCAATAATTGTACTATTATTGATACCAAATGGGTATTTAGGAACAAATTAGATGAAAGTTATAACAAGAAACAAAGCCAGACTAGTAGCCAAAGGGTATTCCCAAGAAGAAGGAATTGATTTTGAAGAATCATATGCACCCGTGGCTAGATTAGAAGCCATACGCATTTTACTAGCATTTGTTTCTTACATGAATTTCAAATTGTTTCAAATGGATGTGAAAAGCGCATTTTTGAATGTATACTTGAACGAAGAAGTATATGTTGAACAATCCCCTGGATTTGAAGAAAATGATCAATCAAAATGCGTTTATAAACTAACCAAAGCATTATACGGACTAAAACAAGCCCCACGGGCTTGGTATGAAAGGTTAAATAGATTTTTGATTGATCATGAATTTCAAAGAGGAAAGGTTGATACTACCTTATTCATCAAGTATAAAAGTAAAAATATTTTAATTGTGCAAATTTATGTGGATAATATAATATTTGGTGCTACTGACGAAACTCTGTGCCAAGAATTTTCTAAGATTATGCAGAGCAAATTCGAAATGAGCATGATGGGAGAATTAAAATTCTTTCTTGGACTACAAATCAAGCAACAAGCCGAAAGAATATTCATAAATCAGTCCAAGTACATCAAAAAAATGTTAAAGAAATTTAGAATGCATACTAGCAAGGGAGCAAACACTCCAATGAGTTCAACAATCAAAATCGACTCAGATGAAGACGGTAAATGTATCGATCAAAAGCTTTTATAGAAGTATGATAGGATCATTGTTGTATTTAACTGCTTCTAGAACGGATATTCTTTTCAGTGTTTGTATGTGTTCTAGATTTCAAGCATGTCCTAGAGAATCATATCTATTGGCTGTAAAAAGAATTTTTAAATATCTAATAACTACCACTAATCTTGGACTTTGGTATCCAAATGGGTCAAATTTTGATCTAATCAGCTACTTGGATGCGGATTTTGTTGGATACAAAGTAGATAGAAAAAGTGCTAGTGGAACATATCAATTCCTTAGAAACATATTGGTTTCATGGTATTCGAGGAAACAAACTAGTGTTGTTCTATCTACGGCGGAAGCCGAATATATAGCCGCCAGGAGTTGTTGTGCCTAACTACTTTGGATGAAACAACAATTAAAAGATTATGACATTGATTATTATAATATTCCAATTAAATGTGATAATACAAGTGCAATTTGCTTAACTAAAAATCCAGTATTACATTCTAAAACCAAACATATAGATGTAAGACATCATTTCATTCGTGAACATGTTGAAAATCATGATATTTATTTGGAATATATGAAAACTGAGGATCAAATTGCTGATATATTCACCAAATCTTTAGCAAAGGAATCATTTTACAAAATTAGAAATGATATGGGGATGATTGAGTTAAATTAGGAATAATTAGATGGGAAAAATAAACTTAGAAAAATCCAAGTCGATAGGCCAAGTCGACTTCATGGCCCCCAAGTTGACTCCAGTGAAGTCGACTTGGGCATGGCGAAGTCGACTCAGCGCGCGAGGTCGTCGGACTTCCGTCGCCTATTTTTTTCTTCTTCTTCTCTTTTCTTCCTCTTCTCTCTCATTTTCCCTCCCGCGTCGAAGCTCTCGGCCTCTCTCATCTCTTCCGATTTTCTTTCCCTCGAGTTCTCTCTCCCATTTCTTCCATTTCTCTCCTCTGCTTCTCTCCCTCTCTTCCGGCTTTCTTTCTTTTTCGTCTCCATCCCACTTTGAAATCTCTCACTCTCTCTCTCTATCTTTCGCATAGTATCTTTTTGTTTCTCGTCTACCTCTTGTTTTCAAGCTCCATTTGAATACCACATTACAAATATCATCAAACTCAATGGCTCCTAAATCCCGATTGCCGAAACTTGCCGTCTCCACACCATCGCTAAAGCCCATTCCTCGACAATCCAGCTCCCACACAAAAGAGGAAATCCCATGAGGCAACGGACTCCTGCGAAACGAACCCGGGATGAGCCATCGACTTCCACAGGTTGACGGGTTCGATTCCAAGCTGCAACCCCATCGACCACGGCTGCTCAGGGTGCAAAAAGTCAAACTACTAGAAGTACGCAATCAGGGGCCAGAAAGAAAGGAACTCCAGCTGCCAAGGCTCAAGTTTTAAAGATGCCAACAACGTACTTCAAGACTGAATTGCAGCATAGTCGATTCTACAAAAGTTTCTATGAGCGAAAGGTATTCATTCCTAAGATCATAGACTTTAAATTTCTAAGCGACTATGAGTTTGAGATTGGAGAACTGTTAGATTTCCAAGGGTGGACTGGTTAGATGAAAGCAGATGAAAGGGTCTATCCAGATTTAACTAGGATATTTTACTATCTATGGGATGATCAATACTACTGTACTTATGTCAAGGGAGTTGAAATGTTTTTGGGATCAATGGTAGCCCCAAATCAAGCAGATGCCTTAATCAAGATAGGCAGAATTCTAGGAGTACCTGCTGAGGATGAGCAACTACCTACGGATCTTACCCTTGATCAAATGTATAATCAGCTCACCCGGAGCAACAAGTATCATCCCGAGATCAAGTTCCTGCACTACATGGATCCATCCCCGAGGCTACGGGTCCTCAGGTTACTCATCGCCCACTACATATATCCAAAGGGTGGCGGAAGGAACCAACTAAACCCACGGGAGGCAGGAATCTCGTGGAAAATTGTAAATCGGGTCAAAGTGAGCCTCCCAACACTGTTTTTAGAAGCATTGGCCTCAAGAAAGGACAACCCACGAGGGGTTCTGCCATATGGGACTTGGATCACTAAGATCCTAGAGCATTTTGGGGTGGACATTGATGGCGAGCCGTTCGAGGTTGTAAAGTCTACCAACGCCATTAACAAAGCTTTGCTCCAGAGAATGAGAATAAATGTGGAGCAGTTTAGAGCTAAGAGGATACAGGAGAGGATGGGTGTTTCGGCCCAAGATGAAGCTAGGGATGCACAGAGTCAGGGGGAGCGGCCCCCATCACCTCCAGAGGAACAGCCTGCTCCACCACAGGAGGTTCATGAGGCACTGGTATCGCTTGCCTCACACGGATCTTATTTGCCTTGTGGCTCGGAGATCCCAGATCTAGCTCCTAGGCCTCCATCATGGGACACCCTGGTGAACGCAATCCGAGTACCTCTTGAGCAGTTAGAGGACAGATTGACAAATCAGATTAACAGAGTCCTCAACGCGATGACAGATATGCATTCCCGACAAGACCGTATGGATCGGGAATTGAGAACAATCAGATATCATTTGGCATCCGGTCGCCACATGAACACATCTATCCCTGAACTGGATCCGTTGGATACCGGATCAGTTCACAGAGATCCTACACCGGCACCCATTTCATCATTTTACTCCTCAGCCCATGTTCGGCCTATCCGACCAATTTTTTATCACATATCTGCGTTCAATTCATTAAATCTCTCCGAGTCGACCCCTATTTTCTCAATTGACAAAAAGGGGGAGATTAGTTTGAGTTTTGAGTTAGACTTTTAGGATTTTTGGGTTGGGTAGCTTGCATATAGGTTTCATTTTCATTTGCATTTGAAACTTGTATGAAATCTTTGATTATATGAAAGGATTGTTTATGAAAAGTTTGCATTATGCTTTGATATGAAAATTTTATGCTCTGATTACAAATGCTCTGATTAATTATGTTTTTCTCTAATTACTAATGTTCTGTTTTGAAATGGTTGATTGAATTCAACTTGAGATTCTTTGAAGTAACATACAGAAATGACGAAAATGAAATATATATAATAATTTCAAAAGATAAATGACTTATGATTGTCCTAAAAATAACGAAACAAGATAAAATGGCATATTGAAAGGTATAAACTCAAATTGATTTTTTCAATCATCAAAAAGGGGGAGATTGTTGAAAATAATTGTTGAAAATCAAATGCAAAATATCCAAAGCATGTGTTTTTGTTGGAAATATGTGGAAAATAAGCCAAGTCTATGTTTTGATGATTAACAAGTCAATTTGAGTAAATTTTGGTTACTAACATGTTTGTGGAAATGATTAAAGGATATAAATTTGAAGAATATGAAGCATGGCAAGTCAAGTCGATTTTCAAATCGACTCAGGCATCGACTTAAGCCAAGTCGATCCCCAAGTTGACTCCAGCAGCGACTTCAACCCGTCATTTTCGTCCAGAGTTGAAATCAAGGAGCAGAGCTACTGAAGTCGCAAACGAAGTCGACTCCGCATGCGACTTGGGTGAAGTCGCAGACCAAGTCGACTCCAGCATCGACTTCGACTCGTCATTTCTGTCCAGAGTTGAAACCGAGAACAAGAGCTGCTGAAGTCGCATCCCAAGTCGACTTTGCATGCAACTTGGGTGAAGTCGCATATCAAGTCGACTCCGACTTCGACTTCAATACGGAAACATGCAGATCAAGATAACTCAATGATAGATTCAAGAGATTCAAGAGAAAATGAAGGTCAAAGACAACTCAAACACTCAAATGAAGATCAAATGAGGATCAAGTGAAGACCAAAGCAAAGCTGCATATTTCTCATGGAGAATCAAGATCATACATTTGGACCTCTCTTATGCACTCCAATACTCAAAGACTCAAGACTCAAGACATGGAGTCAAATGTGTTTAAGATAGAAGAATTATAAAGAGTCTTAAAGGAAGAACAACCAAACATGAAGAAATTCAAGCAAGAAAATGATTCCAAGATTCAAGTACTCAAGAACTCAAGAAAATGATTCCAAGATTCAAGTACTCAAGAACTCAAGAAAAGGGATCCAAAGGTTCTCTATGTAAATGATCACACAGTGTTCCAAAGAAATATAAATCAAGGGAGAACAATCAATATGAAGAAATCAAAGTCATCTCTGAAGATTTCAAGTTCATCAAGCAAGTTGCCGAGGTGAAGTCGCACCCGAAGTTGACTCCACCTGCGACTTGGGTCAAGTCGAGGACCAAGTCGACCTAGACTGGAACTTGAAGAAGTTGCGAATAGGCGAAGTCGCACTCGAAGTCAACTCCACTTGCGACTTGGGTCGCAACGGTCGGAAAAATTTCGAACATTGGCGCATTAAATACGCGCCACCTACCTCCAAACGTTTGGATTCCCTCCACAATTATAAAAGGCATTCAATATGAACGAGGAGGGTAGCTGAGAATTCATTAAGTGTGCATAACTCCCATCTTCAAGAGTTTTAAGTGATCAAGCCAACATTTAGAGGAAGAACTTTGCTTCCAAATTGCCAAGAGCTACTTGCTGATCATTATCATTGTTGTCCAAGTTCTTCTTTGCGCCAAATCTACTTCTACACAACAGTAACGTGTAGAAACCTTCTTTTGTTATTTCTTGTTATATTGAACTTGATTTAGTTTGGATAACGAAGATCAAGTGTAAGCAAAGTAGTGTGTGATTGGAGTGGAACTCATCACCTACTTGTGCTGTGTATGGTTGATGCCCCCTAGAGCTGGAATCTAGAAGAGAGCAGTGGCTCTAGTTGTATTTGTGAAATACAATAGTGGAACCCAAGTCACAAGAGGTATGAGCTTGGAAGAGTGGAGTAGGGAGGTTGCCCGAACTACTATAAAAATCTTGCTTGTTGATTTTTATTTCTGCTCTCTACACTATATTGTTTTTCATTTTGTTTCGTCGTAAAGGGGACTAGATTAATCCGGGGTAAAGTTTCTGTTTAAGTTGTAAATTTTTTAATTACCCAATTCACCCCTCCCCTCTTGGGTATTTGTCATTAACTCAGGACCAACAGTTTTGATGATTAACAATATAATTTGAATAAGTTTTAACTACTAATGCATTTTGTGTATTGTTTTAGTTATAAAAATAAAAAATATGAAGTATAGCAGGTCAAGTCGATCTCCAAGTCGACTCTAGCATCGACTTAGGTGAAGTCTATACCCAAGTTGACTCCAGAAGTGACTTCAAGTGCAATTTTCTGTCCAGCATTGAAATTGGGAACTAAAGTGTGCCAAAGTCACAGACAAAGTCGACTCCATCTGCAACTTGGGTGAAGTCGCAGGCCAAGTCGACTCCAGCATCAACTTCAGTTAGACAGGGCAGAATTTCAGAAGTCAAGTAGAAGGCCAAGTCGACTTCAAGCAAGACTTGAGTCAAGTTAAAGACCAAGTCAACTTAAATATTCGACTTGGAACGTATGAAGATTAATCCAAGTCCAAAGCAAGCGAGATGCATGAATTCATCCATATTAAATCAATCCATAAATATTGAACTTGTTCATGCATAGCAAAATTCAAGTTTTCAAGACTTCTAGACTTAAAGCTAAAAGATATCTATGCAAAAAAATTATATTAAAATTCAAAATAAATGCAAATCAAAGGAGGAACACTAATGCTAGAGAAGATAAGCGAGCAAAGGATATTTCAAGAAAGTTTAAACTTACTTAAAAAGATAACAGGGTCAAGTCGCACCCGAAATCTACTCCAACATCGACTTGGGTCAAAAGTCCCAGACAAAGTCGACTCAAAAGACAGACTTGGAAGATTGAACAACTGAAGTCGCACCCGAAGTCGACTCCATCTGCGACTTGGGTCAAGTCCAAGACCAAGTCGACCTGAAGAAGAACTTGAACAAGCAAAGCACAGCCGAAGTCGCACCCGAAGTCGACTCCAGCATGCGACTTGGGTGAAGTCGCACACGAAGTCGACTCCATCTGCGACTTGGAGGAATAACGTTTGAATTTTGAACGTTGGAACATTTATTACACGCCAACCAACTCTATAACGTTCAAAATTCTCCCTCCTCTATATATAGACACTCAAGAAAATGAAGAAATATATGAGAAAGAGTTGAAAAAGAGGAAAGAAGTGCTACTAAGAGTTTCAATCCACCTTTCTCTACAATTGAGTGATCTATACACTTTCAAAGGAAGAACAAGCTTAAAAGTTGTGGTTTGCTTCAACACAGAACGATTTGCTGCTTCCACAAACTCTTCCTCAAGCTGAAATTTTCTACACAAATCTGTAAAATGTAGATATCTTTTATTTCATCTTATTATTTAGTTTTTGGTGCTTGGTTTGAGTTTGGTGTTTTAAACCAAGTTATAGCAAAGTAGGGCTGTGATTGGAGTGGAACTCATCACCTACTTATGTTATTTGTTATATGCACCCCCTAGAGCTAAAATCTAGAAGAGAGTGGAGGCTCTGGCTGTATATGCCCCCTAGAGCTAAAATCTAGAAGAGAGCAGAGACTCTAGTTGTATTCGCGAAATACATAGTGGAACCCAAGTCACAAGGGAGTGTGAGCTTGGAAGAGTGGAGTAGGGAAGGCTGCCCGAACCACTATAAAATCTTGTCTATTGTTTTTCATTTCCGCTTTCATTATCTTATTGCTTTTCATTTATCTCATCAAAGGGGATTAAACTAAACCGAGATAAAGATTTCTAATTTAAGTTTAAAATTTTAAATGCCCAATTCACCCCTCCCCTCTTGTGTAATTGTCATCAACTCGGGACCAACATAAACATGGAAAGATGAGGAGATTAAAATGGCTATAGGGAGGAGAGATAGAAGATGATTAAATACATCTCTCTCTTGGAAGAGGAGGAGGAGGACAATGTTTTGCAAGGGAGAGAAGCCAAAGGGGTTTTCTTAGTTAGATCTACATATAAAGTGGCTAGGGAGATGAGAATGGAAGAAGGAGAGGACAACATGATTGCTCAGATTGTTGGTAGTGAAGATCTAGCAATGGCAATTTGGAAGGCAAAAATCCTAAAGAAGATACAACACTTTGGATGGAGATCGTTGATAGAGTCCCTTCCCACAAAAAGGAATTTACAAAGGAGAGACATACTTGTCAACCATGTGTGCCTGCTTTGCAAGGATGAAAATTCAATTAAGGTGGTCTTCCATGTCTTTTATTGCTGCAAGAAAGTAAAATCCCTCCTGTTAGGCTATCCACTATTTGGAAGATTGAAAGAATATAGATTTGAAAACTTGAAACAGGTACTCCGTCCCTTATTTTGTGATAGAAATCAATCTACTACCTCTACACTATAGTATGCTAAAGAATTTGGTTCATTAGGAACAAAGGGTGAGCTGAAAGGAATTGTTAGTTTCTCCAACATTTTAAAGCTACTAACTAGAACTGTTATCGAAATTTAAAGGTAGAAGAGAGTAATGTGAGCTGGAAAAAGCCAACCGTGGGAACTCTGAAGATCAACGCTTATGCAAGAAATCTAAACAAAACAGAGATAAAGAGGATATGGAGAAGTGTTTTTCAGCTAGAATAGGGAATTTGTGGCAACGAGATGTTGGTCTAATAAGGGGCTTATAAATCCACTTTGGTTGAAATTCAAAGCTTGTCTTCTAGGTCTAATGAGGGCAAGAGAATTAGGGATAAAAAGAGTTGAGCTAGAAAGTCATTCCCTTGTCTTGATCAATTCACGCATCGGGGAAGAAAAAGTTGAACTATCTCTGAAATTCTTGTTAAAGGAGATTAGTGAGACAAGCCAATTTTTTGAAAAGTTCAATTTTCAATCATGCGTTACAAACTACCAATCTAGAGACACATGTTGTGGCAAAAGCTACAACGCGTAATGGTGTTATCAAGAGATTCTGATGGAGTGTCCCTCCTATAAACGTAATTAGTCTGTTGCAAAGGGACTTGTTCTTTTGTAACGATTATTGTATATCACCTCCTAGCCCATGACCCTTTATTGGGGGTTGGATGGTAAAGGATAAGCTTTTTTGTATAGTTCGGATAAACAAATTTCTCAAAAAATGTGAGAATGATTGGGTTGGTGTTTAGAATATTTTTGTATGATATAATTACATATATTATAATTGGATTGGTGTTTAGAATAATTTTTTATGATATAATTACATAATTATAAATGCATAAAAATTGTTAGTAAAGATGCATAGTAAAATACATGTAAAAACTTATGATTTTGGTATTTTGAGCTAAAAATTTATGAAAAGATATTATTTGAAGTTAGAAGTTTAATAAATAAAGAATCAATTGGAGTAAAGAAAATTATGAACAAAATGGTAGAGTTCATTGAAAATACACGAGGGGGGCATATGATCCCCCAAATTGTTATTCTAAATGGATCGCTTAAGCAAAGAACCATATAGGCCCATGTGGTTGTTCGTGGTATATTAAGGTTGCGGTCATCTTAGCTACTTTACTTTTCTTCTTCTTCTTTTTTTCAATTTTTTCTCTGATCTTTCAACCTTGTAAAAACTCTCCCAAAATCTCCCTAAAATAAGTTTGGATAACCTATGTAAAATCAAGGATGAAGAATAGCATGTAATGGTTATGAACATTAAAAATGTTTATATAAGATTAAAGGGAACTCATCATGAAAGGTAAAATGTATATGTTTTGCCTAAACAATCCCAAGCGTGGCTTGTAAATGATGTTAAGAATGAATGCTTTATGAAGACGTTCAAGGACATAGAATTGTCCTCAAGAACACGGAATTTCATGATGCTTTTTTTTAGGACATATACATGTCCTCATGGAACAAGGTATTCCCAATGTTTATGAAAAAGGTTTTCAAGAAGCCTTACCCTAAAGATAAAATGCTTGCTTACTGAGTTGTCACTCACGTTTTGTTTTCCAAACCCTTAGACAGGTACCGAGGAAACTCAGAAGGTTGCGAACCTAAGACGTGAAGAAAGGTACTTGATGATAGCCTTGAAGGCTATGAGGAATGGAAAAGCATAAATATGCTAAGGTAAGCCAATATGTATGTGAACTTAATGAGAATATTAAGTTCTGTATATGATTTAATGGTTGAATGTATGGATGTATGATATAAAATATGATACTTAGGAAAAGGAATCTTTCACTGCAGAAAGGAAGGTAAAGATGCTATATGTTTATGTATATCCGAACTTAGCTAGAGTTCTAAGTTCCATGTGAATTAATGACTGATGTATGAAAGTATGATTTATATAATGATTCAGTGTATAATGACAGGCATGTAAAGATGCTTTGAATGAAATGATGAAATTTATTACAAGTGAAATGTCACAATGTATGATGATTGTCATGTCAAGATTATGAATGATGACAGATGAATAATCGAAAATTTTTTTGGACATATTCCAATTAAGAACCCGCCGCGTGATCAGGGCAACAATCCTGATTCACATTTACCAATTGATAGATCTTGAGGTAAGGAAGTGACGTCTCGGTTCGGGGCTCCACATTATCCTCCATAGTTTACAACTATTTATAAGTGTAACCTTCATATTAAACTCTATTGAGAAATCATTAAAAATACTTTAAATTCTTCATGCTTCCTCCATGTGATCATCCATGAAATTAATGTACTATCTCTTTATTTCAACTAAAATGTTCGTATTTCCAAATACGATAAAAATTAAATAATTTAAGCTATTCACAATTTGATTTCTACCCTTTAAGACAAAATATCATTTATTAATGGAGAACCTTTTTAAGCACTTGTTTTAATAAATAGTTCCACTTATTTAATTTGTTGTAGATGGTAAAGATAATACCTTAAGCCATTTTTAAATAAATTTTCATGATAATATTTGTTGAAATTTTTCCTGAACGAATGGGAGGCAACTTTAGGATTCTAAATTTAAAAATTAAATGAAATTTAATTCCATTGGTACACTTTCAAGTGGTTGCAACCTATGGGGGATGATTTGCTATTTTCAGAACTGTTGATGCATCTTTGCAAATCACCCAAAATGTTTTGAACTAGCGAGACAAAATATCATCTTTAGCCCCCCACCTACGTTATTGTTACAGACGAACCAGTCCGTTAATAAGCTTGGAATAAACAAGACCACAACATGCATGTAGTACACCCAAGACGTGGACCAAGATCATTTGCAGCCAGCCGACAAATGTAATTTTTTTTATAAAATTATTTAAGTGTATTTAATTTATAAAGCAAATTTTACTATTTTTTGGAATATCTAATTTTTTAAAAAAAAATTAAACACATATATTTTTAGTAAGGGTGCAACTCGAGCTCATGAAACTCAGATTTATCTCAATCCTAACCCTTGTAAAACCTAAACTCTAACTCTATTTTTGAAAATAGAGTTCGAGTTAAGTTTCAGGTCGGAATTTAAGTTAATAAATTCACATTTTATTTAAGAATGACAAGTTTAAAATTTTATATAAATGTATAATAATAACAAATCATATAAGTAAACATAATAATATACCGTCAAACTACATATTTTTAAAAAATATAACAATATAAAAAAGATGAGTGATCCTATTAGCTCGAGCTAAGCAAATTTCCCGTTCAGCTCACTTCAAAAAGGTCATTTACAATAACTTTTTTTTTATTTTTCTCTTCATACACTTATTTATCTAAGTATATTTAATGTATAAATCAAATTTTACTATTTTTAGATATATATTTTTTTAGATTTTTAAAGATAAAGGTATTTTAAATATATACACATATATGTTTAAAAATCTCAAAAAAATATATAGACATATTCAAAAATGGTAAAACTTAACTTATGTATTAAATATATTTAGTAAACAAGTGTACGAAGAAAAAACAAAAAAGTTATCGTAAATGAATTTTTTTTTAAGTAGGCTAAGTTAGGCATTTTCTTAGCCTGGGCTAATTGAATCATTCATCTCTAAATAATATCTCCAAAAAAAAATTAACATCAAAAACAAAATAAATGAAGAAGATTATATAAATAAAAAGATAAACATAAATATAAATAATATATTTTATTTATAATATAATTACAATATGTCAAACATGTATTTAAATATAAATATAAATAACATAAAATACACAAAATATAAAAAATTATTATTTAAATATTATATATAAAATATATTTGATAATAAATATGGGCTCAGGTTCACCGAGTTCGGGATTATTTGGGCTCAGATTGCAAAAGAGCAAGTTTTAACACCGCTGGAAATCAGGCTCGGTGGACCAAATTTGGGCTCAACCCGGCCCAAGTTGCACCCCTAATTTTTTGCCAATTTTGGGCTAGCCATAGCGGATAATGGCCCATACGCATGCTATCCACCCAAGACAGGTAGGGTTGCAGCTCCATCATTCGGCTCAATTCAAGTCAACCTTAACCCGAGTCTAAGTCATCCACCCCAACCTGAATCTAACCCATTTTTCAAAAGTCAACCCTAACCCTATTCCAAATACTCGAGTCCCACATTCATGTCCCCAACCCTATTCCAATTACTGTCCAAATTCGTGTCCCCGGCACTATTCCAAATACTCGTTTCTAAATTCATGTTATATTTAGCAAACAAAGATAGACTCATTCGATTAGTCCAATAAAGTAATTAGCAATTGGATATCTTTTACTTTCACATAGAGAAACATGCTGAAGATGTTTAAATTAACAACTTTGTACCTTTGGTAGAATGGTCTTTCATATTGGAAGCCATGATAAAGTAATTTTCATTTGTCTTGATTTCATAATTTTCTAGGAGGAAGCTGAGTTTAGTAAATCAAACATTCTATATTCAAACAGATTGAAAAGTAAAATATGTATTTTAGAATGAAAAAAAATTACCCATAAAATACTCGCGTAGTGAAAAGTCTCGAGAAAGAAATGCTTTTACAAGGCAATGACCTAATGTAAATATGTAATCGGGTTGCATGGACACGTCAGTCAACTCTTAATTAAAATTTTAACTTTTGAAAATGAATATAAAAAATTTCAAAATAACAGAGTATATATTTAACACCTCTGAATGAAAGTGAGTTTTGGCATCATAAATAAATAAATATGGATAAAAAAAATTAATAGTTTGGATTTGCAAAAAAAAAAGTTTTTATATGAAACTGGAGAGTTACAAGGACAAACACATGAAACCCGAGCGCATTAAATCATTGCCCGTATATAATTTTCCTAACATATATTTAACATCGATAAACCAACTCAGCTCGGGCAGTTCAGGTCGACCCAAATTCAAAACTAAAATTATAAAATTGGGAACCTCAACCCTAAAAAATGCTGGGCTGGGACAAGTAAGTTCTGGTGGACCGAATCCAAGTAGATCGCACTACAATAACTGCCGTATATCTCCATCGCCTGAAGAGAAAAAAGAATGGGAGTCCTAAGACGATACATTTGTTGGGTGATGCATGCCATAGTCAGTAGCTTTATCTCAAAGCCAGCCAGCAACCTGAGTTTTTCGTCGTGAAATGCAAAGAACACATATTTGCACTGTATTTACGTACAGCCGGTGTAAGCAGCAAACTGCTGCATCTTTTGAGTCTGCTGAGGGCTTTTCAAACATCACTCAAGACTAAAACGTGTAATCTCAAATTCTTTAGAAGGAAAAAAAAAAAAATTGATCTGGGAACACCAATATCACATCCCAGGAAAATTCCAGTTCCCCACTGGTAAGAAAGAAGAGAGGTTTGACTCACCCCCAAAGGCAACCTCAGAACAGAAGCCAAGCAAAGTCTCCATTCGTCCTCATCATATTTGTTTAACTGTCTTGAACTATTGCAGAGAACAACAAGTGGTTGATGTCCTCTGAGTCTGAATCATTCTTCTCATCCCCTGTGGTTGAGGACAGAAATGCTTAGGACTATCAGACCAGAGCACCTAAACAAACCAAAGGGATGCATATATTTTAAACAATCCTTTTACCTGTTCTCAACCTTGTTTGAGCTGTCCACTCATCTATGATCTGCATAGACACAAAAATTTAATGATATTAACAATCCTAGAAAGAATCAGTAATACCCAAAATGAGCTAATAGGTTTAATAATTGTAGAAAAGAATTACAGGCCACCACCATGAAAATTTTCTTAACCTTATCCGGTAAAGCCCTACCCATTGGTTCCCTCAATCTCCTTCCTATTCCTTCCTACATTAACCCCATAGATCTAACTCTACACTCTAAAGAAGCAAAAACCCAAAAGCAGCCAAATTTTCAATATTTTGGAATGGTTTTCGATGGTTTATTCAAATTAACTAAATTTGTTAAAGAGTTGGCTTGAACCTTATGGTCCTTATCTTATTTGCATTAACTATAGATAAGCTGCAAAAGACATCAACTCATCACAGTTTTGTTATATGAGACTAGATAGTATGTGCATAAATAAACAAGGAAAATAGCAAATGGATGCTTTGGAATCTCCTAAAAGATTCAACAAACTAAAACAGAGTAAATGTATCCAATTTCATCAATAAAAGTGCAATACCCCAGGTACATCACAGGGTGTTAGAAATACAAGTGATGCTAATGAAAATGCATTTTATATTAAGTTTTTTTGCATATAAAACTTTCTACTTGTTATCAAGCATGATCGTGAACATTTTACACTGTGCCAAGAACATGAGGACGTGAAAGAAAAGTTTTTGTGGCCCTGAGAACCTTTAACAACAGTGGAAAATAAAAATACACGTGTCCAAAAAGCAAAAAATTAAAATTTAATTGGAATTTCAAAGTATCACAAAATTGTGATTTAGGAGGTAGCAATGACAACAGTAGACTAAAGGTCCACTATTGATCCTCTGATAGAGTTGTTTTCAAGAAACAGCTCCAAATCAAATTGAATTGATGCCAATAAAGTATGACAATGCACTAGCTAGATTATAAAGTCAGTCATGCCAATGATCATTGTCCCATCTCTACTTATACCTGTCATGATCAGCACATCTCCCTTTCTGCTTGGACCCACACATGGGATGTGTCCAGTCAAGAACCTCTAACAACCAATACCTCACTTAATTCCCAGGCCTCACCAACATAGCCATGAATCACTTTCAGCCTTCTCGGCTCCACTTCGACTGGGATTCATCAAACTTCTAGGTCTAAATCATACTGCTTCAACCCTATAATAATATTCCCCATCCTATCACTCCCACCCACTCGAAATATATGACTTGGTCCTCCAAGTCATGCTCGAGAAAAGAGTGACACAAATCTATTGTAGATCTTCCCATGAATCATAAAATGATGGTAAAGGTCTTCAACCAGATTGGGTTTTTCATGGAAATTGAGGGTTTTTCTCAACCTCATTAGAGTATTTTTCTCAGGGAGGTTGGACTTCGAATTTACTATAAATAGAGGAAGAATTTTCAACCTAAAGATGAACTATAAGGAGTGAGCTCAGACCTGAAGCTGTAAAGACTGGATCTTGATTATGTGCTAACCCCTGTTTTGCAGAAGCTAAGTTATTGGATAACGTGCTGCAGATGATCTTCTGAACCATTGGAGAGAGCTTCTGTGTAATTATTGGGTTGTAAGATTTTATTATTTGTTTTTCTTTACTGTCGTAACCTTCATCTTGGAGGATTCCAGACCAAGAGAAGGTAGATCAACACAGGTGTGAGAGATTATGCTTGATTACCTTAGACAGCCACCAGGAGCTTGTTGAATACAAAAGAAAGTGTAAACTATACCTGCCATGGGACATGAAGATACTTCCGTAAATTAGGATTTAGATTGTTATAGGGAATTTGATTCTATCTTGAATTTGTTAGAATATTTTAGAGGATACTAAAAGATTTTAAGTGTGTTTGGGAAGTGACAAAATTTTTGAACAAAAAGTTTTTTATGTAAAAAATTTTAAATCAGGAGAAAATTATGTGATATGATAGGAGTAATAATAAAGAGTAAAAAAAATAAAACCGAGATAAATAGATTAGTTGCATAGATAATTGTGTAAAAAAATTAAAAAGTAAAGTATTTATGTAGAAAAATATAAAGAAATATTTTTAAAAATAAGATAGTTAAGAAAAGTAAAAAGTTTTAGGGGTTGTTTGGTAAACATGAAAATTCTTCATTTTTCGCTTAACTTTTGAATGGCTGGAGTGGTTAGAGAAAATATGTCATTACATTACTTGTTAAATTCAAATTTTGTCAGCTAAATACTAACAACAGTGAAAATGAGCGCCATGGAGATGTGTAGGGGTTCCAGCTAACACCCATCCAATGACTGGCATGCTCAATTGAGGTGGAGGCATGCAATGTAGCTACGGGCACATTTAATCAACATGCCAACAATCCACAATTAATGCAACTATTTTTAGTCAACCACTATTCATGAGTCATTTTTTTATTACCAAAGAAACGTCATTGAGCTTTATTTATTCCCAAACAACCCGTTATATTAAAAAGTTTCGATTAGAAAATTTTTTGCTGTAGCCAAACCCACTCTTCACAGAATATCTTAGAATTTGTTAAATGAATTTATATCCATTTTATGTTTATTTCTCTTAAAACTTTACTTAAAATATGCAATTTTTTTTTTAAAAAAAAAAAAAGATTACTTCTTTATGGGTAGTTTGGATACATCTAAAAATTTTCAAACTAGTTCAATATAAAACTTTTCATTATCCACAACTATCCTACTTTTTAATCATTTATTCACATATTCCTATATAACTACTCTAATTTTCAATCATTTCTACACAATTATCCATACAACTAACTTATATGTTTTAATTTTATCCGTTTTACTCCTCATTATTACCCCTATCATATAACATCATTTTCTCCTATTTCAAAAACTTTTTGCACTAAAAACTTTTCATCCAAAAGTTTTATCACTTCCCAAATACACTCTTAGGATGTGTTTGGTAAGTAGTAAAACTTCTGATGAAAAATTTTTGTGTAAAAGTTTTTTAATTTATATAAAATGATGTTATATGATAGGAATAATGATGAGGAATAAAAAGAATAAAGTTAAAATAGATAGGTTAGTTGTGTACAAATGATTAAAAATTGGGTAGTTGTATATGAATATGTAAAAAAAAAAAAATAAACAAAAAAGGGTAATTGTAGAAATTGAAAAGTTTTAGATTGAAAAATTTTTGCAGAAAAAGTTTTTCTGTTTGCGAAACCCCCCTTAATAAGTTTTTAAAAAATTACTTCTTTAGCGAGCCTTGCTAAAATAGAGTAAAATTTGTTGGTCCTGAGTCTGTAGCAAACCTAAGAGGGGATGGGTGAATTGGATTCTTTTAAATTTCTTTTTGATACCTTAAAGTTTAACCCTTTGAAAATTAAATCCCCTTGAATGAAAGTTTGGAGACTAATAGAGCAATCAAAGTAGTAATAGCAGACACAAGAAGTTATAGCGGTTTGAGACAACCCTCCCTACTCCGCTCTTCCAATAATACACTCTTGTGGCTTTGGTTCCATTATATCAATCAGATACACACTTAGAGCTCTTGCTCTCTTTTAGATTACAGCTCTAGAAGGACTTTACCATCTCAGTACAAGTAGGCGATGAGTTTCACTCCAATCGCATACTAATTGTCTTTACTTGGCCTTAATCTCCAATCACCAAGCTATGTAGGATTACAAGAGAATGAGTTAAGAAAAAATTCTACACATTACAGATGGTGTAGAGAAAGTTTTAGCACAGGAAGAACTTTGAATCGCTTGAGAATGATAAGAAGCTTCAGTACTTGCAGTGAATATTGCAGTTCTTCTTCGTAGAGCACTTGGTAATCACTTGGTAGCTTGTGAGTGGAAAAGTGAAAGCTTAATGAATATTCTAGCTAACCCCATAACTCTCCTTGCTGTGCTTGAAATAGAGAGATTTAATTTGAATGTTGGAAGGTAAGTGGCACGAATTAAACGCGCCAACATTCAGATTTTCTGACAGTTGAGACTTAAGTCGCACCTGGAATCAACTTTGGTTGCGACTTCACCTCAAGTAGCAGGCTGGAGTCGACTTGGGTTGCGACCTCGGTCTTCCACACTTCCTTCCCAACGATTTTCTCTTTGCTTTTAGCTTCAACCTTCATCTAGGAGTCAACTTGATCTAGGACTTGACCCAAGTCGCAAGTGAAGTTGACTTGAGTTGCAACTTCGCAGTATACTATGCTCTTTCGGAACTTCAAGACATCATGAATCATGTGCTTTGACATTTTTGCTCTTGTTCCTTTATTTTACAACTCTTAATTGTCTCAATTTTGCTTCTAGTTTGGGGTACACTTTAAGTCATATACTTGGACATTAATCATTTGTAGCTTTATCTTCACCTCGTGACATTTGTCTTTGATTTATCCATATATGTGTTGTTTGAACTTTTCTAGTTGGTCTTTGAACATGAATCTACTTGTCTTTGAATCCCTTGACTTCAAGTCGAAGACCGGGGTCAACTTGAAATGCAACTTGACCCAAGTCGTATAGTTGAGTTGACTTCGTCCGGAACTTCACCCAAGTCGCACGTCAGAATTGACTTGGGATACAACTTGACTCCTTCAGATTTAGCGTCGGAGGCCTGAAATCTTTCAAATCGAATGCGTAGTCTACTTGGGTTGCGACTTGACCCAAGTCACATATGAAATCGACTTCGGCTACGACTTCCCCTACTCATGCATCCACAATTTCAACGCTATCCAAAAATGAAAGGTTGAAGTTGATCCTGGAGTCGACTTGGGTATCGACTTGACTTAAGTCGATGCCTAAGTCGACTTGACTTTGCGACTTGATCTGTCGTGTGTTGCTTTTGAAAATTTCTAACTCAAAAACACTTCAACATACTTGTTAGTACTTTAGAATTCTCATATTTGAATTATTAATCATCAAAACATGGGATATACTACTTGCTCATTGTTTTTACAACAGAATTTCTCCTACAAATACAATCCTTGTAAGCTCTAAGCAGCATGACAGTTGCAGTTTTACGAAAATTTCTCCGGTTTCTCTACTTTTCTCCTTCATGCTCTTCTACTCTTCTTCTTTCTCTTCCTACATCTTTTATGCTCTTTCTTCCCCTCTCATCTTTGTCAAATTCTTCCTTTTTATTCTATCTTTTTCCTACTCCTTTAAAGTTCTTCTTTGGTCTTGTTTCTCTTATAATTCATCTATGTTTTCTCCCTACTCTTCCCTGCTTTCTCTATTGAAGGGATCTTCCCTCTTTCTTCTAAAATCTTCCCTTTATTTTGATATAGGTCATTGCATCTTATATAAACACCACTATAACTTTTGGCATGGAAAGTTAATTAGTGAAACTAGGCTAACGTGCTTGGAACATCGTTGTCAAAGGTGGCCTAGGCGCAAGGTGCATCAAAGTGCAACTGCTGCGCCTGGATATGTATCAAGGTGTGTGCCTACAATTAGGTGCAAGGAGGCGCATGCCTAGGCGCAGGGGCCCAAGTTGCATGCCTGTGAGCCTCTTTAAAGTGGCACCAGCTTATTTTTTTTTTTTTTACAAAGAGGGATTGTGGGCTAACGTGTAATAAAAATAACTTCTAGTAAACATTAAAAAAAGTAAAACTGAGGTAAAAGAGACGTCGATTTAGGGCTGCTAAGATTTTGGAGGGAGAAACGAAAAGAGAAAAAATAGGGAGCTGTTGCTTGCGTCTCCAAAGTGTGCTGCAAGCATCTGCTACTGCCTCTTCTCGGTTTTGCTTGGGGTAATCTTTTCATTTTCTTTGTTCTTCTTTCTTCTTCTCTGTTTCTCCTGAGTTTCGGACGCTGCTATCTTTTTCCTCTTTTTTTCTACCTTCAGCAGTCATCATCATCATCATAAGTCATTTCCCACCTAGGTGGGGTCGGCTGCATGGATTCTGTTACGCCATTCTTGGCGATTTAAGACTAAATTTTTTGTAATTTGTAATATTTTTAAATCTTGTTTAATTACTTTCATCCACGTTTTTTTGGATCTTCCTCTCATTCTCTTACCACTTTCTACTTGGATAAACTCTATTTTCCTAACCGGTGCTACTTCAGACCTCCTTTTAACATGACCAAACCATCTTAATCTATTTTCTCTCATTTTATCACAAATTGGTCTCACTTTTAAGTTTTCTCGAATTACCTACACTTCAGCAATGCTACCTATATTTCAACACAGTAGTGCTCCAAAGTTGTCCCTACCCATGGTACTCCTTTTTCTTTTTCTTTTTCCTTCATTTCGGCAGTGCGTTGCCTACATTTTTTCTTTCGTTTCTTTATGCTGCAGCCCTTGCTGACATTCTTTTGGCTCTTGTTGTTGCTGTTTTTTTTTTTTTTACTAATGGTTTTTTTGCTAATGAGTGCTAGTGTTGATTTTCTTTCGTTTTTTTGTAGTTGATTTTTTTGTTGCTAATGTTGTTATTTTTTCTATTTATTTTCTTGCAATGCTATTGATGTTTTATAATTTTTTGCTTTTTTTTTTTCGGCTAACATTGTTAACTTTTTTTTTTGCAATGCTAAAGACGTGTTCTTATTTTCTTGTTGTTGATTTATTTTGCTGATGTTGTTGTTATTTTTTTGTTCTTGATTTCTTTGCTGAAATACTGCAGTACTACTAGGATGTTATGCAATTAAGTTATATATGTTGATGTTTGAAAATTTGATGCTACTAATGTTTGAAATTAATGAGCTTTCTAATTGATTAATTACAATTGGTTGCTTCCATATTTTTTGTTAATAGATATTTGCAAATATTTTAACATGAGTCATGAAATGAAAAACCCAGCATGGAAGTATTTAACATTGGCAGATCCCAAGAACGTGAACACAATTACATGTAATTTTTATATTAAAGTAACAAAAGGGGCTTTTTTCGAGCTAAACAACACTTCGTTAGGGGATTTAGGAGTGCAGCAGCTTGCAAAAATGCCCAAAACATGTGAAATAGGAGTTGAAGGAGTACATGCTGAAAAAAAGGTAGAAAAAGAACAAGCAAATTTGGTTCCTGATTTTGATTCATTTGACTTTGGAGAAGATGAGGAGGAAGAAGAAGTTGCTATTGTTGGAAGTTGTGGCAAAAGCCAGCATCATCAGGTGCTAGTAGCAAGACATCACAATTAACTCCCAAGAAAACAAAACAGAAAGGGCCTATGGACATGTTTTGCACACCTGATCCAGAAAAAGGAAGCAGAGAAAAGTGGCAGAAAAGGGAAAATAAACTACTATAAATGGTGCATACAAGGAGGCAAGAGAGCGTGCATGTAGGTAGATTTGTCGATGGATGTATAATGCTGACATTCCACTTAATGCATTTAAATATAATAGTTTTGCTGCAGCAGTGGAAGCAATTGGGCAATTTGGGCCTAGAATGAAGCCCCCTTCATATTATGAAGGAAGGATTACCTTTTTAAAGAAAGAGTTGGAGACCACAACTAATTTGGTGAAAGACTACAAGGAAGAATGAGCTAGAAATGAATGTTCTATAATGGCAGATGGATGGAAGGATAAAAGAGAAAGAACATTAATTAATTTCTTGGTAAATTGCCCTAAGGGAACAATGTTTGTGGAATCCATAGACGTTTCATCCCGCGCAAAGACTAGTGAGAAGATGTTTGAGCGATTAGATAAATTTGTGCAAAAGATTGGAGAAAAAATGTTGTTTAAGTTGTTACTGATAGCGCATCTAATAATGTGATGTCAAGTAAAATATATTATTTTATTTAAATTTAGATTCGTGATATTTCTATTATTATGTTACTGATTTTATAATTTATTCTTAAAATGTTTGATTTAATTTTTAGAGAGGCTATTGGAGGCCAAATATCCTCATCTATGTTGGACGTCATGCGCTGCTTACTATATAGATCTGATGTTAGAGGACATTTGGAAGGTGAAAACATTTCATGCAACAATGAAGAATGTAATTACACTAAATGGTTGTCTATATAACCGTTCAAGTGTGTTGAACTTGATGAGGACATTTACAGGTCAAAGAGAGTTGCTAAGGCCTGCAAAGACAAGATTTGCAACTGCTTTTATCACAATTTCAAGCATCCACCACCAAAAGAACAATTTGAGAAAGATGTTTAGTTCACAAGAATGGAGCAATAGCAAATGGGCAAGGGAACGAGCAAGAAAAAGAGTTGCACAAATTGTTATGAGCCTCTTTTTTTGGAATCATATTGTGCATTCGTTGAAGATTGGTGGTCCTCTTATTCGTGTGTTGCGATTGGTAGATGGAAAGAAGAAGCCACGAATGGGACATATTTACAAGGCAATGAAAGGAGCTAAAGCTGCATAGCAAAATCTTTCGAAGATGATGAAGACAAGTATATATCTTCACAATTATTTACAATAGGTGGCATATCCAACTTTATCGACCATTGCATGCAGCTGGATACTTTTTGAATCCAGCATACTTATATGCAAATCCAAACATTGAAAAAGATGATAGGGTAATGATGGGATTATATAAATGTATAGCAAGATTGGTCCCTAACGAAGCTATACAAGATAAAATTACACAAGAGCTGATAAAATATAAGAAGGATGAGAGTCTTTTTGAAATGAGCATAGCTGTAAGGAAGAGAACTATTTTAGGACCAGGTAATTATATATTTTTTATATTGTTGATTTTTTATTTAAAAGTTAAATTTCATTTGGTTTTTTTTAAAGCTACTTTTTTGTCAATACAGTTAACAGCTGAGTGGTGGGCTTGTTATGGTTCTTCAACTCCAAACCTGCAATGCTTTGCTCAAAAAGTTCTCAATCTTACTTGTAGCTCTTCTGGATATAAAAGAAATTGGAGTGTGTTTGAAAATGTAAACAACTGAGTATCTGCTACTTCAAGTTATTAAACTTTTAAACCATCATTGTATTAATATCTTCCCTCTTATCAGTATTAGTTTTAATTTTTATACTTTATTGCAGCTTCACAATAAAAGGATAAATAGACTAGAGCAAGCTCATTTAAATGACTTGGTGTTCATCAAGTATGACAGATGATGCAGATGCCATCACAACAAACTTCTTGGAGCAGGCCAACCATCGTGGAAGGGTCCGAAAGTGATAAATGAGCGGGCCAATTTCAATTCAACTCTTATATATTTTGTTTTATTAATTTTCGTTTTTGCTATTTTTAATAAAGTCCGAATTTACTATTTTTAGTAAGTTGCGCATTTTACTATTTTTAGTAAAACGTGCGGAAGTGGTTGGTTAGGGTTTTGAGTATGTTTTGCAAAGTGCGTTAGTGGCAACTAGGGTTTGATTATAAATATGTAGCTTCTCTTATTTTGCATACAGTTTTTGATAAATAAGAATTTCTTAGTTTTCTATTGTCCTTGTGATTGAATTTTTGTGTGGAAACTTGTTCATCAACTTTGAGACGTAGCTTTGTGCTAGCCTTGTTTTACGTTTCCCTCGTTGTGTCAATAAAGCATTAAGGCGACGATACAAGTCACGTGATATCATTGATCCAATTATATTGAAAGACATTGATGACGGTAATGAATGGTTGGTTAGAAACATGGAGGGAGAGTTAGATGTAGAAGATGACTATGTTTTTTAATATGATTCACTAACATGAGGTGATGTAGACTATGTTTTTTTAATATGATTACTATGTTTTTTAATATGATTCACTAACATGAGGTGATGTAGTTGGAGCTACTGGTGTTAAAGAGCCAACTCGACCAGTTAGATCAACTCCTACACTACGAGCTTCAAATTTTGGTTCATCATTGTTTTCAATGAATCCAACAGAAATAGAAGATGAAGACTTCGAAGAAGAAGACACTAATAGATGTAAATCTAATGATGATGGGGTTGCTACGCTACTTGTGGATGATGATTTGTAGTTTTTAAACTTATATTTTGATATTTGACTTAATGACTTGTAACTTAGTTGTGAATGATGACCTTGGATTTTATGATTGATTGATTGTTATGTGCTAGATTTGAATTGTGTTTTTAGTTTTTACTTTCCACTCTTGATAATTGTAGCAGATGTGCATCTATTTGACTTTTGAGTTTTAATACTAGATTTTAGTCATTAGTTTTAGACTTTTACATACTATAGATTTTTTTAGACAAATTGTATATAAGGTGCGCCTTGCTTCAGTTAGGGGCGCGCCTTGAAAGTGCACCTCGCACTTAGGCTCCAAGACCCCCTTGCGCCTCTAACAACTATGTCTTGGAGAGTGAAGCAGGAATGAAATAGTTCAAACTAAACCAAGTCTCCTTTTCAGGAAGTCTCAAAGTCTCAGACCCAAACTGAGTCTCCTTTACCACAAAAATCCTCCATATGCTCTCCCCTCTCTTTCCAAACCTAGTAGCAACATGTTGGCTTTGCCTCTTGGCCACAATAACTCCGACTTCTTCATCAAAAATTTTATATTTTTATGCATAGATTTAGTAAAAATGCACAACAACTTGAAGGGTGATCTAAATTAGTGTTTTTAATGACTTTACACTGGAGTTTATTTAAAGAGTGATCTTTTGCCAAATTTATCTATTTTCATCTTTTTCTTTCCTTTCCCAAACGCTTAGGAAGGTCATTCCACTTTCTTTGAATTTCTTCAACATCCTATTCTACATTAATAAATGAAATGAGAATAGAAATGGGTACCGAAGTAAGAAACAAGTACATTACTTTAGGTGGCATTATGATGTAGAACATCATCAAGCTTCAAATCCAAATTAAGGTTTCTTTAGTTCAAGGATGCAATATTTAAAATATTGCATATTTATTTATTTTCGAGATTTAATATATTTAGATTAATGTGGTTTAGATTATTACCATTCTTTGCAATTTTTTATCATAGTTGTTAAAAGCATGTCTAGGCACACAACCTAGAAAAATGCAAACAATGCGCCTTGCATGTAGTAAAATGAGGCCCATTTGTAAAACCACAACTAAGGTACACTCCTTGTGACTTGTCAGACCTGGGGCACTTGCCTAGACCACCTTGCTTTAATGACTGGAGTAAGAGTATAAAATATTTGTTCTGTGTTGTTATTTGTTATCTCCGCTTACAATTGTTTGTTTCTTTTTCTTTGATTACTTTTTCTACAATATACCAGGTTTGCCTTGCAACATTGGAACTAGCTCCTACAAGGCTTTCTTCTTCATCTCCAATTAGCAGGACCTCTTTGTGATGATACGTGCCAAGGCTCCAATATCTGTCAGATCTCTGTCTCCAATATTGGAACTCCCTGCAACATCCTAGTCTTCTCCAATCAGGTTTCATAAAACCTATGTTGGAACCTCTCACATCTCCAACCATAAAAAGAAGGCAGACCAGTTTTTTTAAAAAAATAAATAAATAAAACACACTTCCAAGTTTCAATAGCCCTGATATTCCCTTTCAAAAGCTCATAGCTAAGCATCTATCTATTTCAGTGGTATTTCAAAGTCTTGCAAGCAAACAATGATAAGTAGGTTCCAGTTCAAAATTTAAGACTTGTGTGACTCTTAATTCCAGAAACTCAAAATACAAATCATGCGTATCAAGCGAATATTTCATCAGAACTGATGATAATGCTAGCCATAGAAAAATCAATGTAGAAGACTTCCATATTACCCTGATATGAACCATATTTGTTTAAAGTACAAAGCAAACCAAGGTGCGAAGGGGTGTTAGGGCTTTGCTGCAAGGTACACGTTTGGAGCGTGCACCTAAGTGAAGCAAGACACATTACATCAAATTTATATATCAATTTATCAATGCTTCATATAGTTATACTTATAAAAGCAAACAATAATGTCATTCAAAATGTTAATATAATCATAATGCATAATCATGAAGGGCTGAAAAATATAGAAGTACAAAATATCATGTAATCAACAACAACAAGAAGCAGGCATTATAAATGATGTACATAACTAATATTTAAATATACAACTTAGCAATTAGTTTTTGTTTTTTTAAATAAAAAAAAAAAAGTTGTCTGCAACGGCATTAAAAACTCGTTTACACGTGTTGTGCATAGTAGCAAAACTTAGAAAGGAAACAGCAACTTGAAATCGGGTTTTGCTTCTATGAAACCCCTCTTCTATGCAATCCCATCCATTTTCACACACTTAATTATAAATAGAAAATTCACTTCATTCATTATACTTAAAGTCATTTATATTGTTTTGGAAATCCTTGCATTTTTCTAGCATTATTGTGCATAAGTCTCATCCAAAAATATGTAAAATCAACATAATAATATAGTTCGATATTAATGGTGTGTTTGGGAAGTGATAAAACTTTCGATGAAAAGTTTATTCTACAAAAGTTTTTGAACTTGTGAAAATGATGTGATGAAAAGTTTTAGTTGAAAAAGTTTTGAAGTTTGCCAAACACCCCTAAATATCAATTTTACAATTGTATTTTCAACATCTAAACCGTCTAAAATATCTTTAGTATGTAGATAAATGATTCTCTAAAGTGTTGTTACATTCTAATGCATATATGAATAAATTTAAGCGTTTTTCATAATTTACATATGAATTCATATATTTGTAAGAAAATGTGGTCATGCATATCTTTGATTTCAATGAAATTTGACCTCTCAACTAAATGATGATAAAAAAATCCACAAAGTGGACTTTTTCCATCAATCATCAAGATATTAAAAATAGAGGGTTATATACAATGACTTCTACGTGACTTGGATATATAAAAGTGGAACTGTTTAAAATCAACATCAAGTCTTCTGCACCACACTATAAAGTAGAAGTTTTTCTAACTAAGTCAACACGAGGTGTCGAACATTGCAATTGTGTAACAAAATAAAAACAGTAAAAAAGAGTCGATCCATGATTTTGTAAATTGTAACAACATTAAAAAGGATTATTTGCATCTTTGCTAACTCAAAAGTAAAATATTTACATCCACAGCAATGATTTTTAAAATGTTTTACAACCATGCCAATCCCATTACACCGCAAGTAAGCAAGATCTCCACCATTTCTTTTTTATATATAATAATATAAAGGCTATTGATCTTGTTACCGAGGATAACATAAGCTTGTTTAATCCAGTCTAATTCATATATTTTTTACTTTTTTGTTTTTGTTTTTTTGATAAAAATGTTGTCCCAAATGTATTTAATTTATTACTAATTTTTATAATTTTTGGATATATATATATATATACATATTTTTGAATTCAAAAATCAAGAGTTTTTTGGGTTGAAAATGACTTAACTAACTCCAAGACTCTTATTTTTGAAATTTAAAAATAAATAAATACACATTTAAAGATTATAAATTTCGGTATGCAGATTAAGGGTACATTTCAAAACCCAAAAAAAAAAAAAAAATCTACATGACTACCCTTTACTCTTAATCATTATCCTTATTTTACAAATTACTCTCTTACCTTTTCCAAAAGTTTTTCAACAATAGCTTTTCAAATTTTTTTCCACATTACCAAACATATCCTCAATATATTTAGGAAAACATTTTCATGAAAGAATAAACAAAAAAAAATTAAAAAACCATATGAATTAGGTTGGACTAACAAAAGCTTATGTTAGCCTAGGCTAACAAGATCAATGCCCTAAATATATATATATATAAAAGAAAATTGTTATATATGATATTATAATACATTATATAACATATTTGTTGCTATAACAAAATATTTAAACAAAGAATAATTTACGTAAATAAAATTATATACACAAATAAATAAATCTAAAAAAATAAAAATACAAGAAAATATTAGAAATACTTAATTTTAGAAATTATTCTAACACTAAATAAATAAATTTGGTGCCTTTATAAATTTGTAAATTTTCACCATAACTTTTTTAAATTTAATTTTCTTAAATTATAATAGAAAAATACTTTAAAATAAAAAAAATTTAAAATATTCCTCAATTTGAACATATTATTGTATTTCTGAATATTACAACTTTTATTTAATTAAAATACCATATATTATGTAATAATTTTTTATTTTAATATAGTCCTATAGAGCAAATTCACCTATGGATCCCAATAGGAGTATTTAACAACCATCAAATGGAAAACTAACAAGTTGGCATGAATGCAAAATGCTTTGAAAATGGTTGGCATAAATACAGAAAAATAAAAATAGCTAGTATGGATACAAATGTTTTACTTTTGAGTTAACAAGAATGCAAATAACCCCATTCATAATTTAAAAAGCAACTAATGCATCTTGTTGAGAATGGATAAAGACAACTACAAAAAGGGCAAACGTGACATATTGGGTATGTTTGGTAATCTAGAAAAAACAAGGAAAAGTTGTTTTGGTAAAAAGCTTGGAAAAAATGCGAGAGTAATATAACAACATAGAGGTAATGATTATGAGTAAAGGGTAGTAGTATAGAAGAATGTGTAGAATGATTAACAGATAGGGTAGTGCATGGAAGAATATGTAAAAATGATTAAAAATTAGAATAGTTGCATGGGAAAGTGTGAAAAAAAAAATTTGTGAAAACTTTTTTTTATTTTTGGTTTACCAAACACATCTATTGTCGAAAAGGTAATAAAAATGGGAAAAACTACAACTACATATAAGGACAATAAAAGAACGTTTTGTATTCTCGTTTTTAGTCATTAAAGAGAGGTGCTCTAAGTGTGTAATCAGAGCCCGAGTAAAAAGCCAACAGAGTTATCACTTAGCTGCACTTTTACAAATACATCTCACGTATTAAGTGCAAGATGCACTGTTTGCACCTATTGCCATGGCTTGCTTGTAACAACCATGATACACACACTGGAAATGTTCAAAGAAATAATCTTAAAATTAAGAAGTTCAATTTAGAAAAAAAAAAAAAAAAGTAAAAGATAATGTCCCACTCAATGATGGGAATCAAAGCCTAATGATTTCCTAGAATGGATGTCCAGTATGAAGGATTTTTTTGAGTTCTACAAAATATTTGATTGTCAACATTCTTAGATTTCAAAAAATAAAACTTGTTGGGTCAGCTAGACAATATTCAAAAGGGATTCAACATAAGGTTGAATCATCCAAAAATTTCCCTGAGCACTTGGTTAAATTGAAAAATGAATTAAGATAAAAATCTAACCTTAAATATTGTAGGAGACATCAATAGGGTCAATGACTAAACTCAGAGGTTGTGGT
Organism: Annona cherimola; assembly: GCA_030490835.1. Taxonomy (NCBI): domain Eukaryota; kingdom Viridiplantae; phylum Streptophyta; class Magnoliopsida; order Magnoliales; family Annonaceae; genus Annona; species Annona cherimola. The sequence continues at coordinate 35,348,423 of CM059976.1, read as the reverse complement.
AAATAAATGTTAAATCATGTATTGGGAAATGATGAACAAGGTTAAGGTCGTTACATATTAGAATATGGGAAATTGAGTGAGGAATGAAAATTTTTTATAAAAATAAAAATAAAAATTGTATAGAGTTGAAATCCAACTTCGGAGTAATTGAAAGTTTTGTGAGTAGCAAATGTTTGGTCTATTCGTAAGTTTTAACAATGAAACAGTTGTGTTTCAAAATTGATTATGCAATCAAGATGGTTTGAGTTTGAAGCACTTAAGTTCATTATCTTTATGTCCATGCATAAATATTAAACAATTTATCTCGATAAAAGCCATTTTGAGCTCTATGTACTCATGTAAGATGAAGAAAGTTGATTTGATTGAAATCTAAACCCTGGAAGATCACCTAATAATGGATCCATCCCAAGTTAAACCACAAAAGGTCAACATTCTAAGTCCTCAAGTGTCTAGACTCAGCTCTACCTAGTCACTTGAGGTGCATTCAAATATCAATTAACCACAACCTACTCCAAGGCCCAATGTGAAAGTGTCCCACTGAAGTGTAATATCATTTCAAGTCAATGTAATTGAGTTTGGAATCTCTATGGTGTATTGTACTTTTTCTTTTAATCAAGGGTTTTCCTCCATCTATGAGGATGCAGTTATAATCATTGTGATCTTAGATATGAGAATAAAATTTCTAGATTACATGTTATTCAAACAACAATATGGGATGTCAATATGATTAATATTTATTTTTTATTCCAAAAAATGTGAATTTCGATTCTTCTTCAGCTTATTTCTCTTATCTTTTTTTTCCTTTGAAGAACTATCTTAGGGTTTGTTTAGTATTTGGCGAAAAGTTTTTCAAATAAGATAAGGTTATGAGATATAATAGGAGTAATGATGAAAAATAAAGACAACAGAATTAAAATAGATAAGGTAATTATTTAAAAAGTTATGAAGAAATTATTGAAAAGTATGGTGGTTGTACGGAAGAGTGTGAAGAAATTATTAGAAAATAGAGTAGTCGCGAAAGAAAAAAGATATTAGATGGAAAGGACATTTTTTGGTGAATACCAAACATACAATCATATCTTCTCGCCAAATTTATCTATTTTCCCTTTTGAAAATGTATTTTCATTTTATTCTTATTTATTCATTACCTTGTGTTACATCACGTGTGCAATTAACATAAAAAGTTGAGACAACTATTTGAAAGAATCTACAGTTTCAGTGAGGAAATTGCACGACTTAAATAGTATAACAAGATTTGAATGGCTGACACAGATGACTCAGGTAAAGCCTCCATCATGATGGGATACTTCAAATTTTTTTACATGGACATATTGTGCTTCATAAGTATCTGTACAAAATCTTGGATGAAGTACGCAGATTTTCAGAAATTTTTGAATGGCTTTGTCACATAGAGTAGGAAGGTGATTGGTTTCATATAGTTTTTACTTTAAACATTTTTTATGTTTTGACTATGACATAGTGGATAACTAACTAACTAAGCACATCATATATGTTCTCTTATGGGTATAAATATAGCAGGCAACTATGCTGGTGGATGTCAAAATTGTGCCATCGCAAAACACTTGCTGCACAATCTTGAGAAAACCAATTCCAAACTTTCCAAGATGTCAAAAGACTGATGATTGTGATTTCCAAATTTTCTTGCTCTGATTTCTGATTTTTACCTGAAAATCCTTGAATTGAATTGCCTGCACCTTTGACTTTGATCGTGGTCAGCACGGCCATCATAAGAGAGATTTTCTAACTCAGGAAAGGTTCATCTCATTATTACATGGATAAGTTCTTAAATTAAAGAAATGTAGCAAGGTCTTTTAGTCAGCTCATGATGCAGAGGCAAAACTTCAGCCTAGCACCATAGTTGCCTTGCTTATGATGCCCAAGATTGAATTTGGCTCAAATCTTAATATTGGTTGCTTGCTGGCAAAGAGTGCAATTTTGGAGCACAATTTGGAAAATGCAACCACTTTACATTGGCTAGGAAAACATTGTAAATACCTATCTAAAACAAGAAAGCCAATACCATGAGGCCTGCCAGATTGGAGTTCCAATGCAACCAGCCCATTTATCCTTTTTTTAGTTTTTTTATAAGTGTTATCCTAAGTATATTTAATCCATATACCAAGTTTTATCATTTTTGTTGAATTTCAAACATAGAGGCATTTTAGTCATTTTTAAACCCTTGAAAATGACTAAAATGCCCATACGTTTGAAATTCGGAAAAAAAAAATACACATCTCAAAAAATGTTAAAACTTGGTATATAGATTAAATACACTTAGAATAACACTTTTATTAACAAAATTTTAAAAATTAAAAAATATATATATGTTTTTTCCCTGTGAAGCCAGATGCACGAAATCATGCCCTCTAAAACAAATAAATTGAAACATGGAAAAATATAAGGAAACAGGATAAGATACATTACGAATCCCAGGCAACAAATAAGGGGGTAATTTATAACCTCCCTGCAAGGAAACGCATAATGATTGAGTTATTAATTAATACAAGAAGGTCCCTAAAATGTAGTAATCTAGAAAATTGGTCTGGGAAAATCTACTTGATGCTATTGTGTCTGACAAGTTAGTGGTTATGAGAGAGGCTTAATAAAGCTAATCTTATTGGCTGTTCAAACCTTGTTTCAACATCAAGCTCTTCAAAACAAATAAAATAAAGTAGGATTCTCATGATTTTCTCATGAAAAAAAAAAATGATTGGCATACATTCCAAGCTGTAAGGCAGTCAGCATTAACTAAGTTAATCAAATATCAATGCATCAACCACCTTATTTACCAACTAAAATGTTATTTTCTTCCATTTGCCAAGAACAATTTTTGACATACATGTGATTAAAGTTCTCTAGAAAACAGAGACTGAAAATTATATCTTATCAAAAATATATTATCAATCATTATCAATGTGAAGTTTAGAAATTATTTCCAAAAACATTACCTGGTTTAAATTTGTGTAAGCTGCGTCGTCTGACTCACTAGCGAATGGGAGATCTGCAGATGCTTGTATCCGCTGCAGTAAGCTCCTGTTTCTGACCAAAATTGTCCTGGCATTGTCTATCAAATCCTGCGGTTGAAAGAATCATATTCATTTCCAGTATGCATGCAGTTTCCTTTATTTTTGAATGCGTTCAGCTGAGCTTCAGATCTAAAGCCCCAGCATAAGGAGGGTAACCTTCCAAATAGCTATAGGACAACATAGGCGTGTTGAAGGTTTGAGCACAAAGTCAAGAATTCATAAACTTTCAAAGGCTAAAGTTACAGACAAGAAAAGACAAGATTGATTGAATAATAGCATAACACAATCCAATTCCCACCTTTTTCCGATTCCTGCTAACTAATGTGACATTTACTAACCCCAATTTATTTAACAACCTTATTTAATCATCATTATGACCAATATTTCCAATCAATACCCTTATTCTTAAAAGGTGCACGCATTCAATTTTATTTTAAACTTTCTCTTCAGCCATTACCCAGATCATATCTCATCAATTATTCATTTACTCCCCTTCTCCTTCCCTTATTCAGATTCAATTTTTCTCTTTTCTTCTCTTTTTCCATGTTATAAAACAGGCCAATAAATTAATATTAACGCGATATAAGTGTAAGGTCGATCAGTGTTTTGAATGAAGAAGGGAAAGCAGTGGGAGATTAACCAATAGCCCTTATTCTTATTGCACTTTACAATTTGATTCATGCAAGCATCACTTTCAATTTCCCCTCTCATTGAAGTTTTGGTAACCATTATACTGATCCACACTGCACATATCATTTGACTGATTCACTCAGCGACCACACACTATTAAGAACCACCAGCAAAACAGTCAACTGGTTCCGTTTATCAACCAACTCTCGCTGGTCCACCCAATTTATCATTCAATCCTATGCACCTAACAAGCCACACAGTATACCACAATTTCACTGAATTCTCAAAAAACATGATACTAATGAAATACACCTGAAAGCATATTAAAAAGTTTCACTCCATGACCATCTAGGTTTTCTATGTCAGCCAAAGGAAATTGCCACAGAACCAGATTTTCCCATCAGAATGATACAGGTTTATAGTCCAGATGTCAGATGAAGATGGCTATTACACAATAGAAACTTTCCAAAAAGGAGTTAAAAAAAAAAAAAAAAAAGGCTTGTTTGATAAAATTGCATGCAAACACACTGCCTGATTCCTGGAAAGATCATCCATCAAGAGGATCAAAATAACTTTAAAAGGAAAGAAACAATACGGTTAATACCTGTTTTGCTGCAAGGAGATCGCGACATTGTTCCTTCAGTGATGAGAGATCATCATGAATTTTCTTTATCCGAGACACAAGCTTCAATGGGTTCACCTGCAAATTTAATTCCTTCCGCATGTAAGAAAATAAATAAATAATACATGGGAAATTTTCAAGTGGGTTGAATGATGGAAATGAGTGCATGAGGCATTTCCTCCGTCTAAAGCATCCAACCAACATGCATATGATGAAATTACGTAAGCAAGGTTTTGGGTTTAAGTTTTTTCCCAAAGTCTTGTGAATGTAAAAACAAGTGTTGAGAGATCTTTCCTCCTTATTAGGTTCGTCCAGTCTCAAACCCAGAAATTGGAGATTACTGTATTAAAAAAAAAAGGAGCTACACTTCTACGGAACTCCCCTCCATTTTTTATATGTTCATAGTTGATGGAAAACTCAATCCATCTATTATATTTTACATCATTTATATTATCGAGGAAACTCTTTCATTTGTTTAGTATCGTTGTGCACGAGCCTCATTTATGAATGCGTAGAATCAACATAATAAAATAATTTAATACTACATATCCATTTTAAAATGGTATTTCTAACATGCATCAAAAAAAGTAATATTTCTAACATCTAAACAACTAAAATATCACTACTGCTTGGATAAAGAATTCTATAAAATATTATTACATTTTAACATCAAGTTAGTGACTAAACCTAACCATTTTTCTTAATTTACACACAAGTATCTCTATTTTTAAGCAAATGTGGCCCGTACATATACTTAATTTGAATGAAACTCAGTCTCTCGGCTAAACAAGTTATGTTAAATATAATAAATGGATTGGATTTAGCTTCAATTATTAACATCTTAATTTACATGAAACCGCTTTAGCAGAACCCCCCCCCCCCCCGGAACAACAGAGGCGAAAACCCAATTGCATAGGTAATCAAGAATGAGCAGAACGGTGACCCTGGCATAGGCCAATTGGTTCACGTTGCAGGCATATATGCCCAAGATTTCAAACCCTACGAAGAGATGTCCAGGGCAGTGAACCCTACGACGTAATTTAAAAAAAAAAAAAAAGCAGAAGGACAGATAAAGGTTGATAAATTGGTGAGATATCTGTGCGTGTTTCTTAAAAATGAACAGGAAGAGAGCGGGCGAATAGCATGCTACATTGTCAGGGTAGGTGTCTTGGAATTCTTTCTCAAGCCTGTGGTGAACGGCAGACAGCTCGTTATTCGCCTTCGTCAGCAAATTCTGCAGATTGTCGACCGCCGGATGATTACGATTATGATAGTGAAGAGGGTGACGCTGCCACTCCTGCCCCATCTGATCTCACCCTTGCTCCCTCTCACGCTCTTGCTCTGGTCTTGCAATTGCTGAAACAAATTCCTTCTCACCTAGCCTAGCCTACTATTCTTCGCTATATTTTGCGTTTTGCCCGGTGTTGTGAGAACCGGTGACTGAACCGGTAAAAAAACTGGTCTGGTTCGAACCGGTGACGTCAGCATGACATATTTATGATGTCATAAATATTAAATTATTTTTAAATTTTAAGTAAATATATTAATAAGTTAATTCTAATTTAACATCTATAATATGATTATGAGCCATTTATAAGGTCTTTTATACCTTAATTACAGAATTTGAAATCCAGATAATAAAATTTAATTAAATCTACCTTATCTAACAACGTCTAACAACATCTAACAGCATCTAATAGCATCTAACGACATCTAACGACATCTAACAGCATCAACCCAGATCTAACGACATCTAACAGCATCTAGCTTTTAATATCAATAAGTTAATCCTAATTTAGCACATGTAATATGATCTTCAGCTCTTTATAAGGTCATTTATACCTTAATTATAGAACTTAAAACCCAGATAATATGATTTAATGCAATCTACCTTAATCTAATAGCATCTAACGACATTTAAGAGACACTCAAATTTTATGACATAAATAAAATATTAAAAATAAAATTTCAGATTGCACATAAATCGTCCTAGGTACTAAGAAATTCACCTAAAATCTAATTTTCTTATTTATTACTCATCGGTATAAAGATACATGTGATTATAATAATTCATATCTTATGGAAGATAATGTCAATTTAAAAATAGAATATTATTAATTGAATTAATATTTTTATTAAATAAAAACTTTATTAAAAATTATATCATTTTGTAGTTATTTTATATCATTTTCACTTTGTTTTAAGAGAAATTATATTGAAATTGAGGTTTTGATGCAATACTTAGTGATATTTAAATTTTTTACACAAAAATTATATTTACATAACTTTGGAGATTCTATTAGATTATTAAGGAATTTTTCTAAAATTATTTTGAATGCTCTATATTGCAAATAACGATCTGCGTATACACGAATTCAATGGTCCGCTGGACCACCAAAAATTTTTTTTCTCTTCTCCTCGCATTCGCAAGGTCGCTATTAACAATACAATTTGAGTGAGTTTTAGCTACTAATGGGATTTGCGTATTGTTTAAGGATATAAAAATGAAAAATACAAAGTATGACAGATCAAGTCGATCTCCAAGTCGACTCAGACATCGACTTAGGCGATCCCCAAGTCAACTCCAGAAGCAACTTCAAGTGCGATTTTCTGTCCAACGTTGAAATTGGGAACCAAATATGCTGAAGTCGCACACGAAGTCGACTCCACTTGCGACTTGGGCGAAGTCGCAGGCTAAGTGGATTCCAGAATCGACTTCAGGTTGGTAGTGCAAATTTTCAAAAGCCAAATCGAAGGCCAAGTCGACTTAAGGACCAGACTTGAGTCAAGTTGAAGACCAAGTCGATTGAAATATTTGACTTGGATCAAATGAAGATCAAAACAAGTCCAAAGCAAGTAAGGTTGCATGAATCCATCGTGTTGGATCATAAACACATACTTGGACAACTTCCATGCATTCCAAGACTCAAGTACTCTAAAATTCAAGATATGGAATCTGAGATTTTTGAGATAAATAATCATACAGTGTTCCAAGAAATGTAAAACAAAGGAAGAGCATTTAAAGTTGGAGAAATTAAAGTAACCTAAGTTTTTTTAGGAAGTTTAAACTCACTTGGCAAGGTTACAATATCAAGTCGCAAACGAAGTCGACCTCAGAATCGACTTGGGTCAAGTTCCAGACCAAGTCGACCCAGAAGACAGGCTTGGAAGCTGGAGCAATCCGAAGTCGCACCCGAAGTCGACTCCACCTGCGACTTGGGTCAAGTTCCAGACCAAGTCGACCTAGAGGACAGACTTGGAAACTGAAGAACAGCTGAAGTCGCATCCGAAGTCGACTCCAGCTTGTGACTTGGGTGAAGTCGCACACGAAGTCGACTCCACCTGCGACTTGGGGGAATAACGTTCAAATTTTTGAACGTTGAAACATTTATTACGCGCCAACCAACTCTATACGTTCAAAATTCTCCATCCTCTATATATAGACACTCAAGCAAACGTGGAAACATACAAGTAAGAGCTAAAAAAGAGGAAAGAAGTGCTACTAAGAGTTTCAATCCATTTTTCTCTATAATCGAGTGATCTATACACTTTCAAAGGAAGAACAAGCTTCAAAGTTGTTGTTTGCTTCAACGCAAAATGATTCGTTGCTTCTACAAATTCTTCCTCAAGCTGGAACTTGCTACACAAATCTGTAAAGTGTAAATTTCTTCTATTTCATTATTTATTTGATTTTTGGTGCATTAGTTTGATTTTGGAGTTTCAAACCAAGCTATAGCAAAGTAGCGATGTGATTGGAGTGGAACTCATCACCTATTTGTGTTATTTGTTGTATACGCCCCCTAGAGCTAGAATCTAGAAGAGAGCGGAGGCTCTGGTTGCATATGCCCTCTACAGCTAGAATCTAGAAGAGAGTAGAGACTCTAGTTGTATTCGCAGAATGCAAAGTGGAACCCAAGTCACAAGGGAGTGTGAGTTTGTAAGAGTGGAGTATGAAAGGTTGCCTGAACCACTATAAATCTTGTTTACTGTTTTTCATTTTCACTTTCATTATCTTATTGCTTTCCATTTGTTTTATTAAAGAGGATTAAACTAAACCAGGGTAAAGTTAATAATTTAAGTTTTAAATTTTTAAATACTCAATTCACCTCTCCCCTCTTGGGTAATTGTCATCAACTCAGGACCAACAGAATGAAATTATGAGATTAACATTCTAGAAGGTTTAGATTAAGCATATTATGTTGGAAAAATACCTGAAATGGAAAAGATATTTATAGTTGACTTTTACACCCAAGAGTACCATGCGTTTAAGGCAAAAGGTGCATAGATTAAATGCAATTTTTAATGGACCAAACAGGTGTCAAATACAGGTGCAATGCAGGGTATTTTATGCATTAGTATGTGTGAAAATTCTTTGGATATTTTGCTGGAATTAATAAGCTAAGGAAAGAGCTCAAATGAGCATAGGTAGGTGGCAAGGCAAGCACGTCAACTAGTTGCTATTGCTGGATTTTTTTAAAATTTTTAAATTTTTTAATTTATGCTCATAAATAGATAACATGTGAGGACACATAAATGAGCATTTATTCATGTGAAAAAATCCCTAAAAATTCGTGAACAACAGCTTCCATTGAGGAATACAAAAGTGGACAACATGGTATGCATGCGACGTGCAATGGTTTGATACTGCTGTAATAATTTTTGTTAATTTTTTATGCCAAATTAATGGATAAAATAAATGCTAATTATGTGTATAATTTACCCTTAAATTAAGTTTATTAAAAATGAAAAAAAATTTGGAAAATGGACAGCAGCAAGGACGTGATTAAGGGGACAGATGTATGGTCATGATCTTGAGCAGATTTTTGCTTTAAGAAAAATAGTAAAAAATAAATTTACTTAGTTGTAATTTGCACAGCTCATTTAGGGGGATAAACATACATTTAATGGATGTGGAAAATTAGCCCCAAGTGGGGCCCATAGCTGGATCAAATCCAACTCTATAAAAAGGGGGCACATCCATGTGAGATGAGGCTTGATAAATTTTTCTAAGTGCTCAAAGCCATTCTCCCCAAGACAGGAGCTAACGTCCCACCTAAGGCCAGCAAGGAGGAAGAAAAGGGAAGGAAAAAAGAAGGAAAAAGAAAGGAAAAAAGGAGGAGAAAGATGGCACAAGTGATTAGGGTTTGATTTTCATCAAACAAGTAAGTAGAAGTGATGCTTTGAGCTTTTGATTTTAAGTGTTAAACTCCAAAAAATTTTATATGAAATTGATGCTTAAAGACTCCTTAAATGATGATTCAACATGCCCTTTGATTAAATATTGGATGGGTATTAAGTTATATGAATGAATTCTAATGATTTGTGTGGTGGAAATGAAAATTAGAATGGGTTATGAGTTGAAAACTCAACTTGATAAAACCCAAATTTAAATGACAAGTTTTTGTATTGGATGAATGTTATGTTTAGGTTATGAAACATGTTTTTATGAAATACGTATGTTGATTCAAGCTTAAGATATGAATTTTAGAAAGAATAGAATGCAAAGTGACGTATATGACCCGATTTCTTCATTTTGATGCTAAAAATGATATGAAAATGGGATTGAATGATTTATGGAAGTTATGTAGGATAAAATACCCTAGGTTTAGGGTTATATGGATGACCAAAAGGATTTGGGAAGATAAGCCCCAAATATGATTTTATGAATTTTATGGAATGATGTCCAAATGAGGTGAAAACGGAACCCGAAACGGAGGAATAAGTTGCTGTTTTGAGAGGTGTTTATTTATGAATGTCAAATATGTGTTAATACCCTAGATTTGGGTTAGAAAAATTTGGATTAATTGCTGAAAATTCGGAATTGTAAAATTGTTTAGGGTTATGCATCAAAAGATACGTTGAACGTGTGAAAAACGGGTTCCAAAGTTGCTGTTTTGGAATCCTATGATTAGTGCCATAAAAATACCCTAAATAAAGTGTTAATTAAGGATGATTATCATGCTAAATTATGGACTAAGTTTCTGATTTGGAAAATTTTATGAAATGTATCATATGTGTTGCCAAATGGGCATATGTGACAAGATAGACATGCATAGGTGATAAATGACTTATGTAATGTGATTTTGTGTAAAAAGGTATGAAAATATGATAAATTTTGTGAATATATTGGTGTTTAGATGCATGATGTTAATCTCAAATTTTAGGATTAATTAATAAGGCTTAAGGCAACAACGTGTGCTTAAAATGAACACCGATGTGTAAAAATTTTGAAAAATAAGTGAAAGATGGTATAAGGAAGGTAATGAGCTATTAAATGATGATTATTGAATGATTATTAAGTGATTGAATGATTATCCTACTTATGGAATTTAATATGATGTGTAATAGCCTATGTAATGCACAAGTATATGCTATATGTGCAATTCGACTTGAAAAGTCAAATGGATCATGTATGTTAATGAAAATGGGTTAGAAAACTGAGTTGAATGCAAGTAAAAGAAAGTATATGAATGTCATGTCATTCTTATATGTATAGGCAAAGGCAAAGGGATAAGCGAAATGGAAAGCTAAGCAAGCAGCTTTCTAAATGAGTTTTGTTTTAAATGCTTTCCAAGTTGTTTAAGGATGGTCATTCCTTGTCTATATGCGTATTGAAATGTTATTTCTATTGAAATAAATGATTGCTTACTGTTTCGCAATTATGCATAAGTGTGATGAAACATGAATTTATACGATATTTCATTGAAATGATATTTAAAAAGGAATGGTGCAAAGAATTCTCTACGTGAGAATGACAAGTTCCATGTGTAAGGGGGTATATAATGCCGGGGGTGACTAAAAGTCATGCATGGAATGGAAGTCAAGTAGGCTAGTCGAGGTAGTAAGTGGACAAGGAATCCCCCTTGACGATGCCAAGTCGGTAGGTCCGGCGCTAAGGATGGAAAGGACCATGCTATGAAAATATGTTCCTCGTTCTAGCGTACCGTCACATGAAGGATAATGTCATGAATAGAAATGATAAATTTGCACATCCAAAGTTTATGAAAGCTTTATAAAAAAGTTTCTGCTCCGTAGGTAGTTGATCACTTGCTAAGTATCTCTACTGAATGGAGAGAAATGCTTTTAAATAATGTTGCCTTCAAAATGAATTGCTTACAAAATATAAGCTTGCTTATTGAGTTTCGACTCACGTTTTCATTTTCCAAACCCATAGACAGGTGAAAAAAGAGACCCGGCAAAGGAGCAAGAGCTGACCATTGAAGGAATGGAAAAACATTATAAGTTTCATGTTTGTGAAAAATTTATGATGGATGGTTGTAACATAATTAGATGTTTTATGTTGACATCTATGGATGTTTTATGCAGTGACATCTGATTTATGAGATGTTTTGAAATGTATTATGAAAAACATGTCTAGTTATGACATTATTGGAAGGAAATGACCTAAATATGCATAAAATGAGAATGGAAGGAAATAAATTCTTATGGAAACATGTTTAATTGGATAAATATCCGTTAAAGTCCGCCGTGTGACAGGGCAACAATCCTGATCATGTTTACCAGTCAATAGATCCCGATGTAAGGTTGTGACGCTCGGGCTGGGGCGTTACAGTAGGAAAATTTAATAGAAAGTTTTAAAAAAAATTTAAACATGAATGTTAGAAAAATTAACTACATTAACTAACCTAAACGATTTAAAATTGTAATAAGCCCTGACCATTAATGCTTGGCTGGTTAGTTCTTTGAATTCTTCCTGTTTATCTCGGTACATTTATGAATTGTACTTCTATAAACATACCAGCAAAATAAGAAATAAAATAAATCAGTAAGTGTTGAAAACTTGAACAATTAAATAATTTATAATAGTATAAAAATTAAGAACATCTCTTATTCTCAATAAAAATGAAAATTTAGAAGTCTATAAATCGTTAAATGCATCATTCTCATAAAACATAGATTTTAAAAGTATATAAATACACAATTCTCACCAAATATAATATTTTAAAAGTTTAGCAATACATCATTCCCAGCAAACATAAAATTTTAAAAGTCTACAAATACATATTCTCACTACAAATCTACCATTCACATCATTGCAAAAATTTTAAAAAATATCTTCAAGTTTCTTCTTCATTAAGGTCAACAATGACATATTCATCTTGCCCGCCAATTAGAGTTCCTAAATAAAATATAAAAAATAAAAATATTAGTTACATACTATCATTTTTCTTATCGAAGTATTACTTTTACATAATTAAATAAAAATTATAGTATAATACCAAAGTTATCAACTTCTTTTGTTTCTTTCTTATTATTTGGTTAATCTATTTACAACTAAGTGTCAACATCTTCATCTGTCAATAATGGAGACTCATCTTCTACCACTCACTCCTCTAATACATCAATATCTTTTAAAGAAATTGGATCACAATATTGATATTTCTTCTTCTTCCTATAAAAAAGATACAAAGAGGTTACTTAGAATAAAATATGGGTTATTTGCATTTCTTAAAAACTAGTCATGAGAGTTTATGCTTTATACCTATCTAATAATTGTAAATTATATTGGACATATACAAGATCACATAGTCTTTGGTGTTCTAGTCGATTCCTCTTTTTTGTATGAATGCATTTAAAAAACAGTCCAATTACGTTCGCATCTAGATGAATTGCATGTTTGACTTAAAATCTTCGCAACCACTTTTTGCAAATTAGGAGTACCGCATCCATGAGTTTGCCACTAAATAACTACAACAAATGAGTCACCATTAGGATACTAATTAAGTATTTATAAATAAATAACTAATTTATAAGGATTAAGAGTTAATACATATACCTGGGGATAAGGTGTAACGAGAATGAAGAGCAATTAGACTTCCAAAATCATCATGCATGTAGTGGAATGAATCTATCTTATGAATAATATTTGTTTGGACATGAACATAGCCACGAGTCAATCGATGGATAGTTTGAAACAGCCCTTGCATTGTCATTGTCTTTGTTAATTCATCAATTTGGTAGTGAAATTGTGGATTTAGAGAGTGACCAGCTAAATGAAGAAGCTAACCAAATTGATTTTCGCATCGATTATCGACAATTGCAAGGTAGAGATCACAAGACATCTTAAATTTCTTCAAAGTCTTCCTTATTCCATTTTTAGCTTTACGCATTGCCTCATAAATGTATCCCATTGAAGGTCTTTCATTTCTATCTACCATTTGTAACACATGAACAAGTGGTTAAAATGTTTTCACAATTACTTCACATCTTTCCCAAAAGGAATAACTCAAAACAAAATTAGAAGTAACTCTTCCCTTTTGAGATTTTTTTCATTTACAATCTCCCCATTCTCTACAAGTGAACATTGCCTGTAATTCGTTTATAGAGTTCAACATACTTTGCAATGTTATAAAATTTATTGCAAAACGAGTTATTACAGGACGAATAATTTCTTTTCCACTAGTAAATTTTCTCATCAAGTACAAAAATAAAGCCATGATTATAAATAAATATTGAAATAGAACGAGCTTTCTCTATCACCTCTTTCACATCTTCCATCTTTGTAATTTCTTTTAGCATCAAATCAATACTATGTGCAACACATGGTGTCTGTACAATGGATGAATATTTATCATTCAGTAAATGACCCGCAAGCTGATAGTTAGATGCATTATCAGTCACTACTTGTACAATATTTTTAGGTCCAACTTCCTCCACAATAGTGGTGAGTAATTCAGAAAACATTTGACCAATTTTTGAATGTTCGGAAGCATCAAAAACTTTAAAAATATATTTCTCTTAGGACAATATATTAGAAAATTTATCAAGGTCCTTTCTTTTTGATCCGTCCATCCATCAACCATTACAGAGCAACCAAATTCTTTCTACATTTCCTTAAATGATTCAATCTGATCTCTTACTTCTCTCACATTCTTTTTTAATAAGAAACCTCTTAAATCATGATATTAGAACTTTGAATCCATATTCAATTAAGTATGCATGATCAAACATAGATTGAAAGTACACAAAATTTTCTGCATTAAATGGAATACATGAATCATAAAACCACTTTGCAATTTTTGAAAGTGTCATTATAATTGCATCCTTACCAGCCATAACACTCTTAATAGATGGTTGCACACTCCCACTAGGTCCCTTCATTCTTTTTGAACTACCTTTTGTGTTTCTTTTCAAGTTAGAGCCCACAACAACATCTTCTTCTTCATCAACAACTTTGTAGTCAGAAAATAAGCTAGTTTTGGGAAGAGGAGATTTGTTTACTAGTAGTTGCAGTTGTACTACTGGTTGCAAGATTATTTTTTATGTCTAAAAGTATATTAGATGAGACCTTTTTACATACAGCTATATCACCTTTTACATTTGCCGAATTTTTTTCACCTTGTGAATTCCTCTCCCTGAGAAAATCTTCCCACAATACAAACATTCATATTTATTTTTTTCTAATTCAACCACATGATTCCATGCAATATTAGTCCTCCCCTTCGTGGGTTTTGACCCAGAATCTATTGTACTACTAGCTACCGGTGTTGAATTTGACCCTGTACGAGTACAAGATTGGTTTTGATTTTTAGATGGGTTTGATGACGACATGATGATTAAATAATAATCGAAAATAGTACAATGAAAAATTTATTTATCATGCAACTAACAACATTTTCTCAAATAGACAATTAAAATAATTTTTCCAATATCAACATACAAACAATCAACAATAAATCATGCAAACAACCTGTTCAATATTATCTCCAACATCAACATACAAACAATCAACAATAAATTCCAACTACTCCTGTCGAAAACACAACAAACGATTAATTTTAAATCAACATTGCAAAAATATACTAAAACACAACAATCTCTCTTCAAAATCAATCACACAATAGTTATTTTAATTCAAATAATTATTTTAAATGAAAATATTTAATCTCATATAAACAATCTCAACAAATAATTAATTTTTATTCAAATTTCAACCTGGTATAAATAATCTCAACGAATAATTAGTTTTAAATGAAAATTGCAACATAGTCATATTTTGAAAATAGTTACTCATATAAAAAATAGTAAATAGCTATTCAATAGCTGTTGATTGTTGATGTAAAACAAAGATAATGATCATTACCTTAATCAGCAAAATATAATGGATGAAGTAAATTTTTTATCAACTATCAAGATTTTAAAAATGGAGGCGGTTTCATAGAAGTGTCCCAATTATCATTATTTCATTATGCTGTTTTGTCTTAATTCCTGACGTTTATCCTGCTTTGTTGTCCTATCCTCTGTTTACATCTATTTTATATTTCCTTGCATTAAGTTTATGTCAAATGAAGGATACCAATTGTTGCAACACTTTAGTTGCATCATTTCCACCAACTTAGCTAAGATGCTTAATTGATGAGTCAAGCTACCTTCCATACTTGATGGTGTCCATAAATTAGGCCATCTAGGTTGGGGGCCCTATTTTACCTTAACTAGAGGGCTATCTATGACATTAACTATCCTGCAGAGTTGTCAAAAGCAGTCCTAAAGGAACACAAGAAGTTTCTTACAAGTTGGTCTGGGTTCATGAAGAGGTACTTTTCTCAAAAGATTACCGGACAATCATTTTATTCATTTTTAGATTGCAAGTGATTCAAGATGTAGAATGTTTCATCATTGTTACTGTGCAAGAAAATGTTTTGATTGAAACAACAGAAGGAAGAAGTTGCTATAAATTGATAGTTGTTCATGCTGGCTTGGTTAAAGGATTAATGATCAACTGAAGCTTTTGAAACCTGGGACACAAGGGTGCCAAAGGTGGCAGCACTTAGTGGAAGGCATGATATTTGGGAAATACCAGAAGTAATATGTTCTCCTATTTATTTCTTCCATTTTTTAGCTCCTAATATGTAATCCTTGCTTTTCTTCAAATTATTGACATTTCCCATCTATAATTGGATGTTGCATTAGCTCAAATGTAGGAACTATGCATGTGCGTGTTTCATTAGATTTTGCAAGAAACTACATGCACATGTTTCATTTGCTTTTGCAAGCAATTGCATGCGCATTTGGTGCATCGAACTGTGCTTCAGGCAGGCCACTGCAATATGAGGTTAACACTAAGGTTCCAGGGTCTGTTTATTCATTATTGTATGTTGAACCTAGAGATGATGCCTAGTATAAAATCCATATTTGGGGAAGCTTCTTTCAAGCTGCAATGATTTTTGCATCCATTATATTTATAATGATCATTACCTTAATCAGCAAAATGCTGGATGAGGGGAAGAAAATGGCAGCAACGTTGCTCGCAGCTGCAGTGTTGTAATGGTAGGAGCTGTTAGAGCAAACAAATCGGCTAACAGAGCAGCAGGGAAGGAAGCGGCCAAAGGAGAAGAAGAAAATGGCAGCGATGCTGCTTGCAGCTGAAGTGTTATGTGGGTTACAACTGACTAGCTGTGTGCGGTTGCTGTTGTCATTGTGACAATTTCACTAGCGGTCGAACGATGGGGAAGAAATGGCCAGTGAGGAGATGGCTAGGATTTGGAGTTGCAATTGGCCGAAAGGGGGAAAATAAAAATCGGTCGAGGTGTCAAGCGGACGGGCGAGCGGGCAGTGGGTTTTTATTTTTTAATATATATACAAGCTACTGACCAGGTGAATTTGGTTCGAGCGTTCCTTCCGGTTCGACTGTCGGTTTGGCGGTTCGAACGGTTTAATGTATTTGAATCGAACCACATGCAATCGAACCGAAAAATTGGACCAGTTCCCGGTTTGACCAGCTGGTTCGGTCGGTTCTTACAACATTGGTGAAAACATGTAACTGCTTAAATCAATTTGGCTATCAATTTCACCCAAATCACAATCGGAGTCGACTTGGGTTTGCAACTTAACCTGTCTGCTCTTTGAGACTTGATTTCTTTCGCTCGAAGTTGCAGTTTAAGGTTGACTTGGGGATAGACTTAACCTAAGTTGGATGTCTGAGTCAACTTGACTATGAGACTTGGACTACCATGGTTTGGTGTTTGAATTTTCTATCTTTAAAGCAATTCACTAAACATGTTAAGTAACCTTTAACCCTCAAAGTTGGATTATTAATCATCAAAATTGTGAAACCCATACAATTTGAGGCTCAGTATAAAATTAGTTTATAATTTAATGTAATTTTTACTCTTAAAGCTTGTAAAAAATATATGTTATCAATTGAAAGTTATAGAAAAATGTGTATTTTTAGAAAAAGACTAATTTGAAATTTTAAAAAAGTGAGATTAAATTTTAAAATTAGAAAAAAAGGATTGAATGGTAAATTTGAAAAGAGTAGAGACAACAAGGACCTAATTGGAATTTAAAAAGGCTAAATTTGAAATTTATGAGAAAAAGAGGGTAAATTACAATTTGATAAAGGTAAGATATGGAAACGAATTTTTATAAATTTTGCAGAAATAAATTTCAAAATTCTGAGTTGTACTAAATGAAATTGTTTAAATTCAAGGACCTTTTGAAAAAATAAAAATAAATGGGAAAATTTTGGCCAATTAGAGATCCTAATTAGCGGTTTATATTCATCTAGACTGTCTCCCTTGATCAGAATATACAACTTTGTTTAACACGAAAATTCATTAGATAGTGTTCAATTATGTGATCTTTAATCTAGATGGATTAGATTAGGAAAAATAATTGAATAAATGCTTAAATTAATTTATTTAGTTTGCATCGAAAAATATTTACAAAGTCAAACCATGCATGCATGCTTCTCACGTCCATGTCCATGAGGATTTTTGCCTTTTCCTTAATAATTAGTTGTAAAATTTATATCTTAACGTACATACTACCATTTTATATGAATTTTATGGGTAAGTCTATTTTAATACTCTATATAGTGGACGGACTAGATCCTAAAAATTATGTTTAGAAAATTTTTAAATAATCAAAATTAAATGAGATTTCATGAATTAATTTGAATGCTTATATCTTAACCTATACTAATTATGCTGATATGAAACTTAAGATGAATAGATAAATTGATATGTTCTAAAATATGGATGAATTGAATTATGAAAAATAATTTAATAAAGTACTTGAATAAATTCAATTGATGCATTAGAAAACGTGCATGGAATTTAATCCATGCATGATACGTTTAGACAAATTGGAATGTGCATACACGTCATGTCCACCATGTGCTTCACATTTTATTAATTAAATTATCACATACATAACTCCGTTCACCATATGCTTAATCTTTTATTCATTAAATTATTATACATATGACTCCGTTTTATATGAGATTCCACAGGTAAACCTAAATTAATATACTCTACATGGTGAATGGATTAGATCATAAAAAATATGATTAAAAATGTATAGAAAAATTAAAAGTTGAATAATTGCATTAGTTAATTTCAAATGTTCATATCTTAACCAATTCTAAATATTTTGGCATGAAATTTAAAACGAACGGCTAATTATATGCGCTTTAAAATATAGTCGGACTAGATTATGAAGAAAATCTTTAAAAAGTTGTTAAATAATTATTAAGGCGTGAAGTAATTAGCTTCGCATGACCGAACAGATGCTTTGCACCGACATATTCCAATTGACGTTGAACCAACAGGAGATAATTGAATATATATATTTTTTAAAAAATTAATTATAATGATAAAGTAAAAAGTACGCAAACTCATAGCTGTTAATTAAGGGCTGGTGTTGATGGGTAGGGTAGGCACGTGTAATATTTCAAAGGCATGCAATGCACAAGATGAGTAGGGGCAGCAACAGAACCTGGCAACATTGTATTCACGTAAACTAAGCTGAGTTGAAAAAATTCTTACCATGGTAACCGCTGATGAGGGAATATAAGAAAAAATGGTTAGCTTATGCTGAAACGTAATGGTAGGAAGGAGAAAGAAATAAAATTTCAAAGCTGCTAAACGAAAAAGTAAACAGGTTAAGTATTGAACGTCCAACATCTTCTGAATTTTCATAGAAAGCTTCACGTTCATAACTTCAAGCAATAGATTATGAGTTTTCATTTTTATGTCCACTTCTACTAAAGTTCAAGGAACTGTGATTTTTTTTGAATTTATTACAGATACATATGATTTCCCTTAAAATATCTAAATAATTTTGGAAAAAAATTTCCAATTTATCATAGGTATGCATGGCTTTCTTTGCCATGAGAATAAATTTTGAAATTTTATTTTATTATTTACGGCTTCTTTATTTAATATAAACAGAAGTGAAATAAAAAAATGAAAATGAATGATAATAGTAAATATATAAAAATATTATGGCTTTTTAAGAATGGTAGACGTCACAACAGGTTTTAGAAATTATAATTGTTGGTTGAATGAAATATATGTTTCCCGTAACATTTATGGCCAATTTTAATTTAAAATATTGACTTTTGAAGACCTTATAAGAGTTAGGCATACTTAAAGTGAAAATTGTTAGAAATCATGTGATGCGGAAGCGTACCTGAATCCATGTGTGTGTAGATTCCACCTGTAGACCGAGTAGAGTATGAGTTCTTCTCCCTCAACATTTCTCCCTATGATACTCGTGGTAGATGGGAACCACTTGTGATGTGTACGTGTGAGGGAGGGACCTAGACTCCTCTATATATAGAGCCCTTCCCATCATGACTCTCAGTAGAAGTGTAGTTCCACTTGGACTCGGATTGCGTACGTATCTCAGATACACTGGGCTATCTTTAAATCCAAAGACTTCTTATTTAATTAGGACACCTTTATGGAAGAAGAGTTTAATTCTAACATTCTCCCACTTGGCCTAATTAAAATAAAATTAAGAAAGAAAAGAAAAATTATACTTAAAATACAATCCTTGGATTTAACATTTGAAAAATTACCGGACGAGTGCACTCATTTGAAAAATATGCCCAGTCATTACATACGCAATCCAACTTTAATACTTAAGTGAAGAAAAATTTGTCAATATGGATCATGGCGGTTATATGCAATATAACACATACTTCCTTCCATGCATCACGATATTAACAAACTTACTTAACTAAGTTCTTAATGGAAAATTTATAATTATGTGATTTTAATGTCCCACATTAATATCAAATAGATAAAATCTTTTGTTTCCAAATCACATAAAATTGTTAACAAAATACCATAATGAAACAAAAGAAAATAATCATCTAACATGAGATCTCAAAATGTATAGATTACATCAATAATTGTCCCACATAACAAGACCCATATTTCTTATATGTCCAGAGAAAACTTTGGGCGCCAGAGCCTTAGTCATGGGATCAGCAATCATGTCAGCAGTACCAACAAAACTAATCGATATCAGATGATCATTAATCCTTTCTTGTACTGACATAATTGGAGAAGCTAATCGCTGATGAATTGTCACAACTGATTCTCAGAGGCCTAGAGATAGAATCCATAATTTTAAGCTCTGAGATAAATTTTTTCAACCAAAGTGCATGTGAGGATGCTTCATGACAGCCGACAAATTCAGCTTCCATGGTAGAGTCAACTACACGATTTTGTCTCCCACTCTTCCATGAAACTGCTCCACCGGCTAATAAGAAAACATAGCCTGATGTGGATCTTCTGCTATCTGTACAACCAGCATAATTTGAATCTGTGTAACCAATCACTTCTAATTGATCAGTTTTTTGCATACATGAGCTCATAATCTTTAGTTCATTGGAGATATCGCATTACTTTCTTTACTGCTTTCCAATGTTCCATTCTTGGATTGCTTTAATATCTTCCAAGTAATCTCATTGCATAACTGATGTCAGGACGTGTGCAAACTTGCACATACATTATGCTCCCAAGAGCAGAAGCATATGGGATGGACTTCATTTCCTGTTTCTCAATCTCATTTTGTGGACACTGATGTAGACCATATTTTTGACCTTTAAAGATCGGCACTTCACATGATGAGCAATTGGACATTTGGAATCTTTCTAAAATTTTATTGATATATGCCCTCTGTGATAACCCTAAAAGTCTTTTAGGCCTATTTTGATAGACCTCAATTCCTATGACACATGATGCCTCACCCATATCTTTCATATCAAAATGTTCAGAAAGAAAACTTTTAGTGTTATGCAAAAGACCTAAATCATTAGTAGCAAGCAAAATATCATCTACATATAGAATCAAAAATATAAACTTGCTCCCACTCAACTTTAGATATATACATTGGTCACCAATATTTTCTGTAAATCCAAAGGAAGTGATAACTTTGTTGAACTTTAAATACCACTGTCGGGAAGTTTGTTTAAGTTCATATATAGATTTTTTTAATTTGCATACTAATGTGTCATTTTCTTCCATTTCAAATCCTTCAGGCTGCATCATGTACACTTCCTCTTCTAAATCCCTATTCAGGAATGCCATCTTTACATTCATTTGGTGTAACTCTAAGTCAAAGTAAGCCACTAATACCATAATGATTTTGAATGAGTCTTTTATAGAGATTGGTGAAAATGTCTCCTTATAATCAATGCCTTCTATTTATGTGAATCCTTTAGTAATAAGTCTGGCCTTATACCTTTCTACATTACCCTTAGGGTCCCGTTTGGTTTTGAATATCCATTTACAACCAACAGGTTTGCTCCCTTTAGGCAACGTAACAAGATCCCAAACTTTGTTTTGAAACATGGATTCTAATTCATCTTTCATAGCATTGATCCATAATTCAGACTTTTCACCATTAATGACTTCTTTGAATGTTAATGGATCATTTTCAATACAAGGATCGTCAATACATTCTTCCAAATATATAATGTAGTCATCTGAAATAGCAGGTCTCCTTATTTGATTAGACCTTCTTGGCTCATTAATATGTTCTACATTATCATATTGATGAATGTCATTTGAAATTGAGATCAATTCTTCCATGGGCTGCACAATAATTTTTGGTTGTTGATCTGTTATGTTATGATCAACAATCTCAGTTCTTGCATCTATTAGTGATGAACTAGAGGAAAGATCTCTAATTTTCTCAAATTCTACATTTCGTGGAGTTGTGCTCCTACTATTTTCGCCATTCTCAATGAATCGAGCTGTTCCGGTCTCAATGATCCTAGTATTATGAGACGGACTGTAAAATCTATACTCTTTAGACCATTCTGGATACCCAATAAAGAAACAACTAATAGTCCCTGGGTCCAATTTCTTTTCTTGTGGGTTGAGTATCCTTGCTTCTGCTTGATAACCCCAAATATGCATATGTCTCAGACTGGGTTTCCTGCTTGACCATAACTCAAATGGAGTTTTAGGAACAGCTTTATTAGGAACTCTGTTGAGGATATACATAACAGTTTTCAAGGCTTCACTCCACAAGAATAAGGGTAAGGATGAGTTGCTAATCATACTTCTCACCATATCCATGAGAGTACAATTTCTCCTTTCAGCAACACTATTTTGTTGGGGAGTTCCAGACATCGTGTATTGAGGTTCAATGCCATTTTCTTCTAGAAATTTAGCAAATAGACTAGGAATTCGACCTAATTGACCATGTTTACCATAATATTCACCACCCCTGTCTGATCTCACAACTTTAATTTTCTTATCTAATTTCTTTTCAACTAATTCTTTGAATATTTTAAAAGTGTTCAAAGAAACAGATTTTTCATGTAATAGGAAAATAAAACCATAACGTGAAAAATCATCAATAAACGTGATAAAGTACTTTTCACCTCCAATACATGATGAGAATGGACCACAAATATCGATGTGGATCAATTCTAAAAGTCCATTGCTTCTCGTGACACTCTTTTTCTGAGTTTTGGTTTATTTTTCTTTAATATAATCGATATATATGCTAAAATCAGTAAAATCTAGAGTAGGTAATACCCCGTCTTTTATTAATCTTAGAACCCTTTCTTTCGATATGTGACCCAATCTTTTATGCCATAACATGGAGGAATATTCATCAATCATACCACGTTTATTACTAGCACATACATTTAAGGTAGATGACCAATTAATAAATGAGCAATCTGCACTTATTTGATATAAACTATTAAACAATGTTCTAGTTCTAACTAAAATAGAATCTTTAAATAAAGAAAACTTTGAGTTTGCAAAACTAAAAGAATAACCCGTTACATCAAGTTTTGGCAAAGAAATTAAATTTTTAGAAATGGACGAAACATAGAAAACATCATGCAGTTATAAAAAATGTCTTATGTCAAGGCGAAACCTGCAATTTCCTGCTGCTTTGACTTTAGACTTAGTCAGATTGCCCATTAAGATTGATAACTCATGCAGTTTTGGGTTACGAGTTAAATGGAATGCTTGTAAAGAGTTTGAAACATGAATAACAGCATCAGAGTCAATACACCATAAATTAGAGGATAAATTTATGAAATTGGTTTCAAGGCAAACATGTACATAATTGTTACCTTTCTTTTCAAACCAACTCTTCCGCTTGAGACAATCTTTCTTAAAATGTCCTTTCTTTTTACAGAAATGACACTTCTCAGCGGACTTTTTCGATCCATCCTCTAAGCCTTTCTTTAATGGGAATTCATTCTTTCCTTTTCCTTTCTTTGACTTATACTGCTTAGAAGTCGATGTGAAATAGATAGTCATTGATCCATCCTGCTTTAATCTCTCTTCCTCTTGTACACACATGGATATTAATTCATTTAAAGTCCATTTCTCCTTTTTGTGTATTATAGGAGATTTTGAATTGTAAAAACTGAGATCCATTATGTGCTTTCGCACTCCACAAATGCCATCATATTTCATTGAAGTCAATTTATTAGTGAGCATTCCAGCCAATGCTTTATCTGACCCACTAAATTTTTCCTTAATTGAGTCTAGATAAGTTTTGACATTTTCATTTTCAGGGTCAGAAATAGAGCCCCTGATATTCCTTTCTATTGTACTCTTTATAATCATAAGAGACAACCTGTTGGAAGGCTCCCATTTATCAAATTGAATCTTTTGACTATCAGTACTTTCAGGCGTTAAGTCACTAGGTTTTGCAACACGAAGGGCTAAATCCAAATCCAAACATCCTAAGGTAATAAGTAATTGCTCATGCCAATCAGAATAATTTGATCCATTCAGTGTCGGGATATTAGACAGATGAGATTGAGGAACATGAGCCATAGCTGTAACAAAAATGATTAAGCTCACGTCACCATTTATGATTTAGATAAACTATTATGTAATAATTCTATTAACAATAATTAATCATAGCTTAAATTTTTTTTAGAATTAATCATACAAGCAATAATGCATGATTATATTCAATAATGCTATGATAAACAATAATATTCAATAATTAATTATGAATACACAAAGTCAAGAAAACCCACCTTCGGGTAGAAAATTTCCCGCGTTTATGCAGTTCTAGTTAATTATTGATAAAATATTAAATTATAGCTACCTTCGGGTAGAACTATAATATAATATTCTTTAATAATGCAATTTCTATGATGAGAGAAAAAAATCATGTTATTCTCTCTTTTTTTAATAAATTTGATTAACTAAACATCTTAGACTCTTCAGGGCAACAAAAGACATAAAGATGAACAATATTTATTAAACATAAATTGCATAATGACAATTAATTGCAATTTTCATTATGAGAAAAATAAACAATAATATTCTCTCCATTTAATTAATAATTTTGAAAATATATTTTAGACCCTTTGGGGCAACTAAAATACACAATCAAAAATTATTAATATAAATTATAGAGTATAATATATATGAATAATTCAATAATAATGATTATTAAATTTATTATGTGCGATTAAATTCCATATTATTTCTTTTGGTCAGCTAGGTAAGTGAGGTGGGGCGTGGGAGGATCCCCCTGCATAGCAGGGACCTAATTAAACAACCACGTGATCCTCTTCAATACCTCTTGCCTAGACACCAACCTCCAGTCATATCATAGAACATAATCTCACCATAAAATTTAATAATCATAACTTATATAATTATTCATATATATGTTGCATGCTTAAAATTAAATAGAAATCAATGAATCATAAATAAATTACTAATTAGACATTTATAAACTAATCACATGAATTAATTGCACATATAATTCAAAAATTTGCATGTATTTGCATAAATATAAAAAAATCATATTTATTGACCTATTTAGCTTAATCAGACCCTTCAATTAGATCCAGAATGTCCAAAAACATAAAAAACCACTATTAGATCATTCAATTTAGATAAGAGGATAAAAAATTCATCTCCTCCCCAACCGATAAACCCTAGCTCCTTAGCCCAGCCCGCCACCATGACGCTGCCGCCTCCTAAACCCATTGCCCATGCTGCTTGGCATGCTACACCGCCGCCCGTCGCCGCTGCCCGGAGCTGTTGCCTCTGCCGTCACAAGGTGCTGCCAGACACCTTGTCCACCCGCTGCTGCCGTCAGTGGCCGCTGGCGCCGCCTGCTGCTCGTCACTCGGCGTCTTCTTCGGACACAGCTTCTCCAGCAGTAGCGTCTTCTGGCCACGACAGCAACGTCTTCTTGCTTCTCCGGCTCCGGCCACTTGCCATCCGTCTATCGCAGTCCGCCGTCTGCGTCTTCTCTAGCTCCGGCAGCATCTAGCAGCAAAGGCCATTCTAGATCGTCGTCCGGCGTTTCTGGATTTGCCGCTATCTCCGGCAGCCGCGTCTAGCCACCAGTCTGTCATCTCACTGCCTCCATCCGGTTGCCTCCACCGCCTCTAGTGCCAGTGCCTAGCCACGCAGCAACAGTCCGGCAGATCGCAGCAAACCGCAGTAGATGGTTTTGCATTTCGGCGACAGTGAGTCCGGCCATGAGAGCAGCAACGGGCAACTGCCCTTTTTCCGTTCTTCTTTCCGGCGGTCGTATGCAGCGGTAGCTTCAGGAGTCCGTTCACAGCAATGGCAATAGTCACCCTTATTATTATTATTATTAACAACAACAATGGGTCTGATCGCTACAGCAAGGTATGTTCCGTCTTTATTTATTTATTTATTATTTAATGGCAGCAATGGGTCCGATGAACAATAAAATTATTTTCTGGTTTAGAAAACCCATCCGAAATCCCTTTCACAATAAAAGGGTCTAAATCCATATAATATTATTATACTAGATTAGCACAGATTAATAGAATCAATATTAATAATGAATATTATAATCCAATAATGAATATATACAGGTGCCGTATGACATGATCAAAATATACAGTGCCAGTGATATGACATGATAAAAAAAATCAAGTAATTAATCTGTAAGAACATAAATAATTTCACGGATAAATTTTCATACAGATTATGGGTGGAATCTATTATACCCAAAATCGAAACCGTGTGCTTTGATACCACATGTTGGAAATCATGTGATGCGGAAGCGTACCTGAATCCATGTGTGTGTAGATTCCACCTGTAGACCGAGTAGAGTACGAGGTCTTCTCTCTCAATACTTCACCCTACGATACTCATGGTAGATGGGAACCACTTGTGATGTGTACGTGTGAGAGAGGGACCTAGACTCCTCTATATATAGAGCCCTTCCTATCATGACTCTTAGTAGAAGTGTAGTTCCACCTAGACTCGGATTGCGTCCGTATCTCAGATATGCTGGGCTATCTTTAAATCCAAAGACTTCTTATTTAATTAGGACACCTTTATGGAAGAAGAGTTTAATTCTAACAAAAATGTCAAAGTATAAGAATGTAAAATATAAAAGATTATGCATGTAGGTATAAAAATATAATGCAAATGTATAAAATGGTCTGTTTCTCTTGTTTAGGTAAAAGAAAAAGAGAAAGTCGAGGAGACAAGCTAATACTTCCAGGTAAGCAAGCAATGCCTTTAAAATTGTTTATCTTTAGAATATTAGAATATCTTGCAAATTCTTTTATTGTGATGTTTTTAAATTTATTTAAGAATGACCATCCCCATAATATGATTTAGAAAATGTGGTTATTAATTCTTTTAAAGATGACTTTGTAAAATTTTCTCGACTTGAAAAGGATATAAAATGATGAATATAGTTATTTTTTAAAAGTCATGCTAGCATGTGTATGATGCATGGTGCACAAAGGTGTAGTTCCATTTTAGAGGTGTAAGTGGACTAAAGTTCCTCTCTAATGTGACCAAGCCTCTAATATAAGCCCAAAGGCCGGCGGTGCACTTCCTAAAATAGGAAATAGATATACTGATGGTCGCCTAGCTACCATACTATTTAATGAAGCTATAAAGTGTGAATGCAAGATATACATTTGCATATGCATTTACTATGAAATGTCAATTTTTGGGTTGAAAATGTTTACTTCAATGAAAATGCTTACTTATTGAATTTTGTACCCACATTTTGTTTTTCCAACTTTAGATAGGTAAATTCAAGAAAAAGATGTCTCATTTTAGAAACTTTTGAGGTCATAATGTTCTCATGTACTATGTATGTGTAAATATACTATAAGGGTTCACTATTATACAAAACAAAGTGCCAAGAACTGATGTTGTAAAAATATATTTTAATGTTTTGAAAATATTATGCAATTTTAATTATAAGTGTGTGAATGTTTGTAAATCGAATGAAATTAAATTGAAGATTTTGCCGCGTGAATAGGACCGTAATCCTAATGACAGTTTATCAACTAAATGATTCTAGAGTAAAGTTGGGCACCTCAAGGTCGAGGCACCACAAAAACATAAATTACTCTTAATCTTTTGGTTGAGTTCACAATAGTTATACGTGCTTAATAATAACATTTTAAGTCTCGAATGTTGGTCTTGAGTTAATGGCAAAACCCAAGAAGGGAAGGGTGAATTCGGTTAAAAAATTTTTGGTTTTGCAGACGTAACCCCTTATAAAGTAAATCCTCTTGAATGAAAAACGTAAAAAATATAAATGCAAGTAGAAAGAGCAAAATGAACTCAAGAAATTATAGTGGTTCGAGACAACTCTCCCTACTCTACTCTTCCAAAAATACACCATTATGCCTTAGGTTCCAATATGTAAATGGAAATATAGTGAGAACACTTGCTCTTTTCTAAATTGCAACTTTAGGGGGGCCTTTACAGACTCTGCACAAATAGGTAATGAGTCACACTCCGGTCACGCATTATTTTGCCTTCACTTGGTCTTGGTCTCCAGTACCCAACCAAGTGAAAACATAAATAAACAACAAACAAAAATAACACTACACTTGACAGGTGTGTAAATGTTCCGGCCTCGTGAAAAATAGTTAAAAATTGTTCTTCCTCCGGCTTTGAAAATAAATGCTTAATTAATTTTCCAGCAAAATTTTAAAGCATTTAATTCTTTAACCGAGTCCGAAAAGTATATCACAGAAATATTTCGCATTGTGTTCTACATTTTGATTTTACATCTCTAACGAGAAAACCCTTGATTGAAAGAGTTGAATACAATAGTCTAAAAAAAATTATTTTATTGAAATGATGATGAAATGCGTAGAAAATTTTTTCTACAACTTTATAAATGCACGAAAAATCGTGTCTCATGAAAATACAAAGATAAATGAGTACACTTCGCCCCACGCTTTGACTCAAAAGTGAATAGTACATGACACCATGCACCATGACTCAAATGTTGGTAGTACATGACACCATGCGCCACGATTCAAATGTAGGTAGTACATGACGCCATGAGCCATGACTCAAATGTTGGTAGCACATAACTCCACGCACCACGACTCAAATGTGAGTTTACGCTTAGCCCATCAACCAGCGATTACTCGTTTTGGGAACTAGTGAGGGGCCCGTCGACTACAGTAGTGACCCTTACACAGTAAACTATGTGCGCTCTTAACTTCTGGATTTACACAGCAGACTAGCATGTCCCACGCAAATGCGGATCTGCCCATTTTTCTTTTTGACAGGAACAACACTAGAAATCTATCTCGGAAATTTGATTTCTCGAATGAATTTAGCATCAATGAGTTTTTTGACTTTTTTGATGATTTGTTCTTCGAGCTTCGGTGAAACCTTCTTGGAGCTTGCTTGACTGGCTTTTTATCCCGCGTAAAATGTAGATGGTGCATTGTAATCGCGGGATTGAGCCCTGGCATCTCGGAATACCCCTAAGCAAAAATATCTTTGAATTCACTTAAAAGCTGCCTCGATGCCGCCTTTTCTTTTTTGGCCAGGTTTTTGGCAATAAAAATGGGCCTCGGTTCTCCTCAATCCCGAGATTAAATTCGTCGAGGACATCAATTGTGGGTTTCCCTCCATCCTTGATCGCAAGTGGGGTGTCCTCTGGTTCCATTAATGCCTCTTCATCGTTGCTGAAGTTCTCGCTTGCGGAGATGCAGTAGGTGGTAGCGAAGTCGACGTCTTCTTCTTCTTTGTACCCGAGGCCGAGTCTTTTGTTACCCTTTTGATAACTAGGAGGTCTTTCAGATAACGGGATAAGGATGACACTTCCAAAGCCTAAAAGATGTGGTTCGTCGAGATAGAATCCCATTAATTTTCTTGCTTTCTCTGCCATAGCGATGAAAATTCTATTTCTTGAGCTTAGTGGTGGGCAAGCAGGAGGATTTGTTAGGGCTACCGTAAACTTTTCCATATTGCTTTATAAAATATTTGTTGGCAAATTTTTCATCTTGAGGTCCCCGAACACTTAGAGTAAATACATTAAACCCCACAAGCAATGCTAAAACCTCGTCGAGCGCTTCCTTAGGTTTTTGGTTTTGGTGAGCGGCCTCACTGGCCATTCCGTCACTCTCACAATAAAGTGACTTGGCTTCCTCACTAGCCTGATTCCGGAATCTTCGAAGAGCTTCCAGATCCACCTCAAATCTAGGGGAATTGGTTTAGAGAGAGGTGCTTGACACCGGTTAGTGGCCCTCTGCCATCTGGTGATGTAGTCTTCAACCGGCTCATCCTTCTTTTGGGACAAGATTGATAATTTCGATAGTTGTATTTCTTGTGTAGTATCAACGAATTGGGAGGTGAACATTTCCTTCATCTCTTCCCATGTTCCCACCGAGTCAGTCGGGAGAAATATATACCACTAGAAAGTGTCACCAGAAAGGGTATTGGGGAACATTCGAAGACAAAAATTTGAATGATGCGCCCAGTTGCCCATGACATAGTGGAATGTGCTAGGTGCTTTAACGCACTCCCGATCCCATCAAATTGGATCTTCGGTGGCTTCAAATCCCTAGGTAGCAACTTTGCTTCAACCTCTGGGGGATAAGGCCTGTTGATTGTCGTTGCAGGGACCCCAGTAAGTTAAGGTGCCTGGTGACGAAGGCATTCAGCCACAAGCTGATGCACCATCTCCTTCTGCACGACAAACCCCGGTGGAGACCCCATGGGTGTGTTTACCCATGCGTCTTGAGTTCGAGGGGTATTGATACGCAGATTATTGAACTGCGAAAAGCCTTGTTCCAATTTTGCATTTTCATCTTCCTCGGTTCGCTGTCTGATTGGTTTCTCGGGTTGATGGACTAATTGGCAGTTCCTTGGTGATAGCGGCTGATGGAAACTTGTTGTCTTGTTGCCTGGAGTTTCCATAGCCCATTTCATAAGCTTAATTTCCTCCTGGAGATCATGAATGAGCTGGGACTTGGGTGTAAGAACCCCTTCTTCTTCGCCCATCATGTAAGAGGCTTCAAATTGGCCTTTTGGGAGAGCGACCCTAGTATCTTCAGGATGAGAGAGGCTACAGAATGGCGGCGTAATGGGCATTGCGGCTTCCCTTGACCGGGTCAACATCTTTGAAGCTTTTGAAGTGCTTGGCTGGGTGAGGTCCACCATGTTGACTTTTGTCATTTGGAGGAGATGCCTCCTCCTTTTAGCTTCTCTCTTGGGGTGCGGCATTTGGTGCTCTCCTCGGGACGGGGCCACGGCATGCGCATAAGTCTTATCCTCCCTCAGTCTGATCAATGAGGTGAATTGATTTTTGTGTATAAAATTTAGGATCAGCCTGAGCGCCAAACGTGGATACTTTGTATGGCGCTTGTGAGGATACTGCCACTCGTTAAAGAGTCTTGGCTTTTGAGATGATCTTAATTTGCGAACGTTCTGCAGTGGCTTCTTTTGCGGCCTACTCCTTTAATGGGGTTTTGAGAATAGCCTATATCTTGGCCCTGGTGGCAGTGGTGGTGAAGCCTTCAAGTTTAAATGGGAAGTTGTTTTTTCGAACTATTTTTTCTAATGTGCTTTTTCCCTTGGTTTCCTTGATGCGTGTTGAGGAACCCTTACTCTGTTGGCAGTATCATGGTGACCTGGAGACTTGGCTCTAACTTGTGAGCTGGATGGAGCAGCGATTGACTGATGAGGCGAATGCGTCGGATCGGGGATGACAAATCGTAAGGTGCCCAAATCGGATCGGACAATAATAAGTCCTTGCGGCTTGAATCGGTTATCCCTTCCATCGATTGATGGAGCATCAGGCTGAGAAACATTGGCTGGTCTTCTTGACTTCTTCCGCTCCTGGGTGTCGCCTCGGTTCGGTCGGGAGGCTAGGTCAACAACCCTTGAGGCAGCCCGACCGAATTGGTGAGTGATAGTGCATTGAACAGGATTTGATACAGCTTTGCTCCCGTTCGGGAAACATTGGCTTCAGGTCGGCAAGTTAGCGCTAGCTGAGTTGCAGTAGATTGTCTTGCAGACCTTTTTGTGTAGTGGGACTGCAAGACAGGCTGTCGTGCAAGCTGTCGTGCTGCTGGTTGGGCTGGTGCAGCAAATCGATGGGCGGACTTCTCAGCATAGTCCGACCGCAGAGCAAGTGGGCCCATTCGGGTTGGTGCTTGCAAAGACTTCGTTGGTTGGACAGGAGGGGGCCTAGGGCCTTGAACAATAAGAGGCTCCTCGAGTGGTGCAGATCGATCCCTCCTTCGCTTGATAGTCGACGTGTCGATACACACAGTGTTCCAGTTTCTCTGGTACCTGAATGAAGTGATGTGGGATAGTCGCATCCATGTGGTTTGGCTCAGAAATGATAAAACCACCATTGGGCAGGAATCCGAAAGCCATCGAATATGCCATGAGATCTACAAAGGAGCAAACCAGAGTGTTAGCAGTGAGAGATTAAGTAAGCATATAAAGACCATAGTTTTCAACTCTTAAAGATAAAGGGAGAATGTTTCACGTTGGGTTCACCATTTGTTCTGGCCTCATGAAAAATAGTTAAAAATTGTTCTTCCTCTGGCTTTGAAAATAAATGCCTAATTAATTCTCCAGCAAAATTTTAAAGCATTAGTTCTTTAACCTAGTCCGAAAAGTATATCATAGAAATATTTTGCATTTTGTTCCATATTCTGATTTTACATCTCTAACGAGAAAACCCTTGATTGAAAGAGCTGAATACAATAGTCTAAAAAAATTATTTTATTGAAATGAAGATGAAATACGTAGAAATTTTTTTCTACGACTTTACAAGTGCATGAAAAATCGTGTCTCACGAAAATACAAAGATAAATGAGTACACTTCGCCCTGCGCCGTGACTCAAAAGTGAATAGTATATGACGCCACGCGCCATAAGTCAAATGTTGGTAGTACATGACGCCACGCACCATGACTCAAATGCTGGTAGCACATGACGCCAAGCGCCACGACTCAAATGTGAGTTTACTCTTAGCCCGTTGACCAGTGATGACTCATTTTGGGAACTAGTAAGGGGCCCATCGGCTACACTAGTGACCCTTACACAACAAACTAAGTGCGCTCTTACCTTCTGGATTTACACAGTAGACTAGCATGTCCCGCTTTCAGCTTCTATACTTATGCAAGAAACTAGCATCTCTCGCATTCAGTCTCTGGATTGAAATTTAGGTGATTTTACCTAGAATTGGATTTAATCGAATTTTGAAATATGTTTAGGTCGACTTGGACCAACTAAAGAGGTTTGGGCCCAACTGGGCTTGTTGAAGAGTTCTGGGCCCATCCTGGGCTTGTTGGAAGTTTTGGGTCAAACTAGGATGTTTTAAGCCATCATGGGAAATTTTAGACTCAAATAGGGTTTTTTGAAGGGTCTTGGGCCCAAGCGGGCTTGTTGAAGAGTTTTGGGCCCAAGCGGGCTTGTCGGAAGATTTTTAGGCCCAAGTGGGTATGTTGGAGGGTCTTGGGATCTAGTGGGCTCGTTGAAGAGTTTTGGGCCCATCCTAGGCTTGTTGGAAGTTTTGGGCCTAAGCAGGTTTGTTGGAAGGTCTTCAGCCCAAGTGGGTTTGCTCGAACATTAAGGCTTAGGTTGAGCAAAGAGGTTGTTTATATATATATATATATATACTTAGCCCCATGTATCAACTTAACCCACAACCTGAGGAGTATTTACTCGGGGAGAAGCATATATAATTTTTTAAAAATAATATACATATATATTTTTTAAGGTCTCTAAAATATATGTGTGTATTTTAAAATAAAATATTTTTTGGGGGCCCGCGGGACATATATATATTAGAAAATAAAATATTTTTTGGACACCCGCTAGACACATATATATATTTTAGAAAATAAAATATTCATTTTTGGAGGCCTGCGGGACATGTATATATATATTTTAGAAAATAAAATATTTTTTTGGAGGCCCGCGGGACATGTGTATATATATTAGAAAAAAAATATTTTTTGGAGGCTCGCGGGACACATATTTTAGAAAATAAAATATTCATTTTTGGAGGTCTGCGGGACATGTATATATATATTAGAAAAAAAAATATTTTTTGGACACCCACGTGACATATATATATTTTAGAAATTAAAATATTCATTTTTGGAGGCTCGCGGGACATGTATATATATTTTTAAAAACAAAATATTTTTTTGGATGCCCGCGGGACACATATATATATTTTGAAAAATAAAATTTTCATTTTTGGAGGCCTGCGAGACATGTATATATATATTAGAAAATAAAATATTTTTTGGACGCCCGCGGGACACATATATATATTTTAGAAAATAAAATATTCATTTTTAGAGGCATGCGGGACATGTATATATATATATTTTAGAAAATAAAATTTTTTTTGGATGCCAGCGGGACATATATATATTTTAGAAAACAAAATATTTTTTTGGACGCTCGCGGGACATGTATATATATATATTAGAAAACAAAATATTTTTTGGACGCCCGCAGGACACATATATATATATTAGAAAATAAAATATTCATTTTTGGAGGCCCGCGAGACATGTATATATATATTTTAGAAAATAAAATATTTTTTTTGACACCCGTGGGACACATATATATATTTTGGAAAACAAAATATTTATTTTTGGAGCCCCACAGGACATGTATATATATATATATATTAAAAAGTAAAATATTTTTTGGACGCCCGCGGGACACATATATATTTTAGAAAACAAAATATTCATTTTTTGCGGCTCGCGGGACATGTATATATATATTTTAGAAAACAAAATATTTTTTTGGACGCTCGCAGGACACGTATATATTTTAGAAAAGAAAATATTTTTTTGGATGCCCGCGGGATACATATATATATATATTTTGAAAAACAAAATATTCATTTTTTGAAGCTTGCAGGACATTTATATATATATATATTAGAAAGCAAAATATTTTTTGGACGCCCACGGGACACATATATATATATTTTAGAAAACAAAATATTCATTTTTTGAGGCCCGTGGGACATGTATATATATTAGAAAACAAAATATTTTTTGGACGCCCACGGGACACATATATATCTTTTAAAACATATCACATATATTTTTGGGCCTTTCAAAATATGTATACATATATATATTTTAGAAAATAATATATATATATTTTGGGGCCCTTTTTATTAAATATAATAATAAAAACAAATATACTTAAAAAAAGGTTTGAGAACTTACGTTCTTCGCCTCTTTTTTTATTGAGAGAGAGAGAGCGCGCTTATCTCGGGATGCCCAGTGTCTTTATATATATATTATTATCTTTTTTTAATCATAAAAAAGTATTTAGCTTTATATATATGTATATGGCACGCCCGGTGAGATCCCAGGCCTTTATATATATTATTATCTATTTTTATATATCATAAAAAAGTACATAGCTTTAGATATATATATATGACGTGCCTGGTGGGATCTTGAGATCTCAGGCTTTTATATATATTATTATTTTTTTATATATCATAAAAAAGTACATAGCTTTATATATATATATATGGCTTGCCTGGTGGAATCCCAGGATCTTGGGCCTTTATATATATTATTATCTTTTTATATATATATATATATCATAAAAAAGTACTTAGCTTTTTATATATATATGGCGCGCCCGGTGGGATCCCGGGCCTTTATATATATTATTATCTTTTTTATATATATCATAAAAAAGTACTTAACATTATATATACATATACATATATATATGACGTGCCGGGATCCCAAGCCTCTATATATATTATTATCTTTTTTTATATCATAAAAAAGTGCTTAGCTTTATATATAGATATGTATATGGCGCGCCCGGTGAGATCCCGGGACTTTATATATTATTATCTATTTTTATATATATCATAAAAAAGTATATAGCTTTATATATATATATATATATATATATATATATATATATACGGCGCGCCTGGTGGGATCTCGGGATCCCGAGCCTTTATATATATATTATTATTATTATTTATATATCATAAAAAATTACTTAGTTATATATATATGGCATAACTTGAGTAGGAAAAATAGTTTTTAAAAATAATATATATGTATATATATTTTTATATATAGAAAATATACATATATATTTTTTTGAAAGAGAAAAATATTTAATCCGCGTGTCAATTTAACCCGCCAGTCGGGGAGCATCCATGTTGGGAAAATTAGTTTTTTTGAAAATAATATACATGTATATATATACACTTTTAATAACACATATATATATATTAAAAAAATATACTTAACCCGTGCGTCAATTCAACCCGCTAGTCGGGGAGTATCCACGTTGGGAATAATATATATGTATATATATACTTATAATAACACACATATATATATTAAAAAAATATATACTTAACCTGTGTATCAAATCAACCCGCCAGTCGGGGAGTATCCATGTTGGGAAAAGTATTTTTTAGAAAATAATTTATATATATGTAATTTTTTTAATAAGAAAGAAACTTCTTCTTTTTTTACCTAAAAGAAAAAAAAATCTTGAGAACTTATGTTCTCTTTTCTTTTAGTGTGAGAGAGCTTCTCGTCCTAGTTGCCGCTTTGAAAGTAGTTCGGTAGGGTAGAATGAAGCTTGGGTGCTATCGTGGAACCATTTTAGCACGAGCATTCCCGCGGAACTTCATTTACGCGGAACTTAGTACACCTTTCATCTATCCGTGTGTCGCTTTCTACGTTGGAAAATAGTTCTGCGGCTATGTTGTCTCGGGCACCAAGCAGCTATGCTCGCGGAACGCCATGTGTTCACTCCTCATTGGTACTTTCTTGCAGACTTACGTTCACCACGTTATCGGTCTTGCTTTTGACTGATTGAAGTCTCATGTTGCTTCTTTTGCGTCTTGTCACCGTCGGCTTTTTCTGTGCAAATGTAGTTCAGCCTTTTTATCAGTCTTTTTCTTCTTCTTTGACCAGTGATAGTGCCTTTGAACCTTCACTAATGCAAATCGATCTAGTTGGGCTTAATTTGAAAAGCTAAGCATACCGAAGATCAATACTGACAGCGTTGGTGGCAGCGGGCGTGGGTTCTAGCTCAAAACACAGCTGGGGAACTCCAGACTTAGAGCAGAAGCAAACTTTGGGCGATTGGGATTCAACTGTAGGCACGGAAGATGGGACACGTGATGAGGGAGAAGGAGAGGAAGAAACGGAGGTGCAAATGAAGTCCAGGTGGTTTACGGTTTTGCTGTAGAGAAGTGTCCATCTTCCTGTCTTCGTCTTCGGCAGAGTCTTATGCTTTAAGTGTAGAGGTTAGCAAGAAAGCTAGAATCTGTAGCTGCCAAGCGGAAGCGGGGGGTAGTGGCTTTTCTGGTTAATGGTATTTATATACATAATGGGGGTAGGAGACAGAAGGAGGGAGGTGAAGCCGTGAAGGAACCATGGTCTCTTAGCGATTTTTACAACCCACCCCACAATTGAATGCACCTCAGTTTAGCTGACTTTGATATCATGTGGTAAAAATTTGGCCACATGATCGTAAAGTTGCCGATGCTTAGTAATCTCCCCAATGTCAAGGTAAACACTCACCTCATCAATCTTGAGATGTTTCAAAGCTCAAAAAGCTCAAGAGTAAATCTTTTAAATTAAGCCTTTCAGACTAACTACTTGCCGTATAAATTTATCTAAGCTAATCCCTTCCACATAAATGCTCTTCAGGGTAAGGCTACTTAGTTCCATTGTTGCCTGTGAATCTAACATTGCAATCTCAAGGCTCACAAGTGCCAAGGTTGAAATGCTGACGGGACTATGAGGAAGTGATTTCAAACGTGGAAATCTCTAGTAACTAGGCTCGACATTGGTGATAAAGTTGTGAGCCAAGCACAAAACTTATAGCTCCATATTTCTCTAAAATGTTAACATTTGGAGTGGTGCGGACATTATATACCAGGTAGCGTAAAGTCTCATGTGTATACATGAGCCAATCAGTCACAGGGGCAGCTAAGAACTCATCAACATCATCCATTGTAAACCGGTAGTTTTGGTAATCAAAATCTTCAATCGCCATTTCCTACATGTTGCTAAGGTAATTACAATATCTAGGGCGGCTGCTAGTCTTGATGATTTAATCAGATGAAATAAACTTTGCGTAAAAATTACTCCAAACAAATGATAACAAAATTGTTATAGCGGGTGCTGTCCAACACCTGCTACAAACGGGGGTGAAACTAATGATGGGAAGACGATTTCTCTCTCTCTCTTTTTGCAACCCTCTAAAAAATTTCTTTCTCTCAACCTCTTTTTTTTTTAAAAAAATTGGCTGTGTGATTCCATAATAATAATTTCTTTTTTTGGCCATTTGCAATTTTTTTTTTCTTCTTTTTTTTTTGCCATCAATTTTCTTCTTGTTATAATTTTTCGCTTTCTCTCTTTTTTTTCTCTTTTTTTTCATAAAAAAATATATAATTTCATAGATCAAAAATTAATCATATAATCATAGTGGACTCATGGTTCAAAATATACCTCATCAGTAGAGAATAAGTTTCTGCGTAGAGAAGAACGTGTGGAATGAGTTGTTGGTGGAATAGTTTAGCACTTGCAATTAATCACTCAGTTCTTCTTGGAGAGTCTTTTTTGATGATCACTTGAATGCTTGAGAATTGGAAGGTTGAAGCTCAATCAATGTTATATATTTTCTTTTTCTCTTCTACTAATGGGTATTGAATAGAAAATGAGTAAATTCAAACGTTTAGTGGTAGGTAGTTCACATTAAATGCGACTCAAGTTGCACTTGCAGTTGACCTCGGGTGCGACTTCACCCAAGTCACAGATTAGGGCGCGACTTCGATCTTCAGATTAGTTCCATTTTAGGTCAATTTGGTCTTAGACTTGACTTAAGTCATATGTGAAGTCAACTTGGGTTGCAACTTTACTCTCCACTTGATTTGTTTAAACCTTTACATAGTGTAGTCTTGATCCA
This sequence comes from Annona cherimola, assembly GCA_030490835.1. Taxonomy (NCBI): domain Eukaryota; kingdom Viridiplantae; phylum Streptophyta; class Magnoliopsida; order Magnoliales; family Annonaceae; genus Annona; species Annona cherimola. The sequence goes on along the minus strand of CM059976.1, from coordinate 35,309,638 downwards.
GTAGTGTAACTGCCCTTGTTTCTTCATGACTTATCTTCATAAATCTTCACTTGTATATGTGGGCTATTAAGAACTTCTTGAATGTTAAACTTGATCAAAATCTATTGAGCATTTTTGAATGATCTCGTCTTGGATCTTTATAATGCATCATAAGTTAAGCTTCTCATTCTTGAGCTTAAAACTTCATGACTTGAGCTTCATTTGTCCAAGTTGAATGCTGGGTTCGTGTTGATTTGCATCTTCACTCAAGTCGCATGTCTGAGTTGACTTCATGTGCGACTTGGCTTGTTTAGACTCAGCTTCAGAGTTGTGAGGTACCTCAAGTCACTGACAGAGTTGACTTGGGTTGTGACTTCGCCTAAGCTGCATGTGAAGTCGACTTCGGTTGCGAGTTCACCTGTTCGTGCGTCCACTTGTTAGCGCTGTCAAAAAATGCCCCTTTGAAGTCGATGCTGGAGTCGACTTCAATATTGACTTGATCAAGTCGATGCCTGAGTCGATTTGGCATACATCTTGATCTGCCAAGTTGAATCTTGAAGTATTCTAACACATCTCAACATATATATTAGTGCCTTAAATCTTCTCAAATTGAATTGTTAATCATCAAAACATAGAATGTGCTCAATTTGTCATTTATTCACAACACCGAATTCCCTGTGAGATCAATATATCAAATACTATAATTTATAACTCGTGCACTTGCAGAGAGAACTAAATATTAGGTTAAACCACCTTAGCTAATTATGTAGTATGTGTTTAGTTGCTGTGAGTTTGCTGTTTGAGTTTTAATAGAGGTCTGATTTATTATTGTGTTTTAACTAATGGATTTGACCACATTGTACATCCTTACTAATTAACTTACTTGCTAAGTTGGCTGAGCTCATTCGTTTTATTGCTATGTTTTTCTTAAGATAGGTGATCTACAGGCTAGCCTATTTTGGATATAAGTTGAAGTTGATTTAATAGGTATTCTATGGATGGATTTTGTTGGTCCCACTAAGTTGGTTAAACCAAGAGGCGAGAGATAAATTATGTTATTAAAGTTTTATTAATAATTAAATGCAAATCATTATTTTGCTCAATTCCTAATGATAAAATGGTGTAGAGCTAAAGAGAGCACATGAATGCAGCAATATAAGTATGAAATGAAAAGCACATAAGTAATAATACATCATAGACAGTAGACACAAAATTTTTATAATAGTTTAGACAACACTCTTATTTCACTCTTCTAAGTACACACCTCTATTTTTTGGTTTTACTATTGTATTTTAATATAACTTAGAGTCCTAGTTTTCTTATATATTTCAGCTCTAGGGTATATAATACAGCTTTGACATGTGATTGATGAGAATTGTCCCAAATAATATCCACTTTTATCATTTTTGAACTTAGGCTCCAATACTAATTTAAGGAATAACAAGTACAAACCTAAACAAATAAAATCTAGGCTTTACTAATGTATAAAGCAGTATGGCATAGGAAACTTAGGTTGATTTGTCACAATAGAAGATCAATAAATGAGTGCTTCACTTGGAAATAGGGCACTGAAGCTTCAATGATTATATAGATTACTTGAATGCTTGAGAGATAAAGTTGTGGGCCCAATACGTGTTGTAGCTAACTCCTCTTGTACATTTAGACATCCCTTTTGTGCAAGAGAGGAGTTATGGTCGTTTACTCAGTAGGTGTGTACATTTAATGCTCCATAATAAACCTTTGGTGCTGAGATCACTTTTGAGATCAATCTTATTGAAATTTCCATATATATTGATCTCACGCTACATTTCAAATTGTAATGGCTATATTCCTTCAAGATCTTCAACTTTGCACTCCTTATTAATGAGATTGATATCAGGAGATCATTCTAGTTGTTGATGTCCATCCTCTTTAGAAGCTTTGCCAACCTTAAATTCATTTCAATTTTGAGATCAATCTCATGAGTGAGATTGATCTAGTTCTTAGATATTCTGTTAAATCTCATTTCTTGTGTCCCTTTTGTATGAGATTGATGATGAAATTGATTTTATGATTTGCCAGAAATCTGACTTTTTTCACTTAGTCTTCATGCCTTGATTGAGATAAGTGCCTATTAGTGGACTTTATTCCTAAATCTTGAAATTATCGTATCTTCAATCACAATTCAACCTTTGAGATTGCACTTTTAATCTTTTTTATTTTGATATGGAATTGACATTTGGAAAAATTTCTAAGTCCACTTTCTTCAAATTATTTTTTGATTTCTTCATTCATAAGTCTTTAAAATTTCTTTACACTTTTTGATTTATATTAATATGCAACTCTTTATATTTGATGTTTCTTATTCTTACTTCTATTGGAATTCAATTATATGTACTTTTTAATTTTGTTTATGCATGTGCTTCATAAAATATGTCAATTTGTCTTTCAAATACTTTATATTGCATGAAACATATTAGTTTTTCTTTTATATTTTGATTATCTTGTTAATCATCAATATATACGACATCATCACTAATCACAATCATATACTCACAAATTTTATTTTTATTATGATATGGAAAATGGTTATATTTATGAATAGTTGATTGAAATGTACAACCTATGTCGCTAAGGAACTCTGATTCTAACTATGTACTATGTTTATTTCCATATGTGATGTAACTTTGCTTCCATGCCAAAGCTGATTGATGTGATGATAATGTTGAGATTGATATGACATGATGTATTTTGATTTTTGATATCTATTGCTATTGATATTATAGTTGTGAATATTAGATTGCATTAAGTTATTCTTGTACATGTGGTCTCTCTTTTCCCTCCCAATGATTATAGATTTTAAGGACATGCTTTACGGTTTCCATCATGTACATATTATGCAAGCCCTTATCGTAAGTCCTTTATCATAGGTCCCTTATTGTAGGTCCTTTGTTGTGGGTCCTTTGTTTCAAGTCCATATTCTTTGTCACAGGTCCTTGTCACAGGTTTTTGTCACAAGTCCTTTGTCGTAGGTTGTGTTTTGCTTATCCTTTGTAGCAAGTCCATATTCTTTGTTGTGGGTCCTTGTTGTCGGTCCTTTATCGCAAATCCATCTCCTTTGTCGTTGGTCCTTTGTTGCAAGTTCCTTCTAACCTAGCTTATATATACCCCAGCCCTCCTCTCATTTAGATGACTCAGGCTCTATCTACGCCCTTATCACTTCTCCAAAGGCCTCCTTTCTCTCCATTTTCCCTCTCCTTAGCCTTCTTATTTACTCTTCTTTCTTGAAAATTTCATCTTCTTTCATTCTTAAGATGTAAGGTAGGAAAATACAAGTCTCTCTTTGATAGTTAGGTTGTGTTTGGGAAGTAATAAAATTTTTAGGTTCAAAGGGAGAGAAAATAATATAATATATATGATAGAGATGATGATAAAGAGTAAAAAGAATAAAATTAAAATAGAAAAGTTAGTTGTACATACAGTTGTGTAGAAATGATTAAAAAGTAAGGTAGTTGTATAGAAACATGTGAATAAATAATTCAAAATAAGATAATAATGTCGAGTAAAAAGTTTTTATTTTAAAAGTTTTACGAGTAGCCGATATGAGTGAATAAAGTCAAAAGGAGTAAATTTAATTTATTTCCTCCTTAATATCCATAAATATATCATTTCTTCATATTGATATCAAAATCATCACCATGCTCATGCCAAACTTAATCTAAAAATCAAGTTGACTCGAGTTAATCCTAGTTGATTCAACTCACCCTAGTCATCTCATGTTAAAGCACATTGAGCTAGCTACACACGAGTAGCACACCTTCAAAAATCTCTAAGCCTTTCTCATACTCGTTAAGCTCTCTTAAAAATTTATTTTGCCACTAAAAAAAATCTCCTCTCTTCCATCGTTAAGATTTAAGTTTCTCTTTGATATTTATTCCTTTAGGATATAGGTGAATAAAGTTAAAAGAAATGAACTTAATTCATTCCCTCTGTAATATTCATATTGACTAGAAAATTGTTAGTCAACTTAGTTCCGCCATCACTCCATCCAAGTCAAATCTAGCTCAACTTGGTTCTGTCGTCACTTTGTCTAAGTCAACCTAGATCAACTTGGTCTTATCGTCACTTAGCTCGAATTAACCCAATCTAACTTAGTTTTACCATTACTCTGCTCAAGTCGACCTAGTTGACCTGACTTGATTGAGTTAATCCGGCTAACTTGACTTAATCCAGTCAAACTTGATTAACCCAAGTCAATCCTAGTTGACTCAAGTCGACCTGTCTTATCAATTTGGGACTCAACTTGGTTTGAGCACTTTCACCACAATGAATATTTCACGATTAATTTTCGTAACAAGGAAGCCTCACCTTGATTAAGCTTAATTAACATTAGAGTTGCTTGGCCAATTAGGCATGCTTAATTAACATTAGAAAATTGGTTTTTGGCCATACTTGCTCACCACTTAACTAAGTCTCAATACATGTTTAAATTACCACATGACAACTCCTTAAATCAAGAGCTTGTACCATATTTGATCTCTTATGTAACTAACTTATTTTCTTACTCAAAATAGATAATGAGTACCAATCATAGTTACTCCATCAATACAAGTTAGGGGTGGTAGTCCTTGCAGCTCCCAGGAGTTGGTATTCCTCTACTATTAGGCTATCTACAAGTGTATGAGTCGCAGTCTATAGTATATAAATATTATTCCCATAAAGACATCGAAAACTAAAGACTAGTTGAAATAGTTCTGAGAAATTGAGTGAAAAAGAGTGAAACTATGATAAACTAATAAAAAAACAATATCAACTAAATCTCTTCAATTTTGAGTAGGATTTTAGTTTAGAATATAGGGTTTAATATGTGACTTTTCTGTAGTAGATAATTGAATAATTTATTTAATCTAGATATATGTATTAATCTAACATCCTCTCAAGTATGTTAATTGTATTCTAATCTTCATAATTACTTATTCTCATCATATTACATTAATTAGAATCCATTAAGTGCTACGGTAGTTCATAGAATTCCTTAAAGGTATCATACTTATTCTTATAGTCTTGATTCCAAGGTTTAATATCTTGTTGATCCTATATTAAATTTTTACCTTTTGGTTCTGTCTCATTATATATAATATCATGTCATAGTGTGGGTTCATATACTAAGCAAGTATTAAAAATATAAGATATCAATTGATACATATTATCCATCATAAACAAGTTTAGTTCAATCACTAATACAAAGCTTCGTATGCTACATCTTAAACTCTACATAAAAAGATTAGCCAAGCACAGTTTGAATAAAATTATACAATAAGAAAATATTGTTGTAAGAATCCATTATAAACAAGACAATTAAAAACCAAAAGAGAAATAAATTGAAAGCTTATTGTTCAAGTCTTCGATGGTGTGTTGAATCTCATGCACTAATTTTCCAATGATGTCTTCTTTAGTTGCTCATCTCTTTCTTCAAAAGATCCTCTATTTCAGGTGCAAAAGGTGTTTATATTGCATGCTTCTCAAAATTATGTAAAATGGCGCAAAATCAACAAGCTTCGCACTAGGGTGTTACCAAGACATGGTTTGTGGCGCCCCCGACCCGAGGCGCTGGAACCTTTCTCTAAGATCGTTTAATTAGTAAATTGTGAGCAGGATTGTAGCCCTGTTTACACAATGGGGTTTTCAATTCAATCTGATTTCAATTTACAAGCAATCATTTACTAAAAATCATATAATATTTACGAATCACTAAAATTCCTTTACACCATCAATCTTTGTAACCTTTTAGTACTATACTTTGAAAACCTCACCATTCATCAAAATATATGAGAACCATACAACCTTAAGAGTCTCTAAATTGAAATATTTTTTTTTCTTTTTAAACCCTGCTGTACCTGTCTAAGGTTGGAAAAAACATAATGTGAGCACTAGAATCGGTAAGCAAGTATTTTTATTTAAATAAACATTTTTGTTCCACAATTTGGCATTTCATAAATAATGCACACGCAAATGCACATTTTACATTCATGCCTTAAACTTTCATTAGACGGTACGCTAGCTAAACGACCATCAATTCGTCTACCCCCTATTTTAGAGAGGGCATCGCTGGCCTTTGGGCCTATATCAGCGACTTGGTCATATTAGAGGGGGACTTTGGTCTGTTTACACCTCTAAAATGGATCTGTACCTTTGTGCACCATGCATCATACATATGCTAGCATAACTTCAAGAAATAATCTCATTCATCTTTTTGTTTTCTTTTGAAATTGAGAAAATGGCATAATCATTCATAAAACAGATTAATAAATACATTTTTCAAATCACATTATGGGGATGACCATCTTTAAATAATATTAAAAAATTCCAACAAGAAATAAATTGCAAGTCATTCAATCACTTTGAAAATAAATCATTTCAAGGCATTACATCTTTACCTTAGGATGTTAACTTGCCTCATCAACCTTTTCTTTTCCTTTTCCTAAATAAATGAAAAGGACTAGCTCACATATTTGCAGGATATATTTTTATTTCGTCTATATTTTTCATTCAATAGCCCATGTCGAGCATATTGAATTTTACAATCATATAAGATACCTATTTATAATCTATAGTTGGGTAGATTTAAATAGAATTTTTGAAACTAATGTCCATATTTCCTAACAATTTTTTAATACATGTATATATTTTCTACATGTATTAAATTTGTTAGGATATTAATGGTAATCCTTAAAATTTCTAACAACATGCAATTTGTACTTATTCTAGGTAGAATTTTATAGTCTATAAAATTCTTAATTATTTAGATATTACAACCATCTTGACAATATAATTATATATCCTAAAATTTTGAAACTTTAATAATATGAAGGCTGGTTTAGACGTTTCAAGGGCTGTGCAAAAGTGTAGAATTTTTTTTTCTCAAAATCTATCCCACTTAACGGCACTTGAACATAGAAAAGGAAAATAACATAAAAAAATTACATGTGCAGACTATCCCATTTAATGTCAATTGAACATAGAAATGGAAAATAAAAATTTAAATCTGCAAATAACGAATATAGTTTCAACATCCTCAATATCTTAAAACTATATAGAAAATTTTATTTTAATTTATTAACACCACATATATTAGCTCCCTTTTTTTTAAAAAAATTCTTATTTATAATGGTTGTTTGAATGTGAAACAAAATTAAAATATATAAACCTATACCTGTTTTGGATGCTTAATGAGGTGAATAAATAAAATAAAAATAAAAATAAAAATATTTAATTTAATGATCCTTGGACGTCAATAGGTTTTAGAAAATTTTCTACAATGCTTAATACATGTGATTATGTACGGTGAAATAGTGAAATAAACAAAACAAAAAAATAAATATTTGAACCTGCTGCTGCTGGACGCTCAAGGCAGCTCCACCTTGCTTCCTCATTTTCTTTCTTTCTTTCTTCTTTTTTTTCCTCCTACATTGCTGCTGGAACCTCTCATGTTGCTCGCCCTTATCTATTTATACTTTAGTCAATCCATGGTTTAGAGCATAAGTTTCATTATGGTTGACATCCATTATTCTAAGGTTGCTAGTTGCTCTCTAATGAGCTGCGTATATGTCTATTAAATTGCTCACTATTTATGCAAGTATACGTATCGTGTCAAGTAATAAAGAGTGAGTAGAGTATCGTTCCCACGAGGAATTGTTAACCGGAATTATTATTTAGCTTAACTGCTTTCGAAGGTTGTGAAATTCTGAGTTTGCGGTCCTATGAAACTAATAATTGCAGAACGGGGCAATTAGAGTAGAGATTTGAGACTACTGGATACTAAAACGGGATTATTGATTAGGGATGACAGATGGATAGATCGAAATCCTTGAATCTAAACTATATTGCTCTGGTTCTTGTTAAGCGGATTGCATATGAATTTACTAGCCCAAGTTCATGTATCTTCATATATGTCTTCCAACAGTATATAAAGCTAATTACACCCTATTTAAGTGTTATGTTCCCATGCCATTAAATAAAGTGAAATTGATAAGTTCATAACCTGTATAATGACTATACAGGGTTTAACGGTATATTCCTATCCGTTAAACAACTCTCCTTACACAAAGGTCTAAACTTGTGCTTTGCACATAGATCTGGCAAAGATCTCCCTTTTCCAAGGGTAAATCAAGCAATTAAATCATCTTACAAGGTAGCTAATCTTGTAAAAGCTTTATACCCACATATGCAAAGGTAAATCATACACAACCATGTATATAAGCTTAAATATTCATTCTTGAATATTCTAAGAACCAAGAAACAATACAGCTTAGAATTCAATTCGTCCTAACTATCTATCTAATGGAGGTTTAGTTCAAAGACATGATCTTAAAAACCACTACATCCATATTAAAAGTATCCATAGTGCAGAGAAAGAAAATTGGAACGAATAAGAAAAATTATTTTCCGGCGGTTTCCACCAACGGGACTTGAATTCCTTTTTTAATCCGAGCTTTAATCTTAATTCTCTCTTTCTCTTGCACTGTAGTTCATACTCCGGCTCTCTCCTCTTTTCTCCTCGTGCGCGAAGTCCTAGGAACTATATATAGAGTCCTCTGTGCGCAGCTTACGCACTGGAATATTCGCATACGGATGCGTATTGGCGCCTAGGCGCCAACTCTCTTTGTGCTGAGTAGTTTAGACAAATTCTGGATCCCTAGGGGATTTTTGCACTGGCGCCTAGGTGCCAACTCCCTGGAGGTGGTTTCTAACTTGTGGTTTCAACAATGTTTTCACTTGAGTTGCATGTTGATGAAGTGGCGCCTAGGCGCTAACTCTCTGGACTGCTCCCTTCATGTCAGCTTTGTGTTGCAAACGGTCAAGGTGTGTAGGGTGGCGCCTAGGCGCCAACTCTCTAGTTCTAGATGCCTCAGCTTGCATTCAATTCGTCCGCTCTGCTATCATACGTCCTGTCCTTCTTGCAAAAGATGGAAAAACTAAATAAATGAACTAAAAATGCCTAAATAATGCAAAAATTGCCTAAAAACTAATTAATGCTCCTAAAATGCAAAACAGATGAAAATTAAGCTAAATGAGTGCAAACTATGCCTAATCTCTCGAACTATAGTATTTTTGCTGCAGTTTTGTCTCCTTGAAAGTGGCCCTCATACGATGATGAATGGCAGCTCTACAGTAATGCTTCCTGTTCACACTTTGGAATACATTTCCGATACAACTGATCTGGGCATTATTTAAATAAATATGGATCATCCAAGAAATAGAATTTAACATGTTGGAGAAACTTCTTCTTTTGGTGCGAATTCAACCCCAGAGGTAGCATTCTACTGACGATGTAATTGACGAAGTCTGCATACCATGGTGGGATTCCTGGGGAAATAAAGAAAAGCTGCTCATCCAAAAACACTTCCTAAATTTGCTCCATATCATGAACTAGCTGGTGTCCTTCAAGGTGTGATAGATGGTCAGTGACCTGATTTTCAGCACCCTTTCGGTCTTTGATTTCGAGATCGAATTCCTGTAGTAGTAAGACCCACCGGATCAGACGTGGTTTTACATCTTTTTTCTCGATCAGATATTTGACGGATGAATGGTCTGTGTAAATGATCACCTTAGTGCCCATTAGATATGCTCTGAATTTGTCGAATGTAAATACCACTGCTAGTAATTCCTTTTCGGTTGTAGTGTAGTTCATTTGTGCCTCATTCAAGGTTTTGCTAGTGTAGTAGATGAAATGGAAGACCCTATTTTTTTATTGCCGTAATACCGCTCCTACTGCATAGTCACTTGCATCGCACATTAATTCGAAGGGCAGATTCCACGTTGGAGAGATAATGATTGGTGCAGACACTAGTTTCTTTTTCAACTCCTGGAAGGCTTCCATGCATTCACTGGTGAATTCGAATGGTGTATCTTTTTCGAGCAGTGAACATAACGGCTTAGCTATCTTTGACAAGTTTTTTATGAACCGTCTATAAAATCCTTCATGTCCCAGAAAACTACGAATGCCCTTGATTGAGGTGGGCGGAGGCAGCTTCTCGATCATCTCGATTTTTGCTTTGTCCACTTCGATTCTTTGTTTAGAGACCCTGTGACCAAGTACAATGTCCTCTTGTACCATAAAGTGACACTTTTCTCAGTTAAGAACTAGTTTTGTGTCCTCACATTGCTGGAGCATCTTTGACAAGTTGGTTAAGCACTTGTCGTAGGAATTTCTGGATATCGAGAAATCGTCCATGAAGACTTCCAGAAAATCTTCCACCATATCCGTGAAAATAGCCATCATACATCACTGAAATGTGCCTGGAGCTTTGCATAGACCAAGTGGCATTCGCCTGAATGCAAATGTGCTATAAGGGCATGTGAACGTGATTTTTTCTTGATCTTCCAGTGCTACCATAATCTAACGGTAACTTGAATAACCATTTAGAAAGCAGTAAAATTCACGTCCTGTTAACATGTCCAGCATCTGATCAATGAATGGAAGTGGAAAATGATCTTTTTGGGTAGCTTTATTCAGCTTGCGGTAGTCCATGCAAACTCGCCAACCAGTAACTGTTCTGGTCAGGATTAGCTCGTTGTTTTCATTGGAGACGACCGTCATGCCACCTTTCTTTGGGACGCACCGTACCGGGCTGACCCAAGAACTATTGGAGATCAGGTATATCACACTTACATCTAACCATTTGATAATTTTCTTTTTAACCACTTCTTTCATAATTGGGTTTAGTCTTCTCTGTGCTTCGATAGAGGGCCTGGAATTCTCTTCTACTTGAATTTCGTGCATGCAGAAGGATGGGCTGATGCCTCTGATGTCTGCTATAGTCCATCTCATAGCCTTTTTGTGATCTCTGAGTACTCGGAGCAGTTTTTCTTCTTGCACGGTATCAAGTGCCGAAGAGATAATCATCGGGAGTGAGGATTCTGCTCCCAAGAAGGCATATCTGAGGTGTTTTGGCAGAGGTTTCAGCTCCAGGATAGGTGGCTCTTCAATTGATGGCTTCATCTGCTTTAATGCAGATGGCTTGAGCTCAGCAATTCAAATTTCTGCAGGTATCGTTGGAGTGTTGGAGGTTGTTGCAAATACTGTATCATCTCTGATAGCTCTTCATCAGATTCATTGCCTCCCCCAATGAGCGATGCTTCTAGGATGTCTTTGAAAGTTGAAATTTAGAATTCGACTTGGACTGCTAAGTCCACCATGTCGATCATTAGACATTCCTCGGGATCATTTGGTAGCTGCATTGCCTTGAATATGCTAAAAGTAATATGTTCCTTCTGAACCTGCATGGTCAGCTCTCCAGCCTGTATATCGATAGTGGCTTTTCCCGTAGCAAGGAAAGGTCGACCTAGAATGATGGGTACGTCTCGATCCTCTTCATAATCCAAGATAATAAAATCTGCTGGAAAAATGAATTTGTCCACCTTGACAAGGACATCCTCAATAATACCTTCTGGGTATGTAATGGATCGATCTGCCAGTTGCAGCATCATGGTGGTAGGTCGAGCTTCCCCGAGGCCTAGCTTTCTAAAAATGGACTTAGGCATGAGATTAATGCTGGCTCCCAAGTCGCATAATGCTCTCCCGAAGTACTGGTTGCCAATTGTGCATGGGATTGTGAAACTCCCGGGGTCCTTGAGTTTAGGAGGTAGTTTCCTCTGAACCCTTGCACTAGTTTCCTTTGTTAGCGCCACTATCTCGAATTTCGTCAACCGCCTTTTCTTTGATAGCACGTCTTTCATGAATTTGGCGTAGCTCGGCATTTGTTCTAAGGCTTTGACGAGAGGTATATTAATGTGCAGCTGCTTTAGTACCTCAAGAAATTTCTTAAACTGGCCCTCCTTTTTAGATTTTTCGAATCGCTGAGGAAATGGAGGAGGCGGCCTTGGATTCGTGGTGATTTCAGCATCTGATTGGTTTTGAGTTGCAGTTGGTTCCTTTATCTCCTGTGATTGCTGAATCAGAGGGTTAGTGGGTTCAGTCACTAACTCTGATGGAGTTGGGTCGGGTAACTGCTTTCCACTACGCAATGTGACTGCTTGGACTTATTCTTTGCCTTTGCTTTTCGGGTTTTGTTTGGTGTCGCTCGGCAACGATCCTGGAGGTCGGTTGTTCAGGGCTGAGGCCAGTTGGCCTATCTGAGCTTCCAAGTTTTTGTTCATCGTGATCTGGGATTGCATAAACTGCATGAAGAGATTTTCCAGAGCTGATTTCTTTTCTTCTCACGGTGGTGGAGTGAACTGCATTGGTCTTGTGGGCTGTTGCTACAACGACTGCTGTGAGAATCCAGGCGGCTGATTCGGCCTCGTCTGGTTGTTCCATGAGATATTAGGATGATTTCTCCAACGTGGGTTGTAGTTGTTTTCATATTGATTAGTTGGGTTTCTTTGAAAATTTCCCACGTAATTAATGGACTCCAGGTTGGAGGCATGTTCATCACTGGGATGGCCGAATTCACCACACCATGTGCATATGTCTGCTATTGTTGACTGCTGTGGTGTTGACGTGCCTAATGCATTGACGTTGGCTGGCCTGGACAAGTTCTGAATTTGCCGAGACAAAGCGTCGATGTGGGCCTTTATCGATGAAACCGCGTCCAGTTGGAGTAGACCTGCACCTCTGCTTCTGTCTGATGGAAATTGATAAGTGTTGGCCGCTATGTTTTTGAGCAGGGCGTATGATTCCCGATAGGTTTTTCGTAGTAGAGATCTGTTCGATGAAGAATTCATCATGTGACGGGTGGAATCTTGGAGACCGTTATAAAAAATCTGAATTTGTACCCATGGCTAAATTCCATGATGCGGGCACTTTCGAAGCAGGTCTTTGAAACAATCCCATGCCTCTAATAGGGTCTCCTCGCCGTGTTGCTTGAACAAGGCTATATCCATTCTCAGCTCGGCTAACTTGTCCAGCGGAAAGTATTTTTCTAGGAATTTCTAAGCCAAGTCATTCCATGTGTTGACGGAGTTAGGTGGCAAAGAGTCTAGCCACTCAGAAGCTCGGTCATGCAGAGAAAATGGAAACGTTCTAAGTCGCATCACTTCGTCGGAGACTCCGTTCTGCTTGAAAGTGTTCGTAATCTGTAGAAAATTCCGTAGACGGCGGTGCGGGTCTTCAGATGCAAGACCTCCAAACTGCCTAATAGACTAGAGCATCTAAAAAATCACCGGTTTGATTTCAAAATTATTGGTGTCGATTGAAGGAGGTGCAATACTAGTCTGAGCAGCATTTTAGCCAAGCGCAATCAGATCCCAAATTGACTGGTCCAAATCATCTTGAGGTGGATGATTTGGGATCTTGATCCTCTAGTTTTTCGGCTGGTTTGCTTAGACATTATCATCTTGGTTCTTGATACGCTCCATTGTATGCTGTTGGATTCTAGCCTCTTTGCTCTTTCGGTGCCTTCTCAAATAGGTTCTTTCGGGTTCTGGATCAAAAGGAATGACAGTCTTCTTTCCAGTTCTGCCTCGGCGCATGCAATATGAGATAACTCTACAAAAATCAATGAATTTGAACTAGCAGAAAGAAAAAGAAAAGAAATTCTAATCTAAAAGAATTAACGAAAAGAAGATGTTCTACAGAATTGTACAAGAAAGCAATAAAACTAAATATAATTGGTTAAGCAAATCCCCGGCAACGGCGCTAAAAACTTGATGACCTGCGTATATGTCTATTAAATTGCTCGCTATTTACGTAAGTATACGTGTTGTGTCAAGTAATAAAGAGTGAGTAGAGTATCGTTCCCACAAGGAATTGTTAACCGGAATTATTATTTAGCTTAACTGCTTTCGAAGTTTGTGAAATTTTGAGTTTGAGGTCCTATGAAACTAATAATTGCAGAACGGGGCAATTAGAGTAGAGATTTGAGACTACTGGATACTAAAACGGGATTATTGATTAGGGATGACAGATGGATAGATCGAAATCCTTGAATCTAAACTATATTGCTCTGGTTCTTGTTAAGCGGATTGCATATGAATTTATTAGCCCAAGTTCATGTATCTTCATATATGTCTTCCAACAGTATATAAAGCCAATTACGCCCTATTTAAGTGCTATGTTCCCATGTCATTAAATAAAGTAAAATTGATAAGTTCATAACCTGTATAATGACTACACAGGGTTTAATAGTATATTCCTATCCATTAAACAACTCTCCTTACACAAAGGTCGAAACCCGTGCTTTGCACATGGATCTGGCAAAGATCTCCCTTTTCCAAGGGTAAATCAAGCAATTAAATTATCTTACAAGGTAGCTAATCTTGTAAAAGCTTTATACGCATATATGCAAAGGTAAATCATACACAACCATGTATATAAGCTTAAATATTCATTCCTGAATATTTTAAGAACCAAGAAATAATACAGTTTAGAATTCAATTAATCCTAACTATCCATCTAATGAAGGTTTAGTTTAAAAGACATGATCTTAAGAACCACTACATCCATATTAAAAGTATCCATAGCGTAGAGAAAGAAAATTGGAACGAATAAGAAAAATTGTTTTTCGGCGGTTTCCACCAACGGGACTTGAATTCCTTATTCAATCCGAGCTTTAATCTTGATTCCCGCTTTCTCTTGCACTGTAGTTTGTACTCCGGCTCTCTCCTCTTCTCTCCTCGCTCGCGAACCCCTAGGAACTATATATAGAGTCCTCTGTGCGCAGCTTACGCACTGGAATATTCGCATACGGATGCGTATTGGCGCCTAGGTGCCAACTCTCTGTGTGCTGAACAGTTTAGACAAATTCTAGATCCCTAGGGGATTTTTGTACTGGCGCCTAGGCGCCAACTCCCTAGAGGTGGTTTCTAACTTGTGGTTTCAGCAATGTTTTCACTTGAGTTATATGTTGATGAAGTGGCACCTGGGTGCCGCTAGGTGGCGCCTAGGCACCAACTCTCTGGACTGCTCCCTTCATGTCAGCTGTGTGTTGCAAACGGTCAAGGCGTGTAGGGTGGTGCCTAGGCACCAACTCTATGGTTCTGGATGCCTCAACTTGCATTCAATTCGTTCGCTCTGCTATCATACGTCCCGTCCTTCCTACAAAAGATGGAAAAACTGAATAAATGAACTAAAAATGCCTAAATAATGCAAAAATTGCCTAAAAACTAATTAATGCTCCTAAAATGCAAAATGAATGAAAATTAAGCTAAATGAGTGCAAACTATGCCTAATCTCTCGAACTAACACACAAATTAAGTTTGAAATGGACCATGATAACTCGTAAAAATACGAGTTATCACTCTCCCATACACCGCCTAACATTTTTACTGCCAGCATTTCATTATTTTTTTTTATTGCTAGACACGTTATTTACTTGGTGGCAAAAAAATCAATTTCATGAGCTAAGTCGGGTCCAACATTGCCAGCTATTGCATCATGCACCATCCAACACTTCTTTCTGCCAACATTTCATCATTTTCTCTCTTTTTTATATTTCAATTTTAAAAGAACGTGATTACTGTCCTATTTCTTTAAAGCATATGTGTATATTTTATTATACATAATCTAGGGCTGTTTTAAAATTTTATAAGGGTGCTCTTTATAATCTACCCGTCTATATTGTAAGACACATTAAATTAGATGTTCATAATAAGTTTCATGTCTAAATGGTTAAAATTAGTTAAGATATAAGCATTTGAAATTAACTAATGCAATTCATTCAAATTTTTAATTTTTGCTTATTTATAATTATGTTTTATATAATCTACTCTGTTCATCAAGTAGGGTACATTAATTTGAGCTTACTCATGAAATTTTACCTCAAATGGAATCGTGTATATAAAATTATTTCAATTAATAAAATGTGAAATATATGGTGAAAATGTTACATATGCATGTTCCGACTTGTTGGTCCTGAGTTTGTGGCTATTACCCAATATGGGAGGGGTGAATTGGGTATTTTAAAAATTTTCACTTAAACAGAAATTTTTTCTGTTTAATTTAATCCCCTTAATAAAATTAGAAATACAAATTATAGTAGTAGGCAAAGATTTTATAGTGGTTTGGGCAACCTTCCCTACTCCACTCTTTTAAGCTCACACCCTTTGTGACTTGGTTTCTACTACGTATTACGAATATAACTAGAGCAACAACTCTCTTCTAGATTTCAGTGCTAGGGGGCATGTACAAATTACAACACAAGTAGGTGACGAGTCCCACTCAAGTTACAACGTTACTTTGCTTTCACTTGGTTCAAAACACCAATATTAAACCAAGTATCAGATACAAGTAATGAGTCAAATAAAGAAATCTACACTTTACAGATTGTGTAGGCCGGTTTCAGCTCATGGAAGAACTTGTAGAAGAGATGATTTGATCAGCTTTAAAGTATGCAACAAGTTGGAGCGTAGTTCTTCACTTGAAACTTGTGTTAATCACTTAATGCTTGGAGAGGATGGTAGTTGGATCTTAGTTAATGCTATCTCTTACCTCTTACACGTTCACTTGAATGCATATTTATAATGGTGGAGTAAATTCGAACGTTTGGAGGTAGGTGGCTCGCATTTAATTGTCCAACATTTGAATTTTTCTGACCATTGCCACCAAAGTCGGAGATGAAGTCAACTTTAGGTGTGACTTCACCGAAGTCTCATACTAAAGTTGACTTGGTGTGTGACTTTGGTTCCCATCAAAATCTAATTTTTAATTTTTTTCTGTGATCCTCAATATTTCTTCTATATCATGTAAAATTTTTAGCACAAAAACCATTTTAGAAAAATTATTAAAAATTATTTTCTACAGCTGATCCTGTCACCCATTTTACCCTGTTTGGGCTAATCTTCTCAGATTTTTAATTTCCAAAGTACTTATCCTTTTAAGCTGAAAATTAGGTCGTTCCTTAATCAGCCCATAATTATTCTTATAAAAAATTTTCATACTAAAATTCATCCATTTAATATTCTGTCCATATTTTAGTTTACAACATCATATAATTTCCAGATTTGAAGCATAAAATCAAAATAATCATATACTTACTGTTGGTCCCGAGTTAATGGAAAAACCCAAGAGGGGAGGGGTGAATTGGGGATTTAAAAAAAATTTATAACTTAAACAAAAACTTTTTCCCGGATTAATCTATTCCCCTTTATGAAGAAACGAAATGGAAAGCAATATAATGTAGAGAGCAGAAATATAAATCAAGCACACAAGATTTTTATAGTGGTTCGGGCAACCTCCCTACTCCACTCTTCCAAGCTCACACTCCTTGTGACTTGGGTTCCACTATTGTATTCCTCAAATACAATTAGAGTCACTGCTCTCTTCTAGATTTCAGCTCTAGGGGGCTTCAACAAATCTCAGCACAAGTAGGTGATGAGTTCCACTCCAATCACACACTACTTTGCTTACACTTGATCTTAGTTCCTCAAACTAAATCAAGTTCAATACATCAATAAGAAAAACAGAAAGAATCTACACGTTACTGTTGTGTAAATACAGTTTGGCGCAGAGAAGAACTTGTAGAGTTGGCTTTGAAGGATCAGTAGTTGAGCTCTTGCAGTTTGAAGCAAAGTTCTTCTTCTAAGGATTGGCTTGATCACTTAATGCTCTTGAAGATGGGAGTTATGCACACTTAATGATTTTCAGCTACTTCCCTCGTCCACAATGAATGCCTTTTATAATTGTGGAGGGAATCCGAACGTTTGAAGGTAGGTGGCGCGCATTTAATGCGCCAACGTTCGAATAATTTTCGACCGTTGCGACCCAAGTCGCAGGCGGAGTCGACTTCGGGTGCGACTTCGCCCAAGTCGCAGATGGAGTCGACTTCGGGTGCGACTTCGCCTTTCCGTAGCGTCTTCAAGTTCCAGGTTGGGTCGACTTGGGCATCGACTTGACCCAAGTCGCAGGTGGAGTCGACTTCGGTGTGCGACTTCACTTCGTCAGTTATCTTGATGAACTTGAAAACTTAGAATGCTTTAGTTTGCTTGGATTCCTTCATGCCTTTTGTTGTTCTCTTGCATTTTTCACTTCCTTTTGAATCATTGTCTTCATTTTAGCTTGCTTTCATTAGCTCCATGTTTTGCAAGCCTTTGAACCCATGAGTCTTGAATCATATAATCTTGTACAACTTCTTGGTTGAGTTTATGCATCTTGTTTGGACTTGGATTTGTCTTTATATGTTTTAGTTTGAGTATCTTGGTTGCCTTGATCTTCATCTTCATACAAGCTTGTCTTGAAATTAGTTAATCCTAGCTTGTCTTCTGAAATATCTCCTCTGCCCGATCGAAGTTGATGCCGGAGTCGACTTCGTCTGCGACTTCACCTCAAGTCGCAAGTAGAGTCGACTTGGGGTGCGACTTCGGCACTTCGGGGTCTGGACTTCAACTCTGGAAGGTTTTGTCATGTTGAAGTCGATACTGGAGTCGACTTGGTCTGCGACTTCGACCCAAGTCGCATGCGAAGTCGACCTCGTTTGCGACTTCAGCAGTTCAGCTTCCCATTTTCAACTCTGGAAGGATTTGGCGCATTGAAGTCGATGTCGGAGTCGACTTGGGGATCGACTTGACCTTCCATGCTTTATTTTCTTCAAATGTAAATCCTTTAATCACTTCCACAAACATGTTAGTAGCCAAGACTTACTCAAATTGATTTGTTAATCATCAAAACATAGATTTAGCTTATTTTCCACATATTTCCAACAATCTCCCCCTTTTTGATGATTGACAAAACCGATTTGAGTGTATACCTTTCAATTGCTTAAAAATAAGCTAATATTCATGCAATCAATCAAGTTGAAACATTTATCCAGAAAACTTTAAAAACAATCATAAAAGCTTGTACTCATAGAAACTTATCTTCAAAATCTTATCCTCAAAATCCCGATCTCTTAGCCCATTTAGACTTAAATCATTTAGACTCAAATCCTACTCTTCTCCCCCTTTTTGTCAATATATCAAAAAGTTAGAGGGTAAAGAAAGAGACAGGTGGGTTTGCTCCCCCTAAACAGGTGCTCCCCCTTAGTTCGTGCTAAGTTAATTCAAGCATTCTCATATCATTTTTAATTTTATAGAATGGTTCTTTTGCTAGAGGTTTGGTGAATATATCTGCAATTTGATCTTCAGTTCTTACATGTTCCAAACATATGTCATGATTTTCTACATGTTCTCTAATAAAATGGTGTCTAAGGTCTATATGTTTGGTCCTAGAATGCAATACTGGATTTTTGGTAATACATATGGCACTAGTATTATCACATCTAATGGGTATATCTTTAAAATCCATGCCATAGTCCCTAAGTTGCTGTTTCATCCAAAGTAATTGGGCACAACAGCTCCCGGCGGCAATGTATTTGGCTTCCGCCGTAGATAGAGCAACACTAGTTTGTTTTCTTGAAAACCATGAAATCAACATGTTCCCAAGAAATTGACATGTTCCACTAGTGCTTTTTCTATCTACTTTGTAACCGGCAAAATCCGCATCCGAGTAGCCGATTAGATCAAAATTAGAGCCTTTTGGATACCAAAGTCCTATGTTGGTAGTGTCCACTAAATATCTGAAAATTCTTTTCACAGCTACCAAGTGTGATTCTTTTGGACATGACTGAAATCTAGAGCACATACACACACTAAACAATATGTCAGGCCTAGAAGCAGTTAAATACAATAAAGAACCTATCATGCTTCTATACAATTTCAGATCAACTATTTTTCCTTTCTCATCTTTGTCGATTTTGATTGTTGAGCTCATAGGTGTGTTTGCTCCTTTGCTATTCTCCATGCCAAACTTCTTCAGCATTTCTTTGATATACTTGGACTGGTTAATGAAGATTCCTTCATTTAGTTGCTTGATTTGCAGTCCAAGGAAGAAATTAAGCTCTCCCATCATGCTCATCTCAAATTCTTTCTGCATAAGCTCAGAAAATTCTTGACAAAGAGTCTCATTAGTAGCACCGAAAATAATATCATCAACATAAATTTGAATGATCAATATATCCTTTTCTTTATACTTGATAAACAAAGTGGTGTCTACCTTTCCTTTTTGAAAATCATGATCAATCAGAAATTTGCTTAATCTATCATACCAAGCCCTTGGAGCTTGTTTTAATCCATATAATGCTTTAGTTAATTTGTATACAAATTGAGATTGATCTTTTTCCTCAAATCCAGGTGGTTGTTCAACATAGACCTCTTCATTTATATATCCATTCAAAAATGCACTTTTAACATCCATTTGAAACAATTTAAAGTTCATGTGAGATGCAAAAGCTAGTAAGATGCGAATTGCTTCCAATCTAGCAATCGGGGCATAGGATTCCTCAAAATCTATTCCTTCTTCTTGTGAGTATCCTTTTGCCACAAGTCTAGCTTTATTTCTCACTACAAGTCCACTTTCATCTAATTTGTTCCTAAAGACCCACTTGGTGCCAATAACAGTACAATCGTTTGGTCTAGGAACAAGGTGCCAAACTTGGTTTCTTTCAAATTGATTTAGCTCTTCTTGCATTGCTATAATCCAATTTTCATCATCAAGAGCTCGATCAATATTGGATGGTTCAATCTTAGATACAAAGGCGTATTGTCCACAAACATTTTGCTTTGACCTTCTAGTTTTTACACCTTCGTATACATTCCCTATAACTTGTTCAATTGGATGAGCATGTTTGAATTTCAAATCAGTTGGAGGTTTGTAAGAATTATTACCTTCACTTACCCTTTTCTCCAAGGAATCTTCTTGCTTTTCCACATGCAATTTTTCAAGATTACTTGTTATATCATCTGCATCACTTAAATCATCTTTTCTTTTGAAGCATGGGTTAGTTTCATCAAAAACAACATGTATGGACTCTTCTACAACTTGGTTTCGTTTATTGAATACTCTATATGCTTTGCTATTTGATGAGTAACCAAGGAATATTGTCTCATCACTTTTAGCATCTAGTTTTCCCAAGTTGGTTTTTCCATTGTTCAAAACATAGCATGTGCATTCAAAAGCATGAAAATAAGAGATATTTGGTTTTCTTCCTTTCTATAGCTCATACGGGGTCTTTTTCAAGATTGCTCTAATGGTAACTCGATTTAAAACATGACAAGCTGTACTTACAGCTTCACCCCAAAATTTCTTGGATAATTTGCTCTCATTTAGCATTGTTCTAGCCATCTCTTGTATAGTTCTGTTTTTCCTTTCAACCACTCCATCTTGTTGTGGAGTTCTTGGTGCAGAAAATGTGTGATGAATTCCTTTTTCATTGCATAATTCTATGAATCGTTTATTTTCAAATTCACCACCATGATCACTTCTTATAGTCATAATAGTACTTTGTTTTTCATTTTGCACCACATTTACAAAAGTTGCAAACATAGAGAAAGCTTTATCTTTGCTAGCTAAGAGAATTACCCATGTGAATCTTGAAAAATCATCAACTATTACAAACACATATTTCTTTCCACCAATGGTTAGAATGTCGGATGGCCCATATAGATCCATGTGTAGCAATTCAAGTGGCCTAGTGGTGGAGATTTTCTTTTTGGTAGAGAAAGGCATTTTAGGTTGTTTTGATAATTGACATGCCTTACAAATTTTGTCTTTGTCATATTTCAACTTTGGCAAGCCTTCTACCAAACTCTTCTTCCATAGGGTCTTTATATTTTCCATGTTTATATGCCCAAGCCTTTTATGCCAAACCCATGGATCATTATCAATGGCCATTAGACATTGACCATCTAGTTCATCAAGTGAAACCAAATATACATTTCCATGTCTTTTTCCACTAAACATGATATGCTCTCCATCAAATACATTACATATAGATGATTCAAACACAACCTTGTATCCTTTGTCACATAATTGACTAATGCTCATTAGATTGTGCTTGAGTCCTTCAACAAACAAAACATCTTCCATGCATGCATTTGAAATACTATATATGTTTCCTTTACCTTTAATTTTACCTTTTTCATTATTACCAAAGGCAACCGTTCCATCGTTGCAAGGCTTAAGTTTATGAAATAAACTTCTTTCTCCGGTCATATGCCTTGAACAACCGCTGTCCATGAACCATACGTTGTTTGCCTTTGCCTTGAAACATATCTGAAAAATAAACAAGTAAATCTTATCTCTTTGGTACCCATTTTATGGGTCCATTTGGGTTAGTAATAAGATTCAATCTTTGTTGCTCTATCTTAGAAAGCCCAAATCTTGTGTTTCTTGGAACCCATACTAACTTTGCACCATGGTCATACAGTTTCTTAAAGTTACATTTATAGGCTTTATGACCCATTTTATTGCAGAAATTGCAAGCTATTGGTAATCTAGGAGTAGGCCTCCAAGTATGTAACGGTTCAAACGTTGGCCTTCTAGTCCACATAATATTTTTCCTTTTTGGCTTGTATATAGGTGCAGTTTTGGTTTGATATTTTCCAAGTATTGGCACATTTGATTTGCCACTTTCTTTTTGCTCAAATGTATAGTATCCAAGACCTCTTTTATGTGTTTGGGAGGTCATGTTCAGAAACATTTTTACATTTTCTCCTAGATTAGAGAACTTAGCTAATGATTCATTTAAGGATTCGTTCTCGTTTTTCAGTTTCTCTACTTCTTTCAAAAGTAATTCATTTTCATCTTTCAATTTTGATGACCTTTCAGCTAGTTTTCCATTTACAATAATAACGGAGTTACATTGTTGTCTCTTCAAAGACAACTTGTTTCCTAGCTTTTTGATTTCCTCATATAATGAATCATATGCAATTTGTAGTTCTTCTAATTCAACACATTTGAGGCATTCTTGAAAAGAAGAATAAGTAGATTGAGAATGGCTAAGTTTGGAAGTTACCTCTTCATTACTTGTGCACTTTGTTGAGATGGTTTGTTCTTCCAAAACTTCCGTTGTGTTCAAACACAATAGATTTTCTTCTTGTTCGATTTGCGCCATGCAGCATATTCTAGCACAATTTGTCGCCTCAAATTCGTCGGTTGAGGAGCTGCTTGTTGATGAAGTTTCTTCATTTATGTACATGCCTCTTCCCTTTGGCCTTTGGTATTTTCTGTTTTCATGTCTTTCCCTCATTTCTTGTTGATCTTTTGATTTCTCTTCCGGCGTAGGACATTGAGCTTGCATATGTCCCATCCCGCCGCATCTATAGTACTTTGTTGGCTCCTTCTTCTTCTCTCTTCGTGCTCTTTCTTTGAAGTCTTTGAAGTTTCTTTCTTTTCTCACAAACTTTCGAAATTTTCGAGTGAGTAGTGCTATATCTTCATCATCGTTGTGAGATGAAGAGGTAGATTCTTCTGAGTTGTTGGTGGCCTTTAGTGCAATAGCTTTCTTCCCTTTGTGATTATCTTCATTTCTTTTCTTAATTAGCTCATGTGACATTAGTGAGCTAATAAGGTCTTCTAGCTTCAATGTGTTCAAGTCCTTTGCTTCTTCTATTGCAGTAATTTTCGAAGTCCATGATTCGGGTAGCGCCCTTAGAATCTTCATGACCTGCTCCGATTCAGAAATTACTTTTCCAAGACCTTTCAAAGCATTAGTAATTTTAGAGAATCTAGCAAACATTTCAGAAATATTTTCTGTATCTAGCATTCTAAAGCTTTCCAACTCTCCAATCAAAATATTTCTCCTTGTCCCTTGGACTTGAGAAGTTCCTTCATATATAGATGTTAAAGTATCCCATATTTCTTTTGCGGTTAAACAAGAGGATACTCTATCATATTCAGAAGCTGTAAGAGCACAAAATAGTGAGTTCATAGCTTTAGCATTGCTCTTTACAGTTCTTACTTCCTCTTCGGTCCATTTTGAAGCTCTTTCATCAGTTGGCAAGATTACACCGTCTTGGATTGCAATCCAAGAGTCCATATCGGTAGCCATAATGAGTTGCTTCATACGAAGCTTCAAATAGCAGAAATTGTTCCCATCAAACAATGGTGGCCTAGTAAATGATTGGCCCTCGGCAAATGCGGGAACGGAAGTAGATTGGGATGCCATGTCAATAAGATCTCTTTGGAAAGCTCAAAGACCCGCTCTGATACCACTTGTTGGTCCCGAGTTAATGGCAAAACCCAAGAGGGGAGGGGTGAATTGGGTATTTAAAAAAAAATTATAACTTAAACAAAAACTTTTTCCCGGATTAATCTATTCCCCTTTATGAAGAAACGAAATGGAAAGCAATATAATGTAGAGAGCAAAAATATAAATCAAGCACACAAGATTTTTATAGTGGTTCGGGCAACCTCCCTATTCCACTCTTCCAAGCTCACACTCCTTGTGACTTGGGTTCCACTATTGTATTCCTCAAATACAATTAGAGCCACTGCTCTCTTCTAGATTTCAGCTCTAGGGGGCTTCAACAAATCTCAGCACAAGTAGGTGATGAGTTCCACTCCAATCACACACTACTTTGCTTACACTTGATCTTAGTTCCTCAAACTAAATCAAGTTCAATACATCAATAAGAAAAACAGAAAGAATCTACACGTTACTGTTGTGTAAATACAGTTTGGCGCAGAGAAGAACTTGTAGAGTTGGCTTTGAAGGATCAGTAGTTGAGCTCTTGCAGTTTGAAGCAAAGTTCTTCTTCTAAGGATTGGCTTGATCACTTAATGCTCTTGAAGATGGAAGTTATGCACACTTAATGATTTTCAGCTACTTCCCTCGTCCACAATGAATGCCTTTTATAATTGTGGAGGGAATCCGAACGTTTGAAGGTAGGTGGCGCGCATTTAATGCGCCAACGTTCGAATAATTTTCGACCGTTGCGACCCAAGTCGCAGGCGGAGTCGACTTCGGGTGCGACTTCGCCCAAGTCGCAGATGGAGTCGACTTCGGGTGCGACTTCGCCTTTCCGTAGCGTCTTCAAGTTCCAGGTTGGGTCGACTTGGGCATCGACTTGACCCAAGTCGCAGGTGGAGTCGACTTCGGTGTGCGACTTCACTTCGTCAGTTATCTTGATGAACTTGAAAACTTAGAATGCTTTAGTTTGCTTGGATTCCTTCATGCCTTTTGTTGTTCTCTTGCATTTTTCACTTCCTTTTGAATCATTGTCTTCATTTTAGCTTGCTTTCATTAGCTCCATGTTTTGCAAGCCTTTGAACCCATGAGTCTTGAATCATATAATCTTGTACAACTTCTTGGTTGAGTTTATGCATCTTTCTTGGACTTGGATTTGTCTTTATATGTTTTAGTTTGAGTATCTAGGTTTCCTTGATCTTCATCTTCATACAAGCTTGTCTTGAAATTAGTTAATCCTAGCTTGTCTTCTGAAATATCTCCTCTGCCCGATCGAAGTTGATGCCGGAGTCGACTTCGTCTGCGACTTCACCTCAAGTCGCAAGTAGAGTCGATTTGGGGTGCGACTTCGGCACTTCGGGGTCTGGACTTCAACTCTGGAAGGTTTTGTCATGTTGAAGTCGATACTGGAGTCGACTTGGTCTGCGACTTCGACCCAAGTCGCATGCGAAGTCGACCTCGTTTGCGACTTCAGCAGTTCATCTTCCCATTTTCAACTTTGGAAGGATTTGGCGCATTGAAGTCGATGTTGGAGTCGACTTGGGGATCGACTTGGCCTTCCATGCTTTATTTTCTTCAAATGTAAATCCTTTAATCACTTCCACAAACATGTTAGTAGCCAAGACTTACTCAAATTGATTTGTTAATCATCAAAACATAGATTTAGCTTATTTTCCACATATTTCCAACACTTACTTGATTAAATGGGTGATTTCTCCTTTTCCCATTCTTTTTCTCCTATTTTCCTTCCTCCTTGCTGGCCAAGTTGGGGACGTGAGCTGTTGTTGCTTGGGGAAGAATTTCCAGTACTTGGAAAATTTTCCAAGTCTCCAACACATATGGACGTGCTTGACTTGGTGGGGTTGGATTTTCTCCAGCTGTGGGCCCCACTTGCTGGGAATTTTCCACAACATTGAATGTATCCCTATCCCCTTTATGTGCTGGTGAACTCACAGCCATATAAATTGGCATTTTACTATTTTTGAAAATTCCAAAAATCTGTTTACATCTTGACCGTCCACTTGCCTCCATTTCTCCCATTTTTAATAACCATATTTTGAGGGTAAATTATACACCTAATTATCCCTTAATTCATGTATTAATTTGGTGTTAAAAAAATTAATAAAAATTATTGCAGCAGCATCAAACATGGGATGTCCAATGTGTAAACAAGCTGTCCATTTTTTCCACCTTCAATGGCAGCTAATGTTCACGAATTTTCTTGAATTTTTTTCACATAATTAAATGCTTATTTATGCATCCCAACATTTCAGATATTCATGTGCATTATTTATAAAATAAAAATTCACAAAAATCCAAACAGCAACTGCTTGGAACGTCCATGCATTGCCGCCTTGCCTAGCTCCCTTTGAGCTCACCTCTAGCTCATTAATTTCAGCAGCATAAACCACGAATTTTTCCACATTTTTAATCATTAAATAATATACATTTCACCTGCATTTGACACCTATTTGGACCATTAAAGATTGCATTCAATTCATGCACCTTTTGCCTTTAATGCATGGTACTTTTGAGGTGTAAAAGTCAATGGTATACACCTTTTCTAATGCAGGAATTTTCCCAACATTTCAAGATTAATCTAAGATATCTAAAATTTTGATCTCATAATTTCATTCAATCGTTTCAAATTTCACCTCAATCTGACTTTCCTAGCTCCCGTTATAGCCATTTAAAGTTAACGGTTGAAATTGAGATAGGATCAATAAATCATTAATCTAATTTTATCAAGGATTTTCATAATCCAATAATCCCATAATATCAAGCCCAACATCATCAACTTCCATCTCAAATTTCACTTGAATCCGCCTTACAGGCGTTGAGTTATGAATTTTCTAGTATTTTCCAACATAATTCCATAATTTCCATTTTAATCTCCATTAATTAAATCATGGAAATTAAACTAAAAATTCATGTCGCATTAGCATGTTTTAATCCTCATTATGCCCCTTTAGTTACCTTGACTCATATTGGGCTCCGGCGATTAAATTTTTAATCACCCTTCTTAATTAAACCCTAATTGCAAAATATCATAAAATCTTAAAATCATCCAAAACTTCTATTTAATCATATATATAGGTCCAAGGCATACATTGGGCCCTACTTAGGTTAGGGTTTCACATCACTACTTGTGCAGTTTGTTGAAATGGTTTGATCCTCCAATATTTCCATTGCTGCAAGGCTTAGGTTCAAATCTTGTTCCATTGTGGCCATGCAACAAATCCTTACACAATTTGCGGCCTCATTTTCTTCATTCAAGGATCTGCATGTTGTGGACGTCTCCTCATTGACGTACATGCCTCTTCCTTTAGCCTTTTGAAATCTTCTATTTTCACCTCGATCTTTCTTTTCTCTTTGTTCCTTTGACTTGGTTTCTTCGGACGTTGGGCATTGGGCTTGCATATGCCCAATACCGCCACACCGAAAGCACTTTGTAGCCTCCTTCTTTTTCTCTTTCGGATTTCTTTCTTTGAAGTTCTTGAAATTCTTTCCTTCCTTACAAATTTTTTGAATCGTCTTGTAAGTAAGGAAATTTCCTCATCGTCGTTTTGAGGGGATGAGGTGGAGTTTTCTGAGACTTGTGCAGCTTTTAAGGCAATAACTCTTTTGTCTTTGTGTTGCTCCTCATTTCTCCTATTTATTAACTCATGTGACATGAGCGAGCTTATAAGATCTTCCAGCCGTAGTGTTTTGAGGTCCTTTACTTCCTGGATGGCTGTGATCTTTGGAGTCCAAGATTCGGGTAGCGCTCTTAAGATTTTCATTACTTATTCAGATTCAGAAATAGCTTTTCCAAGACATTTCTAGACATTAGTAATGTTAGAAAATCTAGCAAGTATTTCTAAAATATTTTTAGTTTTAATCATTTTAAAACTTTCTAAGTCTCCAATCAAAATATTTCTTCTAGTCCCTTGGACTTGAGAAGTTCCCTCATAGATGGAAGTAAGAATATCTCATATCTCTTTGGCGGTTTGGCATGAAGATACCCTATCATATTCGGATGCCGTTAAAGCGCAAAAGAGGAAGTTCATGGCCTTTGCATTGCTTTTAACGGTTCTTACTTCCTTATCGGACCATGTGGAGACTCTTTTATCAATAGGCAACACAACACCATCTTGGATGGCAATCCAAGAATCTACATTGTAGCCATGATTAATTTTTTTATTTTCAACTTCCAATAACCGAAGTTAGTCCCATCAGATAGAGGTGATTTTGTGAAAGATTGGCACTCGGCAAATGTAGGGGTGGAAGTTGATTGGGATGCCATTTCAAAAGATCTCTTTGGTTTAAACTCAAAGACCTGCTTTGATACCACTTGTTGGTCTCGAGTTCGTGGCTATTACCCAAGAGGGGAGGGGTGAATTGGGTATTTTAAAAAATTTCACTTAAACAGAAATTTTTCTGTTTAATTTGATCATGTTAATGAAACAAATGAATAATATGGAGAATAATAAAGCAATAAAATCATAAATACAAATCACAGCAGTAGGCAAAGATTTTATAGTGGTTCCTGCAACCTTCCCTACTCCGCTCTTCTACGCTCACACCCTTTGTGACTTGGGTTCCACTATGTATTATCGAATACAACTAAAGCAACAGCTCTCTTCTAGATTCCAGTGCTAGGGGGCATGTACAAATTACAGCACAAGTAGGTGACGAGTCCCACGCAAGTCACAACGCTACTTTGCTTTCACTTGGTTCAAAACACCAATATTAAACTAAGTATCAGATACAAGTAATGAATCAAATAAAGAAATCTACACTTTACAGATTATGTAGGCAGGTTTTAGCTCATGGAAGAACTTGTAGAATAGATGATTTCATCAGCTTTAAAGTATGCAGCAAGTTGGAGCGTAGTTCTTCACTTAAAACTTATGTTGATCACTTAATGCTTGGAGAGGATGATAGTTGGATCTTAGTTAATGCTATCTCTTACCTCTTGCACGTTCACTTGAATACATATTTATAATGGTGGAGTAAATTCGAACGTTTAGAGGTAGGTGGTCGCATTTAATGCGCCAACATTCGAATTTTTTTGACCATTTCGACCCAAGTCGCAGATGAAGTCGACTTCGGGTGCAACTTCACCTAAGTCGCATACTAGAGTTGACTTGGTGTGCGAGTTCGGTTCCCAGCAAATACTTCAAGTTCCACTTCAGGTCGACTTGGTCCTGGACTTGACCCAAGTCGCAGGTAAAGTCGACTTCGGATGCGACTTCACGTTCTGTGTGCACTTGTAAGAACTTGGATTTCTTGAAAGTGATATTGATTGCTAGCTATCCTTCACATTATTTTTTCTTCCACTGATCTCTTGATTTAGGAACACAACATAATCTTCTTTTCTTAGAGATTTGGAATAGTTTGGTCTTGAACTTGGAATAGTTTGGTCTTGAAGTTCATAGATTTAGTCCAATGATTATTCCTTGATAAATATAAGGTCTTGAATGATTAACTCTGGCACATATGCATGTCTGGACTAAATATTTCTTCACTCTGACTCAAGTCGAATATCTGGGTCGACTTAGGTTTCAACTTCACTTCAAGTCACATGTGGAGTCGACCTGGGGATGCGACTTCACCCAAGTCGCACATGGAGTCGACTTCGAGTGCGACTTCACTAGTCTTGGATTCGAATTTCAATGCTGGAAGGTTTGAGCATCTGAAGTTGATGGTGGAGTCGACTTGGGTATGCGACTTCACCCAAGTCGCAGCCGAAATTGACTTGGACTTGCGACTTCACCTGTCTTGGATCTCATTTTCAACGCTGGAAGGTTTGAGTACTTGAAGTCGATAGTGGAGTCAACTTGAGTTTGCGACTTCACTCAAGTCGCGTCTGGAGTTGACTTGGCCTTGCGACTTCATCTATCTTGAATCCAAAATTCAGCGCTAGAAGGATTTGTTATTTCCAAGTCAATACTGAGGTCGACTTGGGTATGACTTTACTTAAGTTGATAGCTAAATCAACTTAGCTTTGCGAATTGGTCTGTCAGGTGTTGAGATTCAATTTTCTAACTTTTAAACAATTTCAACAAGTCTTATTAGTATCCAAAATATTCTCAAATTGAGTTGTTAATCATCAAAACATAAATTGTGTTAATTTGCCATTGATTCCAACACACAACAAGTTTCATGTCCAAATGGTTAAAATTGGTTAAGATATAAGCATTTGAAATTAACTAATGTAATTCATTCAAATTTTTAATTTTTTTCTTATTTATAATTACTGTATAATCTACTCTATTCATCAAGTAGGGTACATTAATTTGAGCTTACTCGTGAAATTTTATCTCAAATGGAATCGTGTATATATACTTATTTCAATTAATAAAATGTGAAATATATGGTGAAATTGTTACATATGCATGTTCCAAGGGATAAGGATGTACCATGCGTTGATGAATTCATGCACATTTTTCAATGCAAAATTTGGAATTATATAAATGCATTATTTAATCCTTTTCATAATCTAATCCATCCATATTATAGAGCATATAATTTAACCATTCATCTCACTTTTCATATCAAAATAATTTGTACGGTTCAAGATATTGACATTTAAAATGAATTTATGACATCTTATGTAATTCTGGTTGTTTAAAATTTTTTAAAACATAATTTCCATGATCTAGTCCGTTCATTATGTAGGGTATGTTAAAATAGGCATTAAATATCCTAAGATATCAATTTAATGAACAATTAACTAAAAATAAAAATTTATGAATGGGAGGTTCTGTACGTGTGCTTGCATGGGTTTGACTTCTAGGCACGCGTTCTGATGCACTTAAGTTAAGAATTTTAATCAATTATTTTTCCTAATCTAATCCATCTAGATTAAAGAGCACATAATTTAATATTTCTTATTAAATTCTCTTATTGATCTGAGTTATACATTGTAAGATATAATGAAAATAGCATAGATGAATATAAGCCCCTAATTAGGACCCCTAATTGACTTAAATTTTTCTATTTATTTTTATTTTTATTTTTCCATGAGGTCCGTGAATTTAAATAGTTTCAATTGGTACAATTCAGAATTTTGAAATTCCTTCCCAAAAAATTTATAAAAATTTATTATCATATCTAATCTTTATGCGCACCAAGTGCTTGTCGTTAAGAGCACTGTGATCACCAGTTTAATTAAAATTAACTGAAACACATTAATGCTACCACTATGCGGGTGATAGTGTAGAATAACGGTGAGTCAGGTCGAATCCACAGAGAGGCGATGTAGTTTTGAATTGTTTTTAAGAAAAAAAAGAAGGTATAAAGAAGAGAAAGAAAGAGAGAAGAGAGAAAGAGAAGAGAGAGAGAGACGTTAGAGAGAGAGAGAGAAGAAATTAGATAGATAAGAGAGAAGAGAGAGAAAGAGGAGAGAGAGAAAGAGAAGAGAGAGAAAGAGGAGAGAGACAGAGACGTTAGAGAGAGAGAGAAGAAGAAATTAGATAGATAAGAGAGAAGAGAGAGAAAGAGACAAGAGAGAAAGAGAAGAGAGAGAAAGACGTTAGAGAGAGAGAGAAGAAGAAATTAGATAGATAAGAGAGAAGAGAGAGAAAGAGAAGAGAAAGAAAGAAAAGGAAAGAAATTAAGAGAGAGGAGAGAGAGACGTTAGAGAGAGAGAATAGAACAAATTAGAGAGAGAAAGAGAAGAGAGAGAAAGAGAAGGAAAGAAATTAAGAGAGAGAAAGAGGAGAGAAAGAAAGGGAGACAAGAAGCTAAAATAAATTATAATTAGCTAACAACTTAATTAAACTATTCTAAGAAAGCAATAAAAACTATGAAATTCAACTATTAAAACAGGAAAGAGAATTACATTAAATTTAATCTAAAAATTACAAAGCATAAAATAAAGCAGTAAATCTAATCTAAAAATTAAAACTACAAATTGAAAAGTAATAACTACGAAACACTACAAAGCATAATAAAATAAAATTTACATCACCCGAATATGGAGAGCAAAATCTCCACGTAATAGAAATTTTATTGCTTGGCCCCATCTCCTTGCTAGGGGTCCCACAAAATGGGTCCCACCCAAGGAGAGGAGTGTTGTGATCGGGTGTTTCCTTGGGATGAGTGGAGGCCCTTTTATAGTTGAGGGAGGGGCCCTCCCTCCATTTTGGCTTTCGATGTGGGATTCTCTGCTTGAACGGCACCGTAACTGCCTAGCTGCCTTTTGCGTTAGCCAATGTCGTTTTCTGCTGCCGCATCTGCCTTGAATCTGTTGATGCTTGCATCTTCAATGGCAGCGGGTTTTCTTGATCGGTTTGGGTGAGTAATGAGCAATAGTTGGGCGCTCAATTGTTTGAAAATCAGTCCATTTGATGATGCTAAAAACGACGACAAGATTTGTTCTACTTCGAAATTGGGGACTGACTGAATTGATCGTGGGACGGCTTGGATTTTTCTGTTGATGCAACATTATTTGGCAACGGGTTTTCTCGATCGGTTTGAGGATATTGAAGCAAAGTGTCGGCTCCGGATCATCTAGAGTTCTAGTTTGAAAATGGAGGCCGTGATGTGGAGGAATTTTACGATTGCCGATTGCTTTTTTTTTTTCTTTTTTTTTCTGCCGAAAATAGTGGGTTCGGCTATTTTGGTTTATTGGAAAATGGCTGCCTTGATTTGCTTGTTTATTGCTTTTCCGGTGGGTTGATGTCTGTGGGTCATGGGATTTGGACGGCTTGTTAGACCAGATAAGAGAGGACTGGACACCATGGCTGCTGAATTTGGATCGGGGCTGCAATGGGTGAATGGAAACAAAGTTCCGAAATCATGCTGCTTGTACGGTGGTGGATTCCGGTGGAATGGATTGCTGCCGGCCATTTGAGGGAGCTGGTTCTGCTTGCCGGGCAGCAGAGATTTGCTTGCTAGTTTAGAGTTGGATCGCCGGCGATTGGAGCCAAAGGTGCTGCCGAAATTATCCGTTGGCGATGCTTAGTGGGCTGCTGCTCGACATGAAATTTTTCGTCGCCTGTAGCTGCCCTTTTCGGTTCCATTTTCGGTGGCTAGATTTTCTGAGAATGGTGTAGTTGGAGCAGAGGAGAACGCTGGACGGCCGTTGCTTCCATGGCTGCTGTCGATTTGGGGAAGATGGAGCACCATAAATGGTGCTCCGGCGGTGGTTTGCAGTAACCGTGCACATGCAGAAAACGAAAATATGGATTTAACATTTAATTAATTAATTTATTATTATTATTTTTTAAATAATAAGTTCACAAATATGTTTAATTTACTTTTTTCTTTTTATGCCCCTATTTGTTTTATCTTAAGGTTTCATAATGGTTTACTTTATACCCATATTTTAATGTGAGCCTATTTAAACCCTTTTAGCATGTCTAATTATTTTTATAATTTTATATTTTCCAAAATATTGCAAAATGACCCGTTTTATAGTAAAATTAAATATTCTATCAAAAATATGATTTTTATGAAATTCCACTTAAAACATGCATTTAAGTAACGTTTTAATATTTAATGGTGTGCATTTAATATGAAATTAAATGAAAATTTTTAGACTTATCAATAATGTCGTCCCATTTCCATTCTGGCACTTCGAGAGATTGCAATTTACCTGGAGTTCGCTGATGATCTGCTTTCACTTTCTGACAAGTTAGACATTTGGTAACTAACTCTGCAATTTCTCTCTTCATGTTGTTTAACCAGTAGCCCTTTTTAAGGTTGTGGTACATCTTTGTACTTCCAGGATACATAGAAAATGGAGAGAAATGTGCCTCTTTCAGGATCTGATTCTTTAGTTCAACCTGATTTGGTATACAAATACGATTTTTATATCAAAATATACCTTGATTATCAATAGTATACTCAATAAGATCTTTTTGCCTCATTTGTTCCATATATTTCTTTAGATTTGCATCATTCTGTTGTCCATATTTAATTTGCTCAAATAATGAAGATTGTAATTGCATTTGTGATGATCTTACTTGCATTCCGGGTGGATATATAATTAATTTTTCTTGTCTCATTTCTCTAAGTAATCCTTCCTCTTTAGTGATCGGCATGCCATACTAACATTTCGACTTAAAGCATCTACCACAACATTTGCTTTGCCTGTGTGATATAAAATAATGAGGTCATAGTCTTTAAGTAATTCCAGTCATCTTCTTTGTCTCTATGATCAATGTAAATTTCACATTTAGCACCATATAAACAATGTCTCCATATTTTTAATACAAATATTACTGCTGCAAGTTTCAATCATGAGTGGGATAGTTTACCTCATTAGGCTTGAGTTGTCGAGATGCATAAGCTATAACTTTTCCCTTTTGCATGAGTACGCATCCCAATCCTTTCTTCGAAGCATAACTATATACTACAAATCCCTCATTCTCCTCAGGTAAGGTTAAAATAGGTGCTTCAACCAATTGATGCTTCAATTTTTGAGAACTATTTTTACATTCGTCTGACCGAATATATCGAAGTCCTTTTCGTGTTAATCGGGTAAGTGGTGCAGATAACTGTGAAAATCATTCCACAAACCTTCTAGAATACCCAGCTAATCCTAAGAAACTCCTAATTTCGGTAACACTTGTTGGTCTTGGCCATTTAAGAATTCGATTTTCTGAGGGTCAACCTGAATTTCTTTTTCAAATATAATGTCTTAAAAATGGGACTTGCATCAGCCAAAATTCGCATTTCTTCAATTTGGCATATAATTTTTCTTTTCTCAGCTTGTCTAAGAACATTCTAAGATACATTTGGTGTTCTTCCTTTGACTTTAAGTAAATTAAAATATCATCAATGAACATCATAATAAATTGATCCAAGTATTCTTGAAATATTCTATTCATCATGTCCATGAAAACAGCAATAGCATTTGTAAGTTCAAATGACATAACTAAAAATTCATAGTGTCCATATCTTATTCGGAATGCCGTTTTGTAAATATCACCAAGGCTAATTCTCAATTGATGATAACCTGATTGTAGATATGTTTTCAAAAAAGTGGATGCTCCTTTGAGTTGATCAAATAAATCATCAATTCGAGGAAGATGATATTTATTTTTCACAGTGACTCTATTCAATTTTCTGTAATCAACGCATAATCTTAAACTTCGACCTTTCTTTCTTACAAACAAAACTGGGGCTCCCCAGGGTGACACACTGAGTCTAATAAATCCTTTATCTAGCAATTCTTGAATCTGAGTTATCAGTTCAGCCATTTCTGTTGGAGTCATGCGATACGACGCCTTAAATATTGGAGATGTACCTGGCATAATGTCGATTACCATGTCCACTTCTCTTTCTAGGGGTAGGTTAGGTAACTCCTTTGGGAAGACATCCATAAATTCATTTACCACTAGAATTTATTCAATTGGTATTTCTTTTCCCTCTATAGTGTTGACCGAAATGAGATAGGCTTGACATTGTTGGTGGACCATCCTCGCCGCCTTCATAGCCGATATCAGTACTGTAGAATTTTTTGGTTACTTCAACTTTCCAATAGATATTTCTTTATGTGGAGCTGCCTCAAATTGTACTTTCTTATATTTACAGTTTATTATAACTCCCCATTGACTCAACTAATCCATGCCCAATATTATATCGAATTCAGTCATAGATAAGAGGATTAGATCTACTTCTAAAATCATTAAAGCTATCCTAATATGGCATGCTTTAAAAATTTGATTAGTACTTGTCAACCTATACACAAGGGATTCTATGTGTATAGTATTATTTGTTTCTTTTACAGGCAGTGCATGAGTAATTACATATTGACATGCTATATAAATGAATTCATAGCACCATAATCAAATAATGCTACTGCAGAAATTTCAAAATGTAAACCATACCTGTAATCACTTTTCCTTCTTGTTCTTTTGACTCAATGCGAGTCCATGCATGCACTTGTACTGGATTTGTAGAAGTTTCCTGACGATTGACAGTTGGAGTTATTCTCTGCTAGGTCGGTCTTCCCTGTCCTTATGCCCCCTGTATTCTATTTGGACAATTTAACAATATGTCTTACTTGACCACAAATAAAGCATTTTATCATCCTTGCCTCAATAGTTTCACAATCTTGTGCCGTATGACCTGTTTGATTTATATATTCACCATAGTAGCATTTTTGACAATTCTTACAGACAAGACTTTTTTTTTAAAATTGATTTTTTCTTTCCACAAATAATCTCTTATTTTTTCTTTCCTTGCATCGTTTTCTTTGATGTTAGGAACAAATTGTCTTTTCCCTTGCCATAATTCTTGAGTTCTTAGTGCCTCCATTTCTAATGCTCTTGCTCTTTCTAAGCTTGATGCATAATCCTTTATTAAAAAAGTGCAAGACTCTCTCGTAAATGTGGCCTTAGCCCTTGTTAAAATCTTTCAGCTTTATTCTCAGGCACACTTGCAATCCAAGGTACATATCTTATTAGGGCATTAAACTTGGTTGCATATTCTGTAACTGTCATTCTACCCTGATAGAGTCGCTTAAACTCAATAAATTTTTTGACTTTAGAGACTTGTTGGGAGATATTCTTTATTAAATTCTTCCACAAAAGTCTGTCAAGTCACTTTTTTAGGTTCAGGGATAGTGATTATAAGGTGAAATCCTAAATAATTTCCTTATCTCTACCAACCATTGCTCAGCTTAAGCAGGATCTGGTTCACCTGTAAATTTTGGAGGATTTTGAGTTAAAAAGGCATTAATAGCTTTCTGGTCGGCTTTTAGTATATCATTCTCAACTTCTACCGGTCTAAGTTGCGGATTAGGAGTCGTTGCTTGAGCAAATCTTTCTCTTTCATTTCTTCCTAGTTAGTTTTGTTGAGTTCTTTCCCAAAGGTTTTGGATTATTTCAACCGTTTGGGTTGCCCACTCTCGAGTTGCTTGCTATATAGCTTCCCTTATAGCTGCAGCTACTTGTTCTTCTATTGGTCTGGTTTGTCTAGTATCATCCATGGCTATTTCATTTTCAATGGCTAGATCAGAGTTTATATTACCTTCGCGTTGACGGGTTCTCTGATTTGGTTGTTCCCTTTCCATTGACCGCTTAGATACATTACTAGGCTCTCTCATTTCATGTTGACTTATAGTTTCCTCATTTGCAGATGCTTTTCCTTTATCTAGCCTATTCCTTGCTCGTGTATTAGGCATGATGTTATCTAGACATAGAAAAATTATATTAGTAATACCCTTTATTACCTTAAAATAATTACACACAATTGTTCATAACAAACACAAATATCAACAACAACCATTTCTTTTTTTTTAACATATACACCAGTATGAACAAGTTTGTTTTTACAACAAAAAGAGCTTTAGTGTCACAATATATACAACACATATTACACATTCATACATATTAATAACATCAAAAGAAACATCCGCTAGACCCGTCTATTCTAGTCTCACTAGTGGCGCTTATGCCTAGGTTGTACGAGTATAGGCTCCTCAGTGATAGTACTGGTATTCGACCAATTTGTTTCATCTTCAGTTATAATAAACCCTTCATCGGGGTCTTCATCATCATTCTCACTTATATTTCCTACAGGCTCGTCATCATCACTTTCCAGAATTGTTAGTATATATTCATCTTGTTGTTGTGGAGGGGTTTCCTCTACTACGTCCTCACCTTGGGCTCGAGCTTCCTCCCTTTCCCTAACAAATTTTTTTCTTCTAGGTCTATTACATTTCGACTTACCCCATAGCGAAAGCGGACATATACTCCAACAAAATGGTACCAAGGTCCCTAGTTAGGTGGAATAGGGGTGAGTATCTGATCCCAACACTTTTGCAACTCTCTATTATTAATTCTATCAGTAGCCACAGGGGGAAGTGATCGTGGGCTTACTCGAAGGGGTGGAGTAGCCTCTCGTACTAGAGTTCTACTAATAAATCCCCTAAAACTGGGTCCTGGTTGCAAGGGGTGATGGTGAGGGTTAGTTGTACCTTCTACTTTCACAGAGGATATAGGGTTTGAGTTGAGGTACTCCTCAGGGATGGGGGGTCTAAAAGAAATATCTATTTGTGATGCCCACCATCTATTCAAATTCTCCTCTATCCTTTACCTTTTTTTTGCTTCTTTTGCCTCTCTTCTCATCATATCTAGGTCCATTATTATCTTTTCCTTATTTTCCATCTACATTCCAAAATATAATCAATTAGCTATATCTTACAAAAGAGTCATAACGTTACATCATAGTTTTACACAACATAAATGATAATACATAACATATAGATATTATAAATTAATTTTATTTCATTCATCATTTTAATAATATTATTATTATTTTAACGCCTATTTACTAATGACACCTTGGCTTTGATACCACTCTCTGTGGCGCCCTCGACCCGAGACACTGGAACCTTTCTCCAAGATCGTTTAGTTAGTAAACTATGAGCAGGATTGTAGCCCTGTTCATGCGGCGAGCTTTTCAATTCAATCTGATTTCAATTTACAAGCAATCATTTATTGGCAATTAAAATCATATAATATTTACAAATCACTAAAATTCCTTTACACCATCAATCTTTGTAACCTTCTAGTACTGTACTCTCAAAACCTCACCATTCATCAAAATATATGAGAACCATACAACCTTAAGAGTCTCTAAATTGAGATAATTTTTCTTTTTAAACCATGCTGTACCTGTCTAAGGTTGGGAAAAATAGAATGTGAGTACTAGACTCAGTAAGCAAGTATTTTCATTTAAATAAATATTTTTGTTCCACAATTTGACATTTCATAATTAATGCACATGCAAATGAACATTTTACATTGATACTTTAAAACTTCATTAGATGATGCGCTAGCTAGGCGACCATCAATTCGTCTACCCTTTATTTTAGGAAGGACGCCACCAGCTTTTGGGCTTATATTGGCGACTCAGTCACATTAGAAGGAGATTTTGGTCCGCTTACACCTTTAAAATGGATATGTACCTTTGTGCATCATGCATCATACATATGCTAGCATAACTTCAAAAAATAATCGCATTCATCTTTTTGTTTTCTTTTGAAATTGAGAAAATGACATAATCATTCATAAAATAGGTTAATAAATACATTTTTCAAATCACATTATGGTGATGGCCATCCTTAAATAATATTGAAAATGCCAACAAGAAATAAATTAGAAGTCATTCAATTACTTTCAAAATAAATCATCTCAAGGTGTTACTTGTTTACCTTAGGATATCAGCTTACCTGCTCAACTTTTTTTTTCTTTTCCTAAATAAATGAAAAAGACTAGCTCACATATTTGCATGATATTTTTAATTTTGGCTATATTTTTCATTCAACACCCCATGTCGAGGATATTGAATTTTGTAGTCATATAAGATACCTATTTATAATCTATAGTAGGGTAGATTTAAACAGAATTTCTGAAACTAATGTCCATATTTCCTAACAATCTTTTAATACATGTATACATTTTTTCTACCTGTATTAAATTTGTTAGGATATTAATGGTAATCCTTAAAATTTCTAACAACATGCAATTCATACTTATTCTAGGTAGAATTTTATAGACGGTAAAATTCTTAATTATTTAGATATTATAACCATCTTGACAATATAATTATGTATCCTAAAATTTTGAAACTTTAATAATATGAAGGCTGGTTTAGATGTTTCAAGGGCTGTGCAAAAGCGTAGAAAATTTTTTCTCAAAATCTATCCCACTTAACCTCACTTGAACATAGAAAAGGAAAATAACATAAAAAAGTAAATGTGTAGACTATCCCATTTAACGTTAATTGAACATAGAAAAGATCAATAAAATTTAAATGTGCAAATAACGAACATAGTTTCTACATCTTCAATATCTTAGAACTATACAGAAAATAACTTATTTTAATATAATTAACAACATGTATATCAGCTCCCTTTTTTTAAAAAAAATTCTTATTTATAATGGCTATTTGAATTGTGAAACAAAATTAAAATATATAAACCTATACCTGTTTTGGATGCTAAACGAGGTGAGTAAATAAAATAAAAAATAATAATAATATTTAATTCAATCACCTTTAGACATCAATAGGTTTTAGAAAATTTTCTACAATGCCTAATACGTGTGATTATGTACGGTGAAATAATGAAATAAACAAAATAAAAAAAAAAAATTTGAACCTGCTACTGCTGGACGTTCAAGGGAGCTCCACCTTTCTTCCTCCTTTTCTTTCTTTCTTCTTCTTTTTTTCCTCTCCTACATCGCTGCTGGAACCTCTCATGCTGCCTGCCCTTCTCTATTTATACTTCTAGTCAATCCGTGGTTTAGGGCATAAGTTTTATTATGGTTGACGTCCATTATTCTAAGGCTGCCGGCTGCTCTCCCATGCATCGCCTAACATTTTTACTGCTAGCATTTCATTCTTTTTTTATTGCTAGACACGTTATTTACTTGGTGGTAAAGAAATCAATTTCATGAGCTAAGTTAAGTCTAGCATTGCCAGCTATTCATCATGCACCATCCAGCACTTCTTACTGTGAACATTTCATCATTTTCTCTCTCTTTTTTATTTCGGTTTTAAAAGAACATGATTATTGTTCCATTTCTTTAAAGCATATGTGGAAATTTTATTACACATAATTCAGGGCTGTTTTAAAATTTCATAAGGGTGCTCTTTATAATCTACCCCGTCTATATTGTAAGACACATTAAGTTAGATGTTCATAACAAGTTTCATGTCTAAATGTTTAAAATTGGTTAAGATATAAGCATTTGAAATTAACTAATACAATTCATTCAAATTTTTAATTTTTTTCTCATTTATAATTAGGTTTTGTATAATCTACTCTGTTCATCAAGTAGGGTACATTAATTTGAGCTTACTCATGAAATTTTATCTCAAATGGAATCGTGTATATATAATTATTTCAATTAATAAAATGTGAAATAATGGTGAAAATATTACATATGCATGTTCCAAAGGATAGGGACATACCATGCATTGATGAATTCATGCACGTTTTTCAATGCAAAATTTGGAATTATAAAAATGCATTATTCAATCATTTTTCATAATCCAATCCATCTATATTATAGAGCATATAAATTTAACCATTCATCTTACTTTTCATATCAAAATAATTTGTATGGTTTAAGATATTGGCATTTAAAATTAATTTATGAAATCTTATGTAATTCTAGTTGTTTAAAAATTTTTAAAACATAATTTTCATGATCTAGTCCGTTCATTATGTAGGGTATGTTAAAATAGGCTTGCCCATAAAATTTCATCTCAAACGACCTTAAATATCCTAAGATATCAATTTAATGAACAATTAACTAAAATAAAAATTTATGAATGGGAGGTCTGTATGTGTACGTGTGCATGAGTTTGACTTCTGGGCACGCGTTCTGATGCTCTTAAGCATTTTAATCAATTATTTTTCATAATCTAATCCATCTAGATTAAAGAGCATATAATTTAATACTTCCTATTAAATTCTGTTGTTGATCTGAGTTATACATTTTAAGATATAATGAAAATAGCATAGATGAATATAAGCCCTTAATTAGACCCCTAATTGGCCTAAATTTTCCTATTTATTTTTATTTTTCCACAAGGTCTGTGAATTTAAACAGTTTCAATTTGTATAATTCAGAATTTTAAAATTTTTTCCTAAAAATTTTATAAAAAAATCATTATCATATATAATCTTTATGAAATCATTATTTACCTCTTTTTTAAATTTGTAATTTAATCTCACTTTTCTAAAATTGCAATACACATCTTTCTATAACTTTATAGCAATAATATACACACTATACAAGCTTTCAGTATGCATCACATTCACTACATGGGTTTCACATGTTTGAGTCTGTCTCCCTTTAGATGTGGAGTTTCAGCCTCAAACTTTGTAGTTTTCTACCCCGACAAATTTTGAACCATGTTGAAACTTCTTCAAAATATTTTAACCCATTTTGGATGCTACTTTCTTTTATTTGTGCACCTTAAATTTTCATTTAGAATATACTTTCATTCTTAGCTTCTCAAATTTCTATCTTTGGCACTGATTTTATACTTAATCCACCTGTTTTGCACAAGTGGCACACAAACATGAGTATTTATGAATAAGTAAGATCATTATTCAACAGAAAACATAATTTTTATCCACATTTAAGTATAAAACAACTTGAAAATTATTTATCCACATAGTAGTGATATTTTAGACAGTTTAGATGTTGAAAAAATTACTTTAAAATTGATATTTCATCATTAAACCATCTTATTATATTGAATTTTCATATTTACAGATAGGGCCCATATACAGTGAAATTAAAAAATAAAAGGGTTTTCAAGATACTATAAATAATGCTGAACATAATAGATGAAGTGGATTTTCCATCAAACATCCAGATTTTAAAAATAGAGAGGTTACATAGAAAAGAGCTTTCATTGAAGCGGTCCAACCTTTTATTTTTTAATCTTATATGAGTCCTATTTATAAATGTGTACAATCAATGTAATAAAATGATTCAATGCTTAAATATCAATTTTAAAGTAGTTTTTTCCAACATTTAAATCATCTAAAATATCACTACTATGTAGATAAATGATTTTATGAAGTATTATTGCATTCAAATACATCGGTGAATAGATCTAAGTATTTTTTAATAATTTACACATGAATATATATTTTTGAGTAAATGTGGCTCATGCACGAACTTAATTTGGATGAAACTTAGTCTCATAAATAAACAAACGATGTTAAATATAATAAATAGATTAGATTTCAGTCATCAATATCTTAAAATTAAAAGGGTTATATGGGATTTTTTCAATATAACTCGGTTACATAAAGGCAGAGCCCATACACATATATATATGTATATATATATATATCGACCCCGTTTCTATGAAACCT
Source organism: Annona cherimola (assembly GCA_030490835.1). Taxonomy (NCBI): domain Eukaryota; kingdom Viridiplantae; phylum Streptophyta; class Magnoliopsida; order Magnoliales; family Annonaceae; genus Annona; species Annona cherimola. Next base: position 35,266,894 of record CM059976.1, on the reverse strand, counting down.
CTTTTCTATGTAACCCCATTCATTTTTAATATCTTGATGGTATGGAAAATCCGCTCAATCCATTATATTTAACATCATTTATAGCATTTTGAAAACGCTTTTACCTTTTTAATTTCACTGTATATATACCCCATCAATGAATGTGAAAAATCAACATAATAAAATGGTTTAATACTAAAAATGTCAATTTTAAAGTGATTTTTTCAACAGCTAAATTATCTAAAACATCACTACTATGTGGACAAATGATTTTATAAAGTATTATTACATTCTAATACATGTGTAAATGGATCTAAATATTTTTCATAATTTATACATGAATATATATTTTTGAGCAAATGTGACCCATGCGCATACCTCATTTAGATGAAATTTAGTTTCCTACCTAAATAAGTGATATTAAATATAATGAATAGACCGAATTTTACATCAATTATCAATACCTTAAAAATTGAAGAGGTTATATGACTCTACTTTTACATAGAAGTGGAGCCCAAACACATACACACACATACATATATCGGTTCCATTTCTATGAAACTCTTTTTTGTGTAACTCCTCTATTTTTAATTTTTTGATAGTTAACTAAAGATTTGCTCCATATTTAGTATTATTCTTATTATCATGAAAGCACTTTATTTGTTTAGTATTACTATATACGAGCTTCATCTATAAATGTGGAAAAACAACATAATAAAATCATTCATATTAACTATCAATTTTTATATAATATTTTCAACATTTAAACCATCTAAAATATCGAAATAAGTGGGTAAATGATCCTATAAAGTATTATAACATTCTGATATATATGAATGGATCTAAACATTTTTTGTAATTTACGCATAATGTACCTTTTTTGAATAGATGTCACTTTGGTGCATTTAGCCCATTTTTTATTTTTAAATTTTTTTTATACAACTGTTAACCTAAGTGTATTTAATATGTGTATAAATTTTTATCAATTTTGAATATTTTTAGATTTTTGAAAATTATTGGCATTTTTAGTAATTTAAAATTATGAAAATGCCAATGATTTTCAAAAATAAAAATATATAAAAATCTTCAAAAATAGTAAAACTCGATACACATGTTAAATATAATTAGATTAATAATTATATAAAAATTTTACAAAATGGGTTAAAGCACTTAGGTGCACTACGGCTAAGCGCACCCAGGGTGCACTATACTTAAGAATGTTAATGGATTGGGTTGGACTGGTTGGAGCATAATCCTAATCTTAACCTATTTAAAATATCTCAACCCTAATCCGTTTATTAACTTATTTAAAAAACTTCAACCCTAACTCATTTATAACTCATTTAATAAACGAGTTAGCGGGTTGTTATCAGGTTGTCTAGCAAATGACCTGAAAGTCTAAGACTCTAGTAAATGATGATCTCGCAGGGAGAGACGAGAGTGTTTTGGGCGTAGGGAAAATGAAAATAGGGCAATAATAGGAAATGGAATTGGGGCAGTAGTGGAAAAATGAAAATTATGTGACAGGAGAAAGATGTAGAGAGGAAAAATAACTAAGGAGTTTTCATTTATATATAGAACTTTAATGAATTGAATGAGTTAAATGAGTTGAACAAGTTATATGGGTTAAACGGGTTACTAAACGGGTTGACAGATTATACAATCTCAACCCTAATCCATTTATTTAATTAAATGATTAAGTGGGTTCGCGGACTATAACCTATTTATTCAAAAATCTCAACCCACACCCATTTATAAATAGGTTGGACGAGCGTGTTGATGGGTTGACCATGACCATTAACACTCCTAACTATATTCATACACATTTGAATTTGGATGAAACTTGGTCTTCTAACTATATATATGATGTTAAATGCAATGAATATATTAGACTTTGTATTAATCATCAACATTTAAACAATAGAGGGAGTTATACTTCAATGTAAAGCGTGCCCCATATATACATATAGAATTTTGGTCAAGTGTAGACGATTACACTGCAGTTTATTGCAAATGGGCCCCATTTGATTATGAAATTAATATCTATCCCGCCTATTATATTTAGAATTATTTGCTTTAATACCATATCGATTTTCATCCAAATCAAACATGTGTATGAGCGCCATCTTAAACTGGTACAAAATTTGTATAATAAAATAGTTTTATGTAAATATCAATTTTAAAGTTGTATTTCAACATCTAAATTGTCAAAAGTATTTTTTTATATAGATAAATGATTAGGTAAATATTATTATATTTTAATACAAATGGAACCTATTTTGCAACTGACTGCATCGTAATTATAGTGTAGTCCATCCACATTGAATCATATCTCATATATATATATATCAGTCCTACTTCTATGAAACACCTTCTCTGTAACCACTTCCATTTTTAAAATTTTTATAGTTAATAGAAAATTCACTTCATCTATTATATTTAACATCATTTATAATATTACAGAAACCTTCTCATTTGTTTAGTATCGTTATATAAGGGTCTCATCCATAAATATATATATATATATATAATTAACGTAATAAAATGGTTTAATGTTTAAATAGAAATTTTAAAGCATATTTTCAACATCTAAACTGTCTATAAAATATTGTTACATTCTAATACATGTGTAAATGGATCTTAAACCCCCTCAAATTTCAAGATTTTGATGTTCAATGGAAAATCCAATCCATTCATTGTATTGAATATCATTTGTTTAGTTATGAAACCAAGTTTCATCCAAATCCAACATGTGCATAGGCTGAATTTGCTTTAAAATAGGTACATTAATGTGTAAATTAGGAAAAATATTTAGATCCATTCACATATATATTAGAATGTGGTAATGCTTTATAGAATTATTTATTCGTGTAGTAATGATGTTTTAGACAATTTAGAAGTTGCAAACACTATTTAAAATTAATGTGTAAATTAGGAAAAATATTTAGATCCATTCACATATATATTAGAATGTGGTAATGCTTTATAGAATTATTTATTCGTGTAGTAATGATGTTTTAGACGATTTAGAAGTTTCAAACACTATTTAAAATTGATATTTAGTATTAAATTATTTTATTATGTTGATTTTACATGTTTGTAGGTGGGGCCCATCCATATACAATAATATTAGACAAATGAAAGGTTTCTGAATAATATAAGTGATGTTAAATACAATAAATGTAGTGGATTTTTCATCAACCATTTAGATGTTTGTTAAGTCATTTTTATACTATTTATTTTGGATGATAATTAGATAAAAATATGAGTGATTAAGATAATTTGACTTGAATATTGATTATTTTAGTTTAGTTATGTGAAAATACTCACCATTTAGTCATTGTATGCAAAGCAAGAAAGTACGCGCAATTTTGGGGCCTGAATCATACAGAAATAATAAATTTTAACATTGAAAACAAACTCAAATAGGCTGACCCAAGTTGCCATGTTGACAGATTAAAAAATGCTTTCCGTTGATATATCGTGGCTCTCGTAACTCCTCTCAAATCAAATGTTATGAACAATTAAAGATAGTTCGCTTATTCGGTGTAATGTGCATCTATTTCGAGAAATTCAAAGCTCAAGGATCAAGACCATATTTGATTTGATGATTTTGAAGGTTTTAAAGGATTTAAAACAATAATCAAAATAATCTAAAACATGTTGAGGAAGTTTCGATGAAAATTGGGGTGAATAACACTGTGCAAAATTGCTCATGGAATAGCGCACTCTAGAGTGTCACACGGTTCAAAACATGCAAGCCCTTGGTTGCACAATCTTGAGCCAAAATAGACTGTGTGCACAAGTCTCCTTTGGAAATTTATATAAACACCTCTTGAGGACTTCCCAAATCATCGTAGAATGTTCTTGGAGCTTGGGTTGAGGTCTGAGAGTGAGAGAAAGCAAGAAGTACGAGGCAAGGAACGAGCCAGTGAGTTGTTTGAGACATTTAAAACTTCGTTGAAGCTTTTAATCAATAAACTTCATTTTCTTCTTTCTTTCTGAGTTTAATAGTTTTATTTGAGATGGATTTGAGATATAATATTCTTTTATACTTTGATTTTATTTTGAACATGTTAGGCTAAGCTCTTAATCTAAGGTTTAGGATGTAGCATACATACAATATAGTGGATATTGTGGTTTTGATTTATTTATGAATGATACTATTTGTTAATTCAATATCTTATAATTTAATGCTTGCTTGGTATGAAGGCTTACACTTTGGCAATAATTCTCATATATTTGGTGATGGAACCAAAATGTGGAAGTTTAATATATGATAATCAAAATATCAAACCTGAAAATTTAAGACCTAATAAGCGTGATAACATTGAGGAATCTCATGAACGGCTACAAAACTTAATGAATCCTAATGGACTTAATCTCATGAGAATAAGTGGTTAAGAATATATCAGGGTCAACCTAGCAGATTTTGAGAAAAAGATGCAAGGATAATTTAGAGTTTGTTCACTTTTAACGCATAATATCCAGATTAAATAAGTAATCTACATATCCGTTGCAAAAAACGTATATGAAACTCTAGATTCTAAGTACTCCCATCACTTAATTTTTAATTCTTGTTTCACATTTTTAAAATCAACTTCCTTCCTTTGATATTTCTTTATTCTCTTTGTATTTAATATAAGTGTTTAAATCGAATGTTTTAAGCCCTGAATTCTTTGTGGGATTGATGTTTTATATATTACAATTTACGACCCTTGCACTTGTGGAAAAATTATGAACAATGTTGAAAATTGAAAGATTTACATAGAAAGAGAGTTTCATATAAGTATCAATGTTTCATAATTTACGCATTAATATATATTTTTGAGTGAATGACACATATGGGTTCTGCTTTTATATAACGAAGATACTTAGAAATGAAGCCATGTAACTCCCTCAAATTTTTAAGATTTTGATCTTTAATGGATGTTGCCTATTTTTCCGCGAGTATATGGGTTGCACAAGTAATATATAAATGAGTAGAGTTATCGTTGCTACGAAGATTTGAATACTAATAATATTCACTAATTATTAAATACTAAAAATTAGAATTTAATTAGATGAGTTTAAATGAAAATTAAGATGTGTAAAATGAAATAGGAAAGACGAAAGAGAAAATCGAGCAAAGATAAGTTAGTGTAAACAGAAATAAACTAAACAGGGAAACCCTCACCGATGGATGAATCTAGAGTTACAATTTCACTTGCTTATCCCCACGATTTTATTATATTTTCTTAATTTATTTTATTAATAAGGATTATTATTATAGGGCGATATTATTTATACTCCTCTTTCAATGGCCGCACAAATCTAACTCGTTAATTTAACTTCCAATGTAAACTACGAGAATTTAAAATAATAAGCAGCATTAATTATATTCCTAATATTGACTACACATGACTAATGAATATTTTTATTCATATTCGCAAATCTTACACATCACACGAGATGATTTCATCTCAAGATTATGCATAAATCATGTGCTATTTAACCTTTAATCTAATTTCATGTTATCTCTTTCAAGCATCACATAAAATTCCCAAATCAATTTATAAGGTGGTCAATCTCATAAAAGCATTAAGAATAAGTTAAATAAATAATCCAATATTAATAATATAAAATCAAAGGAAAACTATAATTTAATCACGGTTCAAAAACAAGATCCGTTGCAACCTTAGAATGAAGTTTTTAGCTACACATAATTACATGAGACATAAGGCTAAAATAAAAATTAAATTTAATATCCATCTCAGATAAAAATAATTAAAAATAAAAGAGAAGAAAAATCTATTCTTTTAGGCTCGATCTCTGCTCCCTGTGCTTGAATTTTCGGACATCAGTTGCATGCGCCCGGGAGCATGTAGTGCTGCATGCTCCCGGGCACATACACCTTTTTTTTTTTTTTTGAAATTTTTCATAAAATTGTTAGCCCAAGTATATTTAATGTATGTATCCATTTTTACCATTTTTAGAAATTTTTAGATTTTTATTTTTTATTTTTGAAAATCAGTGGCATTTTAGGTAATTTTACTAAAATGCCACTGATTTTTAAAAATAAAAAATAAATACGTAAAATACTCCAAAAAAGGTAAAAATTGATATATACGTTAAATACACTTGGACTAACAACTTTATAAAAAAATTTCAAAAAAAAAATAAAGAAAAAGTGTATGTGCCCAGGAGCATGCAGTACTGCATGCTATCGGGAGCATAAGATTAGAAGCCGAATTTTCCACCCAGTTGCACGTGTCACCTCTCTAGCTCTCTTTAGAATTGTCTGCGCCTATCTCTCACCAAATGACCTATTTATAGGTGTGATTTGCGCTAGCTAGCCCTTGCACACTCTGTCCTTTTCTATGCAATTCCTAATCTTGCAATCTTTCACATCTCCATGAATTTCGTCCACTTGTTTTACGCAATTTGAATTGCGTTGTGCTTTGCTCGAAACCTGCTACTTTCATGTTTTGAATTGCCGCTGCTGGAATAATTTAAATGGACGGTAGATGGCTGTGATGGACGGTGTGGATTAATTGGATGCAAGCTGAAATTTTTCAGCCTTGAACGGCTGGATTTTTAGACAACTTTGTACGGCTAAAAGAGCTAGATGCATAGCTCTTGTAATCTGCCACGTCACCTTGTGTTACGCCATCTTGATTTTACGCAAATTGAATTGCTTTATGCTGAAAATAAAATACTGCAGATTTGTATCTGTTTTCACCGGATGGCGTTAGATTTGCTAGCCGCTACGTGGGAGGATGCTTTTGAATTTTAGCCGTTGGAAAATTTCCACTTTGTGGACGGTTGAATTGGAAGTGCAGCGCTGGAGTTTTAATCCTTATAAATCTCGTCTACTCAAATTGGCGTACGATCATCTTGCCTTCTACATATTAAACTTGTTGATGGCCAAAGTTGGACCGCCATAATCTGCACGTGCAAAAATTAATAGAGTAAAACTTAATGCATCAAATTCTACCAACATTATTTTAATTGGCCAACAAATATTTTCCAATAAATCTCATGCCCATTCAATTTTTATTGCAATAAATATGATAAATTTCAAGCTGACACATCATATAATTATCTTACAATTACTTTTTAATATCCAAATGTGGCCAAAGCATATTTTAAAGTAAATTTCACGTTAAAATCAAATAATTACCTGTGAAACCCTGAAAATATACTCGTCATTTAGATAATTGTAACTCTAGATTCTTTTGTAATTATTTTTATAATAAATGAAAATTCATGAATTATATTGATGGATATGTGTATTGGAGATTGAAATAATGCAATTAGGACTTTAACCCCGTGAATAGTGAATGTGAATAGTGAACGCGAATAGTAACCGGGGATTAAGACACGTGATTAAGAGTTAATCACTTGGATTAACTTAATCACAAAAAGACAAAATAGAGATTTAATCACTACAAGAGGAAATAGCAATTCTTTTGGATATTTTAATCCAAATTTGGATTTTTGTGGAAAAATAGAAAAAAAATTCATAAATTGCAATCCGGGCGTCAGAATTTGATGAATTTTTTTATGGATGGTTAAAAATTCATGATGGACATGATGATTGGGTTAATATTTAAATATAAGGATGAAATTTTTTAGGAACCTATGGATAAAAATATCCATATAAAAAAATGCCCAAATATTGTAGAGCATGCATGGGAAACAGCTTGAATGGAAGAAATAAAATTATCCTTTTTCCTTGAATAGGAAAAGGAAAAGAGAAGGTCGAAGACACCCACTGAGAAGGTAAGCAAGTTATATGTTTTGCAAATTATTTCCAAAATGCTTGAAATTGTTTGTGAATTGCTTTATGAAATTTATTTATGGTTAGCCATACCTATAATTGCTTTACATGAACTAAAATGTGTTTGTTAAATTGTTTATTAAATGCTTTTTATGAAATTATTTATGATTTGCAAATGGCATTCCCGCATGTGTATGAAAATGAGCATGTGCACGAGGAATAGGCCTTAGTCGAGGTAGTAAGCGGACCAGATGTCCCCCTCGCTATTGCCAAGTCACTTAATAGGTTCAGGCCGGCGGCGACCTTCCTGAAATGGGAGCATGTATGGGATGGGCACCTAGCTAGCGTCGCATTCAAAGGAATGTCATGAATGCTATATATGCATTGCATTTGCATTTTATGAAATGCATGAAAATGATTGAAAAATTATGTATGGCTTGCTTACTGAGTATTATTACTCACCCATGCTTTTTCAACAACAAACAGGAAAAGATGATGAAGGCAGCATGTAAAATGACATATAGTTTAGATGAAATGTTGTATATGTAAATTATATGTAAAGACAATGATGATAATTTTGAGATGAAAATGAATATTTTTGTTTATGGAACAGTTTTGGGTTATAACTATGATATGTGAAATATATTTCATGTTGGATGAATGATAAAAATTTTCCATGTATTGATGATATATATATAAATTTCTGCCGTATGATCAGGGCAACAATCTTGAGTCACGTTTACCAATTAAAACGATCCTGGAGTAAGGCTTCTAGGCACCTCGGTTTGGGGCGCCACATTACCCACCAAATTGATTCAAAATATGAACAAAATATTCTATTAATTACCAATTATCAAAGAAAAATTCAATCCATTCGTTATATTTAACATCATTTGTTCATCTAGGAGACTAGGTTATATCCCAATTAAGTATGTTTGTGGGCCATATATGTTGAAATATATACATATTTATATGTCAACTATGAAAAATGCTTAAATCTATTTACACATGTATTAAAATGTAGTAATATAGAATCATTTATCCATGTAAAAATGATATTTTAGACGGTTCAGATGTTGAAAATACAATTTTAAACTTGATATTTACCATTACAATATTTTATTATATTGATTTTCGACGGGGCTTATGCACAATGATATTAGACAAACAAAATGATTTCTAAGATATTATCAATGCTAGTAAATATAATAAATGGAGTAAATTTTCTATCAACTATCAAGACAATAAAAAAGGGGGTTACATAGAAAATGGATTTCATAGGAGCGGAACCATATTATATACATACAAGCTCGCTTCTATGAAACTCGTTTTCTATGTAACTCTTTTCATTTTAAAAATTTTGATAGTTAATAGAAAATCCACTCCATTCATTGTATTTAGCATCGTTTATATTATCATGTAAATCATATCATTTGTTGTATATCATTGTATATGAGTCTCATTTATAAATGTGTAAAATCAATGTAATAAAATGATTTAATTGTAAAATATTAATTTTAAACTAGTATTTTTAACATATAAATCATCTAAAATATCAATTATATGTGGATAAATAATTCTATAAGAATTATTACATTCTAATAAGTTTATAAATGGATTTAAGTGTTTTTCAAAATTTTCAAACGAATATATTTATATGAACAAATGCGGCCCATGTACATACTTGATTCTGATGAAACTTCTTGTAAATAAACAAATGATGTTAAATATAATGAATGAATTGAATTTTTCATTAATGATTAAATTTTAAAATTTGAAGGGGTTATATGACGGTGCTTATGTGTAATTTGGTTACATATAAGCAGAGCCCATATATATAATATAGGGTAATGATCAAATACTTCTAGATGCAAAATTCTTTTATGTTTTTCTTTTATAATCTTACAAGCCCAATGAAAATATGCCATGTGACCAAGTTTGAAAAAAATTAACTTTTCTTTGATATGATTTCAGTAATCTTGAAAATCAAAAAAATTGGGGCAATTTCATGCACCATTACATGAAACACCCCTTAATTTAAAAAAAAATCAAAAATCATATCAAATAAATTTAAAATTTTACAAATTTATCCATATGGTATATTTTTATAGAGTTTGTAGGATTAGGCAAAAAATTTCAAAAAAAGTCACAAAGTAGGTCAAATGGGCAAACGCAAATATGCATATTTGTGTCTAAATGCATTTGATCATTGCTATATTATTAGGAATGCCTATATAGAGCCCATCTTCTTTATAACCCTTTATGTAAACTCGATTGGATACTTTACAATCCAAGGCTTACCCATGTTTTGATGATTAATAGCCAAATGTGAGAATATGAAAAGTACTAATGTCTTTGATTCAATGTTTGAAGTTAGAAGTCTGGATTTCAAGTGAAAATTATAAAAATTGTTGTTGACTTTTACTATTTTGATGATAGACAAGCTAAAAATTTAATGGGTTGCTTGTATTTGATTCATGATGAATGGTTGTAACAAGTTAGCATTGAATTGTGTTGTGAATCTGTCGAGGTTTTGCTATAAAACTTCAGCAGTTTTGGTTTGCAACTTCAACTGAACTTCAACTGTTTTGGTTTAAAACTTTAGCAGTTTTTGGGTTGAAACTTTGACAGTTTGTTTAGCAAGATCAATAGTTAGGTGATTGGATGATGATGTGGCCAGTTTTAGGAGTTGTCCCAAGTTGTTACAGGTTGTTGAGAAAAATCTGATTAATTGCGGATTTTGTGGAGAAAATCTCTCTTGTCGGTTTTAGTTTGTTAAGTTGTTAAAGGTGGTTGAGAAAAATCCAATTGGTTGCGGATTTGGTGGAGAAAATCTCTCTTGGTGGTTTTAGTTGCTACAGGTTGTCGAGAAAAATCCGATTGGTTGTGAATTTGGTGAAGAAAATCTCTCTTGGTGGTTTCAGTTGCTACAGATTTTTAAGAAAAATCTAATTAGTTGTGGATTTGGTGGAGAAAATCTCTCTTGGCGATTGGAAGTTAAAAGCTATAAATAGAAAATGAATTTCAACTAGAAATGAAATTCAGAGAATATTTTCAAAAGTGCAGGTCTATCTCATGGAGTTCACTATGATCCTCTATCCATTTGTGAGACACAACATATTGAAGATCGTCATGACTGTCATATTAAAAGTTTCATCTCCATGCTTCTGTGCTATTAAATTGGTTGTAAGCTTTATTTTATTTTTATTTATTTTACCTTGAATTAAAGGCTGTCTAATTCAAGAGGAAAGCTTTCATTGTGATTTGTAGAAAGCTTCACGTGCCACCTGGAGCCATTTGTGTAATCCAGAAGATGATTGAGATCGTATCACTGTAACTTGAATTCTAAGTTGACAGTGGAAACCCGAGTCAAGGTGTTGACTTGGAGAGTGGAGTAGGTGTGTTAACCGAACCACTATAATTTGCGGTGTCTTCTTTGAATTATTTTTGTAGTGTATGAAATTTATTCTGTTCCTTCTTAAATCACTCTGTATGTTATTATTCTTTTTTTTATTAGATTCATACGAGCCTAACAATTGGTATCAGAGCATTCTTTGAATTACTCCAAAGGGATCATAACAATTGAGAAGAAAGCAGACATTGGTCATTCCATAACCAGATCACCATATTTTGATGGAACAAATTATGGATATTGGAAATGTAGAATGCAGATCTTTATCATGGGTCAGGATTTAAAACTTTGGAATGTTGTTCATAAAGGTGTTATTTTACCTGGAGATGATATAACCAAACCTAATGAACAAGTGCATTTAAATGCTAAAGCTCTAAATGTTTTATATTGTGCTGCCCATCTGAATTTACTAGGGTATCTGCTTGTGCCACTGCCAAAGAGGTTTGGGATATACTCATGGTAACACATGAAGGTACGTTTCAAGTTAAGGAGTTCAAGATAAATATGCTAATGCATGATTGAAAACTTTTTATGATGAAATGTAATGAATCTATATTGAGATGTTTTGTAGATTCACCAACATAATTAATGCCTTGAAAGCACTTGATAAGTCTCTTGAGGCAGAGGAACAGGCAAAGAAGATATCGAGATCACTTCCTTCTTGAATTGCAAAGGTTATAGTCATAAAGGAGGCCAAGGATTTAACAAATATGTCTGTAGATCAATTAATAGGCTCCCTTATGACACATGAGATTATTATGAAGACAAATGATGATAATGATCCAAAAGGTAAGAAGATAATTGGTCTCAAACTTTTCTCTGATCATTCTGATGATAATGCAAGTGATAAAGATGAAGACATTGCTATGTTGACAAAAAAGATAAGACGGTTCATCACTCGAAAACAAGGAAACAACTACAACAATAGGAATGCAGCAGCTGGAAGGATACAACGACGACCTGAAAAGAAAAGAGAACAGAAGGACCAGAAGAAAGATTTTGAGAAAAAAGAAGGAGATAAAATAAGATGCTATAACTGTCAAGGTTTTGGACATCTTAAGAATGCATGGCCATCTCTTGTTGAAAAGAAAGATTTCAACAAAAGAAAAAATCAAAGCTATGGGGCATGATGTGATAGTGATACTTCGCTATCAATCACTTCAGGATCTGATGATGATCAAGCGAATCTTGCATCACATTTAGGATTTATGGAAGATCATGAAGATGAATCTGAACATTCCAAGGTAAGTTATACAACCGATCAATTAGAACAAGAATATGCTGAACTAGTTGGAGAATTTACCACTTTGTCAGATAAATATATAAAATTAAAAATTGATCTTAGATGTGAAAAAGAAAAAAATATGAATTTGCAAAAGAAAATAAAATCCCTTATTGAGGAAAATGAAAATTTGAAAATCAAATAAAAGAAAACAAAAAAAGTAAATACCAGAAAGTCTAATAAAAATTTTAGAAATCAAAACGGAATTTACAATTTTTGTTGTAATTTTGGAAATTTTTCGTATATTTGCGCAATAAGAAAACTGCAAACGTTTAGAGCAAAATTGGTTTGGAAACCAAAAATACATAATAATGATACTAACCAGTTTGGACCCAGGAAATGGGTACCAAAATAGTAAAGTTTTTTTTGTTTTACAGGAATGTATGAAGTCAACTTGACAAATAAGATGGTATATGAATAGTGGTTGTTCACATCATATGACTAAAAATAAAAATGTATTCAAGTTCTTAGAAATGCAAAATAAGGGTAAGGTTACTTTTGGAGACAACAATAAAGGTTTCATCAGAGGTATGAGTAGACATTGAAATAAATGATGTGTTTTATGTAAAAGGGCTTAAACATAATCTCTTAAGCAATAGTCAATTCTATGATAAAGGCCTTGAAGTTGTGTTTAAGTCTGATATGTGTATGGTTCGTGATAATATGGGCAATAATATTTGTTGTGGAAAAAGGAATGTATATTCTAGATCTTAGTGTAGACCATATAAAGTGCTTATCTGCAGTAGATGATGAGATTTTGATTTGGCATAGAAGATTAGGACATGCAAACCTTCACACATTAAACAAATCGCAAAAGTTTAATCTTGTTGATGGTTTACCAAACTCAAAAATTAATTTAAAATATATTTGTGATATTTGTCAATTTGGTAAACAAAAGAAAGTTTCTTTCAAATCAAAAGATATTGTGTCAACAACAGAACCTTTGTAGTTTTTGCATATGGATTTATTTGGACCTACATGGACTAAAAGTTTGGCTGGAAAACATTATGCCTATGTTATTGTCGATGAGTTTTCAAGATATACATGAGAACGCCTGATCATTTCAGGCCGGACGTACGGCCTGCTCCGTGCGTCTGACCTGAAAACCTTTTTTTATTTTTATTTTTTTCGTGGGTAAGTAAATCTAAGTGTATTAAATCTATAAACCAAGTTTTACCATTTTTGGATATTTTTAAGTATTTTTTTGATTTTTAAACATAGTGGCATTTTCGTAATTTTCTGAGATCCAAAAATTATGAAAATGCCACTATGTTTAAAAATTAAAAAAATACTTAAAAAATCAAAAAATGGTAAAACTTGGTTTATAGATTTAATACACCTAGATTTACTTACCCATGAAAAAAAATAAAAAAAATAAAAAAATAAGTTTTCAATTCGAAGTGATCATGGAAAAGAATTTAACAATCATCATTTTGCAGAATTTTGTGACAGTTTTGAAATAAATCATAACTTCTCAGCTCCTAGAACACCACAACAAAATGAAGTTGTTGAATGAAAGAATAAAACATTGAATGAAATGGCTAGAACAATGTTGATTGATGATGATTTCTCACATAGCTATTGAGCTGAAGCAATAAACACTACATGTTTTATCATAAATCGTGTTTATATTCATCCAATTCCATATGAATTGTGGAAAGGTCGAAAGTCAAACATTACATATTTTTATACTTTTGGTTGTAAATGCTTTGTACTAAATAATGGAAAAGATGACCTAGGTAAATTTGATTATAAAAGTGATGAAGACATTTTTCTTGGTTATTCTTCTTCCAGCAAAGCATACCGAGTCTATAATAAGCGAACTTGCACAGTTGAAGAGTCAATACATGTCATCTTTGATGAATCTAATACCGGGTCGAGAAAAGTTGGTTTTTCAGATGAAAAAGAAAACATTCTTGACATGAAAAAAACATCGAGAGATAAAGAAATGGCAAGTACAAGTAATATTCTAAGAAAACCTCTAAATCTGCGAATACATAAAAATCATCCACTTAATCAGGTTATTGGCGATATTTATGACAAAGTCAAAACTCGAAATTTATTTCAAATTGTTTTGGGTCATTATGCTTTTATTTCTCACATTGAACCTAAAAAGGTTGATGAAGCAATATCTGATGAAAATTGGATAATTGCTACGCAAGAGAAATTGGATCAATTTAAAAGAAATAATGCGTGGACACTTGTGCCTAAACCTGATGATCATCCAGTTATTGGTACAAAATGGATTTTTAGAAATAAACTTGATGAGTCTGGGATCATTGTTAGAAATAAAGCACGTCTAGTTGCACAAGGTTACTCTCAAGAAGAGGGTATTGATTTTGATGAGACTTTTGCACCTGTAGCTAGACTTGAAGCCATTACAATGTTACTTGCATTTGCATCATTCAAAAAGTTTAAACTTTTTCAAATGGATGTAAAAAGTGCATTCTTGAATGGATTGATAAATGAAGAAATTTATGTCAAACAACCACCAAGTTCCGAAGACCATGAATACCCTGATTATGTGTTCAAACTATTAAAAGCTCTCTATAGATTAAGACAAGTTCCAAGAGCTTAGTATGATAGACTTAATAGGTTTTTGCTAGAGAACAAATTCAAAAGAGGCAAGGTTGATATTACTTTATTTATCAAAAATATTCACAAAGATATTTTGATTGTACAGATTTATGTGGATGATATTATTTTTGGGTCTACTAATGAGGTGTATTGCAAGGATTTTGAAAAATTGATGCAGAGTGAGTTTGAAATGAGCATGATGGGTGAGCTTACTTTCTTTCTAGGACTTCAAGTAAAACAAACAAAAGAAGATATTTTTATCTCTCAAACAAAATATGTCAAGGAAATGTTGAAAAAGTTCAAAATGGATAAGGATGAATCAGGTAAGCCAGTAGGTCAAAAGTTATATAGGAGCATGGTCGGTTCATTTTTGTATTTAACTGCCAGTTGACCTGATATTTTGTTTAGTGTTTGTATGTGTGCATATTTTTAGTCAAATCCAAAGGAATCACACATGAGTGCTGTTAAATGTATATTTAAATACCTTGTTGATTCTCTCACCTTAGGCATTTGTTCTCCTAGAGAATTCACTTTTACCTTAGTTGGATATTCAGATGCAGATTTTGCAAGTTATAAAGTGGATAGAAAAAGTACATGTGGTACTTGCCAATTTCTAGATGGTACGATTATATCATGGTACTCTAGAAAACAAAGCTTAATTGCATTATCAACTGCAGAGGCTGAATATATTGCATGTGCTAGTTGTTGTGCCCAAATTTTGTGGATGAAACAACAATTGTGTGATTATGGGTAGTCATATATAAAAGTTCCAATTAGATGTGATAATACAAGTGCAATAAATTTTTCTAAAAATCCTATACAACATTTACGCACTAAACATATTGAGGTAAGACTTCATTTTTTAAGGGATCATGTATCACGAAATGAAATTTCTATTGAATTTATTCCCGCGGAAGATCAACTGGCAGATATTTTTACAAAATCACTTCCCTCTGAAAAATTTCTTCACATAAGAAGGGAATTGGGTGTAATCGATCATTTTTCATGACACATGCATTTATGTAAATATTATATCATGTGGTTAATAATTTTAAATTTATATATTTATCTGCCAATTTTAGTTTTATTTTTTAAATAAGGTTGTTTTTGTTAAAAAAAACCATTCAAAAACTTTTTTAAAAAAATTATGTAAAAAAAGCAATAAAACCGTTACAAAATAAAAAAAAAAGAAAACATAAAACTGTTTAATAAGAGTTTAAAATTTTGTAAAAAAGGCAATAAAACAGTTAAAAAAATAGAAAACATAAAACTGTTTAATAAGAGTTTTTAAAAAAAAATAAAAAAATCAAAGAAACCCAAAAGGAGAAAAAGGAACGACAAAGGCCGTTCAAACCAAAAAAAACCAAAGTAGAAAAAGGAACGGAAAGGTCGTTAATAAAACAAAAAAAACCAAAGCAAAGAACGACAAGCAAAGAGAATAAAAAAACAAAAAGGAACGGCAAAAGGAAAGCGGCAAACCAAACCAAACAAAAAAAAGGAACGACAGAAGGAGAGCGGCAAACCAAACCAAAAGCGATGTACTAGAGCAGGTAACTTACTTGTGCGACAACTTCTCTCTCCCATAAACTCACGTCTCCTCTTTTCTCCCATTCATTCACCAGCCATAAGCACCCCCAAAATTCTCATCCACTTTTTAGGAAATTCTTATAGCTTCCACAATCCGGGCAAATCTTTAACTTCCCAACCAAATTTCAAAAATTCTGTTTTTTTCTCCCTCTTTCTACCGTTTGCTCCATTAAAAAAAATAAAAAATCCATCTCACAAATCCGTTCAATTCCATTTTGTATTCACTGTGATGGCTCGGAAAGGTGGTGTGCAGGTTGTGAAAAAGCACTCTTATGAGGAAAAAAGAAAGCGGAAGGCGGATTCAACACCCTCAGATCCTCCATCCACTCGTCGACGTCAAAGTTCCGGCATTCACATCAATAAGAACGAAAACCCTTCTCCCCATAGTACACCATGCATGTCTACCCTGCAAAACTTCATGTAAGGTAATATTGCAGGGTCTAGACATCGGTCTCGTCAAGCTGCTCAAATGTCCCACTCTACAAAAAACGCTGCCGCCTCATCCGAAGTTTCAAAATTTCACCCCCCGTCTGATGAAGATACTTATGTAGGTAAATTTTCACATCGAATATTTACCAAAGGTAAAAAGGTAGATTTTTTATTTTTTGGTAAAGAGATGTTTGAATTTATGCATTGGTAGAAAGAATACGAACTTCTTAAATTTCTGAAGAAAGATTTTTATATCTATTTGGATCTTGTGAACACTTTTATTTCAACTTAGCACTAGAATGCACCACTTGTACATCCTTTTGAGAGGAATTGAAGTTGGTTTCATAGAAGAAGAGTTTACTGAGTTTATGCTTTTACCAACTCATGCCATTGGTTCATATGAAGAAATTGATTTTGAGGAGATTATTTTATATTTTACACAGAATGAGTCATTAAGTCAATAATAATGCAATTTTACAAATAAGGAATTTTCCAAACTGGATTATAAATTGCTACATTTGGTTGTTGCACATTATTTTTTGCGTAAAGGGTTACACTTGATGATTTGAAATTAATTTGGGCAATTGTGAAAAACAAGCCCTATAACATTCCTAGTGTGATGTTATCTTATATGCTATCAAAGAAAAAGATAGCAAACGGAAGTTTGTGTTGGAAATATGTGGAAAATAAGCCAAGTCTATGTTTTGATGATTAATAAATCAATTTGAGTAAGTTTTGGTTACTAATATGTTTGTGGAAATGATTTAAGGTTATAAATTTGAAGAATATAAAGCATGAAAAGTCAAGTCGATTTCCAAGTCGACTCAGGCATCGACTTAGGCCAAGTCGATCCCCAAGTCGACTCCAGCAGCAACTTCAAGACGTCATTTTCGTCCAGAGTTGAAAACAAGGAGCAGAGCTGCCGAAGTCACAAACGAAGTCGACTCCGCATGCGACTTGGGTGAAGTCGTAGACCAAGTCGACTCCAGCATCGACTTCGAAGCGTCTTTTCTGTCCAGAGTTGAAATCGAGGAGCAGAGCTGCCGAAGTCGCAGACGAAGTCGACTCCGCATGCGACTTGGGTGAAGTCGCAGACCAAGTCGACTCCAGTATCGACTTCAGTTGGATAGGGCAGAAACTTCAGAAGCCAAATCGGGGATTGGATCGATTTCAAGGTAGAACTTGAGTCAAGTTGAAGATCAAGTCGACTTCGATGTTTGACTTGGAACATATGAAGACTAATCCAAGTCCAAAGAAAGCAAGATGCATGAATTCAACTATTCTAATCAAGATATATTGGACTTGTTCATAAATACAAAGATTCAAGACTAAAGGACTCAAGGTTTGAAAATCATGGAGCTAAAAGACATCAAGCTAGAATAATAACACAGTGGTCCAAAGAGATATAAATCAAGGAAGAACAACCAAACATGAAGAAACTCAAGTAAGCAAAGCATTCCAAGGATTTCAAGTTCATCAAGCAAGCTGTCGAGGTGAAGTCGCACCCAAAGTCGACTCCACCTGCGACTTGGGTCAAGTCGAGGACCAAGTCAACCCAGACTAGAACTTGAAGAAGTTGCGAACAGGCGAAGTCGCACCCAAAGTCGACTCCATCTGCGACTTAGGCGAAGTCGCAATCGAAGTCGACTCCACCTGGGACTTGGGTCGCAACGGTCGGAAAATTTTCGAACGTTGGCGCATTAAATGAGCGCCACCTACCTCCAAACGTTCAGATTCCCTCCACAATTATAAAAGGCATTCAATATGAACGAGGAGGAGAGTGGAGAATCATTGAATGTGCATAACTCCTATCTTCAAGAGCATTAAGTGATCAAGCCTACATTTAGAAGAAGAACTTTGCTTCCAAACTGCCAAGAGTTGCTTGCTGAATCTCTAAGTCTACACTACAAGTTCTTCTCTACGCCAAATCTGTCTCTACACAACAGTAACGTGTAGAATTTTTCTTTTACTTTTACTTGATGTATTGAACTTGATTTAGTTTGGATAACTAAGATCAAGTGTAAGCAAAGTAGTGTGTGATTGGAGTGGAACTCGTCACCTACTGGTGCTGTGTATTGTTGATGCCCCCTAGAGCTAGAATCTAGAAAAGAGCAGATGCTCTGGTTGTTGATGCCTCCTAGAGCTAGAATCTAGAAGAGAGCAGAGGCTCTGGTTGTATATGCCCCCTAGAGCTAAAATCTAGAAGAGAGTAGAGACACTAGTTGTATTCGCGGAATACATAGTGGAACCCAAGTTACAAGGGGTGTGAGCTTGGAAGAGTGGAGTAGGGAGGTTGCCCGAACCACTATAAAATCTTGTGTGTTCATTTTTATTTCTGCTCTCTACACTATATTGCTTTTCTTTTTGTTTCTTCATAAAGGGGACTAGATCAATCCGGGGTAAATTTTCTGTTTAAGTTGTAAATTTTTAATTACCCAATTCACCCCTCCCCTCTTGGGTAATCGCCATTAACTCGGGACCAACAAGTGGTATCAGAGCAGGTCTTTGAGTTATACCAATGAGATCTATTAATATGGCATCCCAATTGACTTTCGTTCCCGCATTTGCCGAAGGCCAGTATTTTACTAGGCCACCATTGTTTGATGGGAATAACTTCGGCTATTGGAAGCTACGTATGAAATAACTCATCATGGCTACAGATATGGACTCTTGGATTGCAATCCAAGACGGTGTAACCTTGCCTATTGATGAAAGAGCTTCCAAATGGACTGAAGAGGAAGTAAGATTTGTTAAGAGCAATGCTAAAGCTATGAACTCACTATTTTGTGCTCTTACGGCTTCTGAATATGATAGAGTATCCTCTTGTCTAACTGCAAAAGAAATATGGGATACTTTAACATCTATCTATGAAGGAACTTCGCAAGTCCAAGGGACAAGGAGAAACATTCTGATTGGAGAGCTGGAAAAGCTTTAGAATGCTAGAAACAGAAAATATTTCTGAAATGTTTGCTAGATTCTCTAAAATTACTAATGCCTTGAAAGGTCTTGGAAGGGCAATTTCTGAATCTGAACAGGTTATGAAGATTCTAAGGGCGCTACCTGATTCATAGACTCCAAAAATTACTGCAATAGAAGAAGCCAAAGACCTAAACGCATTGAAGCTAGAAGATCTTATTAGCTCATTAATGTCACATGAGCTAATCAAGAAAAGAAACGAGGATCAACACAAAGGCAAGAGAACCATTGCATTGAAAGTAGCACATAATTCGGATGAGTCAACCTCCTCATCTCATAACGACGATGAAGACATTGCATTGTTGACCCGGAAATTTCGAAAGTTCGTAAGGAGAGAAAAGAACTTCAAGGATCTCCAAGAGAGACCTCAAAAAGAGAAGAAGAAGGAGCCTTCAAAGTGCTATAGATGCGGTGGTATGGGACATATGTAAACTCAATGTCCTACACCGGAAGAGAAATCAAAGGATCAACAAGAAAGGAGGGAAAGACATGAAAGCAGAAAATTTCAAAGGCCAATGGGAAGAGGAATGTACGTGAATGAAGAAACTTCATCAACAAATAGTTCCTCAACCGACGATTTTGAAGCGGCAAATTGTGCAAGAGTATGCTGCATGGCGCGAATTGAGCAAGAAGAAGATTTGTTGTGTTTAAACACAACGGAAGTTTTGGAAGAACAAACTTCTTCAACAAAGTGCACAAGCAATGAAGAGGTAACTTCCAAATTTTGTCATTATCAATCTACTTACTCTTCTTTTCAAGAATGTCTCAAATGTGCTAAATTAGAAGAATTACAACATGCATATGATTCATTATATGAGGAAATCAAAAAGCTAGGAAATAAGTTATCATTAAAGAGACAACAATGTAATTCCATTATTATTGTAAATGGAAAACTAGCAGAAAAAGCAACAAAACTAAAAGAAGAAAATGATTTGCTTTTGAAAGAAGTGGAAAAATTAAAAAAGGAGAATGAATCATTAGCTAAATTCTCTAATCTAGGAGAAAATGTGAAAATGTTTCTGAATATGACCTCTCAAAATAATAAAAGAGGTCTTGGATACTCCACATTTGAGCAAAGAGAAAGTGGCAAATCAAATGTGCCAATACTTGGGAAAAATCAAACCAAAACTGCACCTATTTACAAGCCCAAAAGGAAAAATATTGTGTGGACTAGAAGACCAACTTTTGAACCATTACATACTTGGAGGCCTACTCCTAGATTACCAATGGCTTACAATTTTTGCAATAAGATGGGTCATAAAATCTATAAATGTAATTTTAAAAAACTGTATGACCATGGTGCAAAATTAGTTTGGATTCCAAGAAACACAAGATTTGGACTTTCAAAGATAGAACAACAAAGATTAAATCAGTTTACTAACCCAAATGGACCCATAAAATGGGTACCAAAGAAATAAGAGTTATTTGTTCATTTTTCAGATATGTTTCAAGGCAAAGGCAAGCAACGTTTGGTTCATGGATAGTGGTTGCTCAGGGCACATGACCGGAGAAAGAAGTTTATTTTATAAACTCAAGCCTTGCAACGATGGAACTATTGCCTTTGAAAATAATGAGAAAGGTAAAATCAAAGATAAAAGAAACATTTATAGTATTTCAAATGCATGTATGGAAGATGTATTATTTGTTGAAGAACTCAAGCACAATCTAATGAGCATTAGCCAACTATGTAACAAAGGATACAAGGTTGTGTTTGAATCATCTATATGTAATGTATTTGATGGAAAACATATCATGTTTAGCGGAAAAAGACATGGAAATGTATATTTGGTTTCACTTGATGAACTAGATGGTCAATGTCTAATGGCCATTAACAATGATCCATGGGTTTAGCGTAAGAGGCTTGGACATGTAAACATGTCAAACATTATAACCCTATGGAAAAAGAATTTGGTACAAGGATTGCCAAAATTGAAATATGACAAAGATAAAATTTACAAGACATGTCAATTGTCAAAACAACCTAAAATGCCTTTCTCTACCAAAAAGGAGATTTCCACCACTAGGCCACTTGAATTGCTGCACATGGATCTATATGGACCATCCGACATTTTAACCATTGGTAGAAAGAAATATGTATTTGTAATAGTTGATGATTTTTCAAGATTCACATGGGTAATTCTCTTAGCTAGCAAAGATGAAGCCTTCTCTATGTTTGCAAATTTTGTCGATTTGGTGCAAAATGAAAAACAAAGTACTATTATGACTATAAGAAGTGATGATGGTGTTGAATTTGAAAACAAACGATTCATAGAATTATGCAATGAAAAAGGAATTCATCACATATTTTTTGCATCAAGAACTCCACAACAAAATGGAGTAGTTGAAAGGAAAAATAGAACTATACAAGAGATGGCTAGAACAATGCTAAATGAGAGTAAATTATCCAAAAAATTTTGGGGTGAAGCTGTAAGTACAGCTTGTCATGTGTTGAACCGAGTTATCATTAGAGCTATCTTGAAAAAGACCCCATATGAGCTATGGAAAGGTAGAAAACCAAATATCTCATATTTTCATGCTTTCGGTTGCACATGTTATGTTTTGAACAACGGAAAAACCAACTTGGGAAAACTAGATGCTAAAAGTGATGAGACAATATTTATTGGTTACTCATCAAATAGCAAAGCATATAGAGTATTCAATAAACGGAACCAAGTTGTAGAAGAATCGATACATGTTGTTTTTGATGAAACTAATCCTTATTTCAAAAGAAAAGATTATTTAAGTGATGCAGATGATATAACAAGTAGCCTTGAAAAACTGCACGTGGAAAAGCAAGAAGATTCCATGGAGGAAAGGGTAAGTGAAGGTAATGATTCTTACAAACCTCCAACTAATCTAAAATTCAAAAATGCTCATCCAATTGAGCAAGTTATAGGGAATGTCTATGAAGGTGTAAAGACTAGAAGGTCAAAACAAAATGTTTGTGGACAATACACCTTTGTATCCAAAATTGAACCAACCACTATTGATCAAGCTCTTGATGATGAAAATTGGATCATTGCAATGCAAGAAGAGTTAAATCAATTTGAAAGAAACCAAGTTTGGCATCTTGTTCCAAGACCAAAGGACTGCACTGTCATCGCACAAAATGGGTCTTTAGGAACAAATTAGATGAAAGTGGACTTGTGGTGAGAAACAAAGCAAGACTTGTGGTAAAAGGATACTCACAAGAAGAAGGAATAGACTTTGAGGAATCCTATGCCCCGGTTGCTAGATTAGAAGTCATTCATATTTTACTAGCTTTCGCATCTCACATGAACTTTAAATTGTTTCAAATGGATGTTAAAAGTGCATTTTTGAATGGATATATAAATGAAGAGGTGTATGTTGAACAACCACCTGGATTTGAGGAGAAAGATCAATCTAAATTTGTATACAAATTAACCAAAGCATTATATGGATTAAAACAAGCTCCAAGGGCTTGGTATGAAAGATTAAACAAATTTTTGATTGATCATGACTTTCAAAAGGGAAAGGTAGACACCACTTTATTTATCAAGTATAAAGAAAAATATATATTGATTATTCAAATTTATGTTGATGACATTATTTTTGGTGCTACTAATGAGATTCTTTGTCAAGAATTTTCTGAGCTTATGCAGAAAGAATTTGAGATGAGTATGATGGGGGAGCTGAATTTCTTCCTTAGACTACAAATCAAGCAACTAAATGAAGGAATTTTCATCAACCAGTCCAAGTATATCAAAGAAATGTTGAAGAAGTTTGGCATGGAAAATAGCAAAGGGGCAAACACGCCTATGAGCTCAACAATTAAAATTGACAAAGATGAGAAAGGAAAAACAATTGATTTAAAATTATATAGAAGCATGATAGGTTCTTTATTATATTTAACTGCTTCTAGGCCTGATATATTATTTAGTATGTGTGTGTGCTCTAGATTTCAATCATATCCAAAAGAATCACATTTGGTAGCTGTAAAAAGAATTTTCAGATATCTAGTAGATACTACCAATATAGGACTTTGGTACCAAAGGGCTCTAATTTTGATCTAATCGGCTACTCGGATGCAGATTTTGCCGGTTGCAAAGTAGATAGAAAAAGCACTAGTGGAACATGTCAGTTTCTTGAGAACATGTTGGTTTCATGGTTTTCAAGAAAATAAACTAGTGTTGCCTTATCTACGGTGGAAGCCGAATACATTGCCACCGGGAGCTGTTGTGCCCAATTACTTTGGATGAAACAACAACTTAGGGACTATGACATGGATTTTAAAGATATACCTATTAGATGTGATAATACAAGTGCCATATGTTTAACTAAAAATTCAGTATTGCACTCTAGGACTAAACATATAGATCTTAGACATCATTTTATTAGAGAACATGTAGAAAATCATGACATATGTTTGGAATATGTAAGAACAGAAGATCAAATTACAGATATATTCACCAAATCTCTAGCAAAAGAACCATTTTATAAAATTAAAAATGATATGGGAATGCTTGAATTAACTTAGCAAAGCACAAACTGAGGGGGAGCACAGGTTCAGGGGGAGCAACCCCACCATCCTTAAAAAGTTTCACCCATTCTATCTCTATTTTTTGATAAATTGACAAAAAGGGGGAGAAGAGATCGGGATTTGAGTCTAAGTTTTCTTTTACTGGTTTTAAGCTTTAAATGATTGTATGAATGTTTTTAACTTGTGATAAACTTCAAAATGCAAAATTAGCATGTTTCTAAGACATTGAAAGTTATACACTCAAATCGGTTTTGTCAATCATCAAAAATGGGGAGATTGTTGGAAATATGTGGAAAATAAGCCAAGTCTATGTTTTGATGATTAACAAATCAATTTGAGTAAGTTTTGTTTACTAATATGTTTGTGAAAATGATTTAAGGTTATAAATTTGAAGAATATAAAGCATGGCAAGTCAAGTCGATTTCCAAGTCGACTCAGGCATCGACTTAGGCCAAGTCGATCCCCAAGTCGACTCCAGCAGCAACTTCAAGACGCCATTTTCGTCCAGAGTTGAAAATAAGGAGCAGAGCTGCCAAAGTCGCAAACGAAGTCGACTCCGCATGAGACTTGGGTGAAGTCGCAGACCAAGTCGACTCCAGCATCGACTTCGAAGCATCTTTTCTGTCCAGAGTTGAAATCGAGGAGCAGAGCTGCCGAAGTCGCAGACGAAGTCGACTCCGCATGCGACTTGGGTGAAGTCGCAGACCAAGTCGACTCCAGTATCGACTTCAGTTGGATAGGGCAGAAACTTCAGAAGCCAAATCGGGGATTGGATCGATTTCAAGGTAGAACTTGAGTCAAGTTGAAGATCAAGTCGACTTCGATGTTTGACTTGGAACATATGAAGACTAATCCAAGTCCAAAGAAAGCAAGATGCATGAATTCAACTATTCTAATCAAGATATATTGGACTTGTTCATAAATACAAAGATTCAAGACTAAAGGACTCAAGGTTTGCAAATCATGGAGCTAAGAGACATCAAGCTAGAATAATAACACAGTGGTCCAAAGAGATATAAATCAAGGAAGAACAACCAAACATGAAGAAACTCAAGCAAGCAAAGCATTCCAAGGATTTCAAGTTCATCAAGCAAGCTGTCGAGGTGAAGTCGCACCCAAAGTCGACTCCACCTGCGACTTGGGTCAAGTCGAGGACCAAGTCAACCCAGACTAGAACTTGAAGAAGTTGCGAACAGGCGAAGTCGCACCCAAAGTCGACTCCATCTGCGACTTAGGCGAAGTCGCAATCGAAGTCGACTCCACCTGGGACTTGGGTCGCAACGGTCGGAAAATTTTCGAACGTTGGCGCATTAAATGAGCGCCACCTACCTCCAAACGTTCAGATTCCCTCCACAATTATAAAAGGCATTCAATATGAACGAGGAGGAGAGTGGAGAATCATTGAATGTGCATAACTCCTATCTTCAAGAGCATTAAGTGATCAAGCCTACATTTAGAAGAAGAACTTTGCTTCCAAACTGCCAAGAGTTGCTTGCTGAATCTCTAAGTCTACACTACAAGTTCTTCTCTACGCCAAATCTGTCTCTACACAACAGTAACGTGTAGAATTTTTCTTTTACTTTTACTTGTTGTATTGAACTTGATTTAGTTTGGATAACTAAGATCAAGTGTAAGCAAAGTAGTGTGTGATTGGAGTGGAACTCGTCATCTACTTGTGCTGTGTATTGTTGATGCCCCCTAGAGCTAGAATCTAGAAGAGAGCAGAAGCTCTGGTTGTATATGCCCCCTAGAGCTAGAATCTAGAAGAGAATGGAGAATCTAGTTGTATTCACGGAATACATATTGGAACCCAAGTTACAAGGAGTGTGAGCTTGGAAGAGTGGAGTAGGGAGGTTGCCCGAACCACTATAAAATCTTGTGTGTTCATTTTTATTTATGCTCTCTACACTATATTGCTTTTCTTTTTGTTTCTTCATAAAGGGGACTAGCTCAATCCGGGGTAAAGTTTCTGTTTAAATTGTAAATTTTTAATTACCCAATTCACCCTTCCCCTCTTAGGTAATCGCCATTAACTCGGGACCAATAGTTTGCCCTATGCTATGTATTTAACAAGGCTATTTCAAAATTTCAACATTGATTTGAGAAGAGAAGTACCTATCAAACCAACAAGCTATGATATGATAAATGAACTCAAGCATATACGATATACTCGTATTGGTGATGGTGAATGGGTTGTTAATTCAGACTTACATGCAACGGGTCATCAGTCTCCTTCGCAACAACAAAGGGTTTTTGTTCAAAGCGATGATCCGGATATTGGACTTATTCGAAGACAAGATGGATAGGATGATTACTTGGGTGTTGACGGACATCATGGATATCAAGGTGATTCTCTTAGAGATGCTAATTCTGAAAATGAGCCGATACCACCTTCGCCTTTTCATAATAGTGCAATAGCAGAAGTCAATTCTTCAATTCATAAGCCTACAAACTCACCTCACATTTCACCTACCAATCCAACTCCTCAAGTGGGTACTTCTTTACTAAACCCGATTGTGCCCTCAATCTTTAGCAAGTATACCCCTTCAACCATATTCAGTTAATATTGATTTTTCTTCTTTCCAATCCTTTTTAGAATCTAATTTTCAACAATTAAATTCTAGAATGGAACCATTGAAACTAGACTAGATACTTTAACTCATGATTTTCATGAGTTCAAGCATGAAACTGTCACTTCTTTTCTCATACACAAGAAAGCATCACCACCATTGCATCAACTATTATAATTGCCACACCAATAGTGAGAAATTCAATTTCAACAATGATGCAACAACTTGAATTTGCTATTGGCAGCTTGTGTGAGGATAGTAGACAGTTGGGTGCTACTATGAGATATTTAAGAGATAACACTGACAGAATATGCTTGACTGCTGGATTACCTGAGTTAAATGATCTTCTTTAAGAGCTTGCAAACAACAACTGGCGTCGTGCTATGGGTTTGCCCCCAGAACCACCATCTAGAACACATCCTCCTGGAAAAGATCCTTATGAGTTTCAAGTTCCACCCTATTTTCGAAGATCTAAACCTTCTAAATCCAACAAAACCAAGGGTCAATCATCCAAATCCTCAAACTATTCATCATCTCATATTCATTTGTCGGATTCTGATGATGAGTAAGGCTTAAGTTTCATGCAGATCTGATTCATTTGATGACAAACATGAAGTTTTTTTTTGGTGTTTTGGTGAACTTCAAATTTTTTTTATTTTTTGTTAGCAAACAAATAATATTGGCAGACATTTATAAGGTTTGTTTTTATCATAAATATGATATCATGCATATTATTGCATTTAGTTAGATTTATTCTCCAGTTTTGCATTTTAGTTTGATTTTTCGATAAGGCTATCTGATATTTCTTCCTTGTTGCTTTTTGTTAATGACAAAGGAGGAGAAAATGACATGAATGATTTAGAGTATTAAAACAAGGGGAGTTTTGATTAGAGAGTTCATTATATTCTTAATATGTCACTTGTAATTTGTTATCATCAAAAATGGGGAGAATTGTTGACTTATACTGTTTTGATGATAGACAAGTTACGAATTTAATGTATTGCTTGTATTTGGTTCGTGATAAATGGTTGTAACAAGTTAGCATCAAATCGTGTTGTGAATCTGTCAAGGTTTTGCTGTAAAACTTAAGCAGTTTTGGTTTGCAATTTCAACTGATTTAGTTTCAAACTTCAACTGTTTTGGTTTGAAACTTCAACAGTTTTTGGATTAAAACTTTGACAATTTGTTTAGCAAGATCAATGATCAGGTGATTGGATGATGACGTGGCCAGTTTGAGGAGTTGTCCTGGGTTGTTATAGGTTGTTGAGAAAAATCCGATTGATTGCGGATTTGGTGGAGAAAATCTTTCTTGGCAGTTTCAGTTTGTTAAGTTGTTAAAGGTGGTTGAGAAAAATCCGATTGGTTGCGAATTTGGTGAAGATAATCTCTCTTGGCGATTGAAAATTAAAAGTTATAAATAGACAATGAATTTCAATTGGAAATGAAATTTAGAGAGAATATTTTCAAAAGTGTAGGTCTGTTTCAAGGAGTTCTCTGTGATCCTCTACCCATCTGTCAGAAGCAACATATTGAAGATTATCGTGATCGTCCTACTAAAAACTTTATCTTTATGCTTCTGTGCTATTAAATTGGTTGTAAGATTTATTTCATTTTTATTTATTTTACCTTGAATTAGAGGCTGTCTAATTCAAGAAGAAAACTCTCATTGTGATTTGTGGAAAGCTTCATGTGCCACTTGGAGCCATTTGTGTAATACAGAAGACGATTGAGATCGTACCACTATAACTTGAATTCTAAGTTGACTAGTAGAAACCCAAATCAAGGCGTTGACTTGGAGAGTGGAGTAGGTGTGTTAACCAAACGACTATAATTTGCGGTGTCTTTTTTGAATTATTTTTGTGGTATGTGAAATTTATTCTGTTCCTTCTTAAATCACTCTTTATGTTATTATTCCTTTCTTTTATCAGTTTCATACAGGCCTAATAATTACAATACCAAGTCAATTTTAGCATCAACTTCAACTTCGAACAATGTTTTGGTAACAAAGAGAACATTATGGACACTTGATGGGTTGAAGTCGTACTCCAAGTTAACTCCGCGTGCGACTTGGGTGAGGTCGCAAATTGAAGTCAACTTCAAATGCCATTTGGATTCCATTAGATGACTGAAGCTCCATGTAACCAAAGCATGAAGAATGAAATTGCAACCCAAGTTAACTTCACCATACGACTTGAGTGAAGTCGGACACAAACTTGATCCAGACATAGTGACTTGAAGGTTAAAGCAGAAGGATGAAAATTTTACTAAGTACCAGGAGTGAAGTTGCAACCCCAAGTTGACTTCACTTGCAACTTAAGTCAAGTCCTAAGCCAAGTCAACCCAAGTTCAAGATTTTTGAAGAAAAAGAAGCCAAAAGATTGGAGTTTAAAGTTCCTACTTAAATGTATAATGAAGTCGCATGCCCAAGGCAACTTCGCTTACGACTTGGTTTAAGTCCTAGACTAAATCAATTCAAGATGGAACTTAGAAAATAAAGACAAAAGAAAAACATTCTGGAAGGAAATGGAGGATCGAAGTTATATGCCAAGTTGACTCCAATATGCACTTGGATGAAATCGCATTCGAAGTTGGCTTAAGATGTAACTTGAGTCGTATTGGTTACAAAAATTTCAAATATTAGCTCATTTAATACGTGCTACCACCCTCTAACGTTCAAGTTTCTCCTATATCTACTTAAGGCATGTTAAAGGAAGTTGTGAGGGTTAGCTAGAGCATTCATTAAGCCTTCACCATCGTACTGTCAAGTAATCAAGAGTGCATTAAGTAGTTTTCAATGAAAGATTCTCAAGCACACTACAAGAGCTACTAGCGCATTCATTGAGCCTTCACCGTCCTACTTTCAAGCAATCAAGAGTTCAATAATTAGTTTTAAATGGGAGATTCTTTAGTACACTACGAGAGCTACAAGTCCTCATCTCCCTCAAATGATCAAGAGTCTTCTTAAGTACTAAAACTCCTCTACCCAAAGTTGTAATGTGTAGATTTCGTTCTTTATTTATTCTTGTTGTATCGTGATACTTGGCTTGGCGTTGGAGACCAAGGCCAAAGAGAGATCCAAGTAGTTATCAGTTGAAGTGGAAGTCGCTGTAAACTTGTGTGATTGCTGTAAAGGTCTCTTAAAGCTAGAATCTAGAAGAGAGTCAGTACTCTAGTTTTAATCTCAATTGAGATAGTCGAACCCAAGACATAAGAGAGTGTATTCTTGGAAGAAGGGAGTAGAAAAAGTTATTGGAACCGCTGTATGAAAAAGTTATCCGAACCATTATATTTTATTGTCTCATATGATTGTTGTATTTGCTTCTTTATTGTTATTGCTCTCTCTAGCTCTCTATGTTTTATTTAAGAGGATTGAAAAACCAAGAGGTTAAGTTTGAAATTCCTAAATAATTTTTAATAATCTAATTCATCCTTCCTCTCTTGAGTTTTTTCTGTAACTAGGAACCAACACTTGCTATTTTAACTATTTTAATTGTTAATGAAAAATCTATTTTATTTATTGTATTTAGCATCGTTTTATAGTATCTTGGAAACTCATCCACTTGTCTAGTATCATTTCACATTGGCCCCATTTATAAATATGTAAAATCAATATAATAAAATAATTTAATGTTAAATATCAATTTTAAAATTGTATTTTAACATGTTAACTGTCTAAAATATTATTTCTACGTAGATAAATCATTCAATAAATATTATTATATTCGAATACGTATGTAAATAAATCTAAGCATTTTTCCCCATTTACACACGAAAATATCTATTTTTGAGTGAATGCAATTTCATGTAACCCCCTTTAAATTTTAAATGTTTTGATGTTTGATGGAAATTTTAATTCATTCATTGTATTTAACATGATTTATTTATCTAGTTTTATCCAGATCAAACATGCATAAGCTTCCCTTAATAAAAATATGTGCACTAGTTGCATTTGCTAAAAATAGATATATTCATATATAAATTTAGAAAAATACTTAGATGCATTCATACATATATTAGAATGTAACAAGACCTCATATAATCATTTATTCACATAAAAATAATAATTTAGATATTGAAAATATACCTTTAAAATTGATATTTAATGTTAAATCATTTTATTATATTGATTTTAAGCATTTGTAGATCCCAGTGCATAGTAATATTAGACAAGTGAATGAATTTCTAAAGTACTATAAATTATATAATATATAATAAATGAAGTAAATTTTGGTTAACTATTAAATTATTCAAAATGAAAGAGTTAAATGTAAGCGAGGTATCGTCGAAGCATTCTTGACATGCATACATTGCACGCACATAGGTCGAGTGCGGTTTTTCATTTGTTTTGTTTTGTTTTTTTTTTCCCCTGATTGATAGGTCCCGACATTATTTTTGTGTTGCAGGTCCCGTCCGTGTTTTTTTTTTAATTTTTAGACCAAGCTCCCGTCCGGTTTTAATAGTACTTTTGATTGGTATTAATTACATCCATCTCAATACATATTATACCTGAAGATCTGAGACATTCTTACAAATTCGGGGACAGAATAACATCCCAAAGAAATCTTGAAGACACAACTTCACGAAATAAACTGGAAGATACAACTTCCAACAGCCAACAGAGAGACCACAAGCTCTCACACCCCCTCACCCGGGAGACCACAAGCTCTCACACCCCCTCACCCGGGAGACCACAAGCTCCCACGCTATTTTTGGGCCGAATATCCCACACGGGATTCGAACCCACGTCGACAGCAAAGCGCATTTCTGCGCCGCTGTCGACGACCAACCGCGCTAGCCGCGGTTGGCGGTTTTAATAGTACTGATTCGTGGACTATTGAATGATTTGAATTAGGTTACTATTCGGGACTGGCAAGGAAAAAAATCATTTCAGATTTTATTTTCTTATCGTATCGCTGCCATTCACTTCCTGTCCTCCCGCTGTCTATCAATGCCTGAATATCTCTGGGAAAGGCAAGGAACGAAGCAGCAAGCTACAATGTCAGAATTTCTTCTCTTTTTTCAGTTCTTCGATCATGCTATCAGATAGATGGATAGATTGATTGCAACTCGAAGAACTAAAACAGCTCGAAATCATCATGAAATCTTGCCATGTTGAATTCAGTGGTGTGAGCGTTTGTTTAATGTGATGGAGCTTTGTTTTTCTAGTGCTTACACTGGCAACGTTAGCTGCTTTCAATTCGATTCTGTTATCGACAAGAGAAGTACTTCAAATTGGAGAAACAAGCGGATTGGGTTTTCTTCCCGACCTAGGGAGAATGGCAACAGATCCCAATTGGGGTCTTGCAGCTGCGCTTCAGCCGACTCTTACGAGGTGGAGATGGAAGAAAAATGGAGAATGAGATTGGATTCAAATTCCGTTATTGGAGCTCTCAAGTCCAAATCAGACCAACCCCTAGAGGCTTTCTCCTTCTTCAAATCCGTGGCCCGGAACCCTAGGATCATCCACACCACCGACTCTTACAATTACATGTTGGAACTGTTGAGGGTTCATGGGAAGTTGGAGGAAATGGCATTTGTGTTTGACTTAATGCAGAAGCAGATTGTGAAGAGGAATGAGGAGACTTTCTTGACAATTTTTAAGGGCCTCCATGTTGATGGTGGGATCCAACAGGCTCCTCTCGCCCTCGAGCGGATGGCCCAAGCTGGTATCTCCTTGAATGCCTTCTCTTACAATGGCTTGATACATTTGCTCCTGCGGTCTGGGTTTTGGCAGGAAGCAATTGCTATTTATAAGAGAATGGTGTTGGAGGGGATTAAACCAAGTGTCAAGACTTACTCCGCACTCATGGTCACACTGGGCAGGCGAAGGGATGTTGAAGCCGTAATGAGCCTTTTGGAGGAAATGGATCATTTTGGAGTGAGACCAAATGTGTATACCTTTACCATATGCATTAGGATACTTGGGCAGGCAAGGAGGATTGATGATGCTTATGGGATTTTCAGGAGGATGGATGAATGTGGGTGCAAGCCAGATGTTGTCACCTATACAATTCTGTTGGATGCTGTTTGCAATGCTGGCCGGCTTCATGAAGCGAAGAATTTATTCAGGAAGATGAAGCACAGCAATCGGAAGCCAGACAGAATAACTTATATCACTTTGATGGATAAGTTTGGTGATTCAGGTGATTTGGATGCTGTGAGGGGGTTTTGGGAAGAAATGGAAGCTGATGGCTATGTTGCCGATGTGGTTGCTTTTACAATATTAGTGGATGCCCTATGCAAGGCAGGGAAGATCAATGAGGCATTTGACACATTGCACATTATGACGTACAAGGGTGTCCTGCCTAATCTACTGACATACACTACTTTGATTTCAGGGCTTTTGAGAGAATGCAGATTGGAGGAAGCTCAAGAGCTCTTTGATCATATGGAGGCTGAAGGTCCTGAACCAACTGGTTATACTCATGTTCTTTTCATTGATTACTATGGTAAGACTGGGAAACCTGATAAAGCACTTGATGCTTTTCGAAAGATGAAGAGGAAGGGTATTGTTCCAGACATTGTTGCTTTCAATGCTTGTCTATATAGCCTTGCAGAATTAGGAAGGCTAGGTCAGGCAAAGGATGTCTTTAGTGAACTGAAAAGTAGTGGTATTTCTCCCAATGCCATCACATACAGTATGATGATTAAGTGTCACAGTAAATCGGGGAAAGTGGATGAGGCTGTAAACTTGTTCAATGAGATGATTTCAATTAGTAATCAAGCAGATGAGATTACAGTGAATACCTTAATTAACGCTCTTTGTAAGGCTGATAGGGTTGACGAGGCATGGCGGATGTTTCACAGAATGAGACGGCTGAAGTTTCTGCCAACTGTTGTGACCTACAATACATTGTTGGCTGGATTGGGCCAGAAAGGAAGAGTCAATGAGGCTATTGAGTTATTTGAGGGGATGGGTGAAAGTGGCTGCCCTCCAGATACAATAACATTTAACACACTGCTGGATTGCCTCTGCAAAAATGGCAAGATCGATTTGGCCTTGAAAATGCTCTATAGGATGATGGAAATGGAACGCAGCCCTGATGCTTTTACTTACAATATCGTCATTTATGGCTTGGCCAAAGAAGATAGAATAAATGAGGCATTTTGGCTCTTCAATCAGATGAGGAAAATGCTTCCACCAGACATTGTAACATTGTACAGTCTTCTGCCTGGTATTTTGAAAAGCAGACGAGTGGAGGATGCATTATGGATTGCTGGGGTTTATGTAATGAAGGATTGTGAGAAAACAGACCCTTCTTCATGGGAGACTCTAATGAAGGCAATTTTAGGTGAAGCTAGAATAGAAGAATCAACGATGTTTGCTGAAGGAATGGCATCTAAGGGCTTCTTACTAAATGACTCTTTACTTTGCCCTCTAATCAAGCAGTTATGCAAGCATGGAAAGGCTCTGAAGGCTTACAGACTTTTTGAAGCATTGAAGAGTTGTGGTGTTGCTTATACTATCAGTGTGTATAACTCTCTCATTGATGGCTTGCTAGAGATCCGCTTTACTGAAAAAGCTTTGAGTCTGTTTGAGGAGATGAAGAAGGCTGGCAGCAAACCGAATATCATTACCTATAATTTACTATTGGATTTTTTGGGAAAGTCAAGAATGATAGATCAAATGTTAAGGCTTCGAGATGAGATGGATGCAAAAGGGTGCGAGGTAAATGTGGTAACTCACAACATTATCATTTCTGCTCTTGTCCAATCCAACAGATTGGACCAGGCTATTGATTTGTATTATGATCTGATGAGTGCTGGTTTGAACCCATCCAATCGTACATATGGGCCACTCATAGATGGCCTTGCAAAATCAGGAAGGCTGGATGAAGCAATGCAGTTTTTTGAAGAGATGGTGGAATTTAGGTGCAGACCCAACTCTGCTATTTACAATATACTCATAAATGGATTTGCGAAGGCTGGTGATGTTGACACTACTTGTGAAATGCTCAAAAGAATGATAGGAAAGGGAATCAAGCCAGATGTGAGGTCTTACACAATTCTTATTGGTAGCCTTTGCAAAGGTGGGAGGTTGCCTGACGCCCTCCATTATTTTGAGGAAATGAAGCTAGCAGGCATCAAACCCGACCTCATTGCATATAATTTCGTGATTAATGGCCTTGGAAGAGCACTGAGGCTTAATGAAGCACTCTCACTTTTTGATGAGATGCAAAGTCAAGGAGTTTCACCAGACTTGTACACATACAATTCCTTGATACTCAACCTTGGGAAGCTGGGAATGATGGAGGAAGCTGGGAGGATGTATGAAGAGCTCATACGTAAAGGACTAGAACCTAATGTTTTCACTTATAATTGCCTCATTCGAGGGTATAGCATATCGGGCAACAGCGATTGTGCTTACGCAATCTATGGTAAGATGATGGCTGAGGGCTTGAACCCAAGTACAGGAACCTTTGCTCAGCTTCCTAATCAAAGCTGACTCGTAAGACAAAAGATTGAGATGTAAATATCCTGTTGTCGCTGTATCACTTCATTTCTGTTTTACCATGGTTCGTGTATATTATTCGTAGCACGTCATGTAAAATCGAGCAAGCTTGTGGGGGATGTATAGAAGTGAACAGATGGTTCTTTGCATTTTGTCATTTTTATTATATTATTTTATCATTTTTAAAAGAGGAGTGATCCTGTTGGCCCGGCCAAAGTAAATGCTCCGCTTAACCCACATCAAAAAACCCATTTACAGCAATTTTTTTGCCTTTTTCTTTATATACTTGTTCATGTAATATATTTAATATATAAATTAAATTTTACCATTTTTGGATATGTTTATATATCTTTGAGTTTTGTAAACATCTATATATATGTATTTAAAATATATTTATTTTTAAAAATCTTAAAAAAATATATATGCATATCTAAAAAAGATAAAACTTGATTTATATATTCAATATACTTCGATAAACAAGCGTATGAAGGAGAAAGTAAAAAAAGTTGTTGTAAATCGGTTTTTTGAGGTGGGCTAAGCAGAGCTTTTGCTTAGTCCGGGTTAACAGAATCATTCATCTTTTTAAAAAGACTATCTAATATTGCTAGAATTGGTTATTGGACTGAGCATTGAACCTGTTGGCCCATTTGTTCTCAGTTTTTACAGTTTATGTGCCAGTTTTGGGTAGTTGAACTAGCGAACTAGTTAAACTGGCAAATCAGGTATGACCAGTTGTTGGGTTTTATTTAGAGCATGAAGCCCTTATCAACCGGAGGTCATGACTCAAGAGGGCGAGGCATCGACATATATTTTTACTTCTCAAAAGGGTTGCTTGCAGGATTGCAATCCTAGGGGGCATTCACTTATTTTTTTTGAATTTTTTTTTTACAAAACTATTAATCTAAGTGTATTTAAAATGCGTATCAATGTTTACCAATTTTAGAGATTTTTAAATATTTTTTTGGATTTTTAAAAATCGACTTTTTAGTAATTTAACATGTTAAATATGTTTAGATTAAAGTTGTGTAAAAAATTTTTTCAAAAAAACTTAAAAAATGGGTGCAGTATATTCAGGTGCATTGAGCCTCAATGCACATGGGTGCATAGGATTGCAATCCTTGCTAGCACATCAGTTGCTGAAAGGCATGGGCAAAAGCTTTATTGTTGCACGGAGCTTTGCCCTCTTGCAACCTTTTCTACAACTTAACAAGAAGCGTTCGGGCCACGTATATATAAAAACCAATCTTAGGCCTGTTTGTGAAGAGGAGAAAGAATGGAATAGAAAGCTTTTCAAAATAGAAGAAAAAAGTTGAGCATGTTTCACTACACAAAAAAATTTTGAAACCAAAATTTTTTAATCTAAAATTTTTTACTTTCCATAACTGCAATATTTTTAGAATTATTTTTTCACGTCTTCCTTTACAATTATTCACTTTTTAATCATTTTGAAACGACTGTCCATACATCTAATCTATCTATTTTAATTTTATTCTCTTTACTCTTCATCGTTACACCTATCATATCATATTTTCTTATTTTAAAATTTTTTTATATCAAAATTTTTTCATTCAAAAATTTTATAACTTTTCAAACACATCAATAGAAAACTTTTCAAGCTAAATGGGCTAATAATGTATATGATAGACCGCATGGGCACTAGCCTAGTGGTAAGCGACTTTGGAAACGTTGTAAGGGATGAGGGTTCGAATTCAATCCCTGCAAGTAGGAGTATTTGGTATCATTTTGGACAATGGATAGTGTGTGGTCTCTTGTATTGATAACTGGGAGCTTGTAAATAGTATATGATGGGTGTTATTATTAGTAATAAAGAGAAAAGTTAAAATAGATGTTTAGCAAATACATGGGTCATGAACTGTAATATTTATTAAGATCAATCTTACAAAGAATTTGAGACTTAAGACGTTGATTTTAAACACTTTTTTAATGAATATCGAGAGAAAATGATGAGATTGAAGAAATAGCAAAAATAAAAAGAAAGTCTTCAGAATGTTTAATAAGGAATAAAAGTTCAAGAGATGAGAGCATGTAGGGTCTAGAGCTTCATATGCGACGTTTGCAATGGATACGTGATATGTTTATTTAATCTGGTTATTATGTGTTAAAGGAAAACAAAATCCTACGTTAACCTTGCATTCTTTGTTTTCTAGCAGTTTGTGAAATTTCTTAAGGTTATTATGCCAATTGTCATGGTCTAGGTTTTTAGATTTAGTATATTCATTATCATGTATTAGACTTCCAAATCATTACTAAAGTGCTTCCAAATCATTACTAAAGTGCAAGCTTAAACATTCAGCAAACATTAAATCTACAAGATATCAAATTAACACATAATATCTTTCATAAATAAAACAAAACCACAATATCTATTATACAGTTCACATGTCATATTCTAAATCTTAGATTATAGGTTTAGCCTAATATGTCTATAATGAAAATTAAACACAAAACAATATTGTATTCAAAGTTTATAAAAAATAAGATAATTTAATCAAGAAAAAGAAGAAAGGAAAAATTTATTAATTTGGAAGCTTCAATGGTATCTCGACAACTCCATACAATTGAGAGTGTACATGCCGATCAATGGTGCCTCGACAACTCTAAGAATTATGCATGTTTTTGCACCAGAATCACCTAACTTTGTACATGCCGATCAATCGTGAGTGTTTTGTGCTAAATAAAGTTAAATTACTCAATATTTAGCTCAAAACATCATATTCACTCATATTCTCATCCAAAGTCATTCAAAATATATAGTGTGAAACTGACATAAAAATAAATAAGTATTTTGACTAAAAGTTCACTTATACTGTTAGGGATCTGTTAAAGAAGTCTTTAGCTCCTTGTGAAATGACGAATATGTCCATCCCCAATTATGATTTTATAGCTAAAAATTCATATTTTAATATTTTTAAAATAATTCTACAATTATAAAATCATATATTCTTTGAATATAAATTTTTAACATTGAAAAAATAATATTAAATTTTAGTAAGGCCTAGGCATATTTGTCATTTTAGAGGAGGGCTAACAAACCAATTAATGAATCAAACCATAGTGTGAGTATTAAGTAAAAATTTTAAACAAAATACATTGATATATTTAGAAAATTTTAAAGTTTATGGGCAAGTGGAGTTAAAGGTAAAATTCATGGGTACATACATAATTTGCCTTATATTTATGATCATATTGGAAAATTACAAAATATAAATTTGAATTTTGATGCTAATTCCTTATATACTTATAAATTTTCAAAACTTCGTCAAATAATTATGAATTTACACCCAAACTGTTTTAGTCCGTTTGTTACATTTAAAATTTTGTGATTTTTTACTTGAAGGTGTGTTGGGCAATGAAGAAAAAGTGTTAAGCTGAAATATTTCACTTTCTATAATTATCCTATTTTTTAATTATTTTTTCACATCATCCTATATAGCTATCTTATTTTTCAATCATTTTTACATAACTATCTATATAATTAATTTATCTATTTTAGCTTTATCATCTTTATTTCTCATTATTATCCCTATCATATCATATCATTTTACAACTTTTACTCCTAAAAACTTTTCATAAAAAATTTTACTACTTCCTAAACAAACCCTAAATATTAACTGCTCGCAAAGATTGTGGGCCGGTTGGTTATAATTAAAATATTATAAAATGGAATAAACTAATTTAATACTAAATTCTTATTTATCATTTAAATTTCTATTTAATATTAGATTATTGTTTAGTATATTATATTTAATTGTCGTTTTGCTATTTATTTTATGAGTTGCCATTTTGTTATTTACAAATAAAATTGCAGTTTATCAAGGAAATGTTATTAAATTGTGGTCTATTATTTAGATTGTTGATTAATATTAAATTCCTATGTTGTTAAATGATAGGATTTTAGAATTTATATATTTTATATTTTAGTTTGCAATATAAAAATCTTGACTAGGTTGTTAATAATTAACATAAGAAAAGTAAAGATATTACCACTTTGAAAGTTGTCTCATGAACCTCACAATTTTATAAATTGTGATTAGAGTTTGCACAAAGTATTGAATAGAAACGTTAAAATTAGAAAAGACAGTTTTTTATTATTTTTGTTGATAAAGTACTATATCTGCTTCGATTATTAAGAATGGATATGTAAGCCTACAAATATAGATTCAAGAAGGAAAAGTTTGGTCTAAACATGTGAGGTAAGTAAGATCTTTTTCGATATGTTATTGTATTTTTCTATTTGATAGGCCTTGCTAATGCTTTCAGTTGTTTCGAAACTAGGTTTTAGAGAACCGTAGGTGGTTTTGATGTAAATTTATGGAAGAGGTTTTAGTCTATGTTTGAATTTTATATGGTATTAGTTGCATGATTTTAAATATTAAAATTACGAAGTTGCATAAGATCATGTTATGCATGTCATTGGTATATATGTATCTTAAGGATGTAGTTTGTGGTTAACTTGCAAATTACACGATGATGATGGTGTGTGCATATGAGCCACACTAGAGCTATGCCTTTGTGGTTGACTTACGGGTCACACGGTGATGATGGTGTGTGTACAAGACATATTAGAGTCATGCTATTCATAGGAAACTTGTAGGTCATATAATAACAATGATGTATGTGTACAGGCCATACTATAGCCATGCTACAAAAGGACCATACAAGGCCACACTACGTTAGTGCTATGTGAAAGTTATAGAGGGGATGTGATGTCTAGTGTGTGTTGTTGGTCTCGAGTTTATGACAAAACCCAAGAGGGGAGGGGTGAATTGGGTTCTTAAAAATTCTTTGCATAATTAGAAGCTTAGCCCCTTGTAAGTTTAATCCCCTTGATGAAACGTCCAGTGAGGTAGAATAAGAGGGTACAAATGAAATATAAAATGCAAGCAATCAAACTGCATAAGAGACAATAATATATAGTGGTTCAGGAAACCTTCCTTACTCCACTCTTCTAAGCACACATCCGTTGTGTCTTGGGTTCAACTATTGTATATTTAATACAATGTAGAGCACCTGCTCTCTTCTAGATTTTAGCTCTAGGAGATATACAATAGTCATTTGTTGGTGAGACCAACTCTAACTAACCAAGTCTGATTTGTTGGTGAGACAAACTCAAACAAATCAAGCAAAACCCATTAGTGAGACAAACTCAAACCAACCCCTTGTTTTGCTTCTTCTTGAATTCGGTCTCCAACATCGATCCAAGGTAACAACACAAAACAAAATAGATAAAAAAAAAATTATACTTTATAACGTTCAATCAATCAGCACCGGAAGCTTCCTATTATGTGAAGAAGATAATCTCATAAGCACACTTGAAGTAGTAGTAGTTGAAGCTTCAATAGTTGTTCAAATGATTTCAACTCTTTAGAATAATAAAAGGTGTAAGCTCATCTTGTGTTTCTCTTTTTCTTTCTCTCTCTCCTTCTTTTCATGTTCATACTTCAATGATATTTATAGAGGAAAAAGATCTAGCTGTTGAAGTGGAGGTTGATGTGCGTTTAATGTTCTAACGTTCGAATTTCTGACCGTTATAGGTTGAAGTCGCACGTGGAGTCAACTTGGGATGAGTGAAGTCGACTTGGGTTGCGACTTCGCTTTGTTAAAACTTGCTGTCTACTTGCTATTCAGAATTTTGCCTTCGAAGTCGCGGGCGAAGTCGACTTGGGTTGGGAATTCACTTTGTTGTTTGTCTGAAGTTACAGGTGAAGTCGACTTGGCTGTGGGACTTCACCTAAGTCGCAAGCGAAGTTGACTTGGGCTGAGATTTCACTTTGCTAAACTTAATATTCATGAACTTGAGCTCTTGAAACTTACATTATTTCACATTTTTATTTTCATACACATAATTAGAGAAAAAATATCTGAGCACACTTACACAAATATATTAGAATCTTTTTAATGATATTTCAATTATTTGTTAATCATCAAAATCAAATTAATCTTTCTTAAAGCAAGCATATGATCAACATATATTTACTGGCCATACAATCTTATGTAGACTATTTATAGTGTGCGCATACAAGCCTCACAAGATTATGTGTATGTTTTATGTAATTTTTAAGCATGAGCATGAGTATGAGTATGTGTCTATTTCAATATCATGAGTTCTTTCCAATGTAGTTGATTTTTGTCACTCTCCTACTTACTAAGGTTGCTTTGGTCACCTTAGTTTTATTATTATTTTAGTTAATAGGAAAGCAAAGAATATAAGATATACAGATCTTAGACGGACGAAAGAAGAAAATTTTGAGAAGTATATTAAAAAGGTTATGAACCTCTAGGATACCATACCCAAGATGTGGTATATCAAGCAGGTATTTAAATATTCTTTTAATTGCAACTAAGTGTCACTCCTTTAGATTTGATTGAAATTAAGAACACATGCACTTACTAAACAATATGTTCGATTTAAATGTATTCAAGTAAAGCAAAGAACGAATCATGCTGCTATACACGCATTAATCAAAAGGTTTACCTTTTTCATCCTTGTCCATTTTTATGAAAATGATCTTTTGAGTGCAATTCCTTTGCAACTTTTTATTTTAAATTGCTAGAGAATTTCTCCCTCATACTTGGATTGACATATGTAAATTCTATCTTTAAGTTGCTTAATTTGTAATCCAAAGGAAACAATTGAGCTCATTCATCATACTGATTTCAAATTCATCCTACAATAACTTAGCGAAGTTCTTGCAAATATTTTCATTAATAATACCAAGCATAATATCATCTACATATGTTTGAATAATCGAAATATTGTTAGTCTTATTCTTAATTAATAGACTTTTATGTATTTTTCTCTGTTAAAGCCTGATTAATCAGAAATTTACTAAGCCTTTCATATTAAGCTCTCAGAGCTTATTTTAACCCATAAAGAACTTTGTTCAACTTATATATATATAGTTTGAGTGATTATTCTCCCCAAAACCAGATGGTTATTTAACATGAAGTTTTTTATTAAGAAAGCTATTAAGAAATACACTTTTGATCTAAGAATAAATTTGCATGCTTTGTTATTTTAAATTGATTTAACTCTTCTTGCATTATAATGATCAAATTTTCATCTTCTAACGCTTGTTTAATGGTATTGGGTTCTATACTTGAAACAAAAGCAAAGTGATCATATATATTTTATCTTGATCCCTTAGTTCTTACACGATCATTGATGCTTCCAATCACTTATTTTATAAGATAATCATGTTTAAACTTTAGATCAACATTCGGCTTATTGAGAACATTATTGTGGCGCCCCGAACCGAGACGTCACCTCCTTACCTCAAGATCTATCGATTGGTAAATGTGAATCAGGATTGTTGCCCTGATCACACGGCGGGTTCTTAATTGGAATGCGTCTAAATTTTTTTCGATTATTCATCTGTCATCATTCATAATCTTGACATAACAATCATCATACATTGTGACATTTCACTTGTAATAAAATTCATCATTTCACTCAAAACATCTTTACATGCCTGTCATTATACACTGAATCATTGTATAAATCATACTTTCATACATTCAGTCATTAATTTACATGGAACTTAGAACTCTAGCTAAGTTGGGATATACATAAACACATAGCATCTTTACCTGCCTTTCTACAGTGAAAGATTCCTTGACCTAAGTATCTTATTTTATATCCATACATCCATACATTCAACCATTGAATTATATATAGAACTTAATATTCTCATTAAGTTCACATACACATTAGCTTACCTTAGCATATTTATGCTTTTCCATTCCTCATAGCCTTCAAGGCTCTCATCACGTACCTTCCTCCACGTCTTAGGTTCGCAACCTTTTGAGTTTTCTCG
Source organism: Annona cherimola (assembly GCA_030490835.1). Taxonomy (NCBI): domain Eukaryota; kingdom Viridiplantae; phylum Streptophyta; class Magnoliopsida; order Magnoliales; family Annonaceae; genus Annona; species Annona cherimola. Next base: position 35,223,529 of record CM059976.1, on the reverse strand, counting down.
GTACCTGTCTAAGGGTTTTGAAAACAAAACGTGAGTGACAACTCAGTAAGCAAGCATTTTATCTTTAGGGCAAGGCTTCTTGAAAACCTTTTCCATAAACATCGGGAATACCTTGTTCCATGAGGACATGTATATGTCCTAAAATACCATCGTGTAATCCTTTATTTATGAGGACAATTCTATGTCCTTGAATGTTTTTATAAAGCATTCATTCTTAACATCATTTACAAGCCACTCCTGGGCTTGTTTAGGTAAAACATATACATTTTACCTTTGATGATGAGTTTCCTTTAATCTTATATGAACATTTTTAATGTTCATAGCCATTACATGAAATCAATAGATTTCCAGTGGACATTTTCCGTCCAAAACAACATAAATACTTAGGCAACGGAGACATCTCATGCCTCAAAACATCATTAACATAAACCATCATAAAATCAAGAGACATTTCATGTCTCAAAACATCCTTTATATAACCTTATTGGTAATGGACATTCATATGTCCTTAAACATCAATCACATAAGCCTTTCTCGGCAAAGGACATTTTTATGTCCAAAAAATTCTTTATTTAGGCTCTTTTAGAAATGGACATTCCTATGTCCAATCCACGTTTCACATAAATCCTTTTCATAATCCCCGTCTCGGGGCTTGTTTATAGCAAACAAGGCAAACAAAATACGTAAACCATTTTCATAAATGCATTTGCATAAACACATTTTCTTTAATTCTTGTTATTTACACTTTTGTGTAAAACACCCTTTCTTTTAGGGTAACCATTTCATAAAAATCCCTTTAGGATACTTTCATAAAATCATATTTTCATGACCCAATCTTTGGGCTTTTCAGAAATAACATAAGCAAATGCATTTCTCTCCATCAGTAGTGACACTTAGCAAGTGATCATGCTACCTTTTGGAAGAGAATCCTTAACAACACGCTAGCCCAGCGACTGTTTATTCATCCTGCTCCTATCTCAGGGAGGGCGCCGCTGGCACTCCTGTCATCCCTTAGTGACTTGGCCTTATGTAGAGTGGGCCCCGGTCATCCCAACCGTGCTCTACAACCAGCCTATTCCTTGTACCGGTGCACCGTACGTTCTCCTGACGAACCGCAGTCCGTTTTGGTTTGAAGAACCACAGACCGCAGCCCATGTTCTTTTAAACCGGGATCACAGACCGTAGCCTGCATCCATATGCAAAAAAATCTTAGACCGAAGTCTATATTTAAGAATAATTTTCAAAATCACATCACAGACCGCAGTCCGTGTCAACTTGTAAGTGAGCGCACCCACTTTAACAAGTTGTTATTTGAAATCTACTTTTAGGATGACCTTCCTTAAATTCCTTTAGAATCACTTTGAGTAAAATATTTTGGTAAATATTTGAAATGTTTGAGAAATAATACATTTTAAAATCCTTTTAATAAAAGAATTTCAAATCCTTTAGATTTACATAAATAAATCATATTTTTCTCTAATATTTTCTTGGTTTCTATTTCAGGACCTTTTGTTTACAAAAGTTATACAATTTTGTTATCCCCTTGTTCATAACCTAAAAATTTAATAATTGTCCACATATCAATCATTTTCTTACATAAAAGAAAATTGCATAGTCTTTTGCATGCCATCAAGCAACCTGAAATCAAACTATTTTATGAAATCAATCATAGGAGGTTGGTCATCCATAAATCCCTCTTTAACACATCCGTATAAACATTTTTCCAACATTTTTAATATAGATTTCCTTATCTAAAGGAAATCAAAACTTTTCGAACATCATTTCAAAACATATGGACTATGTCCAAACCATCATTTACTATTTAGTTATCTTGACCTAATAAAACAAATCTTTTCATCATTGTTTATCGCGAGTTATTGTAGAAATAGCTCAAAACTCATTTACAAACAATATTTTGTGAAACAAGGGTAAAATTCCCTTTTTCTTATAAAGCGCTGTTGAACAATATCATATAGAACTTACTTGCTTAAAAGCAAATTCTTAAAACCATCGATATCAAACATGAAATCCTTAAAAACACATTAGCATGGAGAACTTGCTTACTCATAAGCAAAATTTTTCAATTCCATTAACATGAAGCATTCCCATCCTTGGCAACACTTAGGATAAATTATTTATCTTAAGAAGTGTCGCTTGCTTCCCATGAAGCAAACCTTAGGACTTTTCATTAAATTCATCATTTTTCAAAACTTATAGCTTTGCATTAAAGCCTTCATATTCAAAACTTGTGCTTGCCCATTTCAATAAAACATAAGCATAAACATAGACCTTTCAATCATATCAATCACATAGAAAGAAAATGACATTTTAGAAAGTTTGCTTGCTTACCTGAGATCGCCATAATCCCTTTTCCTTCCATTCTTTTCCTTGCCTACATGAACATAATATGGTTTTTCATATATTTCTTGTCATTGCATTCCATTTAGTTTTCCAACCCATTTTCATTAACATATATCCTTCATTTGTCTTCTAAGTCATTAAACATAAATAGCACATTTTTATGCATTTCATTGGCTAATACATAACATATATAACCCCATAAATAGGGTATCCATTCAACCATATAAAATGCATCCATTGAGTATCATACATAGGTTCATTAACCTTCATTTAATCATTTTTTATATTTTTTTCAAAATTCATACATCGGTGCCCGTTCCGAGCGCCCGTTATGACCTTAGGCTTCATTACATAATTCCAAAATTGGAAATTAACTTCATGAAGTTCTAAAAAGATATATATTCATGAAATATATCATATTTTCATGCATTTTTGCACAAAAGTAAATTTCACAAGTTATTGATCACCCTTGCATATCTGTTCTTTCATATATGCCCATTAGGCAACATATACATAATGGATTTCATAAACTTTTCTAAGTCAGAGGTTTAATCCATATTTCAGAGGTTTAATTACCCTTAATTACCGCTTCATTTAAGGTATTTTTATGAGGTTTAAATCCATGTTCCATAGGTTTCCAAAACAGTTAGTTTGGAACCCACTTTTCACCCGTTTAACGTGTCTTTTGACACATAACCTTAGGTCATTATATAAATCCGAAATTTCAGCATATAATCTCACTTTTCTTGATCCATATTTAATTATTTAACACATAAATCAATTTGGATCATTTATACATAGGTTTCATATTTCTTTTTGATTTTTTTCTCAAACTAACCATATATGCTGAAATCAGGCGTGCTGAAATCTTAAAATCTTGAATTAATATCAAATCAGGTATTTTTGATCTGAAATTTCTTTCATACCTTACTAATTCATCAATTAACTTTCATAAAAGTTTCAGCACGAAATATTGACATTACATATTTATTTGGGGATTTTTACCTTGCTGAACAGTAAACTCCATTTCCAGTCAGCCTGAATGACGTTATTTATGGGGTCTATTTTCACCCATCAAAACCTCATTTTTAATTTTTTTCTGTGATCCCAAATATGTCTTGTATATCCTGTAAAATTTTCAGCCTGAAAATACTTGTAGAAAAATTATTAAAAATAATTTTATACAGCTGATCCTGTAACCCGTTTTACCCTGTTTGGGCTAATATTGACAGATTTTTAATTTGCAAAATACATATCTTTTTAAGCTGAAAATTGGTTAGTTTCTTAATCATACCATGAGGATTGTTCTCAAAAATTTTCATGCCAAAATTCATCCATTTATTGTTCCGACCATAATTTAGTTTTCAGCATCATTTACTTTCCAGATTTGATGCATAAAAATCAAATAATCATATACTTACTTGAGCAAATGAGAAATCTCTCCTTTTCCCCCTTCTTTTCCCTTGGTTTTCTCTTCTCCTTTGCTGAGAAAATTCATGAGTTGCAGCAACTCCCTTGGACATTTCAGCACTTGGAATTTTCCAAGGTTTTTCTCTCTCTCTCTCTCATGTGAATGAGCATGCCTTGGTAGGCAAGACTTTCTCCAAATGTGGGCCCCACTTGTTGGGCATTTTCCACATGCTTCTTTATCCCTCTTATGTGGTGGTGAACTCACAGCCACAAAAATTGCATTTTGCTATTTTTTAAAATCCACAAAATCTGCATCATTGACCGAATTCTGCATACCCCTTTCCACCGTCACTTGTTGCTGCCCATTCTCTGATTTTTCTCCCATTTTTAAAACACAATTTTGAGGGTAAATTATACACCTAATTACCCCTCAATTCATGTATTAATTTGGTGTTAAAAAAATTAATAAAAATTATTGCAGCAGCATCAAACATGGGATGTCATCCCATCATGTTAGCTATTCATATACATCATTTATAAAATAAAAATTGCTCAAAAATCCAACAATATCATCACTTGGACGTCCATGTCTTGGCCACCTTGCCTATGCTTCCATAGCTTCATCATTTCATGCATTAAATGGATGGATAATTCATGGCATTATGCATTTTATTTAAATGCATAAATTTCCTCAAAAATTCCTGCAATGGACACCTCACCCTACTTTTTGCATCAAGCATTTATGTATGGTACTCCATCATTAATGCTTTGGTGCTTTTGAGGTGCATAAGTCAAACTTGCCCACCTTTTTCAATGCAGGAATTTTTCTAATATTTCATGCATAATCCAATCCATTCAAAATAAACATATCATAATTTCATTCAACCGTTTCAAATTTCATCTCAATCTGAGTTTCCTAGCTCCCGTTATAATCGTTTAAAGTTAACGGTTGAAATGAACATATACTTAAAAAAATTCATAATTCTCATTTCATCAAGAATTTTTATAATCTTTTCATTCCATAATACCAAGCCTAATATTAACAATCTTCATTTCAAATTTCACTTGAATCCTCCTTTTAGGCGTGAAGTTATGAATTTTCCAATATTTTCCTTCACACTTGACAATTTCCATCTTTATTTCCATAATTCATTTTAAATCATGAAAAATGATTTTTCATGATATAATTACACACTTAAATCACAAATAATTCATTCTAAACCCATTATCTCATTTGGGCTCAAAATGCTTAATCACATCATTAATGCTAACCCATAACCCTAATTGCCATAATTAGCAAAAATCATAAAATACCTCATAATTCCATAATTCATAAATAATCATCAAATACATGTTCAATGCATACATATGGCTTACTTGGGTTAGGGTTTCACAATTATCTTCATTTACTTCTTGGAGTAGCTCTTCTTAGTTTTTATCTTCATATAAATTTGAACATTATGAGGTAGGCGACACACATTTCATGCGCCAACATTCAAAATTTTTCGACCGTTACGACCCAAGTCGTAAACTGGAGTTGACTTGAGTTGTGACTTCTTCCTTCAGCACTTTGGTCTTCAAACTTTAAGTTCCATTTGAGTCAACTTGGTCTCAGACTTAACCCCAGTCGTAAGTGAAATCGACTTTAGTTGCGACTTTACAGTACATTTTGCTCATTGGAACTTTTAGTGCTTCACAAGCTTGATTCCATGACACATATTCTTTGTTTCTTCATTTTATTGCATTAGATGCTTCCAGTTATGCATATAGAACTTTGTTCCTTGTAATCTTTGAACTTGATCATGTCCACTTGAGAGTTCATTTATAAGCTTATGACTTGAATCTTGACTCATGTCAATATAATGTTGTTCAGGTCAATCTTGTCATTCTTGGACTTGAAACTTTTTGATTTTATCCTTCTTGTACTCAAGTCAAATGTTGGGGTCGACTTGATTTTCAACTTAACTCAAGTCACATTTATAAGTCAACTTCATCTAAGACTTTATCCAAATTGCATGTTGGAGTTGACTCGGATTGCGACTTGACTTCATCAAATTTAGCATCAGACCTCTAAAATTTATCCAAGTTGCTGATGGAGTCTGTTGGGTCCCGAATTGATGGCAAAACCCAAGAGGGGAGGGGTGAATTGGGTTCTTAAAAATTTACAACTTAATCAAAAACTTTACCCCGGATTAATTTAGTCCCCTTGAATGAAGAAACAGAATGGAAAGCAAAGTAACGTAGAGAGCAGAAATAAAAGTAAGTGGACAAGAATTTTTATAGTGGTTCGGGCAACCTCCCTACTCCACTCTTCCAAGCTCACACTCCTTGTGACTTGGGTTCCACTATTGTATTCTTCCAATACAATTAGAGCCTCTTGCTCTCTTCTAGATTCAAAGCTCTAGGGGGCATATACAACTAGAGCCTCTTGCTCTCTTCTAGATTCTAGCTCTAGGGGGCATCAACAACTAGCACAAGTAGGTGATGAGTCACACTCCAATCACACACTACTTTGCTACCACTTGATCTTAGCTACGCAAGCTAAATCAAGTTCAACACAAACAAGTAAACAATAAAAGTAAACTACACTTTACAGGTGTGTAGAAACGATTTAGCGCAGGGAAGAACTTGTAGATGATGGCTTTGAAGTTTCTGAATGTAGCTCTTGCAACTTGAAGCACAATTCTTCCTCCTTGAGTGATTTGATCTCTTTGAAGCTCTTATGGATATGAGTTATGCTCACTTAATGATCCTCTACTTGCTCCCTCGTTCACAATGAGTTCTATTTATAATTTTGGAGGGAATCCGAACGTTAGAGGGTTGGTGGCGCGCATTTAATGCGCCAACGTTCGAAAATAAATCCGACCGTTGCGACCCAAGTCGCATGTGGAGTCGACTTCGGATGCGACTTGGCCCAAGTCGCAGATGGAGTCGACTTCGGGTGCGACTTCGCTTCTCCGTCGCAGCTTCAAGTTCCAGAATAGGTCGACTTGGGTTCTCGTCTTGACCCAAGTCGCAGGTGAAGTCGACTTCGAGTGCGACTTCACCTCGGCAGTTTGCTTTATGAACTTGAATAATTTCGAGATGCTTTGTCTCATCATGCCTTTGCTTCTTTTGTGTTTTTCATGTCTTGAATCATTGAGTCTTTCTTTCATTAGCTCCATGATTTGCAATCCTTAGAAGCTTGACTTTGATTCCTCTTAAATCTTGAATCTTTGGAGAACTTGAGTCTTGCATAGTGTATCATCATCTTGCTTTGCATTTGACTCATATTGATCTTCATGACTTGCTTATTTCTTCATCTTGGAACATGCTTGAAGTTCTTGTCTTGGACTTGAGAGACTCATGTTGATTTTAGACTTGAGATATCTTAAGTTGTTCTTGGAAAGGAGCTTGAAACTGCATCTTTGATCTTTGAGAACCTCAAGTCGCACTTTGGGGTCGACTTCGTTCGCAACTTCACCCAAGTCGCACATGGAGTCGACTTGGCCTGCGACTTGGCAGCTCCGTGTCCCAATTTTCAACTTTGGAAGAAATTGCACGACTGAAGTCGATAGCGAGGTCAACTTCGTCTGCGACTTGGCTACCCAAGTCGCATGTGGAGTCGACTTGACCCGTGACTTCACTTGGTCTTCTTCCCATTTCAGCTCTGGACGTTCTGCATGTTTGAAGTCGATCTTGGAGTCGACTTGGGGATCGACTTGGCCTTCCTAACTTGATTTTCTTCAAATGTATATTCCTTAAACATTTCACAAACTTGTTAGTAGCCAAGACATACTCAAATTGATTTGTTAATCATCAAAATATGGATTTAGCTATATTTCCAACAGAGTCGACTTGGGTTGTGTCTTGATCTAAGTCACATGCAAAGTCGATTTCAACCTGAAAAATCCATCATTATACAAACAAGGCATAAATTTTCCTTTCCAAACTATGTTACATGTGGGTGCCAGAATTCCATAGTGCAAAGTTATATTTCAACACGTCAATCTTTCATTCGATCAGAAAATTGGTTAGGAAATCCAAGAATTCAAGCAAACCAATGATTAAATTGAATACACTTGTTACAGCAAATGGTATCAAGTCACTGAATTCAATCTCTAACAATTGCACATTCTTTTTCCCCCCAAACTCATTGCAAAAATTCTCCTCACCATATTTCAGGATATCTGGAGATCTATTTTCACCATTTTTTTTGTTCCCCCACCATATTTCAGGGTATCTAGGGAGAATTTTCATTTTTTTAAAGCGTTGCTACTGTGATTTTCCTTTGCTTTTTTTTTGCGCGAACCTTGCCATTTGTAGATGCCAAGTCCCGGTTTCTCACCTTTTTATCTTTTTCTAATGTTTTATTAGGGGTACTGAACATGTTTGAGTAATTCCTGTGAAATAATACCATTTTCGAACTTGTTGAAGTACTTGGTCAACAATTATTTAGTTCAGTTTTCATCATCTCAGTCTGAAAGATATGCCTGTTATTGAATTAGAACAATGTATTCTGAAATTCCTTTTAATTCTTTCACATATTAATTTCAACCTGCTTTATACTTGGTTTCAATCTGAATTGCCCCTTTCTTTCATGAATTCTATTTCAAATCAGAATTAATCACAGCCTTGTACATTTTCACAATCAGATGAATTGAAACAAAGACAACTTTCATTAGCTGGAATTGGAATGCATGCAACATAAACTAAAGCATGAAAATTAAAATGCAAAACTAACTTATGGTTGAGAATTATACACCCCCCAAACTTGAGAGATGCATTGTCCTCAATGCATGATCCTAATATACTAAACAAAGAAAAGAAAATACACTGAAAACAAAAATAAAAGAAAAGAAAAACAAAAAGAAAGGACTGGAACTCCCCTCAGGAATTGGACTCAGTAGCATCCTTGTCATCCTCGTCGGCCTCCTCATCGGGCTGGGGCTGCTATGGCTGCCCAAAACAAGCTCTGACCTCAGACGGCGTCGACGAAAAAGGCGGGAGGGTGGAGATATCGATCTGGCGGTCCTCTGCGATCCGCCGTAGGTAAGCCTCCATCACCCGATTATGCTGCCGCTGGTATCTGGCTTGGGCGGCAACCAGATTCTCCAGGTTGGTTAGCCGCTCAGCCGTGGATAGTGGCTATGAAGATGGTCCTGCTGTAGACGAAGCTATGCTAGGGCGCGTGGTGGTGGTGCAAATCCTGGGATGGATGCAGTAGGAGAGGTCATCAATGATGGCTTAGCAATTTAGGACCTCCTCCGTCGGCTCCCATCTCCGCCGGCCCGCTTGCAGAGGCCGGTGATTAAGGATGGGAAGAAATAGCTGCCCCGTGGTGCGGTCGTACAGGCGCAGATATGATGATATATGAGCCTTTCAATGTCGATCGTCAGCCAACTATAGATGGCGTATAGCAGAAGGGCCCTATCCATGGTCACATCACTGACATGAGTCGACAGCATCATCCGGGCTGAGATAAAATGAAAAATTATCCTTCCATGAGATAGCATGTCACTCCGCTTGAAGGAGGTCAGTTGCCCGCTTGTCGACTTCCAAAGCGGTGGCCTCTGGCAAAACAGCCTGGTGATGGAGTCAGTATCTCGGTCTTCACCCTCCAGGAATGCGTCGTACTCGTCTGGGTGAGGAACAGGCGTCAACCCATAGTAAGCGTTGATCGCTTTTGCATGAAAAGGAACGACCTTGCCTCTGACTTTCACCCGCCCTTGCTCGTGTTCCACGGCGTTTGCATAGAACTCCTTGACCACAGGAGTAATAGCTATCGAGGGTTGCGCCACAAACTGATGCTAGCCTCTAGCGTGCAAGTTGAGGAGTGGGGCGTCCGAAAACTCATCTATCTTGATTCCTCTCTCTGGAATTAGATGCCTTTTTTGAAGCGCATCTGTGTAGCGCTTAAAGGCTTTGGTTGACACAAACTTATTGGCGTCAAAGTTGACGAGTTCCTGAACTTTCTTCCTCTTGGTTGATGATGATGAAGCCATGTTGTAGCCAAGTAATTTCAAACAACCCTTGCAAACAGAAATCCAACACAACCTAGCAATCTAACAAGCCAATACACACCTAGGCAATCTAGCAATCCAGCAAGCAGTCTAACAAGTACCAACCAAATGCACCTAAAGCAATCACCTTGCAACCAATGGCAAACAAGTACCAACCAATTTCAAGCAACTCAATCCATAAGTTGAACCGAAGAACTATCCACTTGAATCAACCTCCAATCCATAGACCAATCTACAAAAATGCAGCAATCCGATCCAATTTTCCACTCAAACAGTTACCAAATCACTTCAAAGAAATTAAAATGAACCAAGAAATGGAGAATTTTACCCACAAAGCTTTTCGCTTGAAAATTCGAAGCTTCCAAGGTTCTGCACTGGCGCCGGGGCGCGGAGATGGCGGCACCTAGGCGTCGATCTGCTGACAGCGGTATTCGGCACCGGGGCGAAGAAAATGAAGACGGGATCACTCAAAATGGAGCCAAAATCAAAGGGGAAATGTTGGGAAAACTAGAATAGGTGTGGGGCATGGGATTTGGTGATGAAAAAATAGATTTTAGGATGGATTTGCATGGATCTAAGCAAAGGGGAAAAATGAAAATGGAATGGTTGGAATTGATGGAATGGGAGGATGAATCCTTGATGAAATGTAGTTGGATTTGAGTTGGGATGGCTTGGAATCAAGAGAAGATTGATTAGAAAGGAAAAACAAGGAAAAGGGTCGGGGCTTGGGTTAGGGTTTAGAACCCTAACCCGAGCTTTATATTCCGTTTGGGTCACGTTATCCACGACCTGGCGCTGGGGTGCCGAGTTGTGGCGCCTAAGCGCCTGTGTTCTTTGGGGAGTTTATCATGGCGCCGGGGCACCCCCCTTCGGTGCCCAGGCGCTGAATTTTTTTTTATAAAGATAAACAAAAATAAAAAAAATAAAAATAAAATAAAATTGCAAATCAAACTGGAACCAAACAATGGGTTGCCTCCTAGTCAGCGCTAAGCTTAACGTCCTTAGCCCGACGCTTCTGCTATTCAATCCTTTTTCAATTTTTCCACCTCGAACTCCCAGCCATTAGGACTACAACCTGAAAGTTCCCATTTGATCTTAGCCCATCATTCCATAAAGTTGTGCCAGGTTTGAATTTTTGGCTTTCATACTCGTGTCTTGATTTTCAAATGGCTCAATCATTTGTTTAGGCCCGATGTAACGAACGAGTTGGTCTTTAACATCGGCTGATAACTTATGGCCCTTATACGCAATCTCCTCTTGATTCTTCTAAAAAACAGCTTGACGACGCTTTCGAACCTCTGAATTTTCCATATCAACTGTACAACAATTCTCTAGGTCAGTCGGACTTTGAATAGACTTTAGCACGTTGAATGTAACCTTTTCATTCTACACCTGCATGGTTAATTCTCCAGCTCGTACATTGATTATTGCAATACCCGTTGCGAGAAAAGGTCGACCGAGAATAATTGGCACATCCCAATCCTCTTCATAATCTAGGATGATAAAATCTGCCGGAAAGATGAATTTATCCACCTTGACAAGGATATCCTCGATGATACCGTCTGGATACGTGATGGATCGATCTACTAGCTGCAATGTTACTGTGGTAGGTCGAGCTTCTCCCAGGCCTAGCTTTCTGAAAATGAACTTGGGCATGAGATTAATGCTCGCTTCTAAGTCGCATAGGGCTCTTCTGAAGTACTGATCGCCAATTGTGCATGGGATTGTGAAACTCTCTAGGTCCTTGAGTTTAGGAGGCAACTTCCTCTGCACCCTCGCACTGGTTTTCTCTGTTAGCGCCACTGTCTTGAATTTCGTCAACCACCTTTTCTTTGATAGCACATCTTTCATGAATTTGGCGTAGCTCGGCATCTGTTCCAAGGCTTCGATGAGAGGTATATTGATATGTAGCTACTTTAATACCTCAAGAAATTTCTTGAACTAGCCCTCCTTTTTAGGCTTTTCAAATCACTAAGGAAATGGAGGGCCTTGGATTCGTGGCGATTTCAGCATCTGATTGGTTCTGAGTTGCAGCTAGTTCCTTTGTCTCCTGTGATTGTTGAATCAGAGGGTTAGTGGGTTCAGTCACCAATTCTGGTGGAGTTAGGTCGGGTAACTGCTTTCCACTACGCAATGTGACTGCTTGGACCTGTTCTTTGCCTTTGCCTTTTGGGTTTTGTTCGGTGTCACTCGGCAACGATCCTGAAGATTGGTTGTTCAGGGATGAGGCCAGTTGACCTATGTGAGCTTCCAAGTTCCTGTTCGTGGTGATCTGGGATTGCATAAACTGCATGAAAAGATTTTCCAGATCTGATTTCTTTTCTTCTCGCGGTGGTGGATTGAACTGCATTGGTCTTGCAGGTTGTTGCTGCGGCGGCTGCTGCGAGAATCCAGGTGGCTGATTTGGCCTCGACTGGTTGTTCCATGAGAAATTAGGATGATTTCTCTAGCCTGGGTTGTAGTTGTTTCCGTACTGATGAGCTAGGTTTCTCTGGAAATTTTCCACATAATTAATGGACTCCGAGTTGGAGGCACATTCATCACTGGGATGGCCGAATTCACCACACCACGTGCAAATGTCTGCTGCTCTCGACTGCTGTGGTGTTGACGTCCCTAATGCACTGACATTGGCTGGCCTAGACAAGTTCTGAATTTGCCAAGACAAAGCATCGATGTGGGCCTTTATCGATGAAACCGCATCCAGTTGGAGTAGACTTGCACCTCTGCTTCTGTCTGATGGCAGTTGATAAGTGTTGGCCACCATGTTTTTGAGCAGGGCGTATGATTCTCGATAGCTTTTTCGTAGCAGACATCCGTTCGATGAAGAATCCACCATGTGACCAGTGGAATCCTGGAGACCGTTATAGAAAATCTGAATTTGTACCCACGGCTGAATTCCATGATGCGAGCACTTTTGGAGCAGGTCTTTGAAATGATCTCATGCCTCTGATAGGGTCTCCTCACCGTGTTGCTTGAACGAGACTATATCCATTCTCAGCTTGGCTAACTTGGCCAATGGAAAGTATTTTTCTAGGAATTTTTGAGCCAAGTCATTCCATGTGTTGACGGAGTTAGGTGGTAAAGAGTCTAGCCACTCAGAAGCTCGGTCATGCAGAGAAAATGGAAACTTTTGAAGTCGCATCGCTTCGTCGAAGACTCCGTTCTGCTTGAAAGTGTTTATAATCTGCAGAAAATTCCGTAGATGGCGGTGCGGATCTTTAGATGCTAGATCTCAAAACTGCCCGATAGACTGGAGCATCTGGAAAATTACTGGTTTGATTTCAAAATTATTGGTGTCGATTGGAGGAGGTGCAATGCTAGTCTGAACAGCATTTTGGCCAAGCGCAATCAGATTCCAAATTGGCTGGGCCAAATCATCTTGAGGTGGATGATTCGGGATCTTGATCCTCTGGTTTTTCGGCTGGTTTGCATGGACATTATTGTCTTGGTTCTCGATACGCTCCATCGTATGCTGTTGGTTTCTAGCCTCCTTGCTCTTTCGACGCCTTCTCAAATAGGTTCTTTCGGGTTTTGGATCAAAAGGGATGACAGTCTCCTTTCCGGCTCTGCCTCGGTGTATGCAATATGAGATAATTCTGCAAAAACCAATGAATTTGAACTAGTAGAAAGAAAAAAAAAGAAATTCTAATCTAAAAGAAATAATGAAAATAATCTATTCTACAGAATTATACAAGAAAGAAATAAAACTAAATATAATTGGTTAAGCAAGTCCCCGGCAACGGCACCAAAAAACTTGACGAGTTGCGTATATGTCTATTAAAATGCTCGCTATTTACGCAAGTATACGTGCCGTGTCAAGTAATAAAGAGTGAGTAGAGTATCGTTCCCATGAGGAATTGTTAACAAGAATTATTATTTAGCTTAACTGCTTTCGAGGGTTGTGAAATTTTGAGTTTGTGGTCCTATTAAACTAATAATTGCAAAGGGGAAATTAGAGTATAGATATGAGACTACTAAATACTAAAACGGGTTTACTGATTAGAGATGACATATGGATAGATCGGAATCCTTGAATCTAAACTATATTGCTCTGGTTCTTGTTAAGCGGATTTCATATGAATTAACTAGCCCAAGTTCATGTATCTTCATATATGTCTTCCAACAATATATAAAGCTAATTACACCCTATTTAAGTGCTATGTACCCATGCCATTAAATAAAGTGAAATTGATAAGTTCATAACTTGTATAATGACTACATAGGGCTTAACGGTATATTCCTATCCGTTAAACAATTTTCCTTACACAAAGGTCGAAACCTGTGCCTTGCACGTGGATCTGGAAAATATCTCCCTTTTCCAAGGGTAAATAAAGCAATTAAATCATCATACAAGGTAGCTAATCTTGTAAAAACATTAAACTCACACATGCAAAGGTAAATTATACGCAATCATATATATAAGCTTAAATATCCATTCCTAAATATTTTAAGAACCAAGAAACAATACAGTTTAGAATTCAATTCATCCTAACTATCCATCTAATGGAGGTTTAGTTCAAAGACATGATCTTAACAACCACTATATCCATATAAAAAGTATCCATAATGTAGAGAAAGAAAATTGGAAAGAATAAGAAAAACTGTTTTCCGGCGGTTTCCACCATCTGGACTTGATTCCTTTCTTCAATCCGAGCTTTGATCTTGATTTCCACTTTCTCTTGCACTGTAGTTCGTACTCAGACTCTTCTCTCTCTCCCTCATGCGCGAACTCCTAGGAACTATATATAGAGTCCCTTTTTGCACAGCTTACGAACTGGAATATTCGCATACGGATGCGTATTGGCTCTTAGGCGCCAACTCTCTGTGTGCTGAGCAGTTTGGACAATGTTTGGAGACCTTAGGAATTTCTACACTGGCGCCTAGGCACCAACTCCCTGGATGTGATTTCTAACTTGTGGTGTCAGCAATGTTTTCACTTGAGTTGCATGTTGATGAAGTGGCGCCTAGGCGCCAACTCTCTGGACTGCTCCCTTCAGGTCAGTTGTGTGTGTTGCAAACGGTCAAGGTGTGTAGGGTGGCGCCTAGGCACTAACTCTCTAGTTCTGGATGCCTCAGCTTGCATTCAATTTGTCCGCTCTGCTATCATACGTCCCGTCCTTCCTACAAAAGATGGAAAACTAAATAAATGAACTAAAAATGCCTAAATAATGCAAAAATTGCCTAAAAACTAATTAATGCTCCTAAAATGCAAAACGGATGAAAATTAAGCCAAATGAGTCCAAACTATACCTAATCTCAAGTCTGAAACGGGTCATGATAACTAACAGGCCGGCAGCACTCTCCCTGAGATGGGAGCAGGATGATGGGATGGTCGCCTAGCTAGCGTACCATCATTTAATGTTCATTTTTATGTTGATAATAATTCATTACATTATTCATAATATACCCACGAGTGGGTATGATGTTGGTTTTAAAGATGTTTATTCAAAAGAAAACATTGCCTAAAAATTATTACATGAACACTATGCAACTTGCTTCCTGAGTTGATGCTCATGATTTGTTTTCCAAATCCTAAGATAGGTGCAAGGATAGCTACAGAGGAGAAGTGCAGGTTTAAATGAGGAAACTTGATTTTTGTATTCCTTTGTATGCATCTATAGGATGAGAAATGTATTATGGAATGATTGTTTGCAAACTTGTTGCAACTATGTGGGGTTATACACTGTTGATGTGTGATGTGGATTGGAATATGCCAAATGTGAAAAAAGAAGATGATGTATAATGTATGTATATTTTAATAGTATATGAATGTTATGAAGTTGATGTTTTATGATAGAAATGATGTATAGAATATAAATGTTGAATGTGCATATCAAGGCTTGAGGATGGCCAAAAATGGGCAAGTTAGTGTAAAAATGATTAAGCTCCATGAGATAAACTCCTATGGAGGAAATTATAAATGTATATTTATGCTATAAACCCGCCGTGTGACAGGGCAACAATCCTGTTTACGTTTACTACTCAATAAACGATCTCGGAGTAAGGCTCATGTCATGACGCTCAGATTGGGGCTCCGCAGCATGTCATAATCAAATAAACTAAAAATTTTCATTTCAAAGTGTACAATTTAAACATATAAAAGAAATATAAATTAATCATTCATTGACAAATATCATTTCATAAAATTGAAAGACAAGAATGGATTTTCTTACTTTGAAATTCTTTTGAAATAAAATTTTGAAAGACTTGCTTACCTTTTTTCTTTAGCTTTTCCCCATTTTTTCTTTACATTTTCCTATCATAACCAACAAAGAATACATCTAAGCATATCATGTATGCCAACCCACATGACTACTTATCTTTCCTATATACCAATTTCTGATTGGCCTTTAAATAAGAAATTCAAGCATTTTTTGCTTAAACATCTCATTTAAATATAATTCATCCTACACTTGAACAAATATTTTATTCACATTTAGGACTTTCGTGTATGAGAATTCAACCTAACGACATCGTGAAATTAAGTTAATCTTAATCCTATAAATCTTAGATACTTAGAATATATAAATTTCAATCTAACTCATATCTCCATTTCATGTGTTATAGGATATTAAAGCCTTTTCACCCTTTATACTACAAAATACATTTAGATAACTTATAAATGTATAAACTTTGCATTAAACAATACATTTAGATAAACTTGTACATGTATAAACTTTGTATTTGACACATGAATTAATAATAAGGCAAAATAGACCTTAAATGACTTTTATGTATTGAAAAATTTAATATGACCTTTACAGATCATATAAAGGACATGAAATCTTCTCATACATATAAAACAAGTTTACTATCAAAAAAGCCTCATCATACATAGACTAATCCTTTAATAATCTTAACCCGTTTAAGATAGATGGCTAGAAATCATATACCCCATTAAATACAACTCATAAATTCTCATATATACAAGAATACCTTTCCCTTGTAGTTCTTTTTCTTTTCTTCTTTTTTCCTAAAATTAGGATAGAAATATCAATTCTTAGTGTTCTTAAAAATATCAATTCTTAAGGTCCATTTCCTTTTCATATTTTGTATAAAAATTATTATTATTATTATTAAATTTCTTAACTATATTTTGAATTCATAACTTATTTCACGAAAACTTAACTATTTAATCCTTCTAATAAGATTAACTTTTGAAAAGGATTTATATTTCAAAATATTTTGGTGTTTAAATTTAGTATTGATAAATAAAAATAATTTCATGTTTAAAATTAGTTGAACCCTTGTCATAAACTTTGTGATTCACTTTGACTATTTTATAAATATTATGTAATATTAATATCAATATAAAAAATCCAAATATGAGTCCGAGGTGATAATTGCTCTCACCACTTTGGTAACTTGTTATAATTTGTAATTTTTAATATTAAAATATTTAAACCAAGTTTTCATGCTTAGGTCTTGTTAACCCTTAGTCTTATTATTCAACCATCCAATCTTTCTTAGTGTAAATTGAGCTATACTAAATTGACAATGCGTAAATCTTATGATTCACTTTATTTTGTGCGTATATACGAAAACAATTTACTAGAAAATTTTCTACTAAGGTATGTGGTAAATATCCTTTAAAAAAATTATATTAAATTATGATTAATTAAATTTTAAAGGTTCAAAATTTATGTTTACATACCCTACATTGATTATCAAATTAATGGTTGGATTTAATCATTAAGGGTCGTACTTAGCTGTCTAGCAGGGTACTAAAAATAAGTCTATCTTGCGTACTAAAAAGACCCACTAAACGTCATTAGTTTGAAAAGTTTTCAACATGAAAGTTGTAGGTCTCATTTTTCTACTCAATTTTGAATATTTACTCATCAAATTACATTTTTAATTTGGTGAAGATATTATTGATTTACTGAAACGTCTCGAAAAAGCATTGTCTTTAGGATACTTCTACTAAAATAATTAAATAATCATAATCTAACATTTATAATCATAATCCAAACTATTCATTTGAAAGAAAACTAGCCGAAATGTGTAAGATAAATAAGAAAAAGTCTAAAACAATTACCTTTTTGCTAATCTTTATTGTCTATCACTACTACTTTGCTCATTTTTTCTGTTTCTTCTCCTTTCACCCACCCTTGCTTGTACATCCAAATTTCTCACCTAAGTACTATTTATAATCTTAATTTTTTTCTTTATTGAGTGTGTGAGATTTACTCCTGGATAAGCGAGGATAGACTATACTTAGTTTTTTAATAAGAGTCCTCAATTTTGCACTAATAGGAGAGCTCTATGTGCAAATTACTTGAATTTGTTCCACCCTATATGGCTGGACCTTATCTTGCCATGTGGCAAATCCAATGCATCAATTTTCTCCCTTATCCATCTAGGATTATCTTTAATTGATGTGGCACCTGAAGCTAGCTCAAATTTGCTTAACCCACTTGTGATGCTCTCAATTGATATGCTTTAAGATGAAATCGATATTGACTACTTGATTTCCAATCACTTTTATTTCTATATTTTTCTCCCAAACCCACCATACTATATATAGATGAATTCAAAATTTTATATTCTTTTTGATGATTTAATTTGTTAAAATTTATCTAACAATTAAATATATTTTAATTAATTAAATTAGAATTATTTCTATTTCGGTCATAGTGTAGAAATCAGGATATACTTTCACTTTGTTCCATATATCTTCTTATTTTAAGTCCAATTTAGATGATTCTTTTTTGTTAGAAAGTAGACTTTGAGAGTTTTCAAATGACACTAGTTTCATATTATTTAGACTTATATATATAATATTTTATGATTTTTTAAAGTCAATTGTTATGTAGTTTTCTACTACTTTTCAACTTTACCATAATTCCTATAAAAATCCTAAAATTCTTCTTTTTTAATTTCTAAAATTTTTGAGAATTTCAAGAAAGTTATCTTGATCTTCTTTCTTTCATTTAAACTCTTTTTTATAATTTTTGCATATTTTTATTATTTGTATAGTTTTATTTTGTTCTTTTATTTTGTTTTAATGTAATTCATTGTGAATTCTTCCACCCATTTTTCATAAAATATTATTTATTTTTATTTGTTTATTTTCCTGTTAGTCTTAAATAAAAAATCATGCATTACTTTAGTCATATGCTAAATAGAATTTAGTCTTTAACTAAATCATTTATTAATAGTTATTAATGTAGAATTAAGGTAAGTAAGAGACTAATTTACATAACCTTTACATTCTCCCTCCCTAAATAGGTTTCATCCCGAAACCTAACTATTGCTAGTCAAACAAATGAGGGTATTTCTTTTGCATTGCTTCATTGAGTTCCCATGTAGCTTCTTCTTTCGAATATCGATTCCACTGAACCTTGACATATTAAATGGTTCGATTTCGTAGATGTTATTCTTTACAATCGAAAATTTTGATAGGAACTTTTTCATAGTTTAAGGTATCTTTAACAGGAGTGTTTCTGGTATCAATATGTGACTGGGGTCTATAATGTAGTCCTTGAATAGTGAGATATGGAAAACATTGTGGACTGCGGATAAAGTTGGAGGTAATGCAACTCTATATGATACCTTTCCTATCCTTTCCAAAATTTCAAATGACCCAACATATCTCGGATTCAATTTTTCCTTTTTCCTAAATTCGCTGATTCATTTAGTTAGAGAAACCTTAATGAATACAAGTTCTCTAATTCGAAATTCTTTTTCCCACCTCTCTCATTTACATGTCTTTTAATGTCTTTGAGCTGTTAATATACATTGTTTAATTATTTTGACTTCATCTGCCATTCTTTGCGCCAAATTAGGTGTGAACTTTCTTTCACTCCTCGTTCCTTCTCTTTTCCTCCTCTTTCTTCTTCCTTTTCTCTTTTCTTCTCCTTCTCCTCCTATTTTCCTAAAACCATTTAATTGCAATTAATTAACATACTTTGCCACTATTCCATTCAACAATAGTAGTTATCACTATTTATTTATTAATTATCTATTTCCTTACTTTATAATTTTAGTTTCTAATTTCTAATATTTTAATGGCCTAAAATTTTCTTTTATATATATTGCATGTTTAGCATTGCAATTTGAAAAACGTGAGTGCTACATCTTGGACCTTTTCCTCTTTTCTTATGCACTTGAGCTTGAGATCTTGAATACAAGACTTTTGATGATTGAAAGAAAGAATGTGTAAGTTCATTCAATATTTTTGCTAGCCCTCATAATTCTTCACTTCTTATTTATAGTTTTTGAGGATAAAAGAGTCGTTTGAAGGTAGATGGTGCACATTTAATACTCCAACATCCAAATTTTTCTAATCGTTATAACTAAAATTGTGTGTGAGGTTGGCCTTAGAATGAACTTCATTTTGCAAAAATTTTAGAGATATATTTTAGTACCCTTAGTTTTTATTATAGTCACAAATGAGGTCCACTCTTGGTGCAACTTCACATTGAAGTCACATAGTGAGGTTGACTTCATGTGGGACTTCACATTGAATTTGCATGATGAGGTCAATTTCGGGTTGGAACTTTAAGTTGAAAAAAATTTAGAGATTTGTGGTGCCCCAAACCGAGTGTCACATCTTGAGCCTTACCTCGGGATCGTATTGATTGGTAAACGTGATCAGGATTGTTGCCCTGTTACACGGCGGGTTTTAACGGTGTTTAACCGATTTAATATTCTCTTATATGAATTTGATTTCTCATGTTTTCATCTTAACCATATCTAAATCATTTCCAACTCATTCATAACCAAGCCATTTCAAATCCATTTAACACATATACATAACATGATGTTCAAGCAACATTTCATCTTTTGCCTAAATCAGATGTCACTGCATGTATATATCACAGTCATCAACACCATTTGAAGTAAAACATCAGTTCAACACCATTTTTGCTAAGGGATGGCCATCCTTAAACATATTAGAAATAATTTCCACAATTTCATTAACAAGTTAAAGTAAAAATTGCATTTATGTAAATAATTTAGAAAAGCAAAAATCCTTTAGAAAATTTGCTTGCTTACCTGTATTTCTTAGCTTTCTGTCTCAGCTTTTTCTTTGCCTTTGCCTACATGAGAATAATATGATTTTTCATATATTTCTTTTCCTTGCATCTCATTTAGTTTTTCAACCCATTTTATTCACATATATCATTTATTCGACTTCTCAAGTCACTACGCATACATTTAGCATATATGTGCACATTTTTACACATTCGATTGGCTAATCACATAACATATATATAATCCCATGATTAGGGTATCCATTTAACCATATAAAATTCATTTAATAATTATCATTTATAGGTTTATCAACCTCAATTTTCTATTTATCCATTTTTTTTCCAAAATACACACATGAGTGTTTCTTTTATACACATATATTGGCTTAGCTCCATAATTTAAATCCAAAATTTTGGAATTAATATCATAAAATCTTAAACAGATAAATAAACATGGAATTCATCTTATTTTCATGCATTTTTCTACAAAATTACTTTTCACAAGTCATTCATCACTTGTACACCTTTATCCATTCGCATATGCCCACTTGGCAACATATACATAAGATATTTCATAAAATTTTCTAACTCAAAAATTTAATCCATATTTCAGCATGTTAATTACCCTTAATAACCTCTGCATTAAGAGTATTTTTATGGAATTTAAATCCACTTGCCATAGGTTTCCAAAACAGCAAGTTTGGAACTCGTTTTTCACCCATTTAACGTGTCTTTTGACACATAACATTAAGCAGTCTTTGTGAAATCCCGAACTTCGACTCGTGTATAAAACCCTAGGGTTGTAAACCCTAGGTAATATATTTAGAAAATATACATTCATGAGTATGAAATATGTGGGAATAAAGGTTAAAATAATTATTTATGAAATTCGGATGAATAGTGCACGTGAATAGTGCATGTGAATAGTAAATGGGGATTAAGACACGTGATTAAGAGTTAATCACTTGGATTAACTTAATCACAAGAAGACGAAAAAGGAGATTTAATCACTACAGGACGAAATAACAATACTTTTTGATATTTTAATGGGATTTTGGATTTTAGTGAAAACTTGAAGAAAAATTCATAACTTGCAATCCGGACATCAGATTGAGATGAATTTTTTTATGGATGGAAAAAATATTATGATGATCATGATGAATGGGTTAATATGTGATGAAAATAACGAATCAAGGGTCAAGATGAAACGTCAAAAGAAGATCAAAAAGTAGCTTAATTTTCCATTAATGCTACTTTTGACTTTTTATTAAATTAAATAATTAAAAAATAAAAAGTAATAAATGAACAGCAGAAATTGAATGGGGAGTGGTTGGATTTTTTACCAAAATCAATGGTCCACATTCATCATCATCAAAGATCAACGGCTAGGATTAAATTAGCTTAAAATAAATAAATTTTAATGAATTAAAAATCTAGAAAAATAGGACTGATATAGGGGGCTGGAGCTGCTGTAGGGTGGCTGCACATGGCTCCATGCACCTTTTGGAAATTAGAAAAAATATATTTATAATTAAATACCTCAAGCTAAAGGGGGTAAATTCCAATTTCATGAAAAATCAAGCCCTATAAATAGGGCCAATGGGTGAACGTCCAAGGCACTACATCCCAGCTCCATTCGAGCATTTTTCACCCCCACCACGTTTTAGCCTTGAGGAGAAAGAAGAGGAGGAAGTTAGATAGAGAAAGTGTTAGAAAAAGAGGGATATCTCCACGTCGGGTAAGTGATTTCTTTCCAAATTTCTTTTAGATGTTAAGTAGGGTAAAAAAATTCTTAGATAATGTCAAATCATGAGAAAATAAGTAAAGTTACAATGCTTAATTAGAATTATGCCGAAACATCGAAAATTTAGAGCAAAATGGAGCATTCGAGAAGATAGCACATGATATGTGAAAATAATGCTCCAAAAATGATAAATGATGATTTGGGATATATGAATATAATAAATATGATGTTGGAATGATGATATATTAATTTCATGATTTTTGGAATTAATGATTATGCTTAAGTGAATTTATGTTGATTTTTAGTATGTGGACAAAGTGATTTTTTAGCCAAATAAATGATGATAAATTTTAAGATTTATGAATTTTTCATGATATATTAAGCATAAGCTATGTCATGGTATTTTTTATTTTTAGAAAAAATGTCAATTTTTGAAACCCATGAACAATAACCATGTTATTGTGATCAGTAACCTCGGATGAATAGTAATTTGTTACAGTAAATTGCTACAGTAAATAGTGTGATTTTGAAAAAAATTGAGATTTATTTTTATATTTTATGAGGATATATGGATGGAATTTTTAAAGAATTTATGGATAAAAATTCATCTAAGGAGGTAATGACCAAGTATATTTATAGGATTAATCTCTATAGAAATGAGGTAATGGATGATTATCAAGCATGCATGGGAAATAAACTAAGACATGAAATGATATAGATAAAATATCATTTTTTCTTGTATAGGAAAAGGAAAGGAAAAGGTGGAGGACACAGACTGAGGAGGTAAGCAAGCAAACTTTTTAAAATATGATTTTATTGCTTCATTGTAAGCAAGCACTACTTTAAAAATGCAATTTTATTGCTTCATTGTAAGCAAGCAATCCTTTTGAAAATGATAATTTGTAAGCAAGCAAACTTTTTTTTTAAATGTCATTTTATTACTTCATCGTAAGCAAGTACAACTTTGAAAATGTGATTTTATTGCTTCATTGTAATCAAACAAATTTTTTTAAAATGTGATTTTATTACTTCATTGTAAGTAAGCACAACTTTTTTTGTTATTCTTGTTGAACTCAAATTTTAGAAAAAAGCCCTATTTTAAAGATTTTAATCTATTCATGATAACTATAAAGGCATATATCCGTTATTATTCCAAGTTATGCACACCTCAAAGGCATATTCCTCAAATCATTTCAAGTGAGATTATTACAAAAGCATATTCAGGATTTATTTCAAGCAATCCCACAAGCATATTTCATTCTTTAGATTATCATGAATTTCAAATTCATCTTAACTTAACACAAGCCATTCCACATCAATCATAAAAGGATAATTCCACAATCACACCACATTTCTCTCATAATCCATAAAAAGCACAATTTAACCACATATAATGCCAAACACACATCATCAATACCACACATTTAAAATCAAGATAATAAATACATGTTCCTTTTACCATCATCAAAATCAACCAAAAAAAGATACACATAATCTCACATACATTGCTTGGTTAGTGTCATGGTACATCCTTAGTATCAAAAAGTGATCTATAATGATCTCATAGATCTTCTTTAAGAAAATGTGTATGTCCTTGGTTTGTCAAGCATCGAATGAGGTCTATCTTGAATATCTTATAAAGACTTGAGTAGACTTTGCCTCCCTGGGCTACCAAGATTATCATCAATGTTGGGTGGCAATGCTCCGCTTGAGTGGGGCGAATTAATAGCCTTCCTTAGGTGAGAAGTAATACTAACGTCAAGGTGATGTCACTATGTTGATCTAATCCTGCTTTTTTGATAAAGGTTCACTCGGTGCTCCAAGGGCATGGGCCTTAGGAGCGGCTGAGCCTAACAATCTTGGCCTTTGGAAGTTCATCATTCCTTGTGCCATTGTAAGCAGCTTCTTCAAGTTGAGGAGTCAATTGTTTGCTTAACCGTTATCACAAACAATTGGAAAGAATCACACATTTACACTCAATATATGAATTGGAGCAATTGGACTCATTATTGTTAGGAACATGGCTGGGTTACCACTAATGGACCATACACAAATAAGATAGAAAACTAGAAGATGAAAAGAGAAGAGAGAAAATATTAAAAGAATTATCTTATTAAAGCATACTCGAGGAAGTTTTACAACTTAACTCTACTTAACTTGATCTTAATTTAATATATTCTAGAAGACAATGTAAGACCCTTATTTGTATTAGGAAAAAAACTACTAATTTTTATTATGTATATTATGTAAAACCTACATAAAAGCTAATAAATGCAAACTTTAATAGCAGATATATTCTAAAACAAATCTATTATGAATAATTGTACATGTATAGTTACATAAGCCTATGTACATGTTAATTTTTGACAATTATTTACATGTCGGAGTTGTAATGTCCAATATATTAATTTTATAACTTCATAAATCATTTGGGGTCTATTTGTGTAACATACCAGTCTAGAAAAGTGATCCCGAGCTGTATATTTAATGTAATTTTCTAAGATCAATGACACATTTATGGCGAAATTAGTTATTATAATTTTATAAAATTCAAAATTCACTTTTACTAGTCATGTTCTCATTATTACATCTAAGACACAATAAAATAAAATACATGTCTATTATTTCCAATACGTGCCTTGAAGTAATTTTAAATAAAATAAAAAGATTGTTCTTCAAAATCTTCAAGGAAGTCAATCTCTAGTGTCCCACTTGATTTGGTCTATTTGTAAAAATAATGGGTTGGTCTCAACATGATTAACAAGTAGAAAATTATTTGAAAATGAATAATGGCCTAGTTAAAACTTAATTAAATTATAAAAATAATTATTTAATTCAGTAACTTAAAATTTTGGCGTTACTTACAAAATCGAACTCTTCCATTGAGTCTAGAAGCATCAAAAATATAGAAATTGACTATTTTATCATAAAAATCAGAGTTAAGATGATCAAATCATGGTAAAAAAATATGGCTTAAAAATTCGCCACATCATGACCATTATATTGCTAGATTTTATATGAGCTTATTTAGTTGTTGGATTTGACCTAGGTAGTAGTCCAAGTTCGCAGATCATGGCCAAAAGTAAATCCCTTTTAACAGGTGCACTTGTAATAAACACAAAATTGTCCTTTGTTACAACATATTCTAGATGGATCTTTTTGCAAAATTTCACAAAAAGAAACTAGTTAAAGACATTAGCAATAACACCAAGATAATCTTTCATGTAGTTTACTTCTACCAAGATTATATTTATTTATATACATATTTATTCAATTCCCTACCATCAATCAAAAGCAATCACACATGTTGGTTGCTAATGAATGAGTCATGCCTCAAAAAGCAAGTCTTTAGCACCTCCTGCACAGTCAGCCTTTCATGCATGCTCGATGCTTCTCCATGGATGATATTATATTGTATATTAAATATATATTTACAAAGGTACAATCCTTATGGAGTTTGGCAGTTTATGTTTCATATGGACTTCCTTTCCATGCTTAACAAAATTACATTCCTAAAATTATATTTGGGCATAAAATTTCTAGCATTTTAAAATTTTATATTCCTATAATTCTATAGGTATATAAAATTATTGATGCTTATTACTCTACCCAAATAAGTCACTCTCATGCTATAAAATTTGTGTATAATTAATTAAACAATTAACTATAACAAAAATAATAATAACCAAGGCATAACTAATTAATTTTGAGCTTGAAATCAATTCCCAAATAAAATCTACTAGTCTCACAAAATTTCTCCCACAGCTTATTCCCCCCTTCAGCAACTCTAGGTTCCTAAGCCTTTTCCAAGGATACCTAAATCTATGAACTCCCCAACCCAATTTATAAAAGCTTTTATAGCTTCTTGAAGATAGAGAATAAGGATAAAACTTATTTAAACTTGAATTCTAATTTAACCAAGTTATATATGGGAGAGTTCTTACCTTATCCTATATAGTGGGGCTCACATATTTGGGAGTGTCCCTTTTAGAGTAGGTACGGGGTTCGATTTGCCCGGTCAGGTCTCGGGGATCAAGGAGGAGTGTCCCTTGCGGGGGTGAAGGGGGTAGCACATCCGGAGAAATTTTTAATTTACTAAGTTGTATGAATGGAAAAGTAAGTTGCAAATCATGCTTGGGCCTAACTCGTCTCAATGATGGTTTGGTTAAAAGAAGGGCCTGCATTAGGGCTTCATTCGTGTCCGTCTGTCTTTCCCTGTTCTTCTCCCCTCATCTTCTGCTTCTTCTTCTTTCCTTCTTCCCAATTTTAGTAACCCTAGATATTTCCAAAAACTCTTCCAAACTATGTTGAAGATCGTCAATTCACATCAAGAAAGTTCAAAATTTCGAATATTCGATTCTAAGGTCACTGTTTTAAGGAAATCATGATTGAGGTAAGTAGGTGTCGCCTTTTCTCAAATTAGTGATGAAATCTCATCTTAAACATAATATAGGGCTATTGCGAAGGGGTAGTATTCAACAATTTCATGGTTTGGGACAATAGGGTTCATGGCAGTTTATAGTTAATAGGGTTTGTGAGAAAAATCAAATGCTACTATGTGATTTTTTGTAAAATAAACAACCCATTAGCAATCTTTACGTCGTTAGATCATAACGTTGTTTGAGTGGGTTAAACTAGGTGGATGGGAAACCCGCAATCCTAGAATAACACATGTAAACCTAGGGTTGTAAACCCTAGATTCTTGTACTGATTTTTATGATAAATAAAATTCAAGAAATATGTTATATTTGCCAATGTGTGTATTAGAGGTTAAAATAGTACAATTAGGGATTTAACCCACGTGAATAGTAACCTAGAGATTAAGACACGTAATTAAGGGTTAATCACTTGGATTAACCTAATCACAAAATGACGAAAAAGGAGATTTAATCACTACAAGACGAAATAACAATACTTTTTGATATTTTAATGATTTTCCGAATTTTAGTGGAAATTTGAAGAAGAATTCATAACTTGCAATCCGGACGTTGGATTGAAGAGAATTTTTTTATGGATGGCCAAATATTTGTGATGATCATAATGAATGGTTTAAGATGTGATGAAAATCATGAATTAAAGGTCAATATTAAACGTTTGAAGATCAAAAAGTAGCTTTACTTTTTCATTAATTTCCTTTGACTTTTTAATTAATTTAAATAATTAAAAATAAAAATAATTAATGCAAATCGGCAAAGGGGGCTGGACGTGCAGGGGCTATGGAAAATGGGAGTCAAATCCAATGGCTCAAATTCATCCTCATCAAAGATCAATGACCATACCGAGTTGTAAAAGTTGTCTTAGATATATCTTCATCCTGAATTTTCAACTTATGATATCCTAACCACAGATTGATTTTAGATAAGATAGATGCACCTTATAATTTATCAAATAGATCATCAACTCCAGCAAGTGGGTATTTATTTTTTATTATCACCTTATTCGTCTCTCTATAATCGATGCACAACCTCATACCATCATCTTTCTTCTTTACAAAAAGCATAGGTGCTCCCCAACCTAAAGGAATAAGCTCTTACAACTGTATCTTCAATCTTTCAATTCTGGAAGAGTCATTTCATAAAGAGCTTTTGAAATTAGAGTAATACTAAGCATCAGTTCTATGTCAAAATCAATTTCTCTTTTCGGGGATACTCCTAACAACTCTTTTTGAAACATATCCAAAAATTCACAAACAATCAGAATATCTTCTAACTTATCCTCTATTGCTAAAACTGAAACAAGACATCCTTGCCAACCCTTCTTAAGAAGTTTTCAAGTCCCAAAGCTAATATGAGGTGAGATACTACCAATTGACTTCTTTTGAAATCAATACTTTGCTCATTAGATTCTCGCAAGCTGACACAATGCTCACGAGGGTAAATTCTACTTACCCACTTAGCTAACTCATTCATTCCTAGAATAACATCTAGCTCTTTTATAGACATAATTAAAAAATCTACTATAATGGTTAAACTTTCAATTTCTAGGGCCGTACAGGCATTTTTACTAATAAACTATCCCTAACAGGCAATGTCACTTGGACATCCCAAGTTAACTTAACGACCTTTAAACTTTTCTTTTACATAAACTCTTCGGATATAAAAGAGCTATCCACACCCATGTTAAATAATACTCAAGTAAAAATACCACAGCAACGAACAATACCTGCCACTATCTCTGTCAGTACTTGATCCTGCTCCAATATCAAGGTGCGAACATGTGCTTGAGCTATTGCAACAAGCTATTATCCACTACTTTGGTACTATTGTCTTGCTGGTCAACCCATTAAACGACTTTGTCTCTGTTGCTATGGTTGCCTAACATGTCTGACTATTAGACAATCTTTAATAATGTGACCCGGTTGTCCATAGTTGTAGTACATAAAGCCCACAGCACAATTCGATGGCCTATGACCAGTCTTGTTCTACTTAAAGCACTTGCAAAGCCCAATATGAAAATTTTCGCATCTATTACAGTTATTGATGCATACCAAGTGCTTGTCGTTAAGAGCACTGTGATCACCAGTTTAATTTAAATTAACCGAAACACATTAAAGCTACCACTATACGAGTGATAGTGTAGAATAATGGTGAGTCGGGTCGAATCCACAGAGAGGCGATGTAGTTTTGAATTGTTTTTAAGAAAAAGAGGGGGTATAGAGAAGAGAGAGAAAAAGAGAAGAGAGAAGAGAGAGAAAGAAGTGAGAGAAGAGAGAAGAGAGAAGAGAGAGAAAGAAAATAGAAGAAATTAGAGATAGAACAAGAAAGAAATTAGAAAGAGAAAGAAAGAAGAGAAAAGATTTGAGCATAAAAGAAATAGAGGCAAGAAGCTAAAAGAAATTAACTAATTAACAACGCAATTAAAACTATTCTAAGAAAGCAATAGAAACAATTAAATTCTACTATTAAAACAGAAAAGCGAATTACATTAAGTTTAATCTAAAAATTACAAAGCATAGAATAAAGCAGTAAATCTAATTTAAAAATTAAAACTACAAATTAAAATTTAACAACTACAAATTTCTACTAACTATAAAGCGGAAAATAAAATTTACATCACCCGTAAACAGCGAATCTCCACGTAATGGAAACTTTTATTGCTTGGCCCCACCTTCTCACTACGGGTCCCACAAAATGGGTCCCACCCACTTGCTACGGGGTCCCACCAAATGGGTCCCACCAAAGGGATGTGTGGGGTATGGGGTGTGTTTTTGGGATGAGTGAAGGGGTTCTTTTATAGTTGAGGGAGGGGCCCTCTCTCCAGCTTGAATCCGATGTGGGATTGCTTGCACGAAGGCAGCCGTGTCGTCCAGCCACCAAGGAATCCAGACGACCAATTCTTTCTCCACCACAGACTCCAAATCCCTCTAGCAAGGCAAGCCATAAACCCAATAGAAATCGGCAGTTGCTAATTCCACGATCAAATCGAGTCATTCCAAGTCCATTTCCCTTGCAATTAAACCGGCAACTGCCCCAAATTAATTCCAGCAGCAAGCCGTCGAAGCATCGCCTCCATTAATTAATCCCATCACAAGCAAACAGCCATGAAGATAAGTCCGGCAACCTCCTCCGTCAGCTTCAGCTACAAATCAAATGGGTAACAGCAACCCTTTTCCAGGCCAACGGCAACTAGCCCCGGCAAAATCAAAACATCAAACCAGCTCCGGTCCCACCGATTTTCTGCACAGCCATAACATCCAGCAACACTGCCCCTGCCAGTCTCTATGCCTACATGAAAATCCAATAGCCGGCCTTTATTCAGTTGGTCGGCAGCTCCTCTAAACAGCAACAATTTCATGATCGCTGGTTGGAAAGTTGATGGCAGGGAATTGCTCTGATTTCGGTGTTGCTGAAATGGGTTTCCCGTTATTTTGAAAAGTTGTTGATTGAGAAATTTCGAGCAGATGGGATGCTGAAATTGGGGCTTTGAATTTGGTTGCGGCTTTGACTGGAGATAGCTACTACAATTGACGGCTTGCTTGGACAGAAAGGAACGGCCGCCGGTGCTTGGGTTGGCTGCAATTTTGGATGACGAGCTGCTTGGACGGGTTGAAAGTTGCTGCTTCATAAAATCAATTGGGGCTTAATGCTTGATCGAAATCAGAGGAGATGGGGCAGGAGCGCTGATTTGAGACGGTCGCTAGAGTTTTATTGGCCGATCATTGGTGGCTGTGATTGAGAAGGAGAAGCTGTTGGATTTGAGGATGACCGGATTTTCTGGTTCAGGGATGGGATTTTGTTGTTTGGGCGAGAATGGATTTTGGGCAGATGGGATGCTATTCGGTCACCTGTTTGCAGTTGCTTGCTGGTGCCGTAGATCGGGATGGAGAAGATGGCTGCCGCTGCTGGATGGGTTTTCCATGGCTGCCGTTTGGGGAAGATGGAGCACCGTTTCTGGTGCTCCGGCGGTGCTCCAATCATCTGTACTTATGCAGAAAAATAAGACCGTGATATGTGATTTTCTATATTTGATAATTTTAATCAACCCATGTAGACTTTTAATTACTTTTGAGTGCTTGTTGAATTTATTTTATTTTATCTTAAGATTTTATAACGGTCTACTTTGCACCCATATTTCAAAGTTAGCCTATTTAATCCCTTTTAGCATGTCTAATTATTTTTATAATTTCATATTTTCCAAAATATTCCAAAATGACCCGTTTTATATTAAAATTAAAGATTCTATCAAAAATATGATTTTCATGAAATTCTACTTAAAACATGCATTTAATTAACGTTCTAATACTTAACGGTGTGAATTTAATATAAAATTAAATGAAAA
The DNA here is from genome assembly GCA_030490835.1 of Annona cherimola. Taxonomy (NCBI): domain Eukaryota; kingdom Viridiplantae; phylum Streptophyta; class Magnoliopsida; order Magnoliales; family Annonaceae; genus Annona; species Annona cherimola. The sequence continues at coordinate 35,192,255 of CM059976.1, read as the reverse complement.
CTTTTAGACTTATCACACCCCCCAACTTAAACATTGCTAGTCTCTTAGCAATGGAAATAGTTTAATATATTATTCCTCTTTTTTTTTTTTTTTTTTTTCATAGTGTACTACTAATTTTGATAAAAATCTAGGTGCATTGCTAATAATGATAGTAAGCTTTAGAAGAAAATTTTCTTTAGTAAATATGAGTAAAAATATCTTATGATGCATAAAAGAGTATATAACACGTGTATTTGTATTTTAATGAACAAATGGGCATTTGATAAATAAGTCATTTTCAAGTCATCCAATCTAAGCAACATTTATATCAAAATTATGATAGTGACAGTTAATAATTTTTTTATTTTTTTTTATTTTTTTTCAACATTTTTTTTTCTTCCCCTCACCATATTTCAGGATATCTAGGGATTTTCTCTTTTTTTTTCTTTTTTTTTTATTTTATTTTTATTTTCCCCTCACCATATTTCAGGATATCTAGGGATTTTTTTTTTATTTTTTTTTTATTTTTTATTTTTTTTTTACTGTCCCCTCACCATATTTCAGGGTATCTGGGGATCTACAATAGGTATATTTTAACTAGCAACTATCAATTGCAATGATATTAAATGTTACTTGCTTAGATGAGAGAAAAAAAAATTATATTATCATGGTGCCCACATGGTTCATTGTTGTGTAAGTGCAATTAGTGCTAATAAAAAATTTTGAAAATACCATGAAAATATTTTTACAAATATAACTAAATACAGTTTGCTTCTTCACTTACTACCAAGCATAGCAAGTGCACTTTGATTTATCTCTATATTTATGTATATATATATTTTATTTTTATTTTTATTTATTTATTTATTTATTTATTTAAAATATATTATCAAGTTAAAAAAATCAGACCCCCCAACTTGAATAGAGCTATCTTTGATAAACATGCACAAAATATAAATTTATAAAAATAAGATAGCAAGAAAAGAGACAACCTGGGGTGTAATGATCTGATTAAATTCCTGCAACTTTCACCTACAAAAAGAAAAAAATAAACTAACAGAAAAAGAGATATATATACACATGTTGGGTTGCCTCCCAACCAGCGCTAAGTTTTACGTCTTCAGCCAGACATAATGATTCATTTTATCCAATTCCTGTTCTGTTAAAATTTTTAACACTATGTAGATTATTTATCATTTTCATATATTCATGCTCAAGATTTGTAAAGATTAATGAGTTATCAATGATGTCCAATATGTAGCATTCTTCAATTTGATCTAAATTATTTATTGAACTGTTACCGAATGAGAGCATGCTTTTATTTTGGGTTAAACAGGATTCCATTTGAATACAACGCTCTTGGAGAAATTGACTATAATTTGGAATATACTGAATAACATCAAAGAGCGAAATTTTAACTTGAACCTGTTTAAATATTTGCATCATCTCTTCCTTTTTCATTAATTCATCTATGCTAATGAGCTCATCTTTAAAAGTACTTGAAATAGCAGGTATGTATTTCTCAAAATTTTCATTAATAATTTCATTTTCATCTCCCCCCAACTTATCCTCAATAGACTCTTTATTTCTCACCTCATCATTAATTTGGTTATGATTTATATCATTCATTTGAAACCTATTATCAATCTCCTCAATATTTTCTTGATTTTTATCTTCTTCAAATTTATCATTAATTAATTTTTCATTATTTTCTATAATATTTTCTTGATTATGAAGAGAGGAATTCTCATTGAGTTTATGATCTGAGAAACCATCACTCCATAATGTTGTAATTATTACCAAATTTTCAGACAATAAATTTTCTGATAGTAATTGATCTGATTGAGTTTGATAATCGAAATGATTTATTGGAGTGATAGTTGATTCATTAGGTTCCTCCCCACATAATGTTTCTACAATATATTCATCATTTATTTTCAAATTATCTTTCTTTTGACTTAGCATTTGGTTGTTAAGAGATTCAACTTCTAAAGCATTTGGAAATGCTAAGTCATTTTCAAAATATGAATTTTCCAATGGTATTGGATCTATTTGAAAATTTGAATGATCAACTAGATTATCAATTTGGTCTGTATGATCTGTCGTCTTAGAAAATAACTATTGGTCGGAAAGGAATTGTTGATCTAATCTTTCGAATCCTCCCTCTAAGTCATCTAAGTGAGGAGATTGTTGATAATCTACTTGATCTGATGAAAAATTTGAAAAATCCTCTTGTGGGCAGCAGTCTTGCAAATACATATTTTTATAATGTTCAACTCGATTTACGCACTCTGCAAATTTATTTACTATGTTTTCAAAGCCATTGAGAATAATATTTTGCATGTTTTCAAATTTCTCATCATAATTATATGTTTGATGAAAAGATTGGTTAATAGGTTGAGGTGATGAAAAATTTTCTTCAGGATATGCAGATGGCCCATATGTATTTTCATAATGATTAGATTGATATTGATAATTTGAAAATTGGCTTTGCTCAGGTGGCCACTGGGTTTGTAGATATGGAGGGTAAGGTTGCATTTGTTGATTTGTCCAAGAAGTATTAGGACAACTCATCCATTCTGAGTTATGTGTATGTGAAAATGAATTATAATCAGGTGTATGGAACTTATGAAAATTTTGCACTCGCGCTTGATATGGTAAAAATTGAGTTTCATTAGAATATGTCGTTTGAAAAGGAATCGATGTATTTACGAATGAACTGTTTGAGTTTTGATAGGCAAGTAAATCATTAAGCTTTTGGTTTAATTCTTCCAACTTACCTAACCGCTGATCAATAAAGTTCATGTCCATTCTTTAATTTTAGTTTTATATTTTTTTTTTATATATATATTTTTTTATATATATTTTTTTTAAAGCAGGAAAGAATCGAAATTGGTGATCTGAAGTTCAAGTGCAATAAGTAAAGAAAGCAGGTAAATAAAGCAGCAAAGATTATACTATTGAAAGCAAGTAAAGGAAATTTAAAGCAACTAATAAAACAATTCAAACATCAATACGCCTCCCCGGCAACGGTGCCAAAAACTTGATGCAAACCAAGTGCTTGTCGTTAAGAGCACTGTGATCACCAGTTTAATTTAAATTAACCGAAACACATTAAAGCTACCACTATACGAGTGATAGTGTAGAATAATGGTGAGTCGGGTCGAATCCACAGAGAGGCGATGTAGTTTTGAATTGTTTTTAAGAAAAAGAGGGGGTATAGAGAAGAGAGAGAAAAAGAGAAGAGAGAAGAGAGAGAAAGAAGTGAGAGAAGAGAGAAGAGAGAAGAGAGAGAAGAGAGAAGAGAGAGAAAGAAAATAGAAGAAATTAGAGATAGAACAAGAAAGAAATTAGAAAGAGAAAGAAAGAAGAGAAAAGATTTGAGCATAAAAGAAATAGAGGCAAGAAGCTAAAAGAAATTAACTAATTAACAACGCAATTAAAACTATTCTAAGAAAGCAATAGAAACAATTAAATTCTACTATTAAAACAGAAAAGCGAATTACATTAAGTTTAATCTAAAAATTACAAAGCATAGAATAAAGCAGTAAATCTAATTTAAAAATTAAAACTACAAATTAAAATTTAACAACTACAAATTTCTACTAACTATAAAGCGGAAAATAAAATTTACATCACCCGTAAACAGCGAATCTCCACGTAATGGAAACTTTTATTGCTTGGCCCCACCTTCTCACTACGGGTCCCACAAAATGGGTCCCACCCACTTGCTACGGGGTCCCACCAAATGGGTCCCACCAAAGGGATGTGTGGGGTATGGGGTGTGTTTTTGGGATGAGTGAAGGGGTTCTTTTATAGTTGAGGGAGGGGCCCTCTCTCCAGCTTGAATCCGATGTGGGATTGCTTGCACGAAGGCAGCCGTGTCGTCCAGCCACCAAGGAATCCAGACGACCAATTCTTTCTCCACCACAGACTCCAAATCCCTCTAGCAAGGCAAGCCATAAACCCAATAGAAATCGGCAGTTGCTAATTCCACGATCAAATCGAGTCATTCCAAGTCCATTTCCCTTGCAATTAAACCGGCAACTGCCCCAAATTAATTCCAGCAGCAAGCCGTCGAAGCATCGCCTCCATTAATTAATCCCATCACAAGCAAACAGCCATGAAGATAAGTCCGGCAACCTCCTCCGTCAGCTTCAGCTACAAATCAAATGGGTAACAGCAACCCTTTCCAGGCCAACGACAACTAGCCCCGGCAAAATCAAAACATCAAACCAGCTCCGGTCCCACCGATTTTCTGCACAGCCATAACATCCAGCAACACTGCCCCTGCCAGTCTCTATGCCTACATGAAAATCCAATAGCCGGCCTTTATTCAGTTGGTCGGCAGCTCCTCTAAACAGCAACAATTTCATGATCGCTGGTTGGAAAGTTGATGGCAGGGAATTGCTCTGATTTCGGTGTTGCTGAAATGGGTTTCCCGTTATTTTGAAAAGTTGCTGATTGAGAAATTTCGAGCAGATGGGATGCTGAAATTGGGGCTTTGAATTTGGTTGCGGCTTTGACTGGAGATAGCTACTACAATTGACGGCTTGCTTGGACAGAAAGGAACGGCCGCCGGTGCTTGGGTTGGCTGCAATTTTGGATGACGAGCTGCTTGGACGGGTTGAAAGTTGCTGCTTCATAAAATCAATTGGGGCTTAATGCTTGATCGAAATCAGAGGAGATGGGGCAGGAGCGCTGATTTGAGACGGTCGCTAGAGTTTTATTGGCCGATCATTGGTGGCTGTGATTGAGAAGGAGAAGTTGTTGGATTTGAGGATGACCGGATTTTCTGGTTCAGGGATGGGATTTTGTTGTTTGGGCGAGAATGGATTTTGGGCAGATGGGATGCTATTCGGTCACCTGTTTGCAGTTGCTTGCTGGTGCCGTAGATCGGGATGGAGAAGATGGATGCCGCTGCTGGATGGGTTTTCCATGGCTGCCGATTGGGGAAGATGGAGCACCGTTTCTGGTGCTCCGGCGGTGCTCCAATCATCTGTACTTATGCAGAAAAATAAGACCGTGATATGTGATTTTCTATATTTGATAATTTTAATCAACCCATGTAGACTTTTAATTACTTTTGAGTGCTTGTTGAATTTATTTTATTTTATCTTAAGATTTTATAACGGTCTACTTTGCACCCATATTTCAAAGTTAGCCTATTTAATCCCTTTTAGCATGTCTAATTATTTTTATAATTTCATATTTTCCAAAATATTCTAAAATGACCCGTTTTATATTAAAATTAAAGATTCTATCAAAAATATGATTTTCATGAAATTCTACTTAAAACATGCATTTAATTAACGTTCTAATACTTAACGGTGTGAATTTAATATAAAATTAAATGAAAATTTTTAGACTTATCAGTTATAGACCTTTTTTCTTCCAAAATCTTCCATTTTTTGTACCTCCCTCAGTTTTAGTTTGCTTCAAAGAAGATTATCCAATCTACTTCTTCCCTAATAGATCCCCTAGTGGTGATTGTTCCCTCTTTAAGACGCATATCGAGTTCAATAGTATCACTCTCAACTGAGAGAGCATTGTCGATTTCATTACCATAGGTTATATTATGACAAAAAATTACTTGACCACGAATACCTTCGGTTAGACCGTCCTCAAACTTACAGATTCTACTTTCTTCTTCCAATTCAAAACTTTGAGCAAACCGAATAAGAGAGTTGAATTTAGTTTCATACTCAGCCACCATTATAGTGCCTTACTTTAATTCTACAAACTCTCAAGCCTTTGCAATTCCAATGGTAGATGGAAAGAACTTGGCAAAGAAGGTCCTTTTAAACTTATCCCAAGTCACATCCTCTTTTAAAGATATATTGTTGTGTCTTTCGCCATTGATAGGCCTCTCCGCTAAGTTTAAATGGAACAAATAAAACTTTTTGATGATCGTCGCAACCTAAAAATTCAAAAAAAAATTCCATTGCCTCAATCCAATATTCGGCAGCTAAGAAATCATCACAGGGAAAGGATGGAGAGTTTTGGCGATAGAATGCATCAGCATGTCACCAATCCATTTCCTGTTATTTAGGGAAACCAGTGGTTGCAACGCTTAGACTTCATAACCATTCTTTGAGCTCTATCACCAGCTCTCTTATTTGCTAGATGCGAGACCTTCCTTTCTTCGTTCTTATTAAAGTTTGAATTCTCTCTTAGAACCCAAGCACCCAAGTTCTGATCTAGCCCTTCTCTCTTACTCCTATGCATCCTAGTAGTTGACCGCTATTCATCATGCTCATGGTGACGGAGCTCTTAGTTTCTTAGCACTGTTGTTTTCTCTAACTGTGCTTGCATCCACTCTCATTGATGAAATGCCTCTGCCTAAAACATTGCAAATGTCTATTCTTGTTCGTTTAGATGCTATTCAAGTATGGTAGTTCTGATTAGAAATTCAACTAGAGATTTATCCTTCTTTTTACTAGGCCTCTTTCTAGGCTCAACTTCTGGTTAGTTTATAGCTTACTTTCACGACTTTTTACTAAGATATTATTTTAGGTGACTAGTTTGGGCATTTAGTGTTGGTCCCGAGTTTGTGGCAATTACCCAAGAGGGGAGGGGTGAATTGGGTATTTAAAAATTTAAAAATTTAATTAGAGATTTTACCTCGATTTAGTTTAAACCCCTTTAATGAAACAAATAGAAAGCAATAAGATAGTGAAATCAAAAATGAAAAGCAGTAGACAAGATTTATAGTGGTTCGGGTAACCTCTCCCTACTCCACTCTTCCAAGCTCACACTTCCTTGTGACTTGGGTTCACTATGTATTCCGCGAATACAACTAGAGTCTCCGCTCTCTTCTAGATTCTAGCTCTAGGGGGCATATACAACCAGAGTCTCCGCTCTTTTCTAGATTCTAGCTCTACAGGGCGTGTATAACAAGCAACACAAGTAGGTGATGAGTTATACTCCAATCACAACCCTACTTGCTATATCTTGGTTTGAAACACCAAACTCAAACCAAGCACCAAAAATCAAATAACAAGATGAAATAGAAGAAATCTACACTTTACAGATTTGTGTAGCAAGTTTCAGCTCGAGGAAGAATCTGTAGAAGCAACGAATCGTATTGCGTTGAAGCAAACAACAACTTTGAAGCTTGTTCTGTTGGAAATATGTGGAAAATAAACTAAATCTATGTCTTGATGATTAACAAATCAATTTGAGTAAGTCTTGGCTACTAACGTGTTTGTGGAAGTGATTAAAGGATATACATTTGAAGAAAATAAAGCAGGGAAGGATAAGTCGATTTCCAAGTCGACTCAGGCATCGACTTAAGGCCAAGTTGATTCCCAAGTCGACTCCAATATCGACTTCAAGGCGACGATTCCTTCCAGAGTTGAAAACGAGGAGCAGAGCTGACGAAGTCGCAAACGAAGTCGACTCCGCATACGACTTGGGCGAAGTCGCAGACCAAGTCGACTCCAATATCGACTTCAAGGCGACGATTCCTTCCATAGTTAAAAACGGGGAGCAGAGCTGACGAAGTCGCAAACGAAGTCGACTCCGCATGCGACTTGGGCGAAGTCGCAGACCAAGTCGACTCCAGTATCGACTTCAAAATGACGATTCCTTCCAGAGTTAAAGTCAAGACTTCGAAGTGCCGAAGTCGCACCCCAAGTCGACTCCACTTGCGACTTGAGGTGAAGTCGCAGGCCAAGTCGACTCCGACATCGACTTCGATCGGACAGAAGAAAAATGTCAGAAGACAAATGGGGAATAAAATGACTTCAAGGCAGACTTAAGTAAAGTTGGAGATCAAGACAACTTAGATGTTCAAATTAGAACATATGAAGACTAATCCAAGTCCAAAGAAAGCAAGTTGCATAAACTCAACTGTTCTAATCAAGAACTTGGTCAAGAAAACAAGATTCAAGACTCAAGGACTCAAGGCTTGCAAATCATGGAGCTAAAGGAAACAAGCTAAAGTGAAGACAATGACTCAAGGAAGAACTAAATCAGGGAAGGACAAAAGGCATGAAGAAACCTAGGCAAAACAAAAGCATCCCAAAGTTTTTCAAGTTCGTCAAGCTAACTGACGAGGTGAAGTCGCATACCGAAGTCGACCCAGCAAGAAACTTGAAGTTGCTACGGACAGGCGAAGTCGCACCCGAAGTCGACTCCATCTGCGACTTGGGTGAAGTCGCACCCGAAGTCGACTCCACCTGCGACTTGGGTCGCAACGGTCGGAAAATATTCGAACGTTGGCGCATTAAATGCGCGCCACCTACCTTCAAACGTTCGGATTCCCTCCACAATTATAAAAGGCATTCAATGTGAACGAGGGAGGTAGCTGGAAATCATTAAGTGTGCATAATTCCCATCTTCAAGAGCATTAAGTGATCAAGCCAATCCTAAAGAAGAAGAACTTTGCTTCAAACTGCAAGAGCTCAACTGCTGATTCTTCAAAGCCAATACAACGAGTTCTTCTCTGTGCCAAACTGCTTCTACACAACTGTAACGTGTAGATTCTTTTGTTGTTTTATTTGATTGTATTGAACTTGATTTAGTTTGAAGAACTAAGATCAAGTGTAAGAAAAGTAGTGTGTGATTGGAGTGGAACTCATCACCTACTTGTGCTGTGATTTGTTGATGCCCCCTAGAGCTGGAATCTAGAAGAGCGCAGTGGCTCTAATTGTATTTGTGAAATACAATAGTGGAACCCAAGTCACAAGGAGTGTGAGCTTGGAAGAGTGGAGTAGGGAGGTTGCCCAAACCACTATAAAATCTTGTGTGTTTGATTTATATTTCTGCTCTCAACATTATATTGTTTTCCATTTCGTTTCTTCATAAAGGGGAATAGATTAATCCGGGGTAAAGTTTTTGTTTAAGTTATAAATTTTTTAAATACCCAATTCACCCCTCCCCTCTTGGGTAATTGCCATTAACTCAGGACCAACATGTTCTTTCTTTTAAAGTGTATAGATCACTCAATTGTAGAGAAAAGTGGATTGAAACTCTTAGTAGCACTTCTTTCCTCTTTTTCAGCTCTTTCTTGTATATATCCACGTTTGCTTGAGTGTCTATATATAGAGGAGGGAGAATTTTGAACGTTATAGAGTTGGTTGGCGCGTAATAAATGTTCCAACGTTCAAAAATTCGAACGTTTATTCCTCCAAGTCGCAGGTGGAGTCGACTTCGTGTGCGACTTCACCCAAGTCGCATATTGGAGTCGACTTCGTGTGCGACTTCAGCTGTTCTTCAGTTTCCAAGTCTATCCTCTGGGTCGACTTGGTCTGAGACTTAGCTTCAATTCGATCGTGGAGTCGACTTCGGGTGCAACTTAGCTACTTTCTTTTGCCAAGTCAGTTTTATCTTTGTTGAAGTGTCTCTTGCTTGCTCAACTTCTTCTTCTTCTTTTGTCTTTCAATACTTGGAACTTATTTGTACAAAATTTCTCTAGAGAACTTGAAAAACTTGAATCTTGTATGAACAATTCCAACCTTGATGTAGAATGATTTGAATCCATGTGTCTTGCTTGCTTTAAACTTGGATTAGTCTTCATATTTTCAAGTTGAGAAATTTGAGTCGTCTTCATCTTCTATTTGACTCAAGTCTATCTCGAAATTGACTTGTTCTTCGACTTGAACTTGAAAATTTTCCCTACCAAGTTGATGTTGATGCTGGAGTTGACTTTTGCCTGCGACTTTACCCAAGTCGCATGTGGAGTCAACTTCGGTTGCGACTTCAGAAGTTTTGCTACCCAATTTCAACGCTGGAAAGAAGTTGCTGCTTGAAGTCGATACTGGAGTCGACTTCGTCTGCGACTTCACCCAAGTCGCAAGTGGAGTCGACTTCATCTGCGACTTCAGTTTTTCTACTCTCCAAAATTAGCGCTGGAAGAAAAATCATCTTTGAAGTCGAAGATGGAGTCGACTTGAGAGATCGACTTCGCCTAAGTCGATGTCTGAGTCGACTTGAGTTGCGACTTGACTTGTTCTGTTTTGTATATATCCTTTTACAGCTTTGAACATTTGTACAATACATGTTAGTAGCTTAGATTTACTCAAATTTTGTTGGTTAATCATCAAAATATATGGTTTGGGTATTTTCATTCAATTTCAATAATTGTTTCCAACATTCAGATCATCGGAATTGATTTTCACTCGAGCATAGAAGAAAAAATGGTCTTAATACATGTCATTTCTTAAGAAAATAAGAATAATCTTAATTTTTTTACTATATAAAAATGCTTACAATCTAGTTTGCATATTTACTAAAAGGATAATTTTTCTTAAAGAGATCAGAGGAATGACATAGGAAACAAACATTGTTACAACATGGACATGCCTTAGTTGTATGTCTATTAGTACCACAAAAATAGTACACCAATACAATTATAATGGGTCATTTGTATAAAAAATTCTTAGGTCCTTCCTGACATAGGCTTCCTTAGACTCAACTCTAGTCTATACATCTTAACCCTATGACTGCACAGAGGGTAACTTATGAGTGACCTAAGAAGGTACTTCCCGAGTTTCTACCTCAGTATGGATAAGATCTAAGCTAGGTCCTTGAATAGGGGATACTTCCTTTTGCAGTTCTAAACTTGGTTCAATTGATACTTTGGCTTGGATATAGCAAGGGACTCATCCATAGCTTTAGGTATATTAGCAGCCTTGGGCACATCCCAAGCATTGAATACATTTGTAGCTTCAAACTCATCCATGGCTTTGGGTACATCCTCACTTTTGAGTACATCAACAGCTTTGGGCTCATCCACGGCTTTGGGTATATTAACAATTTTATACACATCCACAGCATTAGGTACGTCCTTAGCTCTAGGTACAACAATAGGTGATGCCCTAGGCTTCGAAACAACAAGCTTAGTTTGAACAGAGAGTTTCCTTAAGGTTGAAGGACCATCTTGTTTTAGGGTTTTAACCATCTGAGGTAGGGGCGCAACCTTCTTAGGTATGGGTATAACCTAAATTTTGGTTTTTCTTTTCTTAGATTTCTCATCCTCTATGGGTTTTTGGGTGCACAACCTTTTACAGTCATTAGCTAAGATTTTATTATTTAGGTCAATTTCTGGGTCAACTATTACCTAGGCCATTGGTTTCTTACCCTTCTCCCTACTTAGATTTCTAACTCAAGACTTAACAGGCATAGGTGGGGTTGGAGCATCCATAACCTCTAGGATCCTATTCAACTTCTTATTTAGGGTTTGGTACTGCAGATAGGACTCCTTTCTCCAAGTTAGAACTTGTTTCTCTAAGCCACTCTACCTTTCATGGGTAGTAGGGAGAGTCTTTCCTTGAGTTTTAAGATTAGGGAATACCGATGCACCAGAACTGACCATTTTCTTAATTCAGAAAGAAAAAATATAGGGTTAGATTTTCAAATCCCTTTCAAGATCTTTTTTGAAAAATCATATAATGATTAATAAGGCATATTTTTATATGTATGACCACTCTGATACCATCTATAATATACTGGTCTATAAAAGTGATCCTGGGTCATGTATTTAATGCAACTTTTGAAGATCAATCACACATTTATGGATAAATTAATTATTATAACTTTATTAAAAAATTCAAAATTCACTTCCACTAGTCATGTTCCCATTATTACATCCAAAACACAATAAAATAAAATGCATGCCCATTATTTCCAATACATGCCTTGAAATAATTTTAAATAAAATAAAATGTCTATTCTTGAAAATCTTCAAGCAAGTCAATCTCTAGTGTCCCGCTTGATTTGGTCCTCTTGTAAAAATAATGGGTTAGTCTTAACTTGACTAACAAGTACAAAATTATTTGAAAATGAATAATGGCAAAGCTAAAACTTAATTAAATGATAAAATAATTATTTAATTCAATAACTTAAAATTTTAGCCTTATTTAGAAAATAAACCCTTCCATTGAGTTCAAAAGTATAAAAAATATACAAATTGACTATTTGATCATAAAATTCAGAATTTTTTCTAATTCTATTAAAAATCAGAGTTAAGATGATCAAATCATGCTAAAACAAAATGTATGGCTTAATCATCGCCACATCATCACCATTATATTGCTAAATTTTATTTGGGCTTATTTAGTGACTGCATTTGACCCAGGTAGTAGCCCAAGTTCACAAATCATGCCAAAAAGTAAATCCCTTTTAACAGGTGTACCCGCAATAAATAGAAAATTATCCTTTGTTGCAACATATTCCAAATGGATCTTTTTGCAAAATTTTACAAAAGGACACTAGTCAAAGATGTCAGCGACGACAACAAGATAATTTTCCATGTAGTTTACTTCTGCTAAGCTTTTACATATATGTATATATTATTTCCCAAGCATCTACCAAAAGCAACCACGCATGTTGGTTGCTAATTGGTGAGTCGTGTCTCTGAAAGCAAGTCTTCTGACACCTCCTACACGGTCAACCTTTCATGCATGCTCTGTCCCTCTCTATGCATGATACTATATTATACATTAAATACGTATTTACAAAGGTACAATCCTTATAGAGTTTTAGATTATGTGAAGATTTCAAGAATAATTATTTTATTTTGTTAAAATTAGTTAAAGGCGCGTATTGCAAATAGTGGAGATGTGTTTTACTTTATTATTTTTTGGATGTAATATGGGAACATGACTAGTAAAAGTGGAATTTGAATTTTTTTAAGTGATTAAATAAGTAATTGATTCTGCCATAAATGTGTGATTGATCTTTAGAAGTTGCATTAAATATATTGCCCAAGATGACTTTTCTGGATCGGCATGTTACAGTTTGGTATTCACGAAAACTCAAACAAGTGGGAAAAACTTTTCAAGGTTGGGAGTGTTTGAGCAAAACGTGCCTTGTCATCTCTATAGAGGCATCTTTCAATGGTTTGTTGTTGTAGCCCGTAGAGCCATGGCAGGGGACGTTAAGAGATGATGAATATGACTGGAAAAACAAATGGGAAGCTAAGGTTTCGCATATTACCTTAACGCTCCTTGTCACCACCTCCAACATCAACAATGTCAATCCAGAGCATATGTATCTGAGATCACAGACCTATACTCGAAAACACAATTCGCTTACTAGAAATGGTGCCACCCAAGCTCACTAGCACAAGAGAATGTTGCCATCATATTCTAAGGCACCAATCAACCGTCCATCAACGCGAAGTCAGCCGATGCAGTTCGAGCCCTCCGTAAGCTCCCCCTACAAACAGTAACGCCACCCATTTGCCCAATTAGGACCACAGGTATTACATCCCTTTGTCCTACTCTATTTTCACACCAAAATGGATCTTATCTTGGATGTAGTCCTCCATAGAGACATGGAATAGGACAACCGTTGATGTAAAGATAGCGCCTTCGGCGTGCAGATGTCGATCTTCATTGTTTTGTTTGTTCTAGCAAATTCTCTAGCTAAAAAATGGCCCTCGTTGATGAGTCTCATCTTTTTGATGAATCAATAGAGGGAGGAAAAATGAAAGAATAGAAAACAGATAAAGGATTTAATGGCATATGTAGCAATGTTCTTTCTCTATCTCATAATTTCTTCTAAAATACCGGATCTCGATTGAGGCCTGCTATCTCATCTTGTATCCATCCGATGTTGCAAACATACTGCTTACGTTGTTAGCTTACTGGATCTATTGCGGTGCATGCAAGAATGAAATATTCATTGGTTAAGAATGAAATCGCTGGATCTTCCTTCGTTGGTTAAGGATTTCTCAAATTGATTTTTGTTTGGTTTATACTGATTCATTCCCATTCGTTGTCTAAATCTGTTTTGGGGTCAATATGGATGCATTTTCTTCATTTCATTTTTGAGTTATGCCTTCGGTTCAGTGGAATCTATTAATGAACAGAAATATACTTTGAATTCCTGCCCGGAATTGAAATCAATAATCCAATGCTCTGCCCTTGTGTTTGACCCCCAGGATTCAAATGAACTGCAAATAGCTTACATCATTGATTTGTTTGCTTTTTGGATTTTTCTTGGTGCTTTGCTCGTCCAAGCAAATTTTGGACAATTTTTTTTGTTTCAACTCCATTTGAACGAGTTTATGCATGGAATAAAAAGGTCGGCTATATATATTATTTATCTGTACTAGTTTTTGTTGATTTTGAATAATCTAGATTGCTTATATCAATTGTGAATGATTGCAGTGACTTAATTTACTCCATGGAACATCCCAAACTTGTTTTAGCTCCAGAGGTTCTTTCCATTTCGTTTTCGGTTTCTACTATATCATTTCTGTTTGTTCACGTCTCTATTTGTTTTTTAACCAAATTTTGTTCATCTAAATTTGTGCATAGAATATGTATTGGCTACAACAATTAATTTGATTGTTTTTACTATTTTGTCGGTCTTATTTTCTATCTGATTAGAGTCCTTGTTCTCGCATATGTAAATACATGCAATTTGATTTTCCATTTTGTTTTGACACGCATGAATTTGGATTCTCTTTATTTCATCCTTGATTATTTATTTTGGTGTGACTTATTATGATTTTCTAGTTCTGCCTCTTCATGATTCATATCTATTTGTTGAAGCTTGTTCTTCTATTTATTTTTTGAAATCACTTTTTATAAGGATGCATAAAGCTTGTGGTACCTTTTAATCTTGTGAATAATTTGTCTGCTTTATTATTACAAGAGTCTTTGTAAGTCTCGTTCCATAATATTTCTACATTTTATAGTTTTTATTAGAACCTTATGTGAATAAAAGAGATTGTGAACTGCTCAATGCTTAGGGAGATGATATTAGTATTTCTGATTGGCTCCATGTTGCAATTTATAGATGAGATGATAATCTAATGGTTGCCTAAGGGGCTAATTGTTTGTCCAGAATTCTCATAAACATCACTGATTTAAAATAGAATGAGCCCATTCGATTTTGATTTAATGTCAACCTTGGCAAAAGTGAGGCTACCATTGAAATCTTCAACAATATGGTATCACATCACTAAAGTGTTTCCCAAAAACATCGACCCCCAAAAGATATCGTCAAATGATACAACATTGAAACTTCTTTTAAAAAATGAATTTAGCTCAAACAACTCGCAAATAAATTGCAGTGGGTTTCTTTGGATGGGTTATAAATTCAGGTTACAAAATCAGCTCAATTTTCAACCCAGGTTGATTGCAGGCAACCCCAATGGTTCAACCCACAACCAGATATATCCAGAAAATTAAAAATATATAGAATACAACAAAAAATATAAAAAACATAAACTAGTTAGTACTACCCTAAACTAAGCTATACACCGCCCTAACCAACATTATTCTTCAAATCAACCTTATTGACCATAAGTTTTCTATGGCTCGTTACATTTCTAAACTATACTATCAATTTTGGTATATGATGAGGACTATATGGCTTAATTTAGCCTTCCTTTCTACATTTTATTTATCAAATTAATATGTGTATCTTCAAGATGATGCAGATTAATAAATCATGACACATCTATTTTATATCAACTTATATATCATAAAACCTTCATTAAAAAATTTAATTAACATGATTCACTGCTTATTGTAATTATTGACCACTATTAACTATTATTCAAACTGATGTGATTTTAGAATTTTACAACAATTCATATCTATGGTCCACTGTGATAAACAATTGTGTCACAAATAGTTTTTTGATTAACCTGAATTGACATCCGGTTTTTTGCTGGATATATAAAGGTATCCAGTTGTTCTGACGACGTCAGTGGACATATGGCTAAGGCCTAAGATACGCGAAACCTTAGCAAGCCAAATTCTGATATTTTAGTTTCCAATCTTTCATGCAATAGGATGTTTTTTCCATTTCAGACCCGTATGTGCATTTTAGAGTTGTCCATAAATGTTTGTAAATTTGCATTTTAACTTTATGGTTATTCTTTTATTGTGTATTCTTGATTATATGGTTATTCAACCATGGATTCATTTTCTGGTATCACTTTCTCACTCATAAATGAGGATGTACAAAATTAGCACGAATAATTCTATGAGCGTCATAGGGCATTCATAGCCCTAAGTGGAGCCTTAGCACCGGCTAAGGAGGAGGAATGAGGGAGGGCAAAGTTCATCAATCATGACTTAGCACTCCCACGTGAATTATTTATGCATTTCATGGTCCGGGGGGGGGAGACAAATTATGCATATCATAGTTGTAAATGAGTACATTTGCATTCAATCAATTATGTGATATAGTGAAGAGCAAAGGAATATTACGAGCCATTAGATTTGCAATGGTCAATCAATAGATGACCATGTTCTTGCACACTTTATCCCATAATTGCCAAAATCATTCTATTAGCATGTATTTCTATAGATCTAGGGAGACTGTGCATCACCATTTCCATAGATGTCTTCAATTAGTACTTAGCTTATACCAAGAGTGTGTCCTCCCCCCCCCCCCCAAAGCATTGAGCCTCATCAAAAGACTACCTCCGACCCTACTCTAGCATCATATTTTTAAGTATGCTTATTTAATTTTGTCCCTTATAACCTACGATTTCCAAATCCTCCTAACTATCTATTATTTGCTAGGAATTTATTAGCGCTATCGATGACCTCATATTCTGACTTTGCCTCCATCTGGAAAATGCACTAGCGTTTATAAATAGGCATGAGGACTTAACATAGAACATAATGGCTACATGTAACTTTGGTTTGAAGTTCATACATAGCTTAGCTAGTTCGGAAGGTCCTTTAGGATGCACTAGATCAGTCAACAATCGTTTGACAATTCCACAAAGTAAAATAGTTATTAATGTCTACATTTGTATTCTAGTATACATGAGATAGACAACCCTACTGATAGATACCGTCATTTATAATAAGCCATTATTACCTGGTAGATGCTGGTTATGCACATGTGCTCGGATTCATGGCACCATATAAAGGAGTATCCTACCACACAAGTAATTTTAGGCCTAACGGGAATCCTATAAATAATCAAGAGTTTTTCAACTTTAGACATGAGATTGCACTCGACCATTGAAATACTTTTTGCCATATGGAAGAAGAGGTTCCCATTTCTGTAAATTGCGATGTCATACCCCTACAAGATTCAAGTTCAAATAGTAATCGCATGTGCGATTCTCCATAACTACATAACCAATGTGGATGGTCCAAAAGTACCTTACCAAAAAATTGAGGAATCATCCCTCGTCGAAGATAATGTGAACAATGACAACCATGAAGAAGTAGAGCCGGAGGTTATGATAAAGGAGTGTCTATAGAAGCTCAAAATTTATGAAGGGACAAAGGAGACAAAATAACATATCAAACGTGGGCAAATAGGTCATCGTTGTAGTTCTTAATTGTAAACTACAATGTATAGGATCATCTGTGTATGATTTACCTTTTTAAGATGTGTTATGACACTTTTCACTTTATGAGCATGCTATTAACAACTTCTGTCATTGATATTTATGTGCCTATTGACTATACTTTATCCTCTCATGGATCTTTTTTTACATATATTTATGTTACGTATATTGGTATAATGAGTACTTACTTATTCACAATTTGTTTAATAGGTGGTATACATGGATTTCATTCATCATGTGCTCACTAGGGAGACAACATCCCCAATTGGAGTCACCCTGATCCTAGTTCAGATCAACCATCTTTATCCTGGAGGAGACACTAATAGACGAAGGCAAAGGATAAGAAGTTGCTCAAAATTCTATTATGGAACTTACGTTCCCGAATCATTGGAGTTAACAAATCAAGGATGTTGTATGTCACATAATCGCACTAGAATTGAGTAATTTATTTGTAGTAGTGCATGATCATTATTTGGCATCTTCTGATTATTTTGCAGCAAGATAGAGTACAAAAGACTAAGAAGGCCTCAACGCCTAAGTTACTATTAGTTGTTCGGTGATAATCATGCCACCGGTGAATTTTCCATGGGTTTTAAAAACCTGTGTCATGATGTGGATCAAGATGTGAGACTGATGAAAATGAAGAAGGTGTTAGCATGGAGGGCCCACACCGTGATGAGCTTACCATTAGATCTATTGGTGATTTTGCCATACTAGCCTCATCTGGTACCCCAATAAGAGGTTCCTCTAGCAACTCGAACGTGCTGTCACAAGCTGATGGAGCATCTCCAAAGTCCTTCTGTTGTGGAGCTATGAGAACTATTTGCAAACGACCACGGACACCGATGTAGGAGTTCACTGGCATAGTGTAGACCGTCTTCGGTCAACCTACCAATGTGATACATACACATGTTCTCAAAGAAAACTAGGAAGAGGGCTATTATTCATTGCCTACATTGTTGGGATCCTTGGGAGTGACCAATGATAAGTATGCAATGACTATTTATTACTTTAACAAGCACCCCATTTTGCACCTCTCTTTACATGTATAGATGATCGTGCCTGGGGAATTATGTTAGATGGGACTAAACGAGGCTTTTGAGTTTTACCACATAGTTTTTGGACCTGTTCATTGAAAATATTATTGTAGTTAGTCTCTATCTAGCTTAGTTAGTTGCTTTTTATCATGTGTGTTCAATTCGAGGATGTTTTATTTACTAAATGGTATGAGATTTTAAATTGTCTCTGTTGTAGTATTCATGTTATTGTTGTGGATTTTGGTGGAATCTTTCATTCCTTTAATGTTCTTGTTGATTAACATATTCCAGGACTCTTTGATCATGTTGTTTAATGTCTCCATTGCTCTTATATATATTCACTTATATTTGTGACATATAATATAATATAAATGAGATGGTGCATTTTTACAATGTGTTCAAAAGTCATGTGCCTAGTGTATTCACATCTTGGCCGGAAGCACATGATTAAGTGAATGGAATTAAAGGAGCTTATTATCGAGCTTTTCAGGATCTAGCAAAGGCTCAAGCTGCTTGGGTAGCTTTCATTGGCATAGGCAAAGAGAAAGAAGAAAATATGGTTATCAAGATATGTGATTGTAAAGAATGTGGTAAGAGCACTAGTATTATAGTCATCAACCTTTGTGACTATAAGGCATGCGGAAAACAAGCATCGGTGTAAGGCCAGAGGGCACTATTGGCTTTCGTTATAGATTTACCCCTCATGTAGTTACAATGCTAAAATTCATGCTTACATGTATGATGGAATATTTGAGACATGTTGGACATGCTATTAGTTTTATCTTACATTTCTTTCTTTGTTGGAATATTCTTTATTTTTGTGTGATAATATCACACAAAAATCATATCATCAAAATGTTATTAAAATTGAAGATGCTTTTATTAAATACATGTTCTTCTAAAATTACGAAAGAAGATCAACATGATTCATGTTTAATTTTCATAGGAAATGAAAATATATGCAAATTGTGCTAAGGCTGCACGAAAGGCCGGTATTACACTACCCTACATGGAATCATAAATAAATATATATAAAGCTGGTATTGAATGTGTATAATTTAAAGCCGATATTCTATTAAAGATTTATATAACTTAAAGACTTGTATAATTAAAAAAATATTTTTGGGAAAATGCTTCCTTTTGAAAAATGACTAGCACAAAACAAATGGGAAGCTACAAGATTATCAATTCATATATAACAACATTATTTCTATCAATTTAATTCGTTATAAATTGACCTGTAGTTAAGTTTCATTTTTGGGTTGCTGAAATTTGAATGTTACTTTAATTTTGTATACAATGAAATTTATTTTTCAATAAATTATTATTTGTCAAAAATTCAGGGCATTTGTTTCATTCAAAACTGATATAACTTGAAAGTCTAAAGAAAAATAAATTTTTCATATAATTATTAAAAAACATACACTGCAAAAAAATATTGTAGAAGTATGTTATGTATTTATTGATGTAATACATATTCTTATACCTATTACAATAAAGTTCTCTTTGTCAGTAGTTGAAATTTGTAGGTATTTTTGTGAATTTATTAGAAAGATGCTTCATTCTTGGAAATTTCCTTTTTCTTGCATTCAATGAAATTAATTTATATAATTATAGATAAAGTGACAACAGTTAATTATCATTTTTGGATTTATTAAAGTGAATCCAGGGCCTTGCCACAGCTAATTATTTCCACTCATTGTCTAACTTCAAATTGCCTGCCATGGCTAACTGTTGACTCATTGCAACACATTTATGGTAAAAAAAACTCATGGTTGCACCTTCCTCCTTAACTGCTGGAGAATTTAATGGTCCTTACACATTTAATGCTGCTATTGAGTTGCATGGCATTAGCATGGGAGCTATTGAGTCTCATGGTGTTAACAATATTTGTATTGAAATATTTTCAGTCTTTTTGAAAACTAAAATACTTTGAAACTATCATGTATTTATGTTTTTAAAAGAGTTTTAAGGATGACTCACTCAATAACCTGATGATATAAAACGATTTGATGACTGTTTTATTTAAATGATATTCAAAAGACAGTGCAAACATTTCTCTACATACGAGTGATAAAGATGTTGTGTGGACAAGGCATATAATGCCAATAAAAACGGAAGCAGGTGTGTTTGCATATTCTTTATTCATAAAAAGCCCAAAAATGGGAATAAAAATGTTTACAAGAAAAGCTTGTTCTTTCAATTATTGAAATATTTCAAAATTAGTTTATCGAGATGATTCTAAAATTGTTTACCAACAAACAAGAAATACTCTTGAAAATATTGTTTTCTTAAGTATTATAAATGTTTTGTAAAATTGATTTACTAAAATATTTCTAAATTTTTTTAAGAGTGGTCATCCTAGCATTATTATTTAAAGACAGTTTATGAAAATATTTTATCTTTAAAAATGATTATGCCCAGTTCTCAATTTGAGAAGTGCGCAGTCTAAGGACTGCAATGGATTATGTTATATCAAGTTTTGACTTGAAAAATGGCACAGTCTGAGAACCGTTTTGATTTTATGAAATCATGATAGCATGACGATGCAAATATGAATGAGTGTGCACAAGGATCATGTACTAAGCCCATGGCGAAGGCGGTTGCAGACCGAGACAGTTGCATACCAGGCCAACCTCTACTTGTGGCCGAGTCACTAAGGGAAGGCCAGTGGCCGATGGCACCCTCCTTGAAATGGAAGCAGGATCATGGACAACCGCTTAGCTAGCGTTGTTGTCACATGGATGGTTTCTTTCCTATGGAAGGATGATCACTTGGTAAGTGTCACCTACCAGACGGTTATAAACGTATATGCATATGTTTTGTTTCAAAGCCCAAAATAGAGACATAAAAATATTTTAGGACGAGATTTTGTCCACGGGAAATAAAATTTACATGAACATGTTTTAGGATATAAAAATGTCCACACTGATAACAAGATTTATATGCATATGCGTTATTTTTAAAAAATCTAAAAAATTGTGATATGAAAAGGACTCATATGAAATTATTTGAGGACATACAATTGTCCTCATATAAAAAGGTTTATATGCAAATGGTTTAGGACATAAGATTGTCCTCATGAACAAAGGTTTATATGAAAATATTTTAGGACATAAGATTGTCCTCATGAATAAAGGTTTATATGAAAATATTTTAAGACGTAAGATTATCCTCATGAACAAATGTTTATATGATTTTGTTTTAGGACATAAATTTTCCCTCATGAATAAAGGTTTATATGAAAATATTTTAAGACATATAATTGTTCTCATATAAAAGGTTTATGTGAAAATGTTTTAGGTCATACACTTGTCCCCATAATTAAATGTTTATATGACAACATTTTAGAACATACAAATATCCTCATGAAAAAAGGTTTTATGAAGGGTGGTTTATATTAAATATTTTATGAAGGGTTTAAATGAAAGGTTTTCATGAAAGGTTTCTTTCGGTTGGTAGTTAATCGCTTAATAAGTGTCTCCTACCAAACGACGAGAAATGCATTTATATGAAAATGCAAAATGCTCGCTTACTGAGTACCACTCATAATTTATTTTTTCAAACCTTAGACAGGTACAGGGAAGCTAAAGAGGTAGAGAACCTGAGCATTTGAGGAAAGGTATGAGATGGTATTCATATGCATGATAAATGATTAGCTATGTGTATGGAATGGTATGACTGAAAATTTTAAGGTATTACAATGTATGTGAACTTATTGAAAGTTCTAAGTTCTATGTGACCTGATGATTGAATGTATGTATATAAGTATAGGGGTTAAATATTTGATAATGAATGAATTTTATATGGCTATGATATGGCCAGGTTGATATAACCAAGGATGTAAGAGAACAAGATGAAAAAATTTATGAATGATTTGTACAGTTGATGACAACTGTCACATGATGAGTTTACGAAAAAGTATATAAGGAAGGAAGCCAAGTATTATTTTAAAATGTTATGTGCAATGAATTGCAAGTGTATCGTTGCTTACAAAATGAATGAAGTAAAATACGAAGAAATAAAATGATGATGGATAAAGGAATGAAACGGGAAAAAAAAATTTGGACGAGATCCAATTAAGAAACCATCACGTGATCAGGGCAACAATTCTGTTTCATATTTACTAATTCATAACGATCTTGGAGTAAGGCTCAGGATTGTGACGCCTCGGGTTGGGGGCGCCATAAGTTAGCTGTGATTTTTAAAGCTTTATCCAATGGCCCCTTTTTAACCTACAACACACAAAAGAGTCGGACGACTCACAAGTCGTGTTTTCAACCGGTCTGAAAAGATCAAAATTTATCAATTTAGTGGAATCTCCACTGAGCAACCATATAAGGACACCCCACTTGCTTGCTCGACTTGCATTGTATTTCTCAGTGGTCCTAGATGAACTTGTTCCAAGTGAAATGACTAGAAATCTATTACAGTCCATGGGCTTAATGGGGAAGAAATATGGGTTTTGGTAGGATATCCACTTCATAGCTTCGCTTGTTGCCACAAGCGTCTAAAAAAAATATATGAATGTATGATTAATTCATTTCAAAGTTTGTGATATTATATATACATATAAATTTATAGCGAGAGGTGGAATCGTAGCATAGTTAACTAGGATTTGATAATTGTAAGACTCTAGCTATCTTACTGGATTATTAGCAGCTACCCCACCATCTATGAGATTGAATTCTTTGACAAACCCTTGAGGATCTGCGTTTCAAACTGATGGGCTAGAGGTAAGTTGGAGCTACGGGTGCAGCAATGCAAATATCTGCGAGTTTTACATCCAAGTATGGTTTCGAGTATGTTTGTGGAAATTAAGAGAGAAAATCATTATAATTATCTTGCTTGAAAAAAATTAAAATGACCAAATATTTAAATCTTAGCTGCATTCATGAATCATCCCTGTAATTAACAGGAAATTGAGATTTTTTTAAGCACCTCATAGTTTGAGAAGATTGTGGGCTGGAGCATTTTTATGTCAAAGGTTGGCATAATAATGTTTTTCAGGGTTTGGTGTAAGAGTGTGCTTGCTAGCCTTTCTCTGATTATGTGGTGAAGATACTTGCCATCGTATCTAAATCCTCATATTACTTTGAGAACCTTTACTGTCGAACCAAATGGACCACTGTGATTGTAAATAATAATAACTATATATTGGTAGAGTGCTTGCTTGTTTAGAAATTTTTAAATTATTTATGTAGTGGAAACCATTAATTATTATTTATATAATATATTCTTGTATTGTGGAAATATTCTAGGACAATGCTGGAGGAAGAAATCCTCAACATCTCTCACAACAAACAAAGGGCGGTTGTTCCAGTTTGGTGTAGTTAACATGCTCCTGTATGTACCACAAACATTTCAGTATTATGAATTCTTGGGAACATGAATCTATAGTAGAATTTTTTTTAAACTCATTATAATTTACTTAAAGCGAGTGCTCCCAGA
The DNA here is from genome assembly GCA_030490835.1 of Annona cherimola. Classification (NCBI taxonomy): domain Eukaryota; kingdom Viridiplantae; phylum Streptophyta; class Magnoliopsida; order Magnoliales; family Annonaceae; genus Annona; species Annona cherimola. The sequence continues at coordinate 35,168,507 of CM059976.1, read as the reverse complement.
AGGCTAAAATGGTTATTGGAATCAATCCTTTGATTCCTTTGCCATCAATACTGAGAATAGTAACTAAGTGTCCAGAAGATGGTGGCCAGTTTTGGTTGATAAAGGGTGCTTGTTCCATTAGGGATTGGCGACTACTGGTAATCAATACTGACAGGAAGAAAGGTGGCGGAATGAACAAACCTAACAAGTTGCTAATCAAGGACCGCCACATCAAGGGAGGAATATGAGTCTTACGAGACTCTGCCCATCGAGTTGCTCAAGGAAGGGCATCAGGAGAATCATTTTGGGGCTGCCCAATAAAAAAGTACTCATAAAATCAAAACTAAAGGAAAATAAAGGATATAAGAAGCAGTACAAACTAAGGTAAACAGGGAAAGGATAAGAAAAAACCATACCCCAATGAGATGCGAAAGACCCGAGCAACTCCTGCAACCCCGGCTAACGGCATCCAAGTTGACAAAGAGATGACTCAAAAGTATGCGTCTCCACCCGATCGGATGAGGGAAAGTCAAATCCCTCAAAACTTGGAGCCACCTCAAATTCACATTCCAAGAAGAGTCACCCCGAAAGAAAGCTCCAATGAGATAAAGGAGGAAGCTGCGAACCTCCTGCTGAATGGCTTCGAGACTAGCCTCATCCACTCTCATCTGATCCCAGAATTTCCATAACTCTTTCGGAGGGAAAGACTCTAAAGAAGACGCCTCCAGCTTGGTCAAAGCCAAGCAATCCTCCACAGTGATAGGATCAGAGGAAGAAAGAACAACGCCCGCCCGAGCCATACAAGGGAGCCCCAACTGCATCTCTACGTCCAAAAGAGAGATCCCCCATTTTCTCATAGGTAAATGAAAGGTGTGAGTCTACGGTCGCCACTGCTTTATCAAGGTCGTCTTTAAGGCTCGAGGAATTAAGACCGGCTTGAGGCTCGCCAATCGATAAAATGGAGTCCGACTCAAGACGTCCTAGTGAGCGGCAGACAACTTGTCAAACTAGGAGCAGACTCTATTCCAGGAGTGATAGTAAGTAACGTGAGAATCAATCTGCAAAAGGGGACAAAGGAAGATGTCAACCAAGCGTCAGAAAATACGTTCAAAAAAAGAGAAAGATATATACCTTGCTCGTCGGCACCACTTCAATAGCATTGGCCTCATAGGGGACAAAGAAAGGGTCTTCCCCTAAGCTCGGGCGAACAGAAGGTGAAACAAGCAGGGAAATCTCCCTTGGGGCAACTAGCTCCTCGTCCTAGGCCGGGGATCCCTCTTCATGAGCAGGAGGCATTTCTTCGTCAACCGGCAGTTCTTCAAGAGGATCGTCCTCCTCAAAAGCCGCAAGCCCCTCTTCTTGGCCAAAAGACTCCCCTTCTCGAACAGGACCATCTCCCTCTTGGGCAAGAGGTTCATCTCGAATCGGATCACCTTCTTGAACAAAACATTCTTTGGCCGGAGTAACAAGCCCTTCATCAAGGAAAGATGAGTCAGCCTCTTGAGCCCGAGAACCACTCCTTTGGATAAATGAGCTGCCCTCTAGAGAATAGAAATGTAGTGAGACGACATGTCATCATACTCTCCCGAATCTGACTCTGTCCCGACCAAGTCTAAACTAACTTCTGGTGGGATGGGAGTAGCGTCGGTAGGACGGCAGAAAGGAAGCTTGACACGACGATGACCGACTGAGGAAGTTCCAGCAGCCGAAACTATCGCCTTCAAAGACAAAGTCTTCTTGCCCTCTCCAGCTGCATCATCTGGAATCTCAATGGCACATTCGCCGATCCACCTAGCTCGTTGGGTTTGAGCCATACTGCTCTATTTGGAGGACGCAAGCCATATTCCTTTCTGGAAGACACCTCGGTAACTGCAACATAAAAGGCGATGGGTCAACACAAGAAGATAAGCAACATGACAAGAATCATTCTCTAAGCAATACCAATATCAGGTCAGTTTACACCACCTTTTCAAACTTCTAAGATAAAAAAAACAAACAAACAAAACAAAAAAAAAGTAGCTACCCAGTCAAACATAAGCAATATGGAAAAAAGGTCAGCACATGGTCACTAAAAAGGTAACCATTCAAGTAAACACAGTCGATTTGGGAAAAAGAGAGAAATCATCATGATAGCCCTATCAAGCGAAAACGAGTTGGCAAAATGGTTCAACTCGAAAGGCGAAAAGGTGACAGTCAGGAGATATCCACGTACAGTACAAAATGCAAAGGCATAGAAGAAGGCCACCCTCTTTCTTCTATTCAGGCAATGGGCCCACCACAAAGAATGAAAAGGGCTGCTAAATTTTATAAAAAGGGTCAACAGGAATTTTGCAAAAAAGACAACCCATATTTGAATTGGCAGAAAAAACCGCTGCAAGTTCGCAAAATTGCAAAAGACCCAATGACCTGAAAATTGTTTAAGTCAGCAGGGTGTCCGACACTTTGCCATTCACCGTCAAAGACACCTCTAGCAAAGGGGGGCAGCTATAGACACCCCTCCTTAGGTGCAAAAAGAAATAAATTGAAATGAGATCCAAGCCCAAGCAAATTCAATGCAAAAGTAAATTCAAGCAAATCTCATAACCAAGCCCACCACTAAGCGGGCCCGTCCAGTCTCAGCCCACAGGAGCAAAGCTCCACCAAGCCTCAAAAGCAGGCCCTTCAACCATCAGATCCAGCTCACCAAAGGGCTCTACAATGCAGCCCACCAGATCCAACTTACCAAACACAACAAACAGGCTCCACAATGCAACCCACCAGATCCAACCCACCAAACCTTAAAAGCAGGCTTCTCTACAACAACCCATCAGGCCTTCACAACGGCCCACTTGGAGCAACGGGCTCCAACTAGATCTAGGTCCAACCACCGCGGGCTCCCATCTACGGCCCAAGGCCAACAAAGCCCGCTCCACCATCTATAAAAGGGGAGCCATGCTCTCACTTCAAGAACACTTGGAGAGGGCATCCCATAGGGGAGGACGAGAGTCTGCAGCAAAGTCCTGGCGTCCTAATTTTTCCGCTCTTCGAGCTCCAAGCCTCTCTCCCACTTTTTCTTTTCCGTTCTCTCTCATTCTCTCAAATCTTTAATTTTTCCCCTTTCACACCCGTATAAACCGCCTCGGGTTGGTAGATTTTACCATATTTTCTTCAATCCGAAAGCCGAAACCCAAGCTCTGTACGATTAGTGTTTTATTTCATTAAAAATAGGGACTAATCTCCTTTAAAGATTAGTGGCGACTCCATTTTTTTTATTTTTGTGCGCTTGTTTAAGTTAATGCTCTAGCGAGGCGGGCGCACGTGGGTCCATAGATTTCAGCATAATACGCTACCATTATGCTGCCAAATTTTTGACTTCATCCATGTATGGAAAGCCCCGTCTTAGCCATTATGCTGTCGAATCTATGAGAAAACGCCCGTGCTACAGCTTGGAGACTCCACTGGGGACAGCATTGCTGGTCTACATTGGGCGCAAGGGGGACAAAAATTTGAAGATCGGAGCTTCTTCCTCATTGAACAGCGAGTTTCAGGAGCTTTCCCATCTTTCGACAGCGAGTTTCTGACGTTTCTACCCAAATCACGCAGAAATCTGACAAGTTTTCAGGTTCAGAGGCGTTCAGCTCATAAACTGAAAAGAACTCGAAAAGGAAGAAAACTATTGAACATCGCCTCGTAACTGTCGAGGCACATAAAATGAACCTAAAAGAAGGACCTTCGGCAAATCTAAAATCAATTAACGATAAAAAAAATTCAAAATAAATCTCACTTTTTCTGCAATTGGGGAGTTTTCTGGTCACACTTCTAGAAACGCTTCAAGCGAACTGGTCACTCCTCTAGAAACTCTTCAAGCGAACTGGTCACTCTTCCAGAAATGCTTCAAGAGAAACTGGTCACTTTTTCAGAAACGCTTCAAGCGAACTGGTCACTTTTCCAGAAGCGCCTCAGGCAGATAGAACTCGCGAATCCCGAACATTTTCACGCAACGAACTTAAAACAAATAAAGTCTACAAAGAACACAAAAGGACCTGGATTTGCAAGCATCCATCCAAAGGCTGATCTTCTTAGTATCTTTTTGCAAGTACTAACCGTTTTTATTGATTGCTCAGGTTTTTCACCATAGCTCGAAGGCAAAATAAGTCAACCGTGGATCGAATCCTTATGGTTACCAGATCGAGAGCAGCTAGGATGGAGTCCGAGCAATCCTCACACCATGAAGATCGGGATCACTAGTTCAAGCAGTCCATTGAAGCCTAGATGGCGGCAATGGACAAGAGGATGCAGAAATTAGAGGAGGTCCTATCAAACATGGGACCACCTCTAATAGGCTACCAGAATACGGCTACAACACCATTCTGTTCTCAAAACCCAAACATGAAACAAGACGGAGGACCTCAACAATCTTCTCACAAATCAAGGAATGATCACTACAAAGAAGAGGAGCTGGTCTTAGAAGAAGGCCGCAATGAAATCCAAGACCTCAAGAACCAACTCCAGAACCAACTAAAAGAAATGGAGGAACGAATCCGACAACATCAAGGGGAGGGCCTACCCTCGGCCAAAATTGAAGACCTATGCCCGTTCTCCGACACCAAGTTACCCGAGAAGTTCGAGATACCGGCTCTACCCGCGTATGAAGGAGACTCATGCCCGAGGGCTCATCTTAAGGCCTTTTGTGGCATATTATACCCCTTGGTAAAAAGCGAATAAGTCTTGATAAGGCTATTCCAATATAGCTTAAAGAAGGACGCCTTGGAATGGTACACATCGCTGGATTGCCTGTTGATTAAGACATGGGAGCAACTTTCTCTAACCTTTATGTGCCGCTTCTCATACAAGCTAAACATGGCTCCCAAAAGGGCCGACCTAGAAGCGCTCAAGCAAAAAGGGGATGAAACATTCTCAGAGTACATGGCTAGATGACGTGCATTGGCGGCGAAGATGAAAAGCCCGTTGCAGTTAGACGAGCAAATCTCCATCATCATCAACTAAGCACACCTGAGCATCTCGGGATACCTCATCTCTCACCCATACGTCAACTTTACTCAACTCCTCCAAGCCGGAGACCAAGTGGAGGCGAGAATCAGACATGACATCATCTTTCCATGGCCTTACCAAGGGAGTACAACTCAAAGAAAACAAGAACCCAAAAATGGTAATTCTTCGAAGACCCCAGATGTAAACGCCATAGACACCACCACTAAGCTTTTTCAAAGAAAAGCACCCAGAGATTTTACACCTCTCGCCCAATCCTACACCGACATCCTCAACTTGCTCATCCAAAAAAATATGCTTGCACCTCTAGCTCCAAAACCTCCACCTAATCCCCTTCCTAAAAACTACCAGGAAAATGAATTCTGTGCCTATCACAAAGGGAGAGGCCGCTCAACCGAGAGATGTTATACCCTCAAGCATGCCATTCGAAACTTAATAAATGAGGGGAAAATCAAAATTTCACAAAACTCTCATGAGGACGTAATCCAGAACCCTCTACCTATGCATGAAGCAAGGAATCCCAATGCAGTAACCATAAACTTCATTGAAGTTGCAAGAGGACCCGCAAAGCCAAGTCATAAAGCTTACATGATCACTCTACAATGGGCTAAGCAAGAAACAATCACACTGCAAGTAGCAGCCCCACGAAGCATCCATAAGCCTCAAGAAGGGTATGGCAAATATCACCTCATGTTGCCGGTCGTGAACAACTTGAGGATTGCTCCTACTTATCAAGAGCCCGTGGTGTTAGCAGCCAAGCCAAAGCCAACATATAACTCGCACAGGGTCCCATGGGAATATCCTCAATGCTCGAAGATAGGCAACATTTATCCTAATGGCTGAGTCTACCGACGGGAACCGGCTCACAACATAATCACCAACTCAGAGAAATAACCACCAGATAACGTTGCTTCACAACTCAAGTCTTTGCCAGCTCAATTATCCATATGGGATCTATTATGTACCTCAACAAAGCATATGAAGGCTTTCACCAAGGTGCTAAGTGAGGCTCACATAACTACGGAGGTAACTCCCGATGCGGTGGCTTACATGATCGGGCAAATAATGACCCCTAATGCCATCACATTCACCGATGAGGAGTTTCCCACAAAAGGGCACATCCATGGACACTCCATAAGCAACACGGTTGGATACAAAGATTTGAAGATCCCTTTAGTAACCATCAACAACGGCGCAAGCCTTAATGTTTGCCCACTGCGAATAATCAAAAGGCTCGGGATCCCTACGGACCAAATGAGACCCAGTGATTTTTGTGTAAGAGCCTTTGATAATTCTCAAAAGACGGTATTGGGCAAACTGGACATAGAAATTCAAGTAGGACCCGACACCATGGTCGTTCCTTTTCAAGTCTTGGATATCCCGGCATCTTCAACATGTTATTGGAAAGGCCTTGGTTGCACCGAACAGGGGTCATCCCGTCCTCTCTCCATCAAAAGTTGAAATATATATCGGCAGGAAAGCTAGTGGTCATAGAAGCCGACCCCAAGATCATCATTCCGGTGGAGATTGAAAACTGCCATGAGATTCCTCTTATTGAAGTGTATGAATCTTCGGATCCTCTCCCTTTCAAACTGTACAATATACATGAAGTCCATCATATCCCCGCAAAGCAAAAGCTACCGCTCCATTATGTATACCCCCGGCTGAGAGGCAAACCACAAGGTTCAACATCAAATACAGAGAGAAGACGGTACTACTCAATCCTCAACAAAAAACAGCAAATGGGGTCTTGATATAGACCCGAGGAAGACAAATTCAAGAGACCCAACAAAGCGACTCAGTTCATAAGCGCGGGGTATATCCTACCCAAAGCATTGAAGATTCAGGAAGCCTTAATGATAGCTCATAATGGCCTGCATGAAAAAAACGTAGTTATGCAAAGACAAGCCAAAAATTGTATGCTATACCAACTTGTTCAAGATCCAGTTCTAGCAACCACACTACGTATACGGCACCCATTCGAAAGAAAAAAAAACAAACGAAGCCGAAAATGTCGACCAACATCCGTTGGTCCCGTGAATTGCTAGAAATCTCAGAAGAGAGTGGAGTTGATGAGGAACTCCACAGCAATATAGAAAGGCATGAAAATAAAGACGTGACTTTGGACTACGAGATCGTTAACCTCGGAACCCCGGGGCTACCCAAGCGCCTTCGTATCGGAAAGAACTTATCCACTGAGGAAAGAAATTAAATACTTGCCTTTCTCAAGCCTCGGCTAGTCAATTTTGCTTTCTCCTACGAAGACGTGCCCGGACTTGACGAAGATTTAATTACTCATCAACTCCCAATAAAGGCCGGTGTCAAACCAGTGAAGCAAAAATTAAGGAGGCTCAAACCGGAATAGATACCCAAGATAAGGGATGAAGTGATCAAAAATACAATGCCGGATTTTTGGTCGTATCACATTATCTACAATGGCTAGCTAATATTGTTCTGGTGCCAAAGAAAGATGGGAAAGTGAGGATATGCATTAATTATAGAGATCTCAACAAAGCGAGCCCAAAAGATGATTTCCTACTACCTCATATTGATGCTCTGATAAACAACACGGCGAGCCATACATGGTTATCGTTTATGGATGGATTTTCCGGATATAATTAAATCAAAATCGCCAAAGAAGACAGAGAAAAGTCCTCTTTCATTACTCCTTAGGGGACATTCTGTTATAAAGTAATGCTATTCGGTTTGAAGAATGTCGGAGCTACATATCAACGCACTACGACGGCCATCTTCCACAACATGATGAGTAAAGAAATGGAGGCCTATGTGGACGACATGATAGTCCAGTCCTACACATTTGAAGATCACCTAAGAGACTTAAAGAAATTATTCAACAGGATGGAAAATTTTCAATTAAGGCTCAACCCGCAAAAATATGGGCGCTTGTTAGGATTCATCGTCAATAAAAATGGAATTGAGGTGGACTCGAAAAAAGTCAAGGAAATATTAAGCATGCCGCCTCCCGCAACCGAAAAGGAGATAAAAGGATTTCTGGGAAAACTACAATACATTAGTCGGTTCATAGCCCGACTAGCATCCACTTGCGAACCAATTTCAAATTGCTAAGGAAAGACTCTCCGAAAGAATGGAATCAAGATTGCCAAACTGCCTTCGACAAAATCAAAGCCTACTTGGTTAACTCTTCAATCTTGATCCGCCTAGATCTGAGGGTCCTTTGTTATTGTACCTCTTGGTTACTTCAACAGCATTAGGAGCGATACTAGGACAATCGGATGAATCGGGATGGAAGGAACAAGCTATATATTATTTAAGCAGAAAATATACCCCGACGGAAGTCAAATATCCAGAAATTGAAAAGGCATGCTTGTCCCTTGTATGAGCTGTGCAAAAATTAAGACAATATATCATGTCCCGAACCATATTGATCATTCCAAGATGGATCTTTTGAAGTATCTTTATCAAAAGACCGTGTTGACGGGAAAACTGGCTCGATGGCAATTCCTCCTCACGGAGTTTGATATAATATATGTCACAAGAAAAGCCTGCAAGGGACAAATTGTATTGGATTATCTAGCCACACAAGCACTCCCGGACTACCAACCGTTGCAAGAAGACTTCCCAGACGAAGAAATATTACTTGTTGAGCAAAATGAGGAGAATGATGCTTGGATCTTATACTTTGACGGCGCATGGAATGATTCGGGCAACGGGATAGTAGTAGTACTTTGCTCTCCTGACTAAGCCCTGATCATGATATCAAGAAGATTGATTTTTCCGTGCACAAACAATATCGCCGAATACGAAGCCTGTATAGCCAGAGTACGAGAAGCCTATAAGCAGGAGGCAAGGTGTGGCGCCCCGAACTGAAACGTCCACATAGTCCTTACTCCAAGATCTTGTCGATTGGTAAACGTGAATCAGGATTGTTGCCCTGATCACGCGGCGGGTTCTTAATTGGATCTCGTCCAATTTTTCTTTTTTTCTTTTTCTTTTCTTTCATCACATAAACATATACTCATCATCATTCATGATGGACTTATCCATAACATCATAAATTATCAACTTCTCATATTATTCATAACTTCATAATTTCATACAATCTATGTCCTTTCTCATCATATCCCATTAGGGAATCTGTTCATACAAAAATCTACTAACCTTTGTAGATTCTTCTTTTCCTTTAGCAACTCGTGCCCTTCATTTCTTGTCTTTCCCTACACCTGTCTGAGGTTGGGAAAATAAAACATGAGTCGAAACTCAATAAGCAAGCATTTTTCATTTTAAATGCATTCCTCTCCATTTGGTAGAAGACACTTACCAAGTGATCAACTACCAATGGAATAGAAACCTTTTCGTAAACCATTTTTGAAAATCTTTCATAAACCATTCATGAAAACCATTCGTAAATGCGTTTCTCTCCATTCGATAGGAGACACTTAGCAAGTGATCAACTATCAATGGAATAGAAAGAAACCTTTTCATAAACATTAGATGTGCAAATGCTTCATTTCCACTCCTGACATAAACCTTTGTGTGCGGGTACGCTAGCTCAGGGAATATCTCACATAACATGGTCCAATACGCCGGCTGTCTCCGACTTGGCCTCATCAAAGGGAACCTCTCTTCCTCTTGACGCCTACATGGTTCCTACATGCATGACTTTTGATTTTCTCAGCATTATATACCTCTTACACCAGGTGGCTTGTCATTCTCATGTAGAGAATTATTTGCATCATCCCTTAAAAATATCTTTTGAAATCCATGTGTGCAAATACTTTCTTTCCATTTTTGACATAAACCTTTGTGTGTGGGTACGCTAGCCCAGTGAACATCTCACATAGCATGGTCCAATACGCCGGCTGTCTCTGACTTGGCCTCATCAAGGGGAACCTCTCTTCCTCTTGACGCCTACATGGTTCCTACATGCATGACTTTTGATTATCCCGGCATTATATACCTCTTACACCAGGTGGCTTGTCATTCTCATGTAGAGAATTATTTGCACAATTCATTTAAAAACATCATTTCAAATCCATGCTTTTCTTTTCAATCCATGTATGAAAATGCAATGTATTTCATTCACACATAACATTCCTTTGCCTCCACCTCTAGGGAGGACGCCGTCGGCACACATCCCATACGACTCGGCAATAGTGAAGGGGGACCCTCTGATCCGCTTTCTACCTCCACCAAAGCCTCTTCCTTATACATCATACATGTGCACATGTCCATGAACATCACATAATATCAATATGCCGGCATGACTTTTCATAAAAACTCATAAACATTCATCATTTCAAAACATTATAGGAATTGCCACCCTTAAACACATTTCATAAATACTTGAGAATAAAACCACGTTTTCAAAAGGGTTTGCTTGCTTACCTCCTCAGTTTGTGTCCTCCACCATTTCCTTTCCTTTTTCTATACAAGAAAAAATGATATTTTATCTATATCATATCATGTCTTAGTGTACTTCCCATGCATGCTTTATAATTATCCATTACCTCATTTCCATAGAGGTTAATAGTATAAAGATACTTAGTCATTACTCATTTATATGGATTTTTATCCATAAATCCTTTGAAAATTTCATCCATATATCATAAAATATAAAAATAAATCTCAACTTTTTCCCAAAATCACGTTGTTTACTGTTCATGGTACTGTAGCAATTACTGTTCATCCGAAGATACTGTTCATAGAGACGTGGTTACTGTTCATGGGTTCCAAAAATTCATATTTTTTCCAAAAATAAAAAATACCATGACATACCTTATGTCTAGTATATCATAGGCCATTTCATACATTTTGATTTTATCATCGTTTACTCGATGAAAAAAATCATTTTTTCCATCTTCTAAAAATCATCATAAATTCACTTAAGCATAATCCTTAATTCCAAAAATCATGAAATTAATAATCATCATTCCAACATCATATTTATCATATTCATATATCCCAAATCATCATTTATCAATTTTGGAGCATTATTTTCACATATCATATGCTATCTTCCCGAATGCTTCATCTTTGCTCCAAATTTTCGATATTTCGTCATGATTCCAATTAAGCATTATAACTTTACTTATTTTCTCATGATTAGGTATTATCTAAGCATGGTTTTATCTTACTTAATACTCAAAAGAAATTTGGGAAGAATCCCCTTACCTGAAGTAGAAAATCTCTCCTCCAACTTGCCCTTTCTCTCTCTAACTTTCTCTCCTTTTCTCTCTAAGGCCAAAAACGAATTTTGGGGGTTGGAAATGCTCAATGGAGCTGGAATGGGTGTGCCTTGGTCGTTCACCATGCTCCCCTATTTATAGTGTTGCATTTTTCACATATTTGCAATTTACCCCCTTGCTCAAGGTATTTAATTCTAAATATTTTTTCCCAAATCCCATGCAATATTTTGAGCCTTACGCAGCCACCCTAATCAGAAGCTCCTGCCCCCTAGCTAGCCCCTATTTATTTATGATTTTTTATTTATTAAAATTAATTATTTTAAAGCTAATTCATCTCAACCGTTGATTTTTGATAAGATTGATTTTGGGCCATTGGATTTGGTCCCAAAAGTCCAAGCTCCAGCAGCCATAGCAGCTTTTCATTAATTATTTATCCATTTAATTAATTAAAATTAATCCAAAGTCAAATGCTAATTAATGAAAAAGTAAAGATACTTTTTGATCTTCAAATGACGTTTAATATTGACCCTTAATTCATGATTTTTGATCAATCTTGGACCACTCATCATGTTCATCATCATATTTTGGTCATCCATAAAAAATTTCATCTCAATCCGATGTCCGGATTGTAAGATATGAATTTTTCTTCATGTTACTTCAAAAATCCATCAAAAATCCGAAAATATTAAATAAATCAAAAAGTTGCTATTTTGTCCTTTTGTGGGAAGCTTCCTTTTTCGTCTTTTATGATTAAGTTAATCCAAAGTGATTAACTTAACATATTCCTTAATCCCACATTTACTATTCACGTTTCACTATTCACATGTACTATTCATCCGAATTTCATAATTAATTATTTTAACATCTACTCCCTCATAATTTCATATTTCATGAATATATATATTTTATTAATACATTACCTAGGGTTTACAACCCTAGGGTTTTATACGTGTCTAAGATTGGGGTTTCACACAAGGAAACTTCAAATCTATGGAGATTCATAGTTGGTAAGAAATCAAGCCAATGGAGAATGCCAGACCCGAGATGAAAAGCAAAAGTCTTACCATACGGCATTGTCTCACTTGGTTTACTCATTCGAAGAAGTCACTTTTACCTACGCACCAAGGGCTCAAAATCAATGGGCGGACACATTAGCAATCTTGGCATCTATGGTTGAAATACCATATGGAAAGAAAACTCAAGAAATCATAGTGCAAACATCCCAACAACCCGCATATTGCTTACAAGTGACGGCCGAAGCCAAAGAAACTCAAGTGGAAGAAAAGTCATGGTATCATGACATAAAGCAATTCTTGGAGCATCAAACATTCGAGGATCACATCACCCCGCGGAAAGAAAAACCACCAAAAGATTAGTCTCTACCTACATAATACAAGGGGCAACATTGTACAAACGCTCTCACAACCAAATGCTACTGCGTTGTATTGACAAACAAGAGGCAAAGGAGGTCATGACCCAAATTCATAATGGAGACTGCAGAGCACACATGAATGGGATCATGATGGCAAAAAAGATAATGCGCCAAGGCTACTATTGGATCTCAATGGAAAAAGATTGCTCGGAATATATGCGAAGATGCTTCAAATGCTAAGAGCACGGGAACTTGATACACTCACCTGCATCGGACTTGCACTACCTATCTACCCCATGGCCCTTCTCAACTTGGGAAATAGATATAATTGACAAAATAACTCCTAAATCCATCAGTGGATATGAATACATATTGGTGGCAATAGAACATTTTACTAAATGGGTCGAAGCAACATCCTTTCCTACTATCAACGCGGCACAAGTCATACGCTTCATCAAAGGAAACATACTATTAAGGTTCGGACTCCCACAAGCAGTCATCAGCGACAACAAAACAGTCTTCATAAGTAAGAAAGTTCAAGACTTTCTAGCCTTGTACAAAATACAACATCCCAAGTCAAGTCCCTACCGCCCTCAAGCCAATGGAGCCATGGAGCCTGCAAATAAGACTTTGATCAAAATCCTCAGCAAAATGGTGGAGAACTATCGGGACTGGGCGGAAAAGCTACCCTACGCCTTGTGGGCATACCAAACATCTATCCGAAGTGCTACGGGGTTCTCACCCTATTCCTTGACCTATGGCATGGAAGCGGTCCTACCCATCGAAGTGGAGATTCCAACTTGGAGGATATTGAAGGAAAGTGAAATGGAAATGGACGAGTGGGTGCAAATATGCCAATCTCATCTAGATCTACTTGACAAAAAGAGAATTCAAGCCCTTCACCATACCCAAGCATATCAACGGCGAATGACATGAGCTTATAACCGGTCAGTAAGATCCAAGAACTTCCAAGAATGTGACTTTGTTATGAAAAGAGTTCTACTTGTTCACCCTTCAGATAAAAGAGGCAAGTTTAGGCCTAATTGGGAAGGCCCGTGGGTTATCGCCAAAGTATTGTCAAACAGAGCTTTAGCTATTTCAAAATCCGGAGATGATGAAAAGACTGAAATTATAAGTTCTGACCATGTCAAGAGGTTCTACCCATAAAAAAGGGTCCGCCACCAAAAAGGAGGACATGACGGTTACAGATCCAGCATCAAAACAAGGAGGATATCCAGAAACCACTTCTCTGCATTCTCTATAAAAATGGGGGCAATCCACAACTGCTGAACTGCTGCTGCTGGAGACAGGCTCGTCGACCTAAAAAGTTTTAGGATTTCACATCACTGCTCGCAAAGCAAACTTTCAGACACCTGGTAGACGCTCCTCAACACGACCAAAAGGGTCGGAATCTCAGAAACAAGTGATGGGCAGATAAGAGACGAATTACAACTGTTCCCGAACCATCCCTTGGTCCTTTCAAGGAAAAAATACAAGATTCGACAGAAGATTCATGAAGCATGAAATGAATAATGCAATTCGCCGATGGGATACCCCAAATCCAGATTTATGAAAGAAAAGCGGCGCTGATTACAGATTTTTTAAAGTTCATAAAGCTTGAAATCAAAGCAAAGAGAAGAAACATCAAGATATGGCCAAGTAAAAGTATTCCATTTCATTTAAAGACACCCAAAGATACATCCTTAGCCGAAGAGGAAGGCCTCTCAAGTACATGATTTCTCAAAAAGAATTTCAAAGGAGGGAGTAATACATATGAAAACAATAAAAATGGCTATACAATCCACTAGCCCCACTCCTCCAACATCCACAAAAAAGGGAGAAAAGAACCAAAAGGTTACATGTAGCATTGGCGCTAGCACCTAGCATTCAAAATTTGGCTAAGATGCTCCAAGACGGCTTCATGGCGATCAATCATCCCTCTCATGGAGGTTAAAGCGTCGGATTGATGCAAGCAAAAAGAAGCTAAAACTTCTAACTGAGAATGGAGGGCTTGCATATCTCGATAAATTCGTCAAAATCCCAAGAAGAGATCCACAGTAAACAATGCACCATTTGCGGCAAGCCCCCGAGGACGCATACTCGCAAAAAGCTAGTTCATCCAACTATGATAGTCACTCGTCGCTTCGAGCATCATGGTGAGTATGGCTCCTAATTCTAAGGCCGTGCGGCTTGAAGCCCACTCTTGCTTAAAGACGCTAACCGAAGATAGAAGAGGAGAATCATAACTGGAATACCTGAAAGGAGAGCAATAAACATAAGGAAGATCCTGCAATATCCCAAATTGCCTTATGAAGCATTGGAGAAGATAAGAGGAGCACCCGTATAGGCCAAGAAAAGTCAAGCAACCGAAGTTCTTGATGCAAAGAATAGGGTCGACTACAAGCCATGGGGGCAACCATAGGACATTAACCTCGGTCAAGTCTCTTAAGTGACCACGAATATCTGCAGGTAAATGAGTTAATGCGACGGCAAGCAATGTCCTCACAAGGCTGGGACCTTCCACCAAAGCCCGAGGCACGCCCAAGAAAGCTCCCAAGTGCTCCAAGAGTCACATCTACAAGAGAAATTGTGTTAGCCTTCTTCAAGAAAAAATGCCAAAAAAATAGAAAAAGGAAAGGGAAGAGGAACCCGCATTATGCCTGCAAAACGGATAGGCAACCTTGAAAGGGAGTTTTCTCTAAGTGCCTTAAGGTCAATCCTTCATAAATATGTGCTAATATCAAAAAGACAAGTGAGTCATGTCAGATGACCATGGATACTATGGGTAGTAGTTCGGGCCTAAAGCCGATGGCCGGATAAGAAATTAGCACTTCGGTAAGGATAGCAAAGATCAAGGCATTCCTACAATGGACCCGTCTCAATTCGTCAGCTTGGCAATTATATGAAAAGAAGGAATAAAAGATGTCCAAGGGCATATGCATGTCAAAATTGGCATAACTCAAGGCAATAGTGGAAGCCTGTAGACCGAACAGGTCTAAGAAAACCTCCCCCAAACGACCAATGAAATACACATAGGTCGAGTATCCAATGCTCTACGACCATTGTCAAGAGATCAAAATTCAACGGGACTAGCTAAATCCAAAATATCCAGAAAATTTAATTTCATCAGCTCCAATCTCTCTTCTTCAGAAAAATCGGCTATCCACTCCAACAAAATCTCTCCCGCACAGGGGCCTTGAAGAGGAGAAACGGGAAGAGAAAAAGAGCTGTCAAGAAGCAAGAGATCCTCCATAAATAGACCCCCATTTGGCAGGGCGACACCTCCATTAACAGGTGGCAAATCACCCCATTACCAATGAAATCAGCCACAAAAGCAAGGGGATTAAATGCAGAAACAGAAGCACCACAGAAATGGAAAATCAAAGGGGCAAATGCAGAGCAAAAAACACAGCAGAAATAGCAGTAAATGCAGTCCTAAAAACACCATTAAAGGAGCTTAAATAGGAGATGAAACACTTACCTACCTGCTAAAACAGAAGTAGAAGATGATGATTGCAGGTCTCTCCACGGAATGGCTAGCAATGGGAAATTTGAGGGAAAGAAGGAGGCGATCAGGAGCGAGATAATGAGAAGGACGGAAGCCATTAACGGAAAACCCACTCCATAAATCTCAGCAGCAGAAAATCCGGGTCAAGGGAGTGCCTCCGTACCCAAGTAAGTTGACATTCATGAGAGAAAAGACATTCCGGGAAAAGGACAACGAGCAAAAAGGAGGAAAATTGCGGGCAACACGCTGCAACAATCCAGAACAAGTGCGGAAGAAGCATGGCAGGGAAATTTCAACTCTCACGGACGAGAAAATTGCGTAAAATCAGGAGAAAAAATGAATGCTCTCGCGGAATGGGTATTTCAGCAGGCGGATCTCGAAGATGGAGGACGCCGATAGACCTGGAAAGTTTTTAGGTCTATATATATATAAAATTTTACAGCGCCCTTATGCAGAATTTTCAATGGCCTACGGCCTATAAGTGATCAAAGCATTACCAGGGACATCAAGAATAAGAACTTTACAAGATCAATGCCCTGTAGAAGCAACATATCACATAGATGCGTCCAAACCACAAGACAAGAAGGTTTTTTCAAAAATATAAGCCGGTATTCACACGACTTTACATCCAAAAAATAGGCATCCAAGTATTCAGATTTACAAAAATACAATTTGGCCAAAAAGAGGAAAAGATGAAGAAAAATCTTTAATGCATCCCACCGGCAGCCCTAGCCCGAGCAAGCATGTCTTCACCTAAGGCCTCGTGATGACCGTCTGAGATAAGATCAGGAGCCGGGACATTGCACCCCTACACCAAGTACCTCAGATCATAACCTCCTTTTGGCAGCTCAAAATTCTCCAACCCCCATCCAACCTGACATTGGTGGAGTTCTTCTAGGGAAATCGAAGCTTGCTCTACAAAGGAATGGTGAATAAGGGGAGAAGGGATTCACTTGTCACCCGTCAATTGCCACAGTATCATATTCCCAAAATACCAAGTGGCATAAACCCCATCAGAAAGCAGAAAGCAGCTAGTAGACTCTCCTGCCATAGCATTAACAGCCGGATCGTACATCCACCGAGCATAAAGGGCAACATGCAACTGCCACAAAAAGAAATGAACAAGATGAGTCATAACCAAAGCCAAAAGACGAGAAGAAAGGTGGTAGAATGAACAAACTTGCTCTTCATGCAAGTTGCTAATCAAGGACCGCCACATCAAGGGAGGAATGTGAGTCTTGCGAGACTCCGCCCATCGAGCAACACGAGGAAGGGCATCAGGAGAATCATTTTGGAGCCGCCCAACAAAAAAGTACTCATAAAAGCATAACTGCAAGGAAAATAAAGGATATAAGAAGCAGTACAGACTAAGGTAAATAGGGAACGGGTAAGAAAGAACCATACCCCAATGAGATGCGAAAGACCCGAGCAACTCCTGTAGCCCCAGCTAATGGCATCCAAGTTGACAAAGAGATGACTCAAAAGTATGCGTCCCCACCCGATCGGATGAGGGAAGGTCAAATCCCGCATAACTTGGAGCCCCTCAAATTCACGTCCCGAGAAGAGTCGCCCCGAAAGAATGCTCCAATGAGATAAAGGAGGAAGTTGTGAACCTCCTGTTGAATGGCTTCGGGACTAGCCTCATCCACCCTCATCTGATCCCAGAATTTCCATAACTCTTCCAGAGGGAAAGACTCTGAAGAAGACGCCTCCAGCTTGGTCAAAGCCAAGAAATCCTCCACAGTGATAGGATCAGGGGAAGAAAGAACAACGCTCTCCCGAGCCATAAAAGGGAGCCCCAATTGCATCTCTACGTCCAAAAGAGAGATCCCCCATTCTCCCATAAGCAAATAAAAGGTGTGAGTCTCCGGTCGCCACTGCTCTATCAAGGACGTCTTCAAGGCTCGAGGAATTAAGACTGGCTTGAGGCTTGCCAATCGATGAAACGGAGTCCGACTCAAGACATCCCGGTGAGCGGCAGACAACTTGGGAACCCAATCGTATGCACCCGGGTGCATTCAGCCTCAGTGCACCCAGGTGCACTGCACCTATTTTTTTTATTTTTTTTTGAAACTTTTTTCATACAATGGTTAATCTAGATTTATTTAACATATGTATCAATTTTTACTATTTTTGGAGACTTTTAGATATTTTTTTTAGATTTTTAAAAATCAGTGGCATTTTCGGTAATTTAAAATTACGGAAAATGCCACTGATTTTTAAAAATCTAAAAAAAATATCTAAAAGTCTCCAAAAATAGTAAAAATTGATACATATGTTAAATAAACTTATATTAACAGCTTCATGAAAAAAATTTCAAAAAAAAATAAAAAAAATAGGTGCTGTGCACCCGGGTGCATACGATTGGGTTCCGACAACTTGTTAAACCAGGAACGGACTCTATTCCAGGAGTGATAGTAAGTAATAGGAGAATCAATCTGCAAAAGGGGACAAAATAAGAGGTCAGCCAAGCGTCAAAAAGTACGTTCAAAAAAAGAAAAAGATATATACCTTGCTCGCCGGCACCACTTCAATAGCATTGGCCTCATAGGGGACAAAGAAAGGGTCTTCTCCCAAGCTCGGGAGGACTGAAGGCGAAACAAGCAGGGAAATCACCCTTGGGGCAACTGGCTCCTCGTCCTAGGTCGGGGACCCCTCTTCACAAGCAGGAGGCATTTCTTTGTCAACTGACAGTTCTGTTGGTCCCGAGTTAATGGCAATTACCCAAGAGGGGAGGGATAAATTGGGTATTATGAAAATTTAAAGCTTAAACAGAAACTTTTACCCCGGATTAATCTAATCCCCTTTATGAAGAAACAAAATGGTATGCAATATAATGTAGAGAGCAGAAATAGAAATCACCACACAAGATTTTATAGTGGTTCGGGCAACCTCCCTACTCCACTCTTCCAAGCTCACACCTCTTGTGACTTGGGTTCCACTATGTATTCCACGAATACAACTAGAGTCTCTACTCTCTTCTAGATTCTAGCTCTAGGAGGCATATACTACCAGAGCCTTTGCTCTCTTCTAGATTCCAGCTCTAGGGGGCATATACAATCAACATAAGTAGGTGATGAGTTACACTACAATCACAACCCTACTTGCAACGTCTTGGTTTCAATCACCAAACTTAAACCAAGCACTAAAACAATCAATAGAGTAAGAATAAAGAAGATCTACACTTTACTGAGTTGTGTAGCATGTTTCAGCTTGAGGAAGAATCTGTAGGAGCAACCGATTGTGTTTCGTTGAAGCAAATCGTAACTTTGAAGCTTGTTCTTCCTTTGAAAGTGTATAGATCACTCAAATTTAGAGAAAAGAAAATAAGGACTCTTGCTTGCACTTCTTTCCTCTCTTTAGACTCTATCTTGTGTGTAACCACGTTTGCTTGAGTGTCTATTTATAGAGGAGGGAAGATTTTGAACGTTATACAAGTGGTTGGTGCGCAATAAATGTTCCAACGTTCAAAAATTCGAACGTTACTTTCCCAAGTCGTAGGTAGAGTCGACTTCATCTGCGACTTCGCCCAAGTCGCATGCTGGAGTCGACTTCGTGTGCGACTTCGGCAGCTCTTCAGTTTCCAAGTCTAAGTTCTGGGTCGACTTGGTTTCAGACTTGGCCTCAAGTTGATCTTGGAGTCGACTTGGGGTGCGACTTGACCATTTTCTTGTGCCAAATTAGTTTGATCCTTGTTGATTCTCCTCTTGCTTGCTTAGCTTCTTTCCTTCCCTAGTAGAGGCATTATCTTGTTCTGGACTGGCTTCGAATTTTATAAACCTTGTGAATCTTGAAACTTGTATGATCAAATCTTCTATGATTTGGAATGAATTCATGTACCTTGCTCGCTTTAAAATTATATTAGTCTTCATACCTTGAGTTGTCTTCATCTTGAAATGAGCTTGAGCTTTTGACTTGGACTTGAGAAACTCAAGTCGATCTTGGGGTCGACTTCGTCTGCGACTTCGCCCAAGTCGCATACTGGAGTCGACTTCGACTGCGACTTCGGAATGTTCTGTCTCAAAATCAACGCTGGAAGGAAATGTGTATCTTCAAGTCGATACTGGAGTCGACTTCGTCTGCGACTTGGCTTCCAAGTCGCAAGTGGAGTCGACTTCGACTGCGACTTCAGCTGTTCACCTTCCAAATTCAAATCTGTCCATCAGGTACATGTTGAAGTCGAATGTGGAGTTGACTTCGAGATCGACTTCACCCTAAGTCGAAGTCCGAGTCGACTTGGGAATCGACTTGGCTGATTTTCATTCCTTAAGACATTCATCACACTCATTAGTAATCAATTTATACTCAAATTTGAATTTGTTAATCATCAAAACTTATGCTTTGGTCAATTTTGTTTTGTTTTAACTATTGTTTCCAACAATCTCCCCCTTTTTGATGATTGACAAAACTAATTTGAGTTTGTACCTTTCAAGAAAACCATATTCATATAGTTTCCAAAATAGAACATCAAATATCTTTCAAACAGAGCATGAAACAAACATTTGAGCATAAAACATATTTCATATCATCATGATTCATACAGATTACTATGTAAAGCAAAAAAGAAAATCTGATACAAGCTACCCAACCCAAAAAACCTATGTCATGTCCTAAAACTCACTCAAAACAAACTCTATCCTATCTCCCCCTTTTTGTCAATCACTCAAAATGAGATTCAATTACCAAGATTGGGTAGGTTTGACGGGTCGAACATGAGCAGACGAGTAGAAGGATGAAACAGGTGCGGGGGTTGGATCTCGATGAACTGATCCGGATTCAAACGGATCTAGTTCAGGTATGGGCTGATTACAATGATGCCCAGATGCGTGATGGTACCGGATAGTGCGCATTTCCCGATCGATACGATCTTGTCGGGAATGCATGTCCATGATGGCTGTGAGGACTCCAGAGATGAGACTGGTAACTCTGTTTTTCTGTTGACCCATTTCATCTCGTAGGGTAGCTATTTCATCTCGAATGGTCTATAGAGTTATCTCCTGAGATGATGGTTGAGGTGCCGGATCTGGAATGGCTGATCCCCGTGGAGAGAAGGATCCAAGTGACATGGGAGAGACTGGCTCCTCAGGGATATCCTGTGGAGGATCCGGTTGGGCTTCTGGAGGCTGCTCCCCCTCAGTATATGCTCGTCTTTCCTCTTCAGGAGCTTCTGCTTCGGCCCTGAGTTCATGCACATTGATCTTCATTCTCTAGATTAATGCTTTATTGATTGCATTAGTGGATTTTAGTACTTCAAAAGGCTCACCTTCAATATCCACTTCAAAATGCTTAAGAATCTTTGTGATCCAGGTGCCGTAGGGTAGAACTCCCCGTGGATTATCCTTTCTGCAGCTGAGAGCTTCAATGAACAAACGGGGAAGACTGACTTTTACCCTGTTCACGATTTTCCATAGTATCCCAGCTTCTTGAAGGTTCAGTTGATTCCGTCCTCCGCCCTTAGGGTAGATGCGGTGGGCTATCAACAGACGTAGAACCCGTAGCCTTGGAGACAGATCTATGTAATGCAGAAACTTGATCCCTGGATGATATTTATTGCTCCAAGTGAGCTGATTATATATCTGATCAAGTGAGAGGTCTGCAGGGAGTGGCTCATCTATATGCGGAACCTCAAGTATCTGTCCGATGTTTATCATTGCTCCTTCCAAATTTGGAGTTACCCCAACTCCAAAGAACATGTTAACTCCTTTTACAAAACTGCTATAGTATTCCTCATCCCATAAGTAGTAGAAAATCCTGGTTAGATCCGAATAGACTCTTTCATCTTCCTTTAGCAACTTGGTCCAACCTTGAAATTCTAATAGATCTTCTATATCTGACCCATAATCTTTCAGAAACTTGTAATCAATAATTTTAGGAATGAATACCTTTCGCTCGTAGAAGTGTTTGTAGAACCGACTGTGCTGGAGTTCGATTTTGAAATACGTAGTCGGCATCTTCAACACTTGAGCTTTCCCAGCTATGTTTCCTTTCCTTCTTACTCCGGATTGAGTGCTGTGTGAGGTTTGGGGTTGTTCCTCACGACCAGCTGTGGTTGACGGAGTTCCCATTTGAAAACACACCCAGCGGCCAGTGGAAGTGGATGGTTCTTCCCGGGCTCGCTTTGAGGAGGTACGTTGTCTCCTAGGCACTTCGTCTTCAGTATGGGATGTATGAGATGTAGATTTTCTGGGAACGGGTTTGAGAGAGGGTTTTGAGACAGCTAACTTGGGAGGTCTAGTCTTTGGAGCCATTGGTTTTGAAATTTAGAGAGGTAGAAAAAGAGAGACTGAGGTGAAGAGAAGGAGACAAGCAAATGAGAGAGTTAATGAGATAGAGATGAGACTGAGATAGAGAGATTTAAGCTGAGAGAGATAGAATGAGAGAGAAACTGAGAGGGAGACTGAGAGGGAGAGAATGAGAGAGAGGGATTGAAGCAGAGAGAGAAAGACAGAGAGTGAGAGAGAAGGAGAGAATGATAGAGAGATGCAGTTGCCGGAGAAATGCCGGAGAACAGGGAGAAAGAGAGAGACTGACGCCGGAGAGAAAACGCTAGAAAGGGGAAAAACGGCGCGGGAAAAATAAGAGGAAGAAGAAGAAGAAGGAAAGAAAAAGGAGAGAAGGCAGACGGTCGCGCGCGCGGAGTCGACTTCGCCTCAGAGGCGGAGTCGACTTCACATCTCCCAAGTCGACTTCACTGGAGTCGACTTGGCTTTCCCGGAGTCGACTTGACTCATCGACTTGACCTTTTTCAGATTTGATTTTCTTGTATAATTTTCCTTAATTTAATTCAATCATTCTCATTTCATTTCTAATTTTATAAAATGATTCCTTTGCTAATGGCTTGGTAAAAATGTCAGCAACTTGTTCCTCAATTTTCATATATTCCAAACAAATATCATGATTTTCAGCATGTTCTCGAATAAAATGATGTCTTACATCTATATGCTTGGTTCTTGAATGCAATACAGGATTCTTTGTCAAACATATAGCACTTGTGTTATCACACCTAATAGGAATATTGTAATAATCAATGCCATAGTCTTTTAATTGTTGTTTCATCCAAAGTAGTTGGGCACAACAGCTTCCGGCGACTATATATTCGGCTTCTGCAGTAGATAGAGCAACACTGGTTTGTTTCCTTGAATACCATGAAACCAACATATTTCCAAGAAATTGACAGGTTCCACTAGTACTTTTTTTATCTACTTTGTAGCCGGCAAAATCCGCATCTGAATAACCGATTAAGTCAAATGTTGACCCCTTTGGATACCATAGTCCAAGATTAGTAGTATTTATCAAATATTTAAAAATTCTCTTTACAGCCAATAAATGTGATTCTTTAGGGCATGCTTGGAATCTAGAACACATACAAACATTGAAAAGTATATCTGGTCTAGAAGCAGTTAAATACAACAATGATCCTATCATACTTTTATAAAGCTTTTGATCGATACATTTACCATTTTCGTCCGTGTCGATCTTGATTGTTGAACTCATTGGAGTATTTGCTCCTTTAGTAGTTTGCATTCCAAATTTCTTTAGCATTTCTTTGACATATTTGGACTGATTTAAGAATATTCCTTCGCTTTGTTGCTTGATTTGTAGTCCAAGGAAGAAATTTAGTTCTCCCATCATGCTCATTTCAAATTCGCTCTGCATGATCTTAGAAAATTCTTGGCATAGAGTTTCATCAGTAGCACCAAATATTATATCATCTACATAGATTTGCACAATTAAGATGTTTTTACTTTTATATTTGATGAATAAAGTAGTATCAACTTTCCCTCTTTGAATCTCATGATCAATCAAAAATCTATTTAACCTTTCATACCAAGCTCTTGGGGCTTGTTTTAGTCCATATAATGCTTTGGTCAGCTTATAAACATATTTAGATTGATCCTTTTCTTCAAATCCAGGGGGTTGTTCAACATATACTTCTTCATTCAAGTATCCATTCAAAAATGCGCTTTTCACATCCATTTGAAACAATTTGAAATTCATGTGAGAAGCAAATGCTAGTAAGATGCGTATGGCTTCTAATCTAGCCACAGGTACATATGATTCTTCAAAATCAATCCCTTCTTCCTGGGAATACCCTTTGGCTACTAATCTAGCTTTGTTTCTAATTACAAGTCCGCTTTCGTCCAATTTGTTCCTAAATATCCATTTGGTACCAATAATGGTATAACCATTTGGTCTAAGAAATAAATGTCATACATCATTCCTTTCAAATTGATTTAGCTCTTCTTGCATTGCAATAACTCAGTTTTCATCATTAAGAGCTTGTTCAATAGTGGTTGGTTCAATTTTTGACACAAATTCATATTGTCCATAAATATTTTGCTTTGATCTCCTAGTTTTTACTCCTTCATAAATATTTTCAATGACTTGCTCAATTGGATGGGCATTTTTGAACTTTAAATCAATTGGAGGTTTGTAGGAATCATTACCTTCACTTACCTCTTCCTCCATGGAGTTTTCTGGCTTGAGGTTGGTTTCCTTTTGTTGTTCTTGTTGTTTTGCTTTTGTATCATCTGCGTCACTTAGTTCATCCTCCTTTCTCGGAGTTTGGTTAAATTCATCAAAAACAACATGTATTGATTCTTCTATTGTTTGATTTCTTTTGTTGAAAATTCTATATGCTTTGCTATTTGATGAATAACCCAAGAAAATAGCTTCATCACTTTTGGCATCTAGTTTTCCCAAGTTTATTTTTCCATTATTTAACACATAACAAATACATCCAAAAGTATGGAAATATGATATGTTTGGTTTCCTGCCTTTCCAAAGTTCATATGGGGTCTTTTTCAATATTGCTCTAATGGTAACTCGGTTTAATACATGACAAGCTGTACTTACAGCTTCACCCCAAAATTTCTTGGACAATTTACTCTCATTTAGCATGGTCCTAGCCATTTCTTGAATTGTCCGGTTTTTCCTTTCAACAACTCCATTTTGTTGAGGAGTTCTTGGTGCAGAAAATGTATGGTGAATTCCCTTTTCATTGCAAAATTCTATGAATCGACTATTTTTAAATTCACCACCATGGTCACTTCTAATGGAAATGATTGAACTTTATTTTTCATTTTGCACCAAAGTTGAAAACGAGGCAAACATAGAAAATGTTTCATCTTTGCTAGCTAAGAGTATAATCCAAGTAAATCTAGAAAAGTCATCCACAATAACATACACATACTTTTTCCCACCAAGAGTTAAAATGTCTGATGGCCCATAAAGATCCATATATAGCAATTCAAGTGGTCTAGTTGTTGAAATTTCCTGTTTGGTCGAAAATGACATTTTTGGTTGTTTAGATAGTTGACAGGCTTTACAAATCTTATCTTTGTCATATTTGAGCATTGGTAAGCCTTGTACCAAATTATTTTTCCATAAAGTTTTAATATTTGACATATTTATATGTCCAAGCCTTGTATGTCATTTCCATGGATCATTTTCTATGGCTATTAGAAATTTTCCTTCTAGGTCATCAAGGCAAACCAAATATACATTTCCTTGTGTTTTGTCACTAAATATTATGTGCTCGTCATCATCAATAACATTACATATAGAGGATTCAAATACAACTTTATATCCTTTATCACATAATTGACTAATCCTCATTAGGTTGTGTTTGAGTCCTTCAACAAATAGAACATTTTCAATACATGCATTTGAACTACCATAGATATTTCCTTTACCTTTTATTTTACCTTTTTCATTATTTCCAAAAGCTACCGTTCCTTCATTGCATGGGTTGATCTTGTGAAATAGTTCTTTTTCTCCTGTCATATGTCTTGAGCAACCGCTATCCATAAACCATACGTTATTGGCCTTAGCTTTAAGACATACCTACAAAAATTAATTTGAGTGGAGCTCATCCTTTTGGTACCCATTTTATGGGTCCGTTTGGGTTAGTTATCCTTTAGAGTTTATGTTGATCTATCTTTGAAGCCATAAATCCAATGCTTTTCGGCATCCAAACCAATTTAGCACCAAGATTTTGCAGTTTTCTTAATTTACATTTATAGACCTTATGTCCTAACTTGTTGCAAAAGTTACAAGCTCCCGGAAGTCTAGAAATAGGAAGCCACTTGGTAATTCGTTCCTCAGTTGGTCTTTTGGTCCAAGCTACTCGATTTATCTTTGGTTTAGTATAAATGGGTTTGACATTATTTCTTGGAGCGTTAGACTTTGTTTGTTCAAATGTATTGTATCCAAGTCCTTTCTTGCAAGTTTGGGTTGTCATTTTTAAGAACATTTTTACATTTTCTCCTGGATTAGAGAACTTGGCAAGGGATTCATTTAATGATTCATTTTCGTTTTTAAGTTTCTCTAACTCATTTTCTAATGTATTCTTTTCATTTTTTAATTTATCTAATTTTTCAGCAAGTTTACAATTTACAATTATTACTGCATCACATTGTCTTTTCTTTATTGTAAACTTGTTTTCTAATTTCTTTATTTCTTCATATAGTGAATCATAAGCTTATTGAAGTTCTTCTAATTCAGCACATTTAATACATTCATTTGTAGAAAAATTTGAAAAAGATTTTTGTTTGGAGGTTACCTCTTGACTACTTATGCAATCCGTTGAAGTAGCTTGATCCTCCAAGGTTTCCATGGCTGCAAAGCATATGTCGGTATTTGCTATGCAACAAATTCTCGCACAATCTGCTTCGCATTCTTCACTTGAGGAGCTATTTGTTGTAGATTCTTCTTCATTCACGTACATGCCTCTTCCTTTGTTTCTTTGAAACCTTTTGTTGTCGCCTCGATCTTTTCTTTGCTCCTTTGCCTTATTTTCTTCGGGCGTTGGGCATTGGGCTTGCATGTGTCCCGAACCACCACATCGGTAATATTTTGTTGTTTCTTTCTTTTTCTCTTTGAAATTTCTTTCTTTAAAGTTTCTGAAATTTCTGTCTTTCCTTACAAATTTTCTGAATTGTTTTGTGAGTAAGGCAATTTCATCGTCATTTTGAGAAGATGAGGTGTTGTCGTCCGAGTCTTGTGCGGCTCTCAAGGCAATGGCTCTTTTGCCTTTGTGGTGATCTTCGTTTCTTTTCTTGATCAGCTCATGTGACATTAAGGAGCTAATAAATTTTCCAACTTCAACGTGTTAAGATCCTTGGCTTCTTCTATTGTCATGATTTTTGGAGTCCATGATTCGGGTAGTGCCCTTAGAATCTTCATGACCTGCTTAGATTCAGAAATTGCTTTTCCTAGCCCTTTTAAGGAATTAGTAATCTTGGAAAATCTAGCAAACATTTCAGAAATATTTTCAGTTTCTAACATCCTAAAATTTTCCAATTCTCCAATCAAAATGTTTCTCCTTGTCCCTTGGACTTGAGAGGTTCCTTCATAGATAGAAGTTAGTGTATCCCATATTTCTTTGGCAGTTAAACAAGAGGATACTCTATCATATTCGGAGGCCATAAGAGCACAAAATAATGAATTCATAGCCTTGGCATTGCTCTTTACAATTTTCACTTCCTCATCGGTCCATTTGGAAGCTCTTTCATCAATAGGCAAAGTCACACCGTCTTGGATTGCAATCCAAGAGTCCATATCTGTAGTCATGATGAGTTGTTTCATACGTAGCTTCCAATATTCAAAATTATTCCCATCAAACAATGGTGGCCTAGTAAATGATTGGCCTTCAGCAAATGCGGGAACGGAAGTCGATTAGGATACCATGTCAATAGATCTCTTTGGTTTAACTCAAAGACCCGCTCTGATACCGCTTGTTGGTCCCGAGTTAATGGCAATTACCCAAGAGGGGAGGGATAAATTGGGTATTATGAAAATTTAAAGCTTAAACAGAAACTTTTACCCCGGATTAATCTAATCCCCTTTATGAAGAAACAAAATGGTATGCAATATAATGTAGAGAGCAGAAATAGAAATCACCACACAAGATTTTATAGTGGTTCGGGCAACCTCCCTACTCCACTCTTCCAAGCTCACACCTCTTGTGACTTGGGTTCCACTATGTATTCCACGAATACAACTAGAGTCTCTACTCTCTTCTAGATTCTAGCTCTAGGAGGCATATACTACCAGAGCCTTTGCTCTCTTCTAGATTCCAGCTCTAGGGGGCATATACAATCAACATAAGTAGGTGATGAGTTACACTACAATCACAACCCTACTTGCAACGTCTTGGTTTCAATCACCAAACTTAAACCAAGCACTAAAACAATCAATAGAGTAAGAATAAAGAAGATCTACACTTTACTGAGTTGTGTAGCATGTTTCAGCTTGAGGAAGAATCTGTAGGAGCAACCGATTGTGTTTCGTTGAAGCAAATCGCAACTTTGAAGCTTGTTCTTCCTTTGAAAGTGTATAGATCACTCAAATTTAGAGAAAAGAAAATAAGGACTCTTGCTTGCACTTCTTTCCTCTCTTTAGACTCTATCTTGTGTGTAACCACGTTTGCTTGAGTGTCTATTTATAGAGGAGGGAAGATTTTGAACGTTATACAAGTGGTTGGTGCGCAATAAATGTTCCAACGTTCAAAAATTCGAACGTTACTTTCCCAAGTCGTAGGTAGAGTCGACTTCATCTGCGACTTCGCCCAAGTCGCATGCTGGAGTCAACTTCGTGTGCGACTTCGGCAGCTCTTCAGTTTCCAAGTCTAAGTTCTAGGTCGACTTGGTTTCAGACTTGGGGTGCGACTTGACCATTTTCTTGTGCCAAATTAGTTTGATCCTTGTTGATTCTCCTCTTGCTTGCTTAGCTTCTTTCCTTCCCTAGTAGAGGCATTATCTTGTTCTGGACTGGCTTCGAATCTTATAAACCTTGTGAATCTTGAAACTTGTATGATCAAATCTTCAATGATTTGGAATGAATTCATGTACCTTGCTCGCTTTAAAATTATATTAGTCTTCATATCTTGAGTTGTCTTCATCTTGAAATGAGCTTGAGCTTTTGACTTGGACTTGAGAAACTCAAGTCGATCTTGGGGTCGACTTCGTCTGCGACTTCGCCCAAGTCGCATACTGGAGTCGACTTCGACTGCGACTTCGGAATGTTCTGTCTCAAAATCAACGCTGGAAGGAAATGTGTATCTTCAAGTCGATACTGGAGTCGACTTCGTCTGCGACTTGGCTTCCAAGTCGCAAGTGGAGTCGACTTCGACTGCGACTTCAGCTGTTCACCTTCCAAATTCAAATCTGTCCATCAGGTACATGTTGAAGTCGAATGTGGAGTTGACTTCGAGATCGACTTCACCCTAAGTCGAAGTCCGAGTCGACTTGGGAATCGACTTGGATGATTTTCATTCCTTAAGACATTCATCACACTCATTAGTAATCAATTTATACTCAAATTTGAATTTATTAATCATCAAAACTTATGCTTTGGTCAATTTTATTTTTTTTTAACTATTGTTTCCAACAAGTTCTTCCAGAGGATCGTCCTCCTCGATAGCCGCAAGCCCCTCTTCTTAGCCAAAAGACTCCCCTTCTCGAATAGGACCATCTCCCTCTTGGGCACGAGGTTCATCTCGAACCAGATCACCTTCTTGAATAGAAAATTCTTCAGCCGGGGTAACAAGCCCTTCATCAAGGAAAGATGAGTCAGCCTCTTGAGCCCGAGAACCACTCCTTTGGATAGATGATCCGCCCTCTAGAGAATACAATATGTCGTCAGACGACATGTCATCATACTTTCCCAAATCTGACTCCGTCCTGACCGAGTCTGAACTAACTTCTGGTGGGATGGGAGTAGCGTCAGTAGGACAACAGAAAGGAAGCTTGACACGGTGATGACCGACTGAGGAAGTTCTAGCAGCCGAAACTCTAGCCTTCGAAGACGAAGTCTTCTTGCCCTCTCCAGCTGCGTCATCTGGAATCTCAATTGGCACATTTGCCGATCCACCTGGCTCGTTGGGTTTGAGCCGTACTGCTTTGTCTCGAGGACACAAGCCATATTCCTTTCTGGAAGACATCTCGGCAACTGCAACATAAAAGGCGATGAGTCAACCTAAGATGATAAGCAACATGGCAAGAATCATTCTCCGAGCAATACCAATATCAGGTCTGTTTATACCACCTTTTCAAACTTCTAAGATAAAAAAAAACAAACAAAAAAGGTAGCTACCCGGTCAAACATAAGCAATATGGGAAAAAGGTCAGCACATGGTGTGAAACCCTAGCTTGTATAGAAGTCATGTAAATAATATTAGATAAACTATGTATGAATGATGTATTCATATTGAGGTGTTGCAAATTTTAAGATTTTTGTAGCTAGGTTATCTATGTGAATGGTTGTTAAATTTACCAATTGAAGATAATGTGTGTTATTATGATTGAAATATCATATGGAGGATGGATAAATAATTAGCATGCTATGAAAAATTGGATTTAATTTTAAAATAGGATCAATGGGTATTAAGAGGCTAATTAGGGAGACAAGTTGAGAAAATATTGAAAAATTCGTAACTTGGTGACCTTAAATCGGATTGAGGTGAAATTTGAGGGGGAAGCATATGATTGCATTCTTAATCTCATGAAAAAATTAGATTATGAAAATTTTGATGCAAATCGATCATCACCGTTCAAAGCTTAAAATGACCAAATATAAGACACTTTGGATGTGAATAAGGGCATTATATAAACTGCCTAAATTTGGATTTTAACAGAAGCAAAAAGTGGACGTCCAAATGGTGTCAACGGGTACCCTATACATGTGGAAAATGTTGCTGTTGTGCAAATAACTTATATATGGATCTTAAATATGTGAAAATGCATTGAATTTAGGGTAAGAGATTTGGGAGGAATTGCTGAAGTTTAATTGATAAAAATCTATCTATATTGGAGTACCAAAAGAGATGTGTTAAGTATGGAAATTTGATGTCAAAGTGGCTGTTTTTGTAAATTCGAGAATTATGAATTAAAAATTTGTAAAAATGTATTAATTAGGTGTTAAATGAAATGAATAAACTTGCTGAATTAGTGGATAAATTTTTGATTTGAAAAACTTTAAGAAAAGTATGAATTAGACACGGTTAGACGCACATATGAGAAATAAAGCACATGATTAAAGGAGTAATGCAATGTGTAAAATATTAAAATGCAAAAATATGTTGAAATATCATGGAAAAATATGAAATGCATTTCTGAATTGATAATCTCGAATTTTGAGATTAATGTATGGGAATTAAATATGAAACATAATGAATAGTTGAGGTACGTAAGGGTTTAAAGGATGCATACCCGACTTGGAGATTTAACGGGTAATGAATAATTATAAAAATGGGTTGAAAAACTAAATGAATGCAAGCAAATAGAATTTATATGGAATTTATGTTATTCTGTCATAGGCAAAGGAAAGGAAAAAATTGATCCGGGAAGCTCTCACGAACAAGGTAAGCAAGCAAATTCTCTAAATGAATTTCTATTTGTTAAAATTTCTTTGAAATATTATAAATGATGTTTTAATTGCTTTTCTTGATTTAGCAAATGTTATTTGGAATTTATTTCTAAATTTTTAAGGATGGTCATTCCTTAGTCCACTAGGTATTTACATTGATTTGTATAGCTGTTTTATAATCTCTGAAAATTTCTGTTGTATGGAAATATGTGTGAAGAATCATGCTAGCATGTCATGAATAACGCATGTGCACAATGCATAAGGTTCACCTTAAAGGAATAAGCGGACCGATTGTCCCCCTTTGGTGTTACCGAGTTGCTAATATAGGCCAAGGGCCGGCGGCGTCTCCTTGTGTGGGAGGAGATGAAGACGGATGGTCGCCTAGCTAGCCTTCATCCTAAGGGAGCAATTTTTTTAAAAAATTTTTACACAATTGTTAATCTAAGTATATTTTACATACATATCAGTTTTTACTATTTTTGGATTTTTTACATTTCTTTTGAATTTTTTAAAATCAATGACATTTTTATAATTTTAAATTACTAAAAAGTCACTGATTTTAAAAATATATATATTTAAAAATCTCATAAAATGGTAAAAATTAATACATATGTTTAATACATTTATATTAACAGTTTTGTAAAAAAATTTCAAAAAATAAAAAAAATTAAGTTAAATGCACTCAAGTGCAGTTAGGCGTTATTGAATATAATAAAGGTATCAAATTTCTTATCAAACATTAGGATATTAAAAATAAAAATTACATGAAACTGCTTCTGTATCACCACGTAAAGCAAATCCTGATTTCATAGGACCATCCGACGCTGGTGATTCTTATGGACTGCACAGAACACAGGCCAGTGTCTGTGGCACACTTTCCATGTGTTCTGGGTGCTGGCAGTAAATGGTAAGGTACTGGTTGATGAGACGCCGACAAGTTCTACGAATAGGGTTGTCCGGCGGAGTCAGATGGGGCATTGGGTCGTCCACGAATGTGGGTGAGATGAGAACGGGTGGTATCCTTGTGAGCGTATTATAGGATTGGGCTTGACGGATTAAAGACTAATCATAATCTTAATTTATTCAAAAAATTTTAATTCTAATTCATTTATTAATTTATTTAAAAAACCTTAGTTCTAATCTATTTAATAAATAAATTGGTGGGTTATTAAAAAGTTGTATATATATTATAAATAACTCAAAATCATGATAATTTAAAGTTCTCTATGTGTTGTATGTAATTGTCATGGTTAATTAATCTACACCAACAAATTATATGGCATGTCCTAATCTTCATGGGAAGAAAAGTGTATATTTGATACACCACCAAAACAAGGACAACAATTGGGCAAGACAAAGAGGAAGAAATAATAATAGAGATGAAAAGGAAGAGATGGAGGAAAAGAGAGAAACGAGAGAGATGGATAGGGAGATGATTGAAATCCGAGAGGGGGAGAGAAGGAGAGAGCGAGACCAAGAAAGAAAAAGAATT
The DNA here is from genome assembly GCA_030490835.1 of Annona cherimola. NCBI lineage: Eukaryota > Viridiplantae > Streptophyta > Magnoliopsida > Magnoliales > Annonaceae > Annona > Annona cherimola. The sequence goes on along the minus strand of CM059976.1, from coordinate 35,135,631 downwards.
TTACTGGTGGCACTTATAGATTTAAGGTTTGAGATATATATATATATATATATCTTCTTAATGGGTTTTAAACTAGTTGACGAGTTAACCAGGTTAAACGTGTTGAACAAATTATTAAACAGGTTGACAAATTGTAAAATCTCAGCTCCAACTTGTTTATTTACTTAAATGGTTAAATGAGTTGGCAAATCATAAATCATTTATTCAAGAATTCCAACCAAACCCATTTATAAACAGATTGAAAGTGCAGGTTAACAGATTTATTATGACCATTAACACCCCCTAATCTTTGTATTTTACACATTTTTCATAAATAATTTAACAATTCTATTTTTTAACTTTATATTTATATTTCAATTATTTTTTTCAACTAACTTATTTATTCTGATTATACCTCTATCATTTCATATCAATCATATAACTCTCAAAATATTCTTTTTTTTTGCTTTCCAATTATGACTGTACCTCTATTATTTCATATCAATCATATAACTCTCAAAATATTCTTTTTTCCGCTTCCCACCTTATCCTACAATCCTACTAAAAATTATGTTACCAAAAGTCCTCTAAAGAAGCACTTTGAAAGTAGAAACAAATATAGGGTGTGTTGCTTGTTGGGCGTTGCCCAATTGGTATGAGCAAACGCCTCCCTAATACTAGCATAGGTTTAAATCTTCTAAATGTAAAAGTCTAGATTTTTCCTCCTAGCTTTGAGGAGTTTTAACTCCCTTGATTATATGTTAAGCTTTGTCTTCCAAGAGAGAATTTGCTGACATGGTCTTAATTTGTAATATCAAATGTAATGTTACACAATACCAATCCCAAAAAAATATACGGTGTGTTACCATAGGGGCAAAAAATTTTAATGCTCCCATGAGGCTCGAACCAGGTTGACGCATTCTCAAGTCATTTTTCACCTCTTAAAAACTTGATTTTTTTTATTAAATACGTTTAGGAAAAAATGCTTATGAGGTAATAAATATAAATAAAAATAAAATAAATGAATATTGTATTTTAGCCTAAAATACATCATGGTGAGCTCAACATTTTTAGAACTAAAATTTTTAATCTAAAATTATTCACTTCCACAACTACTCTATTTTTAAATTATTTTCTCACATCTTCCTATACTACCATATTTTTCAAATATTTCTACATGCTACCCATACAATAACCTATCTATGTTAACTTTAATTCTTTACTTATCATCTTTACTCCTGTTATATCACATTATTTTTTCTCCCATTTCAAAAAATTTTAAATTAAAAAAATTTCATTCAAAAGTTTTATCCATTCCCAAATACACCCATCAGAGGAAAAATTAAGTAGATAACATTTTGAAATAAATAAGATAATAATTAGAAGTAAGGAGATGAAGGGATATTTTAAATGCAGTGGGGTGCATTTAGCTTTAGTGCACATGGGTGTATTTAACCTACTTTTTATTTTTTGAAATTTTTTATACAACTGTAAATCTAGTCGTATTTAGTATGTGAATCAATTTTTATCATTTTTAGAGATTTTTAGATTTTTTTTGAATTTTTTAAAATTAGTGGCAGTTTCTTAATTCATAAGTTATGAAACTACTACTAATTTTAAAAAATCTAAAAAAATTCTAAGAATTTTCAAAAATGATAAAAATTAATACAAATGCTAAATACACATAGATTAACAGTTTTATGAAAAATTTCAAAAAAAGAGTTTGGTGCACCAAAGTTAAATGTACCTAAGTGTACTAGATTGCAATCTAGGGATAAAACTAAAATAAATAAAATAGTTATATCTAGAAAGATATTAAGAAATAATTGGAAAGTATAATAATTGTATACAAATATGTTCGGGAAAGCAAGAAATTTTTTTTTTCAAACTTCCCAAGTGCTGCCTTAAAACTTGAACAGAAGTATAAAAGTTTTGCAAAAGCCATTTAATTACAATTTTATTTTGTTATAACTATTATTGATTTTTGGTAAAAATATTACAGCAATTTAACAATTTTCTGTTTGTCTTACTTTGTAATGTTGCCCGTTCTTATTTTGCTGATAAAACGGCGGAGTGAAGAGAATATAACGAAGAGTCTCGATCCAGAGCTTTAGTGCCCATGTAAATACATAAAAAATATTTTTTTAAAAAAATGGTGTGATCCGCTGAGTGCAGTGTATCGTGCTCTGGAAAGTTATCCGACCAAGTCAAAACTCTAGGAGCGCGATCGTATGCTCCCGAGAGCATGGAGGCTACATGCTCTCGGCAGCGTGATGTCGTGCATTTGCGCGGGCGGCGTTGTAGCCTTTGGATGCGCAGCAACGTCAAGGCGGGGAGGTTTGCGGACAGGCCCCTCGTCGGGATGTTAGGACAACAACATTTTTTGCAAAATAGTCCCTCTTCTACCTCGTCGCAGCTCGCCTCTCTCGCATCTCTCCTCAACTCGCCCACTAGCCGTTGCCGTCATCGGAGCCAGTGTTGAAGGAAGAGTGTTGATGGCTTTTAAGGATGATGGGTTTAATGGCTAGCGGATGAGTTCTAAATTTCTTATAGGGAGCTGTTGGTGATTGGGATAATAAGATTGGAGAGGTGGGTTTGTTCCTTGTTCGGAAGAAGCCGAATTGCATTAATTGGCAGTAGGTTGCAGATTCTAGGCATGATGCATTTGAAAGCTGGATTACAGGTGTTTAGGAAAGCCGGATTGCAGATTCATTGCCAGCGGGCTGCTGGTTTTTACCGAGCAAAGGATTCCAGATATATTGCTGTTGGATTTTATTCGCCAAATTTTTCATAGGTGCAAATCATGGTGGTTTTGCTGGATTTGGGAGAGCCTTCTACGAACTGCTCTGAAGCGGTGGATTTTTGCTACCTAGGAATTTAATGAAGACGATCAGCAGCATCTCCTCGAATTTTTTCTGATTGGTTTTTGGGGCTATTTTGCCATTTTATTATGGCCGAATCTAGGTGATCGATTATTAGAGTTGGGGCTTTTTTTCATTTAGCCATCTTGTTGGTTTGATTGCTGATGACCCACAACTCGGGTGGTTAAATCTTAAAGCGACTTAAGGTGCTGCCATTTTTCATTGTCAAAAAAGGAGCTGCCATTTTCAATATTCTAAGTCACCAGATTTGTTATGATTGCTCGAGTTTTCATTTAGTAGACTTGAAAACAGACCTGTGCTAAGCTATTCTAATGTCGAATCTGTTCAACTTTGGTCGAAAATCTTCTTAGTTTGCTCAGCCATTTTCACTGCTTGAGCTGGATATAAACGATGATTGGTAGCTGAAGTGCGACAGAGATGGATTTTCATGGGAGAAGGATAGTTGCTGGATTTGTCATTGTCAATGTAGCCGAAATTTGAAGAGAGGACCATTACTGTCGCTGTTTTTGAGCCACACCGAATGGTGGATGCGGGGATCGATGATGACAACCGAGAGCATGGAGGCTCCGATGACAGCAACGGCGAGTGGGCGGGTTGAGGGGAGATGCGATAGAGGCGAGCTGCGACAAGGCAGAAGAGGGACCATTTTGCAAAAAAAAAAACCGGTGTCCTGACATTCTAACAATGGGCCTATTCGCAAACCTCCTCGCCTCGACGCTGTCGCCGTATCCAATGGCTACAACACCGTCCACGCAAATGAATGACATTGCACTGCTGAGAGCATGGAGCCTCCGTGCTCTCAGGAGCATACGATCGCACTCCGTTTAATACACCAACCCCATCTCAAAATTGTTGGTCGCAAGTTGGTCGCATACATTTCCTTATATACCGTATACAATGAGAATGGGGATGGTGAATCACAAAAGTACTAACAATTTTGATTACATACATAACATTTTAAAATTTTCTTTTATGCTTATAATTTTTCATCATATATTTTTATCATACTCATATCGTCAAATCAATTGTTAATTATCCTATTGGGAAAAATAATTACTCCACTCCATAATTTTCTAATTGAAATAATTTAACCCTAACATGATTCAATTAATATTAGTAAATCATTAATTTATGATATTATGTAATTTAAAATCATCTTGGGCCTAAATCAATTAGAAAAAAATTGAATGGAAAAAATTAGTCTTTTTAATAGGATAAATTAATGGATATTTTAATTACGTATTTATGATATAAATTTAGGTTAAAATGTTATAGGTATAGGAGAAATTTTTAAACATTATGGGCATATTAAAAATTAAAAGTAAATGTCGTAGGTATAAAAAAAATTTCTTGTAGTTTTATTTTTTATTTTTTATTTCTACTTTATCCATATTATATCCCTGTAATTTTCCATTCACATTCTTGACTCTTACGTTAACAAAACGTATAGGCTAATCCAACATACACTATGTGGTGATTTGCTACAACAATAACTGATAATTAAATCACCAGGACATGTAGTACAAAAAAAAATCGCCTGGAAATGAGTCCGTTAATTAGTCTTGATGATCGGAAATAGTTTTTATATCAGTGGTATATTTTGGAAGTAATAAATCTTTTGAATGGAGAGTTTGTAATTACATAAAAATAATTGAAAAGTAAAATAATTATATAAGAAAATGCCAAGCATTAACTAAAATATAGGATAAATGTTTAGACTCAAAAGTTCTTGATTAAAAACGCTTGATTGAAAGATTTTTGTTGTAGCCAAATATGCCACAAATAAGAAGCATTTTAGTATTGTATTGCCTAACAATTCTATTGTTAGCCTTCAATGGTCACTACAAGAATACTTAGCAATTGCAACGACAATATTAGTTGCGATTGTTGAATATTTCATTGTGAAAAGTTAACTACCTAGAGAATTTCTGTTGCACAGTAATTCCAAATTGATATATAGCAACCAAAAAATTTCCGTTGCAATTGTTCATTGTGAGCAACGAAAATTACGTTGTGATATGCTTGAATTTGCATCAAATTATTACGTTGCAATTGTTATACCAGTAGCAAGAAAAAATACTTTCCAATATGATTTATTTTGCAACAAGGTTTTTCGTTGCAATTGATGCTGCATTAGAAACAAAAATTTTTTATTGCAATAAAAGAACAGTTGGAATGAAATTTTTGGTGCAACAAAGGTGCTTATTTGCAATGATTTTTTTTGCTAAAAATGAGATTAACCCTAGTTAATACATTCCAACAAATACAATTCATTATAATTAATCATATTTTTCATTCCAATAAGTCGAAATACTTTAAGAAAATTTGTATAATTGAACCAAACTATTGATCTACAATCATGCAACTACTTATAAATATTACAAATAGTTACAAAATATAAACGAAAAGGCAAAGTCTTACATGAAAATTATAAATCAACTTTTATTTCTATATGCTCTAAAACAATTAGTAGAACTATTCACAGTGAATTATTTGATTGCTTCGAACATATTATATAACTTGTAACTAGCTATCTAATACCCTATTTCCTAAAGCTCGTTATCATTCCTTAGTGCCTCAATAAAAAACAAGCATTAGCCCAATCTACATGGATTTTGTTGAATTGGAAAAAACGAGAATAGTTTAACTTTTAGAATCACATTCACAACCATATTGCCATAAAGATCCATGTATACACAATTCATTAGTAGTTTTTAACCTGCCAACTGTAAGTAGGACTTTCACATAATCAAAATTTCAAAATAAGCTACATTTTAATGAGAATCACATTAACATGATTGAACTTGGTAGACTTCTTAGATTTATTGAAACATGCCCATAGATTCTTAAGCCCTCAAACTAAATCTTCTTTCTTAAACCCCGCATAATAGTTAATGATATTTAACTCAAACAACTTCACAAAAGTAAGTGGGGTTTAACAATTTACTACCTACATTAAAGGTTAGCCTTTGAAATGACTTCTGCTAGCCTTGTTTTAGCAAACTTTACACATGCACTGGTTCAAGCTATAAGAAAAAAGTCAAAAACTCCAACAACATCTCTTATTGAAGTTGTCTTAGCTTATGCTCTTAAATAAGTATTACTTGAAAATTTTACAAAACATTATTAGATATTGTAATTATTATTATAAGAATAATATAATAAGGAAATGTCCATGAAAAATCTTAAATAATATGGCATTGTTGAAGGAAGTCAAAGAGTGCCGATGTACAAAAAGTACTTATTGTTAAGAGCACTATGATCACCAATTTAATTTAATTAACTGCTTCATATTAAAGATAACGACTATATGTAAGATAATGTAGAATAATATAAGTTGGATCAAATTTATAGAGAGATGATAGAATTTCAATTGTGTAAGATTAACAAGATTTAATTGCAATAAAATAACTACAATATAAAAGGAAGAGAAAAGAAACAGGTAGAGAGAGGAGAGAGAAAGTAGAGAAAGAAAAATAAGCAAGAAGAGAGGGAAGAGAGAAGTTGGAGAGAGAAGAGAAGAGTGAAGCTAGGGAAACAAAGAGAGGAATAAAAGGATAAATTGAAGACAGAAGAGAGGACATGAAGGATAAAGAGTAGATAAAAAGAAATTAGAGAAATTAGAGAAAGAGAGAAAAACTAATTATTTAAAAACAACTTAAAAATTAAGTTCCAATTAATCATAATTGAAATAACACTGTTCTAGAATTACAATCCAACAAGAATTACAAAGTATTAAAAATACCTAATCTAGAAAGCAATAAAAATAAAGCTATAATTATAAAAGAAATTTTTTTTACCTCAAATATGTTTGAAGACCATTCTTAGAGAGCAATTCAACCCAACTTTAAAGCTTACCAAGCTACTTGTGTGTCTCACCCCTTGGTGAGGAATCCTCAATTTATAGATAGGCATGGTGGGGGTAGAAAGTATTTGGCTTCAATGCGTGTTCCGGGCACTAGTAGTTGCCTCTGAAGTCACTACTACCGCTGCTTGAAGATGAAAAATAATGGCTGTAGAAGAATTTTGCTAGCCGATTTGGGGCAGCCACTCGCTTGCCTTGCTCTTTCACTTTGCTTCCTGTTTTGGTAGAGCTGAAATTGAGCGCTGGCAGATGATGGGTGGTAAGGCAAAGCATAAGAGGCTACTATTGTTATGGAAGTGAGCTGCTGGATGAATTTTCGTCGGCTGGATTCAATTGCCATCACCGGTGAAAATTTTGGTGCCTGTGTGGTTTTACAAAGATGGTAGGGACTTGGTTGCTGCAATTTTTGGTTGCTTTTGCAATCCAAGTCTTGGGAAGCTGCTGATCCTTGGATTTTGGTTGCCGATTGCAATTAGTAGCTAAATTTTGGGGTTACCACGTCATATTGGCGGCATTAACAAAGGCGACCGGGAGCTCGCTGCTTGTTTTTTGGCCGATTGGACGTAGCTGCTGGTCAGTGATTTTACAGATCCGCTGCTGCAGTTAGAGCTTGGGGCATCTGGTAGCTGGATTTAATGGTGGAGGTGCTGGAGAAGAAAGGAAAATAGGTATGTATTGCGTTTAATTTAATTATATAGTTATGTTATAATTGTTAATTGTATGATACATATATAAATTTTTTCTTACATATTTTGTTGTAATGGTTATTTATAGTCCAACATTTAGATTTGAGAATTATAAATATATAATCAATTAAAATAATTAAACATTTTTGACATCATAAATGTATCATGTTGTTGTCACCGATTCAAATCGATTTGTTTAATTGGTCAAAGTAGTTCCTTTACAGGTTTAGTCATTGGTTTGATTCTGATAATATTGGTTTTTATTGGCTTACATAATATATTTGTGGATTTTGCAAAATTTTTTTGGACTTCACAACTATTAACCTAAATGTGAACTGGCCAATATACTCATCAAATTTAAGATAGGATTGAAAGGTTTGAGTATTATAATTTACCACTATCTTAATTGCACAAGAGCTTTAAGTCTATAAAGCCTTAATTTAATTCATTTTTCATTTTATTTATCTTTTATTATTTTATATTAAGAGTATTTTCGACATATGCGAAAATATAATTTTAGGCATATGCGAAAATATAACCAATATTTAAATGAAGATATATTAATTTACTTAATGGAATGATCATTTTAATATTAGATACAAATGTGGTGGATATATTTGAAAATTTTGAAATATAATGAATATTTTATAAAATTGGCGCTTAATTGAATGTACTCGGGTACTTTCAGCCTCAATACACCAAAGCACATTTATACAACTATTAATTTAAGTGCTTTTAACATGTACAATAATTTTTATTGTTTTTGAAGATTTTTAGATATTTTTTGTTTTTTAAAGTTAGTGACATTTTTTTAATTCATAAATTAAGAAAGAGGGGTGATTCTTTACGCCCAGGCTAAGTCAACGTAACTGTGTCCGCTGCCCTTCCAATCCATCGCGTGCTGTCAGATTGGGCGGGATGAGAGGGAGCTGTCGAATGGAAAAATTGCGCTCGGGTCCCCGAGGGTTCAGTCGATTCGACAAGGGAGACAAAAAATTCAAAATTGCAGGCGGTCAAAATTGCTCACTCTCTCCCATTCTCGCCTCTCGCTCTCTCCCGGATCCCTTGCCGACGGTTGCTGTTGCCACCCGCCCTCTCTCCATCTCCGTCTACGTCTCCCACTCCCATCGACGATGCCTGCTGCCACCATCCCTCTCCATCGCTAGCCGCTGCCATCTACGCTCTCTCTGTCTCCGTCTCCGTTGACGGCACCGACAGCTACCCTCCCTCTCTCCGACGGCATCTCCCTCTCCCTGTTCCACCGATGGCGCCTGCTACCACCCTCCCTCTCTCCGTCGCCAGCCACTGCCATCTGCTACCACCCTCCTTCTCTCTTTCGCCAGCTGCGTCCATCTCGCTCTTGACGGTGTCTTCTCCACGGTACGTCCGGCCATTTCCTTAGCATCTGCAGGGATGTTAAGAGTGCATGCCAGATGTTCCATTGGATGCCTAGGAGGGATTTCGTCTCTTGGTCGGCTGCCATTGACTGTTTGGTGAGTAACAGGCTACCTGAGGACGCTTTGGGATTTGCGGGAGATGCAGGTTGCGACTGATCTAAGGCCGGATGAAATCATCATAGTCAGCATGGTTTCTGCTATTTCAAGCTTAGGTGCTTTGGATTTCGGAAGGTGGGTGCATGTTTCTGCTATTTCAAGCTTGGGTGCTTTGGTTTTGAAGGTGGGTGCATTTCTATGTTGTTAGGAGTGGGTTTGAGCTCACTGTTTCAATGGGGACAACACTGATTGATATGTGCTTTCTCATGAAGAAACTGACTTTGCTATGTCCTTGGTTCCATGCCTTCCACCTTCTTGGGAAAGCCTCGACATTTTGGGTCGAGTGTGGATGTATTGGAACTGATTGATATGTATTGAAAGTGTGGATGTGTATTGAAAAGTGTTGATGTATTGGAATTGATTGATATGTATTGAAAGTGTGGATGTATTGGAACTGATTGATATGTATTGAAAGTGTGGATGTGTATTGAAAGCAAATGTATTGGCAGGAATTGACATAATGCTTCTTTGAATGTGCACTGCTACTAGATGTGTATCATGATCATGTATTAGAACTGATTGATATGTATTGAAAGTGTGGATGTGTATTGAAAGGGTGGATGTATTGGGACTGATTGATATGTATTGAAAGAGTGGATATGCATTGAAAGCAGATGTATTGGAAGGAATTGACATTATGCTTCTTTGAATGTGTACTGCTACTAGATGTGCTTGGATATAAAACCATAAGTTCGGTAGACAGAGGTGGAATTTTGTCCATTATCTATGAAGCCTCAAGCTTTGGTTCCTATAAATCTTCATGGATGGATCAGTTGAACTTCTTGAGTTGAATGTTGTGTTTATGGTTATAAAAATATGCATTATGGATAAATACTGGTGGATATGATATCTTGTTTAAACAACATGCATAGCAAAGTGTTGGTCATGGCATGCAGAATGGATATGAAATGACATGGTGTTATTTGTTTTTTTTAATTGCAGGAGAAAAGAGAAAAGAACATAATGGATAACATATTTGGGGAATATTAATAGTGATTTCTGCAAGATGGAACAATGAAAAAATCGTGGACTACCATTGAATGAAATCATAATGAGAGCTAGTATTGTGGGTCCTAAAGCACAGAATATGAAATTCTCTCTTCTTTTCTTCTGGAAATGAGTAGACACTGAAATGCAGCACTTTTACTGTTAGAAATGAACAATTGATAAATTATGGATGCCAAACTAACATGAAAAGCATATTTTTTGGCCGGTTCTAACTCAACTAAACATCTTGAGATTGAAAAGAACATTGCTTGGGGCTATCAAACATACCATGACTACTGCCACAACTGCTAGTGCAAAAGCAAATGCTCCTGGCAAAATGTTGTTTGGAAGGAAGGGCACGAACGTGGAAAACATCACCTGTGGTGAATAAATTAAATAACCATATTCCGTCACCATCAAAAGATGAATGGGTTGAATTAAGCAAAGATGGGAAAAAACTTCAAAATGATTAAAAAGGTTCCATTTTAATATAATCACACCTGTGGAAGAACAACAAGGCCTCTAACAGTGATGAAATCTTCCCAAAACAACCAGATATCAAGGTCGAGAAAATTAAAGTAATTAAGAAAATTCAAAATTAGACCAAAAGCCACAACTATAGTAGTCATTGCGAAATGAGGTAGAGGCATGGACCCTGCCAAAGCAAGCTGCATAATCACAACGTAAGTAGACACAACTCCCAGCGTTTGAACAAGAACGACTTCTATTTCCTTCTTTTTCACAAAGTATGAAAGCAGTTAAAGATTCCCCAGCAGTCCGATCAGCATACCTTATGATCAAAATTATGTAGATGTGATTACAACCATTTCTGAGAAGCACAATCCAACTAGATACATCAGGCACGCGCGTGCACACACTCATTTATAGAAACAAAAAATCATTGATTAATTTCATGTTTTCTCAGCGAAAATAGTGTAGCTACATAAGAAGTACAAAAATCAATCAATGAACTGATGAAAAGTATGTAGGATCTCATTTTCTATATAATGGTTAAGGCCAGCGTGTCCTGCATCTCATTGAAGACCCTCGTTCATTTTATTTGGCAAGAAGAAACAGATCATGATACACATCTAGTAGCAGTACACATTCAACAGCAAGCCATCCAATCATTAGCAACCTACGTCAATCAGAAGTGGGGAGAAATGCAGCAGGCATTCGATTCCATTCCAGCTCAACAAGCATTCTCTAAATTAAACTATCCTTATTTCAACAAGCATTCTTTAACATTTAAATTCAAGCAATATATCACATTTGACATTCGATTCAATTCCATTGAACTCAAGCAACGCATAACAAAGGACTATATCCATTTCATTCAAACAAGTCCAAGCCTAATATATTCCATTACAAAAGATTTCATTGAAATAGAAAAAGACGACAATGTATCAACGTCGGAGAAAAAGACTTCATTCAAACAAGTCCAAGCCTAATACAAAAGACTTCACAAATATGAGACCTTCTCACATTGCTAAATAAATAACAAGCACAAGAAAAAGACCACATAGAGTAATGAGTAAGACTTTGTTTCTCTTGATGCTCTTAACCAACTCCATCTCTCTCTTATCCCTCCTTTCATTTGTTTCTCTCATCTTCAAGGTTCTCATCTCCACTGTTGGTTTTAATTGACACATTTTCATCATACGACGCTCCCTTATATCATCAACACAACGTATCAGGTCTCCCATATCCACCACTATTTGCTCCAAATTGAACATGGAGACTTGGTCTTGGGATTGGACATTAAGCGGAACATCATCCTTTGCAACAATCTCAGTTTTTGGCGAGAAATCATCGTCAACCCATCTAAAAAACTTACAAGCATGGGAAGCATCCTACAAACAGAAGAAAACACAAGCAATGAGTAAGAGTGGAATGACAACGAGTAAGAGTGGAATGTACATATAATGAAAATATTTGACTTACACGATATTGTGGGCATCGAAGAAATCATCGACCTGGATTTTTGGCGGTATGGGAGGTCAGCACTATAGCTGGTAAACCCCATGAGCAAACACATGTCCTACCTCCATGTGACCTAGTTCTTGTACCCGTAGATGCCATTTCACATACGCCCACCTACATGTTTAAAAAAGCAGAAAATGGTTAATTCAATATATAATTGTACTTATTATTTAAAGGTAACATGCAGTCAAAGACATAAATTATAATGTAAGATGGAGAACCAAAATATACCATGGCTTCGGCTTCGACCTCGGCCAATAGAAGTAACAAACTCATTATCAACTGAAGTGCACACATTAATTGAACTTGGGACTTTGAAAGCAGGGTAATTCCTTTTGTCATGACCAACAACTTTTACATCCACGACAAAATTTTGTTCAACTGTGTGAGTCTTCTAAATGACCTTTCATGCATTCAGAAGATCTTCCTTTTGTGAGAGAAACATGTGCAGATAAGATGTCACACGCCTGAGAACTTTGTGAAGCTATTATGCAGGCAACATTTGCACTTTGACCCTGGGCCATAAGGTTAAAGTTATCACTTGATGCGACGATAGGACACCCTCCTTCTACAACTACATCCCTACCAACAATCTCAGGACATGGGGGCTTAGGCATTGCAGAAAGTGCAGCAATCATCTTCTCCATATTCTCTCTGATAACTTCAAATGCATCTGGGTTATGCAAGACTTCATTTCTATCATAAGACTACCACTTGGATAATGTGTGGCTACGAACAGCAAGAGACTGCGTTCCTCTCTTGTCCGTTGTTGTGGTGGGTCGTTTGAACTGAGAATTAGATCCTGTGTCCACCGTGGTAGTATAGGATTTGAAGGGATGGTTTTCATCTTTAGGAAATGGAACAATGCGATAATATGCCGACAGACAATACCCGACGACTCAAATTTCAAGCACCGGCATGAGGCAATCATTTCTTTTGCATTCCATGTTAAGACCTTCTGCTTGCTTTCATCTTTCCCCTCTAATAAGAACACTTGCCATTATTGAATTGCCCCTTCACCTATGGCCTTCTCTGCAATATAATACATACATTCAACAACTTCTTTTTGAAATTTTAGAAAAGTATTTTGAGTATACACCTTTGTTATATAGCCTTCAATGCTACATTTAGTTCTTAACTCAGGATTGACATAGAAAGTCTTGAAATCAGCATTAGCCTCTGCCTCACGCCTCTGTTCAAGTTCCTCGTCATACCCATTTGAAAAATCAATTAAATTTTGAATTTTGTGACACAAACCCATCAAAAAAAGCATTAATACTCTCACTCTGTTGAGTGGTTCTCATGCCAACTGAGAATATTTTTCTAGTGTAAGGAGGAATCCACATTTGGTGAATCTCATACATGTGAAGCAACCACGAATTCTCCTACAATTCAAACTCTTCTATCATTGCTTGCTAAGTGCTCTCAAATTCTTCCTCGCTATTTGTACCAAACAAATAGTACTTCCATTTTGTTTTGAATGTAGGATGTTGGTGGATGATATGAGATAGTTTCTCTAGCAATTTCTTATGAATATGTCACAAACACAATAGATGATTAGTATTAGGAAATATTATTGCTATTGTTGCTCCTATTGCTGCATCTTAATTTGTAATAATTGTCTTTGGATGAACTCCACCCTCTGCATCTAACCAAGTTTGAAATAACTACTTGAAGTCTTCAATTGTCTCCTCGAGAAGTAACCCTGCCCCAAATAAGCGTGTTTGTTTGTGGTAATTGACGCCAATAAATTGACCAAATGACATATCATATTCATTTATTTTGTATGTAGTGCGAAACATACAACATCACCAAATGCCATGTAGTCTTCTTTTGATTTTCCATCAATCCAAAAACATAAGGTGAATCTCATATCCTCGTCAAATTGGATATCATAGGAGAAATGACTATCATCACGGCTCTTTATTTGAAACATGTGCAGTAGAATATTTGCGTCATTCTCATACAGAATTTGACGCTTTCTTCGTATTGTATTCCTAGCATCCCTTGCTGAATATTGGAAGTGAGAAGTGTTGGAAACATGAGGAAAACTAGCTAAATCTATGTTTTGATGATTAACAAAACAATTTGAGAAAGTCTTGACTACTAACAAGTTTGTGAAATGTCTTAAGGAATATACATTTGAAGAAAATCAAGTTGGAAGGCCAAGTCGTTCCCCAAGTCGACTCCAAGATCGACTTCAAACATGCAGAACGTCCAGAGCTGAAAACGGAAGAAGGGAAGGTGAAGTCGCAGGCCAAGTCGACTCCACCAGCGACTTGAGTAGTCAAGTCGCAAACGAAGTCGACCTCACCATCGACTTCAGTCGGGCGAAACCTTCCAGAGTTGAATTCGAAACAGCAGAATGCCGAAGTCGCACCCCAAGTCGACTCCACGTGCGACTTGAGGTGAAGTCGCAGCCGAAGTCGACTCAGACATCGACTTCGCTTAGGCAGACGGAAAACTTCAAATGACAAGTTCTGGATTACTTGATTTCAAGCCAAACTAAATGAAGATGAAGATCAAGGCAACATAGATACTCAAGCTGAAACATTTGAAGACAAATCCACGTACAAGCAAGAAGCATAAACTCAATCGTTCAAATCAAGAAGATATCTAAGATTACATGAGTCAAGATTCAAGATGAATCAAAGTCAAGATTTTCAAGAACATCATGACAGTGAAGTCGCAAGGTCAAGTCGACCCCATCTGCGACTTGGGTGAAATCGCAAAGCCAAGTCGACTTCATGATCGACTTCAAGTGGGCAAAACCTTCCAGCGTTGAAACTGAAGACCGAAGTTCGCGAAGTCGCACCCGAAGTCGACTTCATCTGCGACTTGGGTGAAGTCGCACCCGAAGTCGACTCCACCTGCGACTTGGGTCGCAACGGTCGGAATTAATTCGAACGTTGGCGCATTAAATGCGCGCCACCTACCTTCTAACGTTCGGATTCCCTCCAAAATTATAAAAGGGAGTTAATGTGAACGAGGGAAGTAGCTGAAAAACATTAAGTGTGCTTAACTACTACATTCAAGAGCTCCAAAGAGATCAAGCCACTCAAAGAAGAAGAACTCTACTTCAAATAGCAAGAGCTTTATTTCAGAATCTTCAAAGCCATTACAACAAGTTCTTCTCTGCGCCAAAACTGCTACTACACAACTGTAAAGTGTAGATTTCTTTGTTTCATTTATTTGTAATTGAACTTGATCTAGTTTGAGGAACTAGGATCAAGTGTATGCTAAGTAGCGTGTGATTGGAGTGAGACTCATCACCTACTTGAGCAGTGAGTTATATGCCCCCTAGAGCTAGAATCTAGAAGAGAGCAAGAGGCTCTAATTGTATTCGTGGAATGCAATAGTGGAACCCAAGTCACAAGGAGTGTGAGCTTGGAAGAGTGGAGTAGGGAGGTTGCCCGAACCACTATAAAAATTCTTGTCTGCTTGATTTACATTTCTGCTCTCTTTATTACTTTGCTTTCCATTCAGTTTCTTCATTCAAGGGGATTAATTCTACAAGGGGTTAAGTTTTTAAGTTACCAAAGAAATTTTTAAGAACCCAATTCACCCCTCCCCTCTTGGGTTTTGCCATCTATTCGGGACCCAACAAGAAGAACCATCTGCTTCATTCATCATAAATCAATGGACCGCGCAACAACAACTCCAGATTTTTTTAAAGACGAGATTATACTTAGGTCATCCTCCGTCAATTTCTTGTGTGATCACAATTTACGAGTCTTTGTAAGGGTACAAAGTGCATGATTATATGTCTCTACAAATTGAGACACATAATATATATTTTTTCACATTTAAGTTCACATATAGCTTAGCGGGGCATGAGCAACAACTGATAAATGTAATCTTTTGTTTGCTTGGATCTTCATTTCTTGCTTTCTTTTCAGACCAACCAGTCTTCGAACATCTTAAAACATGCCTTCCAATTGCCTCAGACTTTAACTTACGAGTGTTGTCCTTCCTAACACTAAACCCACAATGCCAAATATAAGTATTATAAAAATTAAAAGTTTCTTCTAGAGACATAAACTCCATGACAACTTTTGGTTTCAGTTCGCTTGCAACATTAACTATAAACAACCCATCTGTATTTTGAATACCACGTACGTTGACTTCTTCAGTAGATGCTTCTTCCCCATCCAACTCATTCACTAAACCATCGATAAAGGCTACCTTATCCTCGTGTACATGTATTACTGATGTGACACCAATAAAAGCTTTTACTTCCTCATCCATTGGATCAAGTATAATTGTGTGGAAGTCATTTTGTATCAAACCTTGGTTATTTTCATCTGTTCTCATATATTCTTCCATAACTAGTAAAGACAAATAGTCTGGTAACAACTATAATTTCAAATAAAAGATAAGTTTTCAATGATATACTCGAACTACAATAAATTATAAAAAGGGTGCATTTTAAACAACCTAAACAGTGTTTACATCAATGGGAATTGGAAAACTAAGATTAGCAACAAAAGGAAAACAATGTATCTGATATCCTTGAAATTATAAGGAAGAAAAAAAAACGTTATGCTTCTAATGTTAATGAAGAATACATATCAAAGAAGGGACAATATCCTAAAGTTAGCATGTATCCAAAGAACTGTTGGAAACAATTATTGAAATTGAATTAAAATACCCAAACCATATGTTTTGATGATTAAACAATACAATTTGAGTAAATCTAAGCTACTAATATGTATTGTGCAAATGTTCAAAGCTGTAAAAGGATATATACAAAACAGAACAAGTCAAGTCGCAACTCAAGTCGACTCAGACATCGACTTAGGCGAAGTCGATCTCTCAAGTCGACTCCATCTTCGACTTCAAAGATAATTTTTCTTCCAGCGTTGATTTTGGAGAGCAGAAAAACTGAAGTTGCAGATGAAGTCGACTCCACTTGCGACTTGGGTGAAGTCGCAGACGAAGTCGACTCCAGTATCGACTTCAAGCAGCAACTTCTTTCCAACATTGAAATTGGGTAGCAAAACTTCTGAAGTCGCAACCGAAGTCAACTCCACATGTGACTTGGGTAAAGTCGCAGGCAAAAGTCGACTCCAGCATCAACTTCAACTTGGTAGGGCAAATTTTCAAGTTCAAGTCGAAGAACAAGTCGACTTTGAGATAGACTTGAGTCAAATAGAACATGAAGATGACTCAAATTTCTCATCTTGAAAATATAAAGACTAATCCAAGTTTAAAGCAAGCAAGACACATGGATTCAAATCATTCTACATCAAGGTTGGAATTGTTCATACAAGATTCAAGTTTTTCAAGTTCTCTAGACTTAAAGCTAAAGAAATTTTGTACAAATAAGTTCCAAGTATTAAAAGACAAAAGAAGAAGAAAAAGTTGAGCAAGCAAGAGACTCTTCAATAAAGATAAAACTGACTTGGCAAAAGAAAGTAGTCAAGTCGCACCCGAAGTCGACTCCAAGATCAACTTGAAGCCAAGTCTCAGACCAAGTCGACCTAGAGGATAGACTTGGAAACTGAAGAACAGCTAAAGTCGCATACGAAGTCGATTCCAGTATGCGACTTGGGTGAAGTCGCACACAAAGTCGACTCCACCTGCGACTTGGAGGAATAACGTTCAAATTTTTGAACGTTAGCATATTTATTACGCGCCAACCACTTCTCCAACGTTCAAAATTCTCTCTCCTCTATATATAGACACTCAAACAAACGTGGACATACACAAGAAAGAGCTAAAAAAGAGGAAAGAAGTGCTACTAAGAGTTTCAATCCACTTTTCTCTACAATTGAGTGATCTATACACTTTCAAAGGAAGAACAAGCTTCAAAGTTGTTGTTTGCTTCAACGCAATACGATTCGTTGCTTCTACAGATTCTTCCTTGAGCTGAAACTTGCTACACAAATCTGTAAAGTGTAGATTTCTTCTATTTCATCATATTATTTGATTTTGGTACTTGGTTTGAGTTTGGTATTTCAAACCAAGATATAGCAAGTAGGGTTGTTATTGGAGTGTAACTCATCACCTACTTGTGTTGCTTGTTATACACGCCCCCTAGAGCTAGAATCTAGAAGAGAGCGGAGGCTCTGGTTGTATATGCCCCCTAGAGTTAGAATCTAGAAGAGAGCGGAGACTCTAGTTGTATTCGCGGAATACATAGTAGAACCCAAGTCACAAGGGAGTGTGAGGTTGGAAGAGTGGAGAAGGGAAAGGTTGTCCGAACCACTATAAATCTTATCTACTTTTTTCATTTTCGCTTTCATTATCTTATTATTTTCTATTTGTTTCATTAAAGGGGTTTTAAACTAAATCGGGGTAAAATCTCTAATTAAAGTCTTAAATTTTTAAATACCCAATTCACCCCTCCCCTCTTGGGTAATTGCCATAAACTCGGGACCAACAAGAACTACATTTATCAAAGAAGGGACAATATCCTAAAGTTAGCATGCCGTGATCATTTCCATTTTCCTCTGCAAAAACTACATGTCCCAAAGAAGGGACATCTACAAACAGTTGGGGAAAAAATCACAAACAAAAAGTTGTAATCTTTCTTATGTATGGTAAAAGCGGTAATGATCATTTCCTAAAAAGTTGACTTGAAGCTATCCTGAAACAAAAAGTTATGATTATTCACGATTTTGACTTGAAGCTATCTCGAAACAACGCATGATCCAAACTGCTAGCATTCTGCAATAGGATCCCACTTTTGATTCGTCTCGACAATTCATCACATTGCCCAAGTGTTTAGAAGCAAATGGATTACGAGAACGAAGAGATGTGATGTTGCAGTATAGCAACAAAAGAAGGAAGGATGGACAGATGGATAGTTAGATGGATGGAGATGCCAAGCAAATGGCCGAACGTACCGTGGCGTTGATGCTATTAGGAGCAAGACGAACGCGACCGAGGAGGCCAAGGGATTGTAGTTGGATTCGAAGAAGCGGAGGAGCTCAGACACATCGAGGAAGACGGAGACGGAGACGGAGACGGAGACGGAGACCGAATCTGAGAGCGTCTTCCAGTAGCCTGTTACTCACCAAACAGTCAATGACGGCCGACCACGAGACAAAATCCCTCCTAGGCATTTCGACGAACACCTGGCATGCACTCTCAACATCCCCGCAAATGCCAAGGAAATGGTCGGACATACCGTGGCGATGACACCATCAGGAGCAAGATGGATGCGGATGGCGACAGAGAGAAGGAGGGTGGCAGCAGGCACCATTGACAGAGACGGAGAGAGGGAGGTGGCAGCAGGTGGCAGCAATTGGTGACGGAGAGAGGGAGAGGGCGACGGAAGAGGGAAAGGGAGAGGGAGACGGAGAGAGGGCAGATGACAACGACTAGCGACGGAGAGGGAGGGTGGCAGCAGGCGTCGTCGACAGGAGAGGGAGAGGGAGACGGAGATGGAGAGAGGGCAGGTGGCAGTAGCAGCCGTCGGCGAGGGATCTGGGAGAGCGGGAGGCAAAAATGGGAGAGAGTGAGCAATTTTGACCGCTGCAATTTTGATCGCCTACTATTTTGAACTTTTCGTCTCCCTCATTGGATGGAAAAATTGCGCTCGCGTCGTACGGGCACGCGATGGGTCGTACGGGCAGTGGACGCAGTTACGTCAACTGAGCCCGGGCGTAAAGAATCACCCCTCATTAAGAAAATGCTATTGATTTTAAAAATAAAAATAAAAAAATATTTAAAAATAGTAAAAATTGATATGCATGTTAAATACACGTAGATTTATAGTTGTATAAAATTTTCTTAAAAAATATAAAAAAGAATTTTATCACCCCGGTCTAACGAAACTAGAAACCCCGGTCTAACGAAACTAGGTGCATCGGGCGCGCTGAATGATCACTATAAGGCGATGGATATACCTGTAAATAGCCCCGAAAAAACCACCAGTGGGCCGGGCCGGCCGGCGTTCAAAATGGTCGGTACATTCCCCTCCCTCCGAAACAGCTGAGCTACTTCCCCGGTTTCAGAGAGCAGAGGAATGGCAGACCTCCAAGTCCTCCGATTTCCGCAGTCCAAATCTATCGATGCCGTGAGATTCCTCACGCCACCTGCTGCCTTTTCCCGTTTCATCGTCGCCGCTGTCAACGACGGCGTTGAAATCCACACCCTAGATAGGCCGCATTTCCACCTTCAATCCTCATGGCCAATTCCTTCAAGAATTTCTTCTCTCCGCGTCTCTCAGACTCCGCAGAAACCCGTCATCGCTGCAGCCACTGTCGCAGGCTCCTTTCACTTGCTGTTCGCTGATCCTGTTGAGGCGTCGCTTGAATCAGAGCTTTCTCTTTCGGACAAGTCTTTCCACGCAGGAGGAGGACACACTTCAGTTGATCTGGATGGCAGCAGATGCGAATGCGTCAGCGCTGGGGAGGACGGAAGGGTGAATTTGGTGAGGTTTGGGGAATCGAGGCTGAATTGTAGTTTGGTTTCAGATAGTCGGGGTATAGTTGCATACAGTGCAGCCAGATGGGGTTCGCCTGCCGAATTCGCGACAGGAGGTTTGGGGCATAGCGTTCAGTGGTGGGACCAGAGGAAGCCGGGCGGGGCTGCTGTGCAGTTGAAGGGCGATTGGTAAGACGCGCTCTCCTGCTATTCTCTTGTTATGGTTTTGTAAACTATTTTCCGAGATCAACAAATGCTTATTGTTTTTGTTTGGATTTAAATGGGAATTAGAAAAGACTCCAAAGAGCTCTCTCTTTGCCCCCTCATATTTGTGTCAGTAATTCTTCCTTCTACCTGTTTTGAATGAGGAAACATCGGGAATGTCAGAGTATGTGAAATTAGAAGGTGTCGGTTTTTTTTTTTTTTTGCTTTCTTTTCATTCATTTACCTGCTGATGCTTCCCTAGGATTCCTCATTTCCTCTCGTATATTTTCCCTGTAATTTGTGATGGGCTCTTATTGCTGATAACGGCTGATGGGGCTGTTCATAGGGCATCTCCACACTTGTTGTGAACGTTATATAGTTTGTTGTATGTTGCTGTCGCGTTTTTGTTTATGTTGTTGCCCACCTGTCAACTTTTATGTGTCCTTGCTTCACTTGTTTTATCTCATATCTTTTTGTTCCTTCATTCTCAAAAAAGATGAGGTGAGCATAGGGGTGCAACTTTTGCAACCTGACACGGAAGTTTTGAGTATACTTTTCAAAATTTGGGAATTTTAAATTACAGTTGAACTCCATAAGATATGAAATTGGGGTGGGTCACGTTAGGGTAGAGTGGAAGATACACAGTTTAACTGAACGTGAAATTACAAAGTAGAAATGGATATTTTAACATTATTTGGTACATTCTAACTCTGCATTAAATCAATAAATTAATTAATTTTAGGCTGACGCAGTTTTAACTCAAACTCAAGGTACGCTTGATTAGTTAATTCTAAGTCACTTTTGTGCTGTACTCTAAACTCAACTTGGATAAGCACTTTGAAATAAGATTAGATTGAGACTCAAGCATATTCTTGGAATTCCAACAAATTGAACAGAATTTTAACACTTAATCAGCAAATAAGGCTTATTAATGTATTGATTAAATATGCTTGCCTTGCACTTGCATTGGAGGCATAAACAATAAACTCAAAATAGGTACAAATAGAAAACAGAAAATAGGTAATGAGCAAACAACTCCAATATCTTGCTTTGTACTTTACTCAAGTTTGCATTTCAGACGTATAATGTTTTCACTTGTTGCATTTTATATCTCGCCTTTAACAACAGAGTCTAAAATGCAACAAGTAAATACCTTTTATGGTCTAAAATGCAAATATGAAAACTTTGAGGGTTCAATTTTGCCATTAACAAACTTCTATGATCTAAAATGCAAAAAAACTTAAATATATTATTCAAAATTAAAATAAAAAGTTTTAAAAGAAAAATATTTCAATTTTTCCTTTATAATATTTTAATATTATTTTATGATGGGAATTTTCAAAATCTAAAAGGTGCCAAAAATGAATTATTTGCAAAACCTAAAAACTAGAAAATAAATTATTTAATTGTAGGGCTAATAGAGATAAAAATTTTTATATTTAAAATTATTTTCCTATATTTTCTTATATATTTTGAGGAATATTTTTTTTACATTTTTAAGCAATCTTTCCTTGTATTTTTTAATATTATTTAATATAAGAATTTACAAAGGTCGTGTTTGGGAAGTTACAAAACTTTTGGATTAAAAGTTTTTAGTATAAAAATTTTTAAAATGAGAGAAAATGATGTGATATGATAGAGGTAATGGTAAGGAGTAAAGAGAATAAAGTTAAAAATAGATAGGGTAGTATGAGGAGTTGTTTAGAAGTGATTGAAAAGTAAGATTCTGTATAGGAAAATATGAAGAAATAATAATTTTAATATTATTTTATGATGAGAATTTTCAAAATTTGAAAGGTGCTAAAAATGAATTATTTGCAAAACCTAAAAACTAGAAAATAAATTATTTAATTGTAGGAATAATTGAAATAACAAAATTTTATATTTTAAATTATTTTCCTATATATTTCGAGGAATATTTTTTATATTTTTAAAAATCTTTCCTTGTATTTTTAATATATTTAATATGAGAATTTACAAAGGTTGTGTTTGGAAAGTTACAAAACTTTTGGACTAAAAATTTTTAGTTTAAAAATTCTTGAAATGAAAAAAGTGATGTGATATGATAGAGACAATAGTAAGGAGTAAAAAGAATAAAGTTAAAAATAGATACAATAGTATGAGTAGTTGTATACAAATGATTGAAAAGTAAGGTAGTTATAAAGAAATAATTAAAAAATAAGGTAATTATAAAGGGTGTTGGGTAAACAAACGCACCCAAAATCTAAATGAAACCAAATTCATATATTTCAAGCAAAGAATATTTTAGTATATAATTTTTTTGATATTTTAAATGTATTTTCTTGTATTATTCTTTTTGTAGAAGAAAATTAAGTTTTTAATAATTGATTCATTTAGTTCAAATAATATCATTAATAAATTTATTGATATTTTAATGGTATTTTTGTATTTTCCTTTCATAATATAAGAAAATCGATATTGTTGAAATTTACAAAATTTGGAAGGAACCAAATTGATGTATTTAATGTGAGGAATATTTTAAAACTGACTTGCTGATGGTCCGAGGCTCTTTGAGGCTATTGCAAAATTAAATGTGAGAAATATTTTAAACTTGTAATTGGTTTTGGGACAATTTTAAAAAGTTTTAAAATATGTTTTACATTAAGAGGTGTTTGGGAAGTGGTAAAAGATGGTGGAAAAAATTTTGGTGTAAAATTGTTTGAATTATATGGGGAGGCCTGATCTTTTCAGGCCCAAAAATGTATTTTTATTTTTAATGGGCAAGTAAATTTAGGCGTATTAAATCTATACACCAAGTTTTACCATTTTTGGATGTTTTTAAGTATTTTTTTGGATTTTTAAACACAATGGCATTTCCGTAATTTTTGAGACCCAAAAATTATGGAAATGCTAAAAAATTATGGAAATGCCACTATGTTTAAAAATCCAAAAAATACTTAAAACATAAAAAAATGATAAAATTTGATTCATAGATTTAATACACCTAGATTTACTGGCCCATGAAAAAAAATGAAAAAAAAATAAAAAAAATGCATTTTTGGGCCAGACGCACGGCTGGCTTATATGGGGGGTGATGTGATATAGTAGAGTTAATGATTATTAGTAAAGGGAAAAGTTTGGGTAGTTGTATTTAAAGATGTAAAAAAATGATAAACATGTATGGTAGTTATAGGGAAAGATGTGTAAAAAGTGAAGAGAAAAAACTTTTTAGGGAAATTACATTCCTAATTGCCAAACATCCCCTAAATAAATGAATTTGGTGCCTTTCAGACTTTGCAAATTTCCATAATTGACTACTAAAATTTAATTTCTTTGATTATAAAAGAAAAATACAAAAATGCCTTTAGAATATGAATAAAATTTATTGTTAATTGATATTCTTTGCATTAGATGAATCAATATTAAAACATAATCTTCTATTAGAAGAGAAAAATACAAGAAATTACCTTTAAAAAATCAAAGAATTATTTACATATAATATTCCTTGCATTAAATACGTCAATTTTGTTTCTTTTGGTTTTTATAAATTCTCTTATTAAATATTATTAAATTTCATTCTCTTGTATTATGAAAATGTAAGAAAATATCTTTAAAATATAAACAATTTTCCTTGTTATATAAGAAAATATAGGTAATAACTTGAAATATAAAATTTTTTATCCAAACTATTCTACAATTAAATTAATCATTTTTTGTTTTTTAGGTTGTGCAGATAATCATTTTCGTGTCTTTCATATTTTGCAAATTCTCATCATAAATATTATTATAAAGTGATTTTCTTGATTTATAATGGAAAAATTAAAATTTTTTTATTTTAAACATATTCCTCACATTCGATAAATCAGTTTTTTATGTTAATTTGAAATAGTAAATTTTGAGTAGGGTCTCAATGCAACAAATGAAAATGTTATACGGTCTAAAATGCAAATATGAAACTTGGGTTCAAAATATAAATATGCAAAGTTACAGGGTTTTAAAATGACAATAACTGTAGGAAAACCAAATGAGGTAAATGAAATTATGAATGTAGCACTTAACAAAATTGAAATCCATGTTGCAGGGAAGCTCTCCAATGAAAACAGATATTAAGTTTCTTGAAGTTTCTTTCGCTTTCGAGACTTTTTACTGTGTATCGATTGGCTATGGCTTGAGGTAGTTATAGCAATAAATGTATGAACACCTTGAGTTCTTGACCAGCTTTCTCTTGTTTATGTTACAGAGAAAAGATAAGTATAAGCATTTTGAGAAATGTTATTCTTGAATAGGTGAGCAACTGAGCATAAAGAGTGTCTTTAGTGTCTTCTGCAAAAAGCTGTTGCAAACTGACAAACTCTCTGTTGGAGCAACAGTTTTTTCCTTTCCTTGGATTTATTTGAATTTCCATTCAATAGAGACTAGGTGGGAAAAATGCTTAAATTTTCTGTTTCATCCCTTGAATCTTCTGTTGGCGGAGTCGACGATCTGCTTTGCTGGAAGAATTTGAAGGGTTCTTTCAAGCCAGATGTTCTGTCCTTCAAAGGAGGCTTTTCATTCTTTAAAGGACGATAAATGAGTGCCTCACTGGGTGGATAAAACTTGAAGAAACTTTGATTTCCATATTGTCAGCCATTAGTAAAAAGCAGGAGTTAGTATATGTTTATTTTCATCATTGCAACTCTAAGCATTAGAGAGGTGCGGTCAGGAGCATGCGTTTCCTTGTCCTAGTCTCTTGTTGTCCTAGTCTCCCTTGCAAGCAAAGAGGCCCATATATAGTTTTTATACATGGAATCTTTCAAATTTGGGTGTGTTTTGGTATTTGATAAAATTTTTGAAAGAAAAGTTTTGGGTTGTGTTTAGGAAATGATGAAATTTTTGGATGAAAAATTTATGGTGTAAAATTTTATGAAATGGGAGAAAACGATGTGATACGATCAGGGTAATGAAGATGAGTAAAGATCATTACAGAGAATAAAGTTAAATAGATGTGTTAGTCGTTGTAGTAGTTGTGTAAAAATGATTGAAAAATATGTTAGTTGTATAGGAAGAGGTGAAGAAATGATTAAAAAATAGAGTAGCCATCGAGAGAAAAAAGTTTTAGTTTAAGATTATTTTATTATTATTTTTTTTGTGGACAAAATTTAGTTTGAAAAGTTTTGTTGTTAAACAAACACACCCATGTAAACTTTTTGAAATAGAAGAAGTGATGCGATATAACATGGGTAATGATGAAGAGTAAAAAAAAAAAAAGATAAGAGTAGCGTAGGGGTAATTATGGAGAAATAATTGAAAAGTATGATAGTTGTATTGGAAGATGTGAAAAAATGATTAAAAAATATGATAATTATGGAGAGTGAAAAGTTTTAGATTGAGAAATTTTAGGTTGACAAGTTTTCGTAATAAAAATACCCTTTATAAACTCAAGTAGGCAAATATAAGATCGGGGTAACTAATTAGCCATTATGGAAAATAGTAAACAAGATTGAAAACTGATAATAGGTTTTTTGTGTCATAATAGGAACTTTATGAACTTCTGGATGTCTTACTTTTTGCTCCATAGGGATTAGAGACCCATAACCTTTTTGCATATGAAAATATGCAACTTTATTTGTGCTGTTGAATGCAACTTTGTTTTCAATTTTCATGGTGTATCAATTTGGATGTCAACAGCTAAGCCTTTATCAATTTTTGATGTTTTACCATTTGCTCCATAGATATCCATAAACTTTTCATGGATGAAATGTGCAACTTTGGTTATAATATTCATGATGTGTAAACTTTTATTGGTAAAAATATGCGACTTTGTTTGGAATTGTCACCACATACAAATTTTCCGCTTTTGAAAATGTCATAGCTCCAGTGTTTGCATTATGCTGTGGGTGTTGACAATTGAAAGAGTTTAGAATATTTAGATTGAACATTTTCAAATGTGGATGCATTTTTAGATGTGTAGATAGAGAATTTTTCAATGGAAGCTTATGCATTACAATGGTTGCAAACAGAGTTGAACAGAATGGAAAGCTTACACATTTAGATGGCTGGGAAGAAGCTGAACATTCACAAACACGAGAACTTTCCATGGCTGCATGGGTGAAAATGAACTAGTATCATAAGGTCAATAAAATCTCTCATTATGAATTTACGATGCAAATGACTCAATTAGTAGTTTTTTTTTTCTTTTTTTCTTTTTTTGAAAACGATAATAAAAATGGACTCAATTAGTAGTTTTAAATGATGTATTCTGCATCCCTAATGGATGGTTCGTTTTCCACATCTTTAGGAACTTAAAATTATATAATTGCAAGTTAATCACTTACAAAGGCTAGGAATAGAGGTCTTGGCATGTCGATCTCCATGCAATGGGAGATTTGATGGTTGAGAGAATAAGGGGATACTTTATCGTTCCTGAACCCATCCTACACTTAAAAAATTTCAAGAAATTGACAGTAAGGAAGAAGGGTGGAGAGGAAATAAGCATCTCAAATTCTAGCCATGGATTTCTTTGGATTTAAGGGCCTTGATCTCCTATTATTAGCTAAGAAAGGTTATTCCCACTGAAGTGTTTTTCCACTGCTGAGGTTTGAATGGTTTCTCGACTAGAGCATGCATTTTCTTTTTTCATGAAATGGTTTTTCTTTGAAGGTTTGGTTGGTTACATGTATTCTATGATTTCATGATAGGGGAATGATTAAAAACAATCATTTGTACAAATGTTTTTTTTTTTTTAAATTTTTTTTTATTTCCCATGAAAATTTTTAATATCTAAACCATTTACAATGTTCATCTATGCATGTATAGTCGTGGTGCAAAAAATCAAATATTTTAAATTCTTCTGCATGCTATATATTTACAAATTTTAACAGGTTCATATTCACTCTCAAATGACGTTAGATATTTACGACATTTAAGTCATATCAAATTGATCTTTGGCATCATAAACATATTCGTTTGTATTTTGAATGGTTTAGATGTATACAAAAGAAACATTTAAAAATATGAAGGAAACCATTTATATACCCCCTATTATACAAACATTTGTTTTAAACTATTCCCTGTTCATGTTATTAGAACTACCTTTCTTTTCATTCTATGAATTTTTATGCTTTTTACATTTTGTATATGCGTTGTTTCTAAAAAATTTCATAACAGAATTTAACAAGGGAGGTGATGGAAATCCCTAGCTAAGTTTGTTGTCTAATATCCCTATTCAAGACCAATTTCAGGGGTAGTCAACGCTGGCATAGCCAAGTAGTTTGACATCAGTGTGTGCATGTGTGAGGTCCTGGTTTGGATTCCGGGTTGGAGTGATTCCATTCACATTGAAAAAGGACCCATTTCAGGGTGTAATGGTGCCTAGTCCTTTTAAATTGTATAACCTAGCACTGAAACTATTGTTGATTAGTGACATTAGCCTTTCTAAAGATCATTGGTCATGACTCCTAAAAGCGCTGCATTCACCGTGTGAGGTCATTTTGCTTCAGCTTGAGCTACGTCAATTCATTTTTCCGTAGGTTGAGGAGCTGGATTCATCAAAGCCGATGTTCCTAAAATCGGCTATTTGGCATTTATTCTGCTTGATGCCGTGAGACCCTTTCTGCATTGAAGCAGAGGCTGACGCTTCTTCTGATTGGGCTGGTTGTTGTTGGGTTGGATGAGTGTTATCTTTTGCTAGCATTTACCTCGGATGAGATATTTCTTTCTCCAGGTTTTCTATACATATAGAGTCAGTTACCAATACATATGTGTTGGTTTAATGCAAGAAAATCATAGAATACCTTCACCTTTGTGTCTGGAGTAAACCCCCCCCCCCCCCCAAAAAAAAAACATCAATCATGTTAACAGTGTTTTGGTACAAACAGTTTGGCGCCTAAGTTGATGCAAGTGCTAAAATAATTTATTTCATAGGGTTAGTGGTAAGTCAATACTGCTGCTGAAATGTTAGCCAAGGCTGGACTTCTGAGCTAACAGAACCTGGGATATGGTAGACAACCTCATAGCAACTCTGGTTGGCTACGTCCAGCAAATTGACAAATTGAACCATCTGTGATACCCCAAACCCAATTAATCCATTTCTAAACTTTTCACTTTGAAATGTTCAGAGCAAACGTGCAAGCACGAGTCTGGAACTGCATCGTTTGAAGCATGCCCTTGCAAACACATCATGAAGCCAGCTATTTCTATGGGCTTAGTATTTCCAGGATTAGTATGACCTGATCAGCCAAATGTTTGTTGGGGATAATTGTTTATATGTTGTCTTGCAACCTTTAAGTATTTACTGTCCATACTCTTGTCACTCTATGGTGAGTGGTGCTGCAAGTAAAATTGTCACTGGGATGAACCTAAAGACATGGAAGAAAAAATGTACGTATTTTTCTTCAAAATGCAAATGTTTGATTCAAAACTAAATATGAGAAGCATTAATTTGTTTTTGATATCCTATACATTTCGGCAGGGATTCTCTTGCTTCTAGTAACATAAATTTTATGTGATATGACATGATTTGACATTACTATTTTTGGTATTTAGGTGATGGTGAACTTGCTATGAGACATTTTATGTGATATGACATGATTTAACATTATCACATTTATGTAGTTGCTATCAGGTGCTCTATTGGCATTTGATCTTTCTTCTGTTAATGGTTAGGCAACCTTGATCCTGGTTAAGTTAATTTGTCTTGTCGATGTCCATATATGCTTTTATGTCTAGGAATTTTGTATGCGAGCACTTTTTTTTTCCCCCAGAATTATTGAAGGTAGTAATGCTGCAGGAACAAAGGATGCACATCTGGAATCGTACACTCCATTGATATCCATCCATCACGAAAACATGTTTGTGTGGTAAGATAGCTAGCTTTATCTCAAAATTCTAAGCCAATTGTCATATACATTTGTTATATTATATCCTTGAGATAGCTGTAAGACAATAAAACCATACAAATGTAAATGTAATATGAGATAAATTAAAAGCCTGAATCAATAGGTAATGGAATGAAGGAAAATATACTTAGGTAGGCTGTTCATGTAAAACGGAGATTGGAAACTAGAATAGGTAAGAGTAAACTATTATAGAAGGTTAAAATAATTGGAGGACAACTGAAAAGAACATAGCTAGATGCCATTTGAAAAATTATTGAACCTATCGACTGTCTAATTGATAGAGTCACAACTAGTTTCACTCGAAACTGGAAATATAATCAAATTTAACTAGTCGACAATAGATAATTCTTGGAAAGAGTTTAATTATGCTGTGAGAAGGGATAAACATCCACCACAACTCAAGAAATTGGTTATTCACAGTGTTTGATGAAAAAAAACCCAGCTGGGTTGATTCAAAAGAATCATCTCAGTGGCAGATTTTGACCCAGATATTGCGATGATTCTTTTGAATCATCCCAGCAGCAGAATTTTTTTTTTTTTTGTTTGGGGTGGGGGGGGGGGGGGGGGTGGATTAGGGTTTCCCAAATTCGCAAATCCGATGCTTATGCCTCTTGTTTTCACGAATGGATCGGGCTATAAAGGAATGAAACTCTAACTATACTCTGCCCAAAACAGGGGTACATGCACCTACAGATGCAACTCTGGTCATTTGGCTTTGGATTGAGGCCAACCCTTACCCTAACTCAAGTGTGTATTATGTGAACCCTAACCCTATCTGTCCCTACCCTTTCTTTAATAAGTCAGGTTCAGGTTGAATTCAGGCGAGAATTCGAGGAATTTGGGTTATACTCCTTAATTTATATTGAAATTTAAAAAACATAAAATTGCATTGTTAATTTCAAAATATATGTACATCAAATAGCTAATTACAAATACTAGCCTAGAAGATCTACTTCCAACTGACACTTTTTAGTTTTTCAAATCATATTAAGTGAGGTTTGGAAACAGAAGGTGTGGAGAAGGGCGCGACAAAAATTCAAGGGTGAAACAAAAATTCAAACTTTTTTTTTTTAGAATTTCTTTACCAAATGATTCTAAGTGTCACGGGAAAGATGCTTAGGGTAAACAGTCATACCCTGAATTGTAAGATAATCCAATGACCTTGAAAAGCTGACAGAATATTCATCTAAAAGATCATCCGTCTGTTGAGACTGTGCAGATACCTGGTAAGCCTGATCTACATATGATCTCAGAGAAATCCATTTACAGCAACATGTGTGCATGAAGTATCCATGCTAAGTGACATGCTGTAGAGAAACCACAAAAAACCCAAGATGCAATTGAGGGTCAGTTTGGTAACATGCAAAAGTTTTTTAAAAAACAGAACTTCCCACTTCTTCCTACACACTTTTTAATATGATTTGACATTTTAATGATCTAACTACTCTACTTTATTATTATATCTACATTTTCAATTACTTTTCATATTTTTCCATATAACTATTCTATACATTACTTTTCACATTTTTCCATACAAACTGCTCTATCTTTTTTAACTTTATTCTCCTTACTCCTAGTCATTCTCTTACTCTATTAAAAAAAAAATATTTCCCTCACCTTCCCATTTTTACTTTATTTCTTCCCAAATGGATCTTGAATTTCCAGCAGCAGAAGTCAATGCCAAACAGAAAATCTGACATGGTGAAAATGTGCTTAATCTTGACACCAATCACAAATGAGACTGAAATGTGGATCCTAACCTCTATAAATAGAAAATGTTGTCTCCACTCCGGACAACAATTTCACAAAGGTAAAGACACCTTCAAAAGGTGGAGGCTATGCACAGCTGAGAGGTGTTTGTGTGTGTGGGGTTTTTCTTGGAAAAGCTCAAGCCACATCCTAAATTCTTGTCTGGCCATTGCCCTCAACCACTACTTTGATGCATCTTTCTAATATTCCAGGTTGTGATAATTTTGGGAACTGCTCTTTTATGGTAGACCTAATCTCTCCTAAGCTTTTGTAAGTCCCCCAATTTGTATTGGTCTCAACTATGCCTAGATAAGGCTTCCCAAAAATAAAAAAATGGCTAGCTGTAAGCTGCAATAGTGTCTTATCTGCATAAATAAAAAGGAATTAAGTACACGTTTATTTTGGTTAGTGGCAACTCATTTTTATGCTTTTTTTTTTTTTTCCATTTTGTTCTTTGAAATCACTGTCATGCTGTTATGTTGTTCGTTTTTGTTTCCATTAGCCAAAATGTGCTGGTGACAATACCTGGGACCTTGCTTTTTTTATAGCATTGTCCTAAAGGATCCCCATCTCACCCCTACCCAGATATGCCCAAGGTATGTATATGTATAGGGAAATACTTCTATGAAACCAGGTTTCATAAAAGTGATTTCATGAAACTCTCCACATTTTTGAGATACTGATAATTGATGCAAAATCTACTATATTCATTGTATTTAACATAATTTGTTTTGTTAAAAGATCTAGTTTCATCCAAATCTAATACATATATGGGCCACATTTACTTAAAAATAAGTACATTCATTTGTGAATTAGGGAAAATACTTCGATCCATTCACATACGTATTAGAATGTAGTAATACTTTATAAAATCATTTATCTACATATTAGTGATATTTTAGATGGTTTAGATCTTGAAAATACTCCTTAAAAATTGATATTTGGCATTGAACCATTTTATTATGTTGATTTTATACGTTTGTAGATGGGGCCAATATACAGTGAAACTAGACAAATGAAAGAGTTTTCATGATAATAAATGATGCTAAATATAATAGATGAAGTATTTTTTCCATTAACCATCTAGATGTTAAAAATAAAGGGAGTTCCATAGAAGAGAGGTTCTATAAAAGCATCCCCGATATGTGTGTGTATATATATATTTCAATTTTTAAAAAATAGTCCAATGTAAGGGTATTGTCTAGTTATGGCAAAGGCCTTAAAAATCAAGGTTAAATCAATGCTTTTATCATTCTCTATTTGCTAGACTTCACTCTTTTGGGTCGATTTCCTTGTTGGCCTATAATAGCACCCATTATTTCATGGAGTTCTGTTTGAAACTTGAATCTTTTTGGCTCTAGTTGCCTTATCGTGCTGGGAGCGAAAAAACCTATTTTTGTGCAGGAAACTCTGTTTTGTACCTGAAACTTTTCACGATATCATGGTAGTTAAATGGCTTCTACTTGGGATATAAATTGTAAAAGCAATCAGGAAATCAGAGCTAGTATTTCATCAGATGAATCTTTGATATGTCAGATATGTTGCTAGTTTCTTATGACCTTCATTTTGTTTGAATGCTAGTTATTTGGTTTGTTTTAAGGACCTCATTTCACGTTTTTAATTCATTCTCTTGGTGTTCTTGTCGGAAATTTTGGCATGATTATGTAAGTTTTCTTATGAAGGTTGGGGGTTCATCAGGCAGTGTATTTGCATGGGATCTGCGCTGGCAACATCAGCCAATCCTTTTATCTGGGGTTGTTCTGGATAAAGGAATTCAAGCTGTTTCTGAGAGTGAGGTTTGGGAGGTCCAATATGATAGCTTCATGCAGTCTTCAAATGCAGTGACATCTGCATCTACAAGAATTTTGCCTGTTATGATGTGTTCAGAAGATGGGATACTAGCAGTTCTTGGACAGGGTATGTTATCTTCCTACTTCATCCTGGTTTTTGCAGTGAGTTTGGGTTATTGGTATTTCGAACATTATTATAGGCATAATGAGATGATCACCATGGTCATTGCATTTTGTTCTAGTGTTCATTTTTTCTTTCCTTCTTCTTCTACTACTATCATTGTAATGCCCTAGTCTCAAAGAAGACAGAAAAACAAATGACTGTTGAACCAAGTTGTAGACACCTTGTTGTGCCCATTTTATTTTTATTTTATTTTATAGTCATTATATTAATAATTTGTCAATTGCGTGGTGCATTTTGGACATTTTGAAAACTCAAGGCTGTTTGGTAATTCAAATATTGGTGTGGTTGTGCAATTTTGCAAGAGCTCAAGCTACTGTTGTGCATCCCCCACACTACCACCAGCCCCAACCCCGGTTTGGGGTGAGTTGGCTTACTGTGATTGGATGGTTTGCTGCAAGTGGGGCCCACTAGGAAGCTTCTATGCTCCTTCCTACCGCCCTAATAAAAGTATCATTTAATTTTTGCATTTTCTTTGTGGGGGGGGGGGGGGGGGGGGGCAGCTCTTGTTCTCTCGGATTTTTCTTCCTGGAGCTGTTTTTTTGGGAGAGGCTATCTGCTGGCTCTTGTGTTTCGGGGCAGCTCTTGTTCTCTCGTTTTTTTTTTTTTTTTCCTGCTGAGAGCTGTTTTTTCTTGGGGCTGGCTTTCGTGTTTTTGGGGGAGACAGAGACAGCTCTGGATTTTTTGGGGTTTTGGGAAGAGAGGATGGTTGTTCGGAACTCGAGAGGGACTTGGGGAGAGGGAATTCTCGTTTTTCTGGGCTGCATGTTTTGAGAAAGGGAGAACTCTGTCGTCTTGGGCTGCACGTTTCATCTTCCTAGAGATCAACTGCTGCTGGTTGCAGCTCTTCTCATCTTCTTCTTCTCAACGAGTTTCATTTGATTTTGGCTTCAGATAGATATAATCATTGCATCTTCTGTTTTATTTGATTAGGCAGTCATGTAGCCTTTTTTTTTTGCATTCGTTTTTTTAATGAGTTAATGATGAATAAAGCTGTTTCTATTGTCATTGGATGCTGCATGTCATTTTTGCTTCTTTTTTTCTTGTTTTCAATAATCTGTCAGATTTTATGCCTGTCGGTGGCGGCTGGGATGATCGATTTCACTCTCATTAGTCGCCAGAAGGTTATTTTTGGGTAGTTTATGATTTGTTTTCATTCCCTGTTTCTAGATATACTTGCCTGTTTCGTTTTTCATTGTTCTTTTGTTTTCCGGTTTGAATGTTTAGTTTCTGTTTTGTTTTCTGAACATGCAATAAGTCGATTTTGATGGCTAAAGGATAGGATTTGTTTTTGGTTTTTTCCTTTTCATCTCTGTTTCAGCCATTTCGGATTCTTCCTTGGTGTTTTCTGTTTGGTTTTCTGCTTCAGTCATTTCATAAGTGTTTTCTCCATGAATTTTCAGCTTGGTCTTTGTCTCGGGATTTCAGTTTTCCTATTTTCAGTCAAGAATAATTACAGAATCTGTTTTGTTTTGGTTGACTCTGTTCCTGTGCAACCCGTTTTTTTTTTTCTCAAATAATTTCGGTTTGGCATCATGGCTGTTCCATTCAGTTTCAAGCATTTTCTTAGTTTGTTTGATTCCTGCGTTTTTGCATGACTGTGAATAACTTGCTTTCTGTTTTGCTGATGCGTCTTCAAGCATGAAATAGAGAGCTGGCTACATATACATCATTTATTTGTCAGGATTTTTCACCATGGGGTTTTTGTGGTTTGTGGTTTGAACTAATAGATCCAGGTATATCTGATGGTTTGCGGTTTGAATCTGTAGATATATCTTGTTAATTGGCTTACTGCAATAATTAGTTTATATTCAAAAGGTTGGTTATATGTCTTTGTACATGAGTTGATTGGCCAATTTTCAGATTCTATTGACTTGGTTTTTGCCTCTGTTTTTGAGAATTATCATCTCTCACTACAGCCGGGCTTTGCTGTAACACGTCGCTTACAGGGAATGCCTTATCATTAACGACTTTTAGTATATTTTCAGAATCCATAAGAGATGTGGTGATGATTTTTATAGCACTGGTTGCCAGCCTGACATGTCAATCATTGCTTTTTATTTGGGCTTGGGACCGGTAGTAAGATAAAAAAAAAAAAAATCTTACTCACAAGGTTGTCCTTACCATCTTAATGCTAAAAATAAAAATAAACAAAGATATATGTGTTGATTGCCACCTTCCCCAGGTTATTTCTAATGGCAGAAAATTCCTTCAACACCTTGTATGATCTCCCTTCTACCTTTCTCGATTGCCCAGCCTCTCACATTGATACCTTTTTTCCTTCCTCCAAGCTCCTCCAGTATACTACTTTGTTACAAGCCTTTACCTTTTTTTTTTTTTTAAAAAATCGACAGCCTAGCTCTTTGGGTTGCCTACCTCTATCCTCTATCTAGTTTATACCATATGCATTAGACTGTTTTTTTTTTTTTTATCGACGCTCACCTAGTAGAGCCAAGTAACACCCCTACTTGATTAGTATTTATGATATAAACTGTCCACTACTACATATATTCTTTAGTAATTCTATGTCATTAAATCCAATTCATAAATCCAAGCTCGAAAAAGTACTACCATGTAAGGCTAAAACATTAAAAAGTCAAGAGACAACAATCACATGTAGGAGATGAGGGATTTGGGTGGAAAAAAATAGGCTTGATGAGTTTTAAGGCTTGCCTAAAAAACCATGGGAAAAGATGTTACCATTTTGTTTGGAACAAGATGAGAGTTAGGTGTGAAAGTCAGGGTGGATTTTGGTGTGCCTATACTTGAGCTTACATTTAAAAAATCCTATTTGACCTTATTTTTTTCTAGCAGGTCAGGAATGAGAAGTGATTCTGTTTACCCGGGCTAAGTCAATGCTCAACTTAGCCTACATCAAAAACCTATTTATAACATTTATTTTTTTGCTTTTTTTGTTTATACACTTGTTCATTTGTATTTAACATATAGACCAAGTTTTTGGATGAGGAATATCGACAAAAACTTGGTGCATATGTTAAATACAACAAAACTTGGTCTATATGTTAAATACAGTAAAAAAAAGTATCGTAAATGGGTTTTTTGAGATGAGTTAAGCGAGAATTTGCTCAGCTTGGGTAAATTTCGAGTTGGTTTCAGGACAACAAGTCGATTGGAAAAGCGGGCCAAAGTTAAAAAATTTACATATCAATATAAACTTGTATCTATTATAAATTTAAAGATTAAATACTTTAATACTTTACTATTTAGTAAAACAAAATTGTCATAATAAAACATTTGTAAATTTTTTAAATAATTTCGTTTACCACTCAACCTTGATGAATATATATGTATATATATTAACCTTTAAAAAAATATTGATGTAAATTTGAATTACGTTTAAAATTGCTAAATTGTAAAGTAATAGTATCTATTCTTGTAAGATATGAACAATATAGATAGTATATTTTATTTCATTGATAAATCGTATGATCGAGATAACTTGAACAACATATTTCATCATCATCATAAGCCATTTCCTACCTAACTGGGGTCTACTATATGATTTTGTTGCGCTATTCTTGGTGATTACAGACTAAATTTTCAGTAATTTGTAATATTTTAAAATCTCGTTTAATTACTTTCATCCAAGTTTTTTTTGGGTCTTCCTCTTTTTATTCTTCCACCTGCTACTTGGATAGACTCTACCCTTCTAACCAGTGTCATTTTAGGTCTCCGTTTAACATGACCAAACCATCTTAATTAATTTTTCCTTATTTTATCACCTATTGGTCTCAATTTTAGATTTTCTCGAATTATTTCATTCAAAATTTTGTTTTTTCTTGTTTTACTACCCATCTATCTGAACATTCTCATTTTCGCTACGTTTATTTTACGTATATGTTGTTCTTTAGCTGCCCAACATTTTGCGCCATAAAGCATAGCGAGTCTATTCATAGTCTTATAAAATTTTTCTTTTAATTTCATTGGAACTCGACAATTACATAAAATTCCTGACGCACTTCACCATTTCTTCCATCCTGCTTGAATTCTATGTATTAGATCTTTCTTAATTTTCCCATTCCCTTGAACTATTGATCCTAAGTATCGAAAGTGATTTGTTCTTGTTACTACTTAATTTAAAATCTTATTTGGTTTCTCATCCGGGTGCTCGCTATTATTAAAATTGCATTTTCATTATTCAATTTTTATACAACTAATTCTAAACCATTAGATTCTAAGGCATCTACTCACCTATTCAATTTCAAATTTTGTCCTCTAGTTTCAGAACTGAAAAAGAAAAATTGTCCAACTTAAACAACATATATGTAACTAAGAACTAAAAATTTATCCATATAAATAAGTTATAAAGTTAAACATACATCAATGTAAATCATATTCACATTAATAAATCATAAAATTAAACATATTTATCCAATAAAACAACATTTACACAAGTTATATGATTTGTAAAAATAATTTATGCATTGCGGGGAGGGTCAAGGAATCCTGATCCTCCCCACTGCACCAAGTCAAAATCCTTGCCTCGACCTTCTTTAAAATTGGGACGGGGCGGAGTGAGTCACGGGTTGACCCGACCCTATTTTCATCTCTAACGAGAGTACAATAAGGATTTGATAAGGTGATTGAAAGAGGGCTTGGTTGCTTGTGCTTTGTAATGAAACTCTCTAATCTCTTCTCCTTGTTCTTCTTTCGAGGAAAAAAAGACTTCTTGAATTGTTGATTGATTCATTGTTCTATAGCCAATTGTTGTCTTGGACTAATGAAGATAACTTCTTTGGAGTGTGTGGGCTATGGGCCATTTTGATTGCTTTTTTTGCCATACTTTAAGAGTTGGTCCAATGGGGGTCATAGAATGAGATAGTGGCTATTCTTTTTCGAAATGTTGATTAGTTCCTTGATCGACATAAAGTCGGCTCGTGGATGATTGTTGTTTTATTTTGTAGCTTGATTAAGATTTGGTCATTATAACATGCTTTGAGAAAAAGACATTCCATGATTACCTACGATGATAGATGGACAATTGGGATCGACCTTAAGAGTGCGTTGTTGTCAAAGCTTTAGGGGTCGGTCTTTAGTAATTCTACCAGAGTTGTCTCTAAACCTAAAGGGTTGGATTCAAGCCTAAAGGGTTGGAATGAAGGGTTGTTTTTGACCTAAAGGGTCGTTCTTGATCGAACCCTATCACTTGCCCCTTGTGGAGGCATCTTTTTGGCAGTTGGGAACAGTCTCCAAATTTACTGGCAGGTTGTTATTGCATAAGGCTAGTCATGCCTTGTTTCTTTGAGACTTCTTTTTTGGCCTCTTTCTCATTTGAGAATTCTTACTTTGTGTTTTATTGGCTTTCATAGTTGGTTTTATTTATTTTTTTTTTGCCAAATTTGCTCTTTGAGACTTCGTATTTGGTCTCTTGTTGGTTTTCAAGGCTTCATAGTTGGTCTTTCACCAATTTTGCTCTTTTAGATTTCTTCTTAGGTCTCTTGTTGGCTTTCAAGACTTTATAGTTGGTGTTTCACTGATTTATAGTTCACACTTTGGTGGGTCCCCAAGTGTGTCTTGTTGCAAATGACTTCTTTTTTCATCAAGCATATTATAGATGTGTGTGTGTTTGTGTTTTCTTAATGTTTTGGTGGCCTAGTTGGATGGTAGAGATTGTTGTTACTGGTGTTTCTTAGGCCCAAATATAATCACCTCAGGGTCTTTCATTGACTCAATTTTTTTTTTTTTAAAAAAA
This sequence comes from Annona cherimola, assembly GCA_030490835.1. Lineage (NCBI taxonomy): Eukaryota > Viridiplantae > Streptophyta > Magnoliopsida > Magnoliales > Annonaceae > Annona > Annona cherimola. Next base: position 35,096,846 of record CM059976.1, on the reverse strand, counting down.
ACCTCTGTTGGATTATCTCCCTTAACTAATGGAGCTTGAGTCTTGGCAATGGAAGCCTTTGTGATACTCTAGGGTCCTTTGACCTGTCTTGATGTTTCTTTAGGCTTCTCTCACGATCTTCTAGAATGCGTTATTGGGACGCCAAAGCCATTGTTTGACAGGTAGACTCGATAAGGAGTTGGTCTTGCTCGTTCTGCGACTTCTAGGCTTCTTCGATTGATAAATATTGAGAAATCATGTTGTTGAGCTCGAAGATGGACCAAGGGGCTCGAAGTCTAAACTCTCTATTAATCTCTTGGTCATGAGTCTCTTTGATGAGGGTTATAAATTTTTGTGGGTAAGTAGGAGACTTTGTTTGCCTTCATGTTGAAGAGAGTGATGTCGTCTTGTAGACTCTTTTAGGGTTTGTCAAGTGCACATTGGTTGTGTTGGAATGATTGGGTGCTGGCGTTGGTTGTTGAATAAAGTCTCGAAGAGGTTCATAAGCTAGTGATGGAACCAGGGTCAAGTGATGCAAATGGCACCTTTCCTTGTTCATCTAGGGTGGTAGGGAAGGCTTGGCACTTCAAGCCCTCTAATGACTTATGAAGACTCATGAATACTGAAATTTATCACATGCCCTATGGGGTCAGATTCAAGGCTAAAAATATAGGCATTTCAGGGATCTAATACTTCTTAGGGTCAGATTGCATTTTCAAGTGATAAACCAAAGGACTTTCGAAGTTGGGGATATGTATGTTGACTGGCTGATGTTGTTGCTTAGTGACATTTGTGGTATGGAATAGACTATGAGTTTGAGGAACCAGAATCATTTATTGGGGTTGAAGCTTCCATGCTATTGAGTTCGAGGGCAAACATGGTTGTTGTAGTAGGTATTGCTTGGCTAAGCCAATCTGTTTAGGGCTGTTGTAGACGTTACTTCACATTTTTTATGAATCCCATTAGGACCTCGTATTTTGTTCGGGAATGAATAGTCGGTTTTGACCTGAAGGGTCAACATTAACTGGGTCCTATCATAATTTCTTTCTAATATTTTTTTTATTTAAGGCATGCTTGGATAAGTACAAAGGTTTAAAAATTAGAACTTTTTGCTATTTTATCTTTTAATTATTGTTTACATATTTCTATACAAATACTGTACTTTTCAATTATTTCTACATCATAATTATTCCTATCATATCACATTATTTTTTTCCATTTTAAAAATTTTTACAACAAAAACTTTTCATTCAAAGTTTTATCACTTTCTAAACACAACTTTAATATAAACATCATAAACATTAATTTACAACTCTCATACTTGAATAACTGCATTTCCTCATTCAAAATATTTGCATGCATGCTAACAAATTATATAGTTATTTAAACCACACCTTATTTAATTACACATTTTTGTTGAAATTTAATTTAAATAATATAGACCCCAACATGCAATTAAATTAACATTCTAACATTTTCCAATGATTCACAAATTAAATATAGCTGGTTTGTATCAGCCATGGCCACCATGCCCGCTAGATAAAATGCTGGGAGATGAAGAAAGGCTTTGGGGACCTTTTAGATAGTTTGCAAAGAAAACCCTTGGGGCTAGTTTTTATACACATGAGCCCCTTTATGTGGAATTTTTACAAAAAATATTCCTACAGGAAAAAATTCAAATGAGCTCCCTTATCCCTCATGCGCTTAGGCTTTTTGGGGGGTGGGGATGGGTGAAGGAAGCCTAAGCTAGGCGTAATGCTCAGTTGAGCCCAACATGAGCATTGGCTTAGTGAGTCAAATATAGCAAGCTGGGCCTAACAAGCAACAACAACAACGTAAAGTGGCGCTAAGCTAAAGTGGTGCCTAATTGTGAAATAGGCTTGGGCATTAAAGCTCAATTAGGCCGGTCAACATGTAACTCAATCGGGTAGCCCAATGCTTGTGATAGTGACTGTGTCGGGCATGCCACATGTTGCGTTTGAAGTTGTCTATAATCATTTTGATGTAGATTACAAACAAAAGGTTTATTTTGATGAGTTAACTATCAATTTCTTTATGTTAGACGTTTTGAGTTTAGTGATAGAGTTGGATTGATCATTTAAGGTCACAATTTAGATATTTAGGTGGGTAGTCCTGCAAACGGTGATTATCACTTGATGATCTACTCAAGAAGAGGAATGTGAACCACTCAAGAAGAGGAATGTAAGTCTTATGTGACAAGCTTGGTTGATGGTGATATTGAATTTAAAGGTTATGAGGAAAGATGAAGGGTCCTTTTGGTAATGAAGAATAGGGGAAAAAAAAAAAAATTCTTTCCCCTCCTTTCCCCTTATTTTTTTCATATCTTTCCATACAATTATCCTATCTATTTGAAAATTTTTCTCTTTCCTTCTTCCCAAATGGACTCCAAGAGTGTTCAAAGGGAATTGCATTTAGGTGACATAAAAGCGCATAGTAGCATATTTATCTTGACATTGTTCCTACTTAAATGATACCAGGTAGGGGAGTTGTGTTGATTTAGATAGAACAAGGTAAAAGAGATAGAGAGAGAGGGAAAACAAAGAAAAATATGCATGGAAGTAATTAAATAGGATATGAAAATGGTAAAAATTACTGAAAACTTAGTTTATGATTGTTAACAATGACGTAATAAGATCCACACAGTTGACTCCACATATTTGGAAACGGCTTATGACGATGATAAGATTGATATGATTGATGGAACTTGCACCATACTCTCATTCTCAAATAAATGGTTTAGACTAAAACCATAGCCAAATATTGACTTGGATGAGCTAGACTAAAACCATGACCATAGATCATCTTGGATGAGGTTGAGACTAATTGAGAATATTTCTCTTCGCAAAAAGTAGATATTAGTGGCAATATAGGCCTTTAGAGATGAGTTAAGATAACAAAATTAGGCCACTTGTAAATGAGTAGTGGGGAAAAGGTACTTTGGTAAGATGAGTCACGTGAGGTATAGACAACAAACAAGGACGCCAGGGCAGATTCACAATGTCTAGCATGTCAGGGAAAAAAAGGAATTACATGGTCTGTTTAACATACGAAGTAGATCAAGTAGATGGAAATATTAATATTGTTCATGCATCCAATGGCTACAAAAGAGTTGACTTACTAGCCTTAGAAACCATGAGTGTAGCAATATTCCAAAACCAACAGGAAAATTGCAACAAAGTGCGCCCCTGGATCAAATTTTGCAAAAAGTTATTTTTGAGCCTGAAAAGCAAGTAGACTTGAGTCGTAAAAATTTCACTTAAATGCCTATAAATATTAGAAGTATTTTGACCTTCCAGTAACGTTGAAGGAAGGAATGAATTTGGATATAGAAGTTACAACAATAGAGTTGCTTTTCTGTTGCTGCAGATTGTGAGGGTCACGGCAGTAGAGTTGCTTTTTAATGAAATCAAAAGATAATATGAATATGAGTAATTGTATATCTTTTGATTTATGGCCCCTAAGCTCAAGAGGGATTGTGATATGATGTGATAGTTTGTGGAAGGGATTAAATCACAATACTTATTTTCTCAATTGATCACCGTATCTTGATGATTTGATTGTTGTTCACTGAACACATTTGGATTAACCCTAATATATAATGTGGACAATGATGTGATAAAGAGTTTTCATTTAGGCAAAAATTATTTGGCTAGAACTCTTATCTCATTATTTTCAACGGATTGGAGATGAAACAACTTGAAGCAACTCTATTGCCATGACTCACTTTTTCATTATAGAAGAATTGGAATGAGGTGAATTGAAACAAGAAACTAATTGTGAAAACTCTATTGTCGTTACCCCACTCTAAGTTTCAACCCTTCTTCAACATCTTTGGAATGTTGGAATACCACTTGTATTTTATAGGTTTCAAGGTGAAATTTTTACAATTTTGCCCACTCGCTTTTCAAGCTTTGGAACGGTCTTTATTACAAAACTTGGTTTGTAATGTACCTTATTTCAATTTTTTTGTGGTTTCGAAATGCCATCAAGTTGCTGATGGTTTTCAAAGTTAGTGAGTTAACTGTCTTGTAGTAGTAAGATGCTCGAACAATATCATGACTTCCATATGCTTGATCTGATCCATATGTTCAATCTGGTATGTGATTCATTATTTTTCTTGATAAGTTGGCTGTTGTTGATCAGCCAAACTTTTTGGGTTGTTACTGTCGCAACTTGAGTTTGTGTCAACTTGTCCATGATCATTAATGTATTACTAGGTTGTCCATGCAACAACGCAATTTGTCAACTTCTTGGGTTTACTTTAGCAACTTGAGTTTGCTTCAATTTCTCAAATATTTGCATGCTCTAAACCATCAATGGGTTGGCCTTGTGTTAAGCTCTTCGCAGTCGTAGCTTATAGTATATAGACATTGATCCCATGAGGAATTCAAAAATTAAGGACTTCATTGACGTAGGTATTTTAAAATTAAACAAAATGAGTGATTAACTAAAGAGAATATTAAAAGAATGCTTCTACTACTATAAACTCGTGAATAAATTTAAGTATCAAGGGTATCAAAAATTTAGGATCTAGAGTTTAATCTTACATTCTCTTTTAGAGGATGAAAGATGTACCATAATCTCCTATTTTCATAGGATTATATTGATTAGAATCCATTAAATTTTGTGGTAGTTCATAAAATTCCTGTGGTTTAACCTCCAAAGTTTAACATCTTTATCATCTTATATTAAATTTTTACATTTCGATTCCTTTACCTGATATATGAAATCATGCTAAGGTGTGAGCCGATACATCAAACAATCGTTAAAATTACAAGATATTAAATTAAAGCAAACTATCTTTCATAAACAAGCATAATCATGTCATTTAGGCATATTATCACATGTTATATCCCTAAACCCTACATGAGATTTAGCCAAACATAGTTTGTATCAATCTACGCAGCAAAACAATATCTTTGCTAGTATCTATCACAAAGTAGGACAATTAAAATCAAAAGAATAAGAAATTGAAAACTTATTGTTTGAGTCTTCAATAGTGTTTTGAATCTCTTGGACCCACTCGCATCTTGTTTCTTCTCTTCTTATCTTTTTTACTTTCTACAAGCCCTAGCCTCCAAAATTTGCTCAAAAGAAGATCTAAAGATCCCCAAATTTGTATACTATAGGTGCTTAAATAGTATACTTTCAGAATTTATGCAAAACGGTGCAAAATTGGCACACAAAGCTCATATTCGGGTGGGACACGGTTCAAACTATCTCCCCCAGGCAGACAAGGTTTGATCTGTATTCCTCCCTAGAGAGCGAGTTGCAACTTTTTTCATAGTTTTCTGGCCCGACACACTTCAAACCTTGTCAGAACTTCTTCGCCATGTTTTAGGCTGTTTCAATATCTGTTTTCACTGCATTGTCTCCTTTGAATCCTCCTTTTTGAATGTGTTTTCCTTCTTAGCTTCAAAAATTCCAATCCTTTGCACTGAATCTACACTTGGTTGCACAAGTCACAACAAATATGAGAAATTATACTTAATTGAGAAAAATCCGGCATTTAATATTTCAAAGGTACGATTTAATCAACATTTTACTTATGAAAACACTCCGAAAGTACAATATATGACTGATACAACGCCTCGATCTATTTCAATTAGGAAAATATTTTTAATCGTGTGTGCACTTTTACATGCTCAATCTTACTGTCCAACAATCTAAGTGATTCCATCGTGTGCACATACCTTCTGCTATCGGTGTGCATTTATTCTTTCTCTTGCTAATTGACCTAGAGTGTTGCTTCATAATGCATGGATTTTCGAAATTTACTCATGTCTAGATTTCCCCTGCAGTAGGCGACTTTCCCATTGGTAAGCTTGTCGCCTTGCATGCCTCATCTTCATCTACCTGTAGGTCATAGGTTCCCCCTTTGCACAGAGGTGATAGATAGGCATAGTTTGACTTCTTGGCTAAGGTTTGTTCATTATTCCTCAAATTTGTTTAAGGCTTTACATACATTATTGTGGCCATTCATTAACAACTAAGATTATGCCACCAAGTGGGCCACACATCATCAAGATCATGAAGAAAAAGTAGCGAAATAAATAGAAAAATAAATTTTGTATAACTTTGGGCCATGGGACAGCCTCATGTTGTGAGTTTGTTAGTTCGTCGTGCTACCCCACTACCTATAAATACGACTATTCTCTCCCTAGTTTGCAAGCCCTCTCAAACAGCTGAAACTTCGACTCTTCATCTTCCAAACACTTAGAGCTTCTTCAAATAGTGCTTCTAAGCTAAGACACTGCTACTTTGAAATGTTGCACCTCACTTAGTTTCCTTACACCCATTGTCATGCACATGCTTCTATCCTTGGCACATGAAACCATGAAGCTATTATTCCATGTTAATGAAATCACGTATCTTGAGGCATGTACAGTCCGACTGCCTTTGCTGCCACACTCTTCTTTCTTCTCCTCTGTAACTTTGCATCCTTTTTATTTTTCTCATGAATCCTTCGAGTGAATTTCACATGGGTCCCTCCTTGTATTGATCCCTACTCGCAACTATATCATATTAAGGAGAAACACTTAGTTCTCACTTCACTTGAGATTCTTGCTTGGGCTCTTGTTGCCACTTGGCTCATTCATTCAATTGAGTGTTAGGTTATACCATGTCCCTTAACCTTGCTTAGTCATGCTCACTCATGCCATGTCCCTCAGCTATGCCAAGCTATGCTCACTTATGTTATGCCTCTTAGTCATGCTAAATCAGTCCTGCTACTCAACGTCAACCATCCTGTTACTTGATGTGAGGGCCATGCTGTCTCTACATCTGAGTCATGTAGTAATGTCTTCTTTAGAAAATCATCAAAAAACAACTAATTTTTGTTATCTGAGCATTCAGATAACGACGGATCTTAAGTGATCAGTTCCAGCCCAAATCGAGTAAAAACTATTACAGTTGATCTGAGTTTGTACATTTTATACACATCCACTCGTTGACAGAAAGCTAATGAAAATACCAGTGGACGAACTTGATTCTTCTTTAATTTCAAATGTTCAAGATACAGTTTTTTTCATGGTGCGCTTAGCCGCACAACCTGACTAGGTAGATGATCCCTGGCTCATGCACTGGAACACTCATATTTAGCTTGAATGATGATGAGATTTCTTTCTTTTATGCCAAAGCATGTGCTCCTCCACCACCTATGGGTCTCTTTGCAACTACAAGTAATCAGCAAACACAAAAAACCATCTAACCATCTCATCTAATCCTGTTAGTTCTTTTCTAGTAAAAATTCAACGTTGGTGGGAGTGTGAATGAGATTACCATGCTCCTGACATTTTTGATATTTCTTGACAAACTACAGAATCTTTTTAAAATAAGCCAATAATATACTTGACATAGAATTGTCTTGAATAGCATGATACCATTGATATGAGTCTACACTCTCCTTAGTAATTCTTTTTTTTTTTTTTTTTTTTCATAATGTCCTTCGCTTCTTTATTATCTATGCACTTAAGCTATAACTAATTGTTGGATTTATGGTATAATATTCCTTCAACAACGACAAACTGAGTGGCTAGCTTCCTGATAGCTCTTCTATCTGTTGAAGATAGGTACGACATGTGGCTTTCTTTGAGTGGAAAAAGTTGTTTGTCATGCATGCAGGTCCATGATATATGGACTTGCTTGCATAAGACACTTTTTTAATAGATCCTTGCATGTTTAAAATTAAAAGTCAATATATTTATATGTATATATGTGTGTGTATATATATTGATAGTTGGATCATCTGAGGTGTGATTTTTTGTAGCTAAGCAATTTGATGAATTACTCATGATGATTTACATCATTACGTTGCTAGATGATGAGACTATTCTAGTTATCTTAGTAGGAATATGATATCCTTATTCCCTTCTTAGCAAATTTTGTTTTTCCCAAGGCATTGTAATGTCTTTCTATGGGCTCATTGGTTTGTTTATTAGTTCCTATTTGTGATGCAAAATTTCATGGAATGTGGGTAGTGGTTGTGATGAAAAGAAGAATGCTTTCTCATTCACAACACAGGAAAGGAACTTAAATGCTTTCTCATTCACAACACAGGAAAGGAACTTGGAATCCAGTTTTAATATAATCGAATAAATTTAGTTAGGAATGTTTGTTTGAGCAAAACAACATGGCTGCATCGGCTATAAATTATAGAATATAGAGTAGGTAGGCATATATAGAACAACCATAACATAATAAGAAACAATTTTTATCATTCCAAAGAGATCCCTTTTTTATACATGTGGAACTCAAGTTAATTCTTTCATATTCACACTAGTAAAATATATAAAGATATGCAATTATCACACATTTTTGACATTTCAGAATACAATACAAAAAGAACATAATCAGAAACAATTATTTATTTATTTTTTATCCCTTTGGAAAGATTATATATGTACATATGGAACTCAAGTTAATTCTTTCATATTCATACTAGCAAAGTATCTAAAAATATGCACTCATCATACACATCGGACATTTCAGAATAGAGTACAAGAATTTTCTTTTTACACCCAAGATTTGGAATTGATACCTTAGATATAGATGGATTGTTATCTCATAATTCTCTCTTCTTCTTTTTTTTCAATCAATGTTTTTTTTTTTTTTTTTAAAAGAAAATTCTCCTTTTGCTCTATGGTGAGCTAACTAATTGAATCTCTCCTAACAACTCAGTTTCTCTATTATTTTATCACCTAGTTAATTTAGGGTTTTATCCTAACTATATTCAGGAATGTCTCCTTGCCTGAATTTTTTACGAGGTTGAAGGTGGCTAGGAAAACATTTCAAAATAATTCATTAATCCAAGGAGAGTTTTCCACCTTGAATCTGAATCGAATAAAATTCTTACTTGAAGTGGTCCTTTCATGCATTCATCTGAAATAACAAACGAAGATGCTTTTGGTTTGCATTTGACTAAGGGTGTATTTGAAAACAAAAAGAAAAAAAAAAAATTCCCAAGAAAACTTTTTCACTCTTTTCCATACAATTATATACTTTCCAATTATTTTTACACATCTTTTCATATTGATATCCTATTTTTCAATCATTTCTACAGATTTTTCTATACAATTGCCTTTTACTTTTTTCTCATCACATTATTATCCCACTTTTTTCAAATTTTTTCTTACAATGAGTTTTCCACATTTTTTTCCATATTACCAAACACACCCTAATTGAGCTCCTGGGACAGTATTTTAGTTTTTCTTCATCTGAAGTATGTCCAGGTTCAAGGCTAAATAATAAAACATAGGAAGGCCAAAAAACTTATCATATGCCATTGACCCAATATCTAAGAAGTTCTATTCACTATTGGGTTTGAACCATTAACATTAGTCCTATGAGAGCAGCACTCTAACTATTAGATTAAGTATGTTATTTATCACCCAATAGTGAAAATCCATAAATTGAATATAACTTCTAAGGAATTTCAATCCTTAGCAGGAACTAGATCTGATAGCTATCACGTGGGATTATGTATCAATCTCAATAAGAAATTATCTAGATGTTAAGAAAGGAAAAACGGGCTATAGCTTAGTTAGGTAGAGCACCTCATTAACACGCTCCAATGCTTTTTTAGGGTGGGCCCAGTGGGTTAATCATACAATCAATAAAATTGATTTTCTTGAGAAACTGATGTCGTAGTCCGTAGATTTGAGAGAACAATCAAATTCGAGGGAACTAAAAAATGTTTTGTTCAATCCAATTTAGGTGCCAAATAGAGCTGGCTGCCAATTTGATAATTGATGGGGTAAATGTGCAATCCATTCAATGTTGGACATTAATATGAGTAATGATGTAATATATTCCATTGGCATTGGTTTTTATATATTTATTTTTTATTTCCATTTAATGCCAATTATTAAATTTTGATTCGTTTATGCAAACTATGTAGATTTTCTTGGCCGAACACATGACTGATCTTGGGAAATGACATCAAGGCGAAATCCAGTGTAAAATTGATGTTTTTGAAATTGCGGCATTGTTGTTGTTGTTGTTGTTATTGTAAATCTTAGCTATTTTGATGAAAGATTTTCCTGTTTACAATTCTAATGTGGGAGAAAAAACTTTGCATCATGAAGCACATAATAGTGGCTAGTGGGAGAAAAATATTATAATTCAAGTTGAATAAAAGCAAAGCTCTAAATGTAATAATAGAGGAAAAGTAACATCTCAGATTTTGGACTAAGATGCCGAGGATATAGAAGGTAGTTCTAGTTTATAATGAAGTTGGAGTGAGGGCTTTATGACTGATGCTCAACTGAAAGAGTTGTGGCCTGATACCTATTTGGTTTTGCTGATCTTGGTCTTGTTATTGGTGGTTTGTAATGCTGCTTTTGTTAGTGTTTGAATTCTACCTTCTCTAGTTTGATTGTTTGGATGTAGCTGGGATTCTGTTGCTGCATATTGGGCAGTGTCGTTTCTGGGTGTCTATGGAATTGCAGAGATTTTGATTGGATGTCCTTTTTAGTGAATATATAGTAGAATATGATCAATTTCATTTCAGCATATTTGTGAGTTTGTTGACAGCGGTTACGCGATGCTTCAAATTTGATTGTTTAGTGATATTCAATCTTGTTTAATTCGGCCTCATTGTCACCTGTGACCCTTCCCAAGTTTCATGTCAGTTATGAAATCTTCATCTTCATCAACAAATGCATGTCTGCCATGAATGGATTGAAGAAGCTAATTTCTACCGCGGAGCCCATGGACATACGTACTACTCTTCAAGGGTATGTTTGGGAAGTAATAAAATTTTGATGAAAAGTTTTTTATGTAAAAGTTTTTTAATTGATAGGAAATGATGTAATATGGTATGGATAATGATGAGGAGTAAAGAGAATAAAGTTAAAATAGATAAGTTGGTTGTGTAGGTAGTTGTGTAGAAATGATTGAAAAGTGGGATAATTATATAAAAAGATGTGAAAAAATGATTAAAAAATAGGATAGTTGTAGAGAGTGAGAAGTTGGAAAAATATTATGGCTTGCCAAACAGACCCCAAAAGATGCAATTGCAAAACCCAATTCTACTTTTATATTATTTTATTTGAAGACATCAAAATTCGCATCCAAAACGACCGAAAATGGTGTCATGGGCCATGACAATTGGGGTATGTGAGCCAAGAATGATAGGAACTCAGAAAAAAATTGACATCATTCTAACGATTTACATTGTTCAAGCAAAATCAAAATGAGAAGATGAAGCAAAATGTCAGAAATGGAAGGGGGCAAAGGCAATGAGGAGAAAGGGGAGTGGACTATGGCAACGGAATTTTGTTGTTGGGAAGAAATCGGGGTGGTAGCGCTGACTGGCAAGGTGTAGCATCATGAGTTGCTTGATCCTCGTCCTTAGCTCTATTGGAGGAGAACCCACACCCAAAAAGAAGTATATAAAAACAGAAAATTCTAAAAAAACTCAGGCGTGTTTTTGGAGGCATGGAGAAGATTAATTTATGGCTTTGCTTCTCTACCTTCTCTAGCAACTAGTGCGACCAGCCAATGCAACAACGTAGACAACTGGTGTTGGTGCAAGAGGACAGGCACGCGTGAGAGATGATGAAGGCTTCGTTTTTTTTTCTCGTATGGACTAAGTTGTCCTGTCGCTGTCTGGAAGTATTTTGCAAAACTTCCTTCTTCTCTGATACAACAGCTCCTTTTCCTTTTGCTCCATCCAATGCATGCGAGATAGCCATGTGATCATATATATTATGGGTATGATTGGGAAGTGATAAAACTTTTGGGTGTATAGTTTTTAGGGTTAAAGTTTTTGAATTGGTAGCAAAAATCATAAAATCGGTATCTAGATCCAACCATTCCTTTATCTTTGGAATGAGAAATTCAAATCTTCTTTGGCAGTTCAGATGCGCAGTATACAACTCAACTGTTAAGATGACCCCCTATTTTTTGGGCCCCTTTAATACATACTCAGCAGAGATTTATATCATGTATTCACGTTGTTTTTGTAAAATCGTAAAAGATATAGTGGAATCTATGAAAACCGCACCACACTACTGACAAAATTCCAAAAAAAAAAAAGAAAAAGAAAAAAAAAAACTACTTGATGCAAAGAGAATTTTTAGTTGAGGTTTTTTTTCTTTCTACTCTTTAGCACTCTTTAAATTTTCTCGCTTTAAGATAGAAAATTTCAATTTAGACTTTTTTGTGGTGGAATCGAAGTTAAATAAGTATAGGATGAATAATATATATATTGTTAGAAGAATGTCAACTCTATTTCCAACATGAAACTTAACTCGAGCTTGAATTTCGAAAATTAGGTTAGGTTTTAGGTTCGTAAATGGTGTTAAGGTTAAGGTTAAGGTTGAGATTTTAGAAATAGTATTAAGGTTAGGGTTAGGGTTGAGATTTTAGAAATAGTATTAAGGTTAGGGTTAGGGTTGAGATTTTAGAAATAGTGTTAAGGTTAGGGTTGAGGCAAATTCAAGTTTCCTGAGCCTGAGTTGCATCTCTAATTCTAAGGGATTTTCCTCTTTTGATTCAATGGATTATACAATTTGCTGAGAAGGGACATGATGAAAATAGCAAGAAATTTTTCAAATCTGTCTATTCTAGGCGCAAGAATTTTGTAAAAGAGAAATAATCATAGGATATTTAGAAAGATTTTATTTTGCTATTTTTGAAAGATATTAGAAGATTCCTAGGATATTTTAGGATCTGTTTAAAATAAGCATGTATCTATTTTAAGTTTACTTCCTTAAGAAGTTTACTTAAAATATACAACTTCCTTTTCTAGAAAGATTTTCCTAGGATATTTTAGAATCTGTTTAAAATAAGCATGTATCTATTTTAAGTTTACCTTTTTAAGAAGTTTACTTTCTTAAGAAGTTTCCTTAAAATATATATTGCTTTTTCTAGAAGGATTTCATTTGCTAAGATTGGGTGGTATGTTCACCTATAAATATAGCCATTGTATGTTCTAAAGAGAGATCAGTTTTGAGAATTATAAAGAAGTGTCTCTTGGTTTTTTTCCCTTCTACTCCTCTTTTCTTTATCTTTCCCCTTATTCTTCTACTCCTTCTACCTTCCTTTTTCTATTCTCATCTCTTTAGAGGTCCCTTCCTCTTTCTTCTATTTTCTTCTCTACCCATCCTACATCAATTGGTATCAGAGCCAAACCTGGTACTACTTTCACCCAATTTCTATTACTGTTTGCAATCCAAAAAAAAAAAAAAAACTGCTGCTGTCCACAAATCGCTGCTGTCCATTCTATTGCCATATTGCTGTCCACGAACTGCTGCCATCTACAAAACACTGCTGTCCATTTTATTGGAGTTTGCTGTCCACAAGCTGGTACTATCATTGCTGTCCATTCTATTGGAGATTGCTGCTGCTGTCCACAAATCGCTGCTGTCCATTCTATTGCCATATTGCTGTCCACGAACTGCTGCCATCTACAAATCACTGCTGTCCATTTTATTGGAGTTTGCTGTCCACAAACTGAAGTTGCTGAAATTACTTTCAATCTGTCTCTCGCTAAACTTGGTAATATTGGACCTCAACAGGTACATTTTCTCTAGTTGAAAGTACTTAATTCATATCTGTTTCAATCAAGTTCTTTGCTTTCGAACCTTTAAAAAAAAAAAAAAAAGGAGAAAAAAAAATAAATCATTCTTAGTAGTAAGTCTTTCCTATATCAGCATAAGTTGAATTTTGAGTCACCATGCCTACTAATGCTGAATTAAATGCTGAACTCGAAGCTTTATCCAATTTTATTGATAATCGATTTGAATCTTTAACAACCCTTTGTGATACCTTGGCCCAAAAGCAAGAAGATTTCCAAAAAGAAACCACCTCTTCCATTCAATCTCTCATTACCTCAGTAAATAGGTTGACTGAAATTGTTGGAAAACGTCCTATGATTGAGACTGGACAATCATTTCGAAATGGTCAATCACACAATACTCATGCTTCTAGTAGCTCTCCTATCATAACTGGCCTTCTCCAAAATCCAAACATACATGCTAAAGGTCATCATAACCCAGAGCATTCACATATTCCAGAAATGCATACAAATTTGGAAAATCATGAAAACGACAATAATTTTTATGAAATTGGTTTTGCAAACAATCTTAGACATGGGAACTATCAGAGAAATTATAATATACCTTTTCCACAACAACAACGGCGTGTAACTGATAATTCTTGGATGACAAAACAAGTCAAGGTAGATGCTCCTAGTTATGACGGTCGTCTAGACCCTAATGCTTTCTTAGATTGGTTGGCAGACATGGAAGATTTCTTTTGTTGGTATGATATGGATGATGCCCAACGATTGAGATTTACAAAAATGAAACTTGTTGGGTCTGCCAAACGCTATTGGCAAGGGGTTCTAGATGAAAGTCAACGCATAGGAGTACCTATCACAACATGGGCTGAAATGAAAGCTAAATTGAAAGAGAAATATCTTCCTGAATATCATCAGACTCAACTATTGGAACAACTGGTTAACTTGAGACAAGGATCATTAAGTGTAACTGACTATCTTAATAAGTTTGAAGATTTAAAAATGAAATGTGGAATACAGGAAGATCCTTGGGTTACACGAACAAAGTTTATCAATGGCCTGAAATCAGAAATCAAAACTTTGTTGAAATTGCATTCAGTTGTTTCTGTGGAAGACGCATATTATAAAGCTCTAGAATTGGAAAATTTTCAAAAATCTTTCACTAACAAACGTTTGATTCCACAAACTGGAGAGACAAGGGTATCCAAATTAAATTCTAATCTAACGTCTTTTCAAGGAACAACTAAACCATTGCTTGAACAATACACAAGTAGGGAAAAGAGTAATCCAGTTTCTCGATTTGATGCTACTAGTAAGCGGATTAATGGTCCTTGTTTTCGTTGTGGGGGTAAAGGTCATATTGCATCACAATGTCCTCAGCACACACTCACAATTAATCCTGTAGAGGATCATGAAGATGTGACCATTGATCAAGTTGCTGAAACTTTTGATGAACCATCGGATTGTGAACTTGATGGAGACTATAGCTATAATGAGGACTTGCAATTAAATGTTATGCGTTGCATTTTGACTACTTTTTCAAATAGTGATTGGAGACGTACAAATATATTTCATCAATTTTTTAAATGTGGGAATACAGTATGCAAGATTGTTATAGATGGAGGTAGTTCCATGAATGTGATTGCCAAATCAGCTATAGCCAGATTGAATTTGAAAATTGAACCACATCCTCATCCATATTGTGTAGCATGGGTAGACAAAACTACACTTCCTGTTAATGAAAGATGCTTCGTTCCTATATCGATGGGTGATTATTCTGATCATATTTGGTGTGATGTGCTACCCATGGATGTGGCTCATATTCTTCTTGGTCGACCATGGCTATATGACTTAAAAGTAATCCATTATGGGCAACCCAACACCTATATTATTAAGCATAATGGAAAATCTATCCTTTTGAAGCCTGCTAAACCTAAAGAAAGTGATAGATCCCACAAAGACTCTCCAGTTGATTCATTTGAAAAACGACCTTTGCATATTCTTACAAGAAAACAATTTGAAAAAGAAGGACAAGATTCGAGACTCATTCTAGCTATAGTAGTCAAAGAGGACGCAAATATAGCTCAAAAGAGAAACACTGGACTATACACTTCTCTGCCTATACCACATATTCTTTGGCAAGACATTAGTATGGACTTTATTCTCGGATTGCCTAAAACCTCTCGAGGATTTGATTCAATTCTTGTGGTAGTTGATAGATTTTTGAAAATGGATCATTTTATCCCATGTACGAAATCTGCTTGTGCTTCATATATGTCAAAATTATTCTTTAGAGAAATTATTAAGCTTCACGGTTTACCAACTTCCATCGTTTCTGATCGAGATGTTAAATTTGTAAGCTATTTTTGGAAGACATTGTGGAAACTCTCGGGTACCAAATTGAAATTTTCATCTGCTTTTCATCCACAAACTGATGGCCAAACTGAGGTAGTCAATCGGAGTTTGGGAAATCTGCTTAGGACTTTGGTGGGAGAACATATTGGAACTTGGGATTCTGTATTGGCTATTGCCGAATTTGCATACAACAATTCAGTCAATCGTTCTACTGGGAAATCTCCTTTTGAAATTGTCTATGGTTATATTCCTCGAGCTCCCATTGATTTAATTCCTTTACCTATTGATACCCGTTCATCTGCTACTGCTGAATCTTTTGCTCAACACATTCGAGATGTTCATGCTGATATTAGAAGAAAGATTACTCTAAGTAATGAAAATTATAAGCTTGCTGCGGATGTTCATAGAAGAAAACATGAATTTGATGTTGGGGATTATGTCATGGCTCGTGTACGTTCAGAAAGATATCCTAAAAACTCATTTAAGAAATTGCATGCACGAGCCAATGGCCCCTTTCGTGTTTTAAGAAAATTGGGATCTAATGCATATGAACTTGATTTGCCTTCAGATATAGGAATTAGTTCTACTTTCAATATAGAGGATTTGTTTCCTTACCGAGGTACTTTTGAGCCTCCAAGTTTGTCTGCAGGAATTTCAACAGATAACAGTTCAGCATCACCACATGTGCCTATACTTCCACGAGTATCGTCTACTTTTTCAGATCAGATAGAGGATATCCTACAAGATGAACTTGTCACTACTGGATCAGGCATTATGCAAAGATTTCTTGTCAAGTGGAAAAACAAGCTTGATTCTGATGCTACATGAGTTACTGAAGATGACTTACGCCACTTGGATCCAAATATTCTTGAGCAGTATCAAAGTCAGAACTCTCCGGTGGCGAGTTTTTCGAAGCCGGGGAGAATTGATGAAAATAGCAAGAAATTTTTCAAATCTGTCTATTCTAGGCGCAAGAATTTTGTAAAAGAGAAATAATCATAGGATATTTAGAAAGATTTTATTTTGCTATTTTTGAAAGATATTAGAAGATTCCTAGGATATTTTAGGATCTGTTTAAAATAAGCATGTATCTATTTTAAGTTTACTTCCTTAAGAAGTTTACTTAAAATATACAACTTCCTTTTCTAGAAAGATTTTCCTAGGATATTTTAGAATCTGTTTAAAATAAGCATGTATCTATTTTAAGTTTACCTTTTTAAGAAGTTTACTTTCTTAAGAAGTTTCCTTAAAATATATATTGCTTTTTCTAGAAGGATTTCATTTGCTAAGATTGGGTGGTATGTTCACCTATAAATATAGCCATTGTATGTTCTAAAGAGAGATCAGTTTTGAGAATTATAAAGAAGTGTCTCTTGGTTTTTTTCCCTTCTACTCCTCTTTTCTTTATCTTTCCCCTTATTCTTCTACTCCTTCTACCTTCCTTTTTCTATTCTCATCTCTTTAGAGGTCCCTTCCTCTTTCTTCTATTTTCTTCTCTACCCATCCTACATCAGGACAGATATGTGCATTTCATGTGGTCAGAACATCAGATTGTAATTGACCTTAGCTAGTAAATGAAGAAGATGGTTCGGGCATGGTACTGCTTTAGATTTCCTTTTTTAATGTTGGAAATGTGAGGAACGGTCAGGCTAGTTGCTCCAGTCAAACTTCTGTTCACATGGTTTGGTGTTTGACTAGTTTGTCATTACCCATAGAGTGGTAACCACGAATAAGATGATTTGGGGAACTGGGATGGACATGGTACTGCCGGTTGAATTTGGTTTGGCGAATTTTTTTGGATATTGGAAATGTGCGAACCAGTCAGCTGGTTGCTCCAGTCAAACTGCAGTTCAAACAATTGTCTGTTTTTGAGTAATAGACTGGACTTGTCTTAATTGAACCGGGGAAACATCGCTCCCTTGCTGGTCTGGTCCAGTTCAGTCCAGTTTTGATAACACTGCTCTCTACCACGTTAACTGGTAAATAAAATCCAATTATCTAACTCTTAATCAATTCAAAATGAATTCAAACTGATTGCTTAAGTTGTGAGATCATTATCTGTCTCTTCACTCATATGTTGTAGAGCATGCAATGTTTTTTCCAAAAAATCTTTTTAAGCAGCAACTGATTGGCAAATTGTAGGAAAATAATAACTTTTTAGTTTTCCTTATTTTATTAATAATATCCTTAAAACTATTGGTATTATTGTTGATAATCGAATTTGATGCAAGAAATTATTGTTAATAATTTTGTGTATGTTTCATATTTTGTTTGTTTTCCTTATTTTCCTATTTTTCTGTTGTTTTCTATTTTGTCAACAAAGACTCCAATATCATCATCTCCATTAAGGGTGTGTGTTTGGTAATGAGCAAAACATGTCAAACTAAAACTTTTCCATCTAAAACTTTTCACTCTCCATACAACTACCTTACTTTTTCTTATACAACTACCTTACTTTTAATCATTTTCCTATGAAACTACTTTACTTTTCAATCATTTCTACACAACTAACTTATCTATTTTAACTTTATTCTCTTTACTCCTCATCATTACCCCTATCATATCACATCATTTCTTTCATTTTGACAACTTTTACCACAAAAACTTCTCCTACAAAAGTTTTATCATTTCCCACACACCCTAAATGTAATAACATCTTTTACCTGGTTGCCAAGAAATAGGTTTTTATCGATATTAAGGGGACTGGGATGTCCAGTCTCTCCAGTCTCAGTGGAACTTAGGCAACGGACTCAAAATTGTTTTAGAATGATTAATGAGTATTGTAGTCAATGATGCCAGTGAAGGTTAATCTTCTTCACGAAAAGTTCACTAATGATGCACTAGACCCTCTTACTTTTAGAAATTGAGGTTAACTGAAATTTTCTGTTATTACTTCTTATATGCCAATTTTTTCATGTTATATTGTGGGGCTGAGGCAGATGATTTTAAAAATCATTTTGGCAGGAATTAGCGACCATTGTAGTGAATGAGGGCAGTGAAGGTTAATCATCATTAAAAATTCAATAATGGTGAACTAGATGCTCTTTTTCTGGTTTATCTTTAGTTTTCTGTTTTACTTCTGGTAGTCCAAATTTTTTCGTACCGTATTATGATGAGGAATCTTAATCTTGCAGGTGAGGAACCTCTTGAAGTATTAGCAGAGCCTTGTGCAATTAATGGCTTTGACATTGATCCACAGAATCCATCGGTAAGTGTCCAAAATAGTGCTTGAGCATCTAGTTGATATATGATATTGAAGGAAGAAGTGTTCTTGTATATTTGTATTGCCTAGACGCCTTTGATGATTTTAAGGTTCTTGCAGGATGTTGCCTGCTGTTTGGAATGGGAAACTATTGCTATCATAATGAGGCAATAACACGATTCTTCCTTGAGACTAGAATGGGCAACTTTAAAGATCATATAATGAGAGAGAATGTTGCTCTATCTTCTTCTTCAAGAAGTGTTGGCCATGATCCTCATGGCATGCTGTCTAATCCTTAGGACCATGACTGTGTCGTAGATAAAAAACCAAGGTTTGCATGGGTCAGATTGGTGTGACCTCCTGACTTCTGATGTATGCTCCTGACCTTGAGAGATATTCGCCAATTGTTTTGTGATGAGTTTTGGTTAGTCAGATCCCAACTTTACGGTTTAATTGTTGTCTTATGCAAATGTGATCCTCTTGGCACTAATCATTCATGCTATTTAGCCTTGGGGTTTTCAGTTCACAGAACCAGGACGATTCAGTTGATAGACATGAATCATGCTATTTATTCTTGGGGTTTTTGTTCACAGAAGCAGGGCATTGGTAGTAAGACGTGAATGAGAGGACATTGCATGGAATTTTAGCCCATCTTTTTGCTTGAATAAGTTGTCTGGAACTGGGCCTCCTGTTGAGCCACCCTTTTCTGATTTGTCAACTTTCTTATGACCTGAAGTGGCTTGAGGAAATTCTTTTCTTATTTGAATTTCTGGCCTGTTTTCCCTCAAAAACATTGGGGGATTGCACGTTCAGGGAGGTCTGATTTGAGCTTCCATTTTCCATGCCTGTAGCTGTCGCCACAAATTTCTTACGTAAGCCCGAAATGGCCAAGCGGCCTATAGATGAAAACATTCGGAAATGCAAGGCCAAGGGGGCTCCTAGTTGGTCCTCACTCTTTCATGAAGTTCCAGTGACCGTGGGTCTTTTATGAGGTTATGTTCCCTCGACCCTTCCATCTTTGAAGTTGTAATGATCCGCTTACTCCCTTATTTGGGTTAATCCACATTGAGCACTGCGGTCCTTTGGAAGGGCTGACTGTTGGTCTTAAATATCTATCTATCTATATATATATATTTTATGTATATAACCCGTTGTTGTAAATAAATGTGATATTGGACTTAATATATGATCGAGTACTTAGGGGGGAGAGGTGAATTGAACGCTTCAACTTTTTCATGCATAGTGATATGTGTGAAGAAATAAGTATGGTTCCTGCTATAAGAGTGCAACAGAAATTCTAAAAATGAATCACGCACAAAATATAGTGGTGCTGACCACAATTAGGTTTTCTGCTATGCTAAAACACAAAACACACTTTTTGGTTTTTCGAGTTCATTAATTAACTCAATGCACTCTTCTTCTGTAAATCTTACAGAAAGTAACATGAAGCTTTTCATAAATAGAAAGTTGAATTGGATGCTTCTTTAGCTAAGGATATGTCTAATGAATGCAGTTTTACGAAGATATAGATTCAGTCTATGAAAGTGGTAAAAAACTAAAAGAGAAGGTAAGAGACAAATTTTAGCTCTTTCAAACTTTTCAGCACTTGGAGTAGCTGCACAGACCCTGGTTGCCGAGGGAATGAAATGGATCCTTGAACGCTCTGCTTCGATTTTCACTTTTGGGTCTTATATACTTCATCTAGTTGTTGCAAGGGCTGCTGGCATCGTAGGCGCTTAGTAAATGATCAGAGCTTGCCTTTCGGATTTCTTTTCATTCTATGGGCTTGGTATTGTGGCCCGATTCTCTTTGTTTCTCAAGATTGTTTGTGCGGGGCTTGACTCAACGACTTCTTATTATGATTTCAATTGATACTCTCAATCTTCAATTTGCTAAGATCATCTTTCCAGTGAAATAAATCTGAAGTCATTATTTGCTTCTCAAAAGTGTTTATCATTTTGCAAGCTTTAGTGATTCTGTGAAAATTTGTCATTTGAACGATCTTGATGATTCTGTATTTTTTCCTTGTTTTTTAAATGCAATTTATGTTTTGTTGTCTTTGAGTCTTTCAATATTTGTTTAGACTTATTTAGCTTAGATTCTGTGAATTAAAAACTAAAATACATATCCCTCTTTAAGAATATGAAATCATTAGTACCTTCATTTGATCATCAAATTTTAGTTCATCATCAAGACGAACACTATGCTAGTCTTTTGTCAGGAGTAAACATTTTAGATCCACGTTTTGGACTCGACAGACATTCGCGCGCAATATAGGTACAAAAAATAAAACATGACGCATTTAGTTGGATAGTATGATACAGAGTTAATCGTTAGAAGGTTAGCGTGATGCATGCATTGTTCATAATACGCTAAATGATGTGACGAAGATAATGGAAATAAATAATAGCAGTAAATGAAATTGATACACAGTCGCTACCAACCGAGATGATGGTTAGGCAAGTTAAAGACATTAATTATAAAAATTCTGGGTGTCTACTTCATCAAAAGACCATTAAAAATATTATTTATTTCAAATCTTTTAATTTGTAAGCCCTAAAATAATAAATCGATTTTTATAAAAGCTCAAACGGGTGACAGTAATACAATGTTGTGATAGTGTGAAATACGGATTAAATCACAATGCTAATTTATCAATTACTGTATCGTGGTGATTGGACTGTTGATTATTCAACACATTGGAATTAAAAAAGCTAACATACGGTGTGGATGATGACGTGATAAAGAGATTGCGTTTCAAAAAATTTGTTTGGTTATCTTGCAGTTGGGGCTAAACACTTTGTCTGAGTGCACCCGAGTGCATTTAACTTATTTTTTATTTTTTTGAAATTTTTTTATAGAATTGTTAATCTTAAGTGTATTTAACATGTTTATCAATTTTTATATTTTTGGAGTATTTTAGATATTTATGTTTATTTTTGAAAATGCCAGTATTTTAGATATTTATTTCTGATTTTCAAAAATCAATGACATTTTCAAAAATCAAAAATTAATATTTAAAATACTCTAAAAATGGTAAAAATCGATACACATGTTAAATAACGTAATTAACAGTTCTATACAAAAATTTAAAAAAAATAAAAATATGGGTTAAAGCACCCAGGTGCACTGTATCAGAGCTCGGTTGTTTGTTACTTAAGAGGGATTGGAGATAAAATAACTTGAAGCAACTCTATTGTTGGTGAAACTCTTAATCTACCTTGATAGAAGAACTAAACTAGGGTGACCTCAAGTCAAAAACTAACCTTTAAAAATCTATTATGTGATTGTCGAGTTCCAATCAAACTAAAAGAAAATTTTTATAAGATTACGATTAGATCTGCTATACTTTATGGGGCAGAATGTTGGGCAGTTAAAGAACAATATATATATAAAATGAGTATAGTGGAAATGAGAATGTTAAGGTGGATGAGTGGTAAAATAAGAAAAGATAAAATTAGGAATGAAATAATTTAAGAAAACTTAAAAGTGAGATCAATTTGTGATAAAATGAAAGAAAATATATTAAAATGATTTGATCATGTTAAAAGGAGGCTTGAAGTAGCATCGTTTAGGAAAACAGAGTCTTTTGAAGTAGAAAGTGGTAGGAGAATGAGAGGAAGACCCCAAAAAACATGGATGTAAGTATTTGAACAAGATTTAAAAATATTACAAATTATATAAAATTTAGTCTTAAATCGCCAAAAATGATGCAACAGAATCCATGCAGCTGACCCCACCTAGGTGGAAAATGGCTTATGATGTTGATAATGATGATGATGACCCTTCACTCCACTCCACGTCTTCTACGATGTCTCTCGAATGCTATAATATCTTTTTTTATTGGTAGTACATACAATGTAGCATTTGATATTACAAATGAGTTTTATTCACAACTCTTATTTTTTAAAGAGACATTGTACATACCCCCATACTTAAAGAGAAGAACTGTAAATACTCCCATTAATGGGGGACACATGTTATACATTCCCTCACCAAAATGGGAAGAGAACACCGTCATTTGAACTCTCGTCCGCAACACCGGGAAAATGGGAGTTACCAGTGTGCCACAAGCATGCTGGAAAATACTAGAATATCTTGGCATTTATAAGATTTAGGTGAAAATTTTGCAATTCAAGCCACTGACTATTCAAATTTCGAACTCAACTTTTTTGAGAAATTTAGCTTATAATGTACCTTGTTACAATTTTTCTGATGGTTTTTATTGATACATTTTTTTTTTGATACAATGGTTTTTATTGATATTGATATTTATACAATGTGAAATCTATAAGATCAACGTGTTATGTGATTTTTCTTTTTTGATAGAGTGATTCTTTATTTTTTAAGATCCTTATTTTTTATGATACTGGATATTGTGGATTACCAAACTTCTTGGGCTTATTGTAGCAACTTGAGCTTGCATCAACTTGTCCACGATTACCAAGCTAACATTAGGTTGTCCAAGCAATAATTCAATCTACCGAACTTCTTGGGTTTACTGCAGCATTTTTGAGTTTTCATGGACTTCTTCAACTTCCGCATGCATGATCTAAATAATTCAATGGGTTGGCCTTGAGAATATTTTTAATCTTGCATGCTGTGCCATATGCTCAATCTATACCGTCCAAAAATCGAAACGATTCCATCCTGTGCTTGTGGCAAGTAGTCTTTGTTCCTCCCTCTCCAGCTATTTTGGATCATTGCTTGATGATGCATGGTTTTTTCCAATTCCAGCACGGGTCCCAAGATCTTGATCGTCAATCACCGCAGCATTATCTCAACCTAGTGTAGCACGTTAGCTTTTGCACGATGTGTTGACAAGTGGGCCTAAAAAGTATAAAATATGTTCAATGCAAAATGCTTGAAAATAAAAATAAATGCATGCCAGACTGAAAATAAACATGCACATGCGTGAGCATAAAATAAATATGATGTAAAGTACAGAAAATAAATATGTAAATGTGAGATTAAAAATTAAACATGCAATGCAAGTTAGCAATTTAGCTAGTTAAATATGATGTGAGTTAGATGCAGAAATTAAATATGTAAATAAAAAGATAAAAGGTATAAAAGAGAGGTTCAAGATTAGAAATGCGAATAAAGAGAAAAGGTGTAGATATGGAGTTAAAAGAAGGGAGACGTGAGCGTTAAGTTTTGTAGATGATGCAAATCATTAAAATTTTTTGTATGATGCAATGTTAGTCAACCAAGTGTATCAATTAATTGTAGCTAGAAGTTAATTAAATGCATTAAGAAAACGAGCAAATAAAAGATAAAAGATGAAGAAAAGGAGTTCAAGATCAGAAATGAGAATAAAAATAAAAAAGTATAGATATAAAGGTTAAAAATGTAAAATGCTAACATTACATATTTTTTTATATATTAGACTTTTAGATGATGCAAAGTTAGTCAAATACAAACATGTATGTCTGTTAGGCATAATTAGAAGTTAGTATCATTCATGCCAATATAGAGACATGTAGTAAATAGAAATCAAAATTAATACATTAATTTTTTTGAGTTGCCACTAATCAGATAACGATGGTTAGACCGTGTACAATAAGATACTGAATATAGAGATTATTTGGGTAGACTCACAACTAGGAGAAAATAAATACAACTTTATTTTTTCCTCTAGCATGTTAGTCTCCGGAGTGTTGAAAATCACATATAAATTATACAAAAAAGCTCAGGAGAGTTAGTGGCGGGAACTTATTTCAGTTTTTTTATGAGGCCTTCTGTTAGTTTGGAAATTGATGTGGGTACTTATTCTTTAAGTTGGAAATTTGAAAAAACTTCATTTTTCTAATTATCTAGCAATAAAACACATGATATGCAATTAATGTGATTTGAGAACGTACCAGATATGCAACCTTGAATATCTATCACGCAAATGTCATAATAAAAAATGCAGTGGGTGATGACACAATTTTTTAAGGAAAAGGCGGCTCATGCATGATAAAAAAAAATATGAAAATGCAAATGGCGTTGTTTGTATGTTGAATATATATATATATATAAAATACGGCAGCTATATCTCATGCAAGTGACGTGATAAATTTTTTTCAAAACTATTACAAAAGGACTTGATGGCTAAAAGTACGGCTGATCACACACTACACTACCCATTTTCACAAAAATTGTTTTATGATGATGATGATTGTTATTATTATTATCAATTTTTTTTCAAAAATGAAGAGGCAAAAGACGTGTTGATGGAAATGGAAATAATGATGCAATCGATGTCGGTCATGCAAAATAAAAAATGCATCCAATAACTAACATATGTCACTCAGATATGAACGGCTAAATATGCACACTTTTTTTTTTTTGTTGTTGTTGTTGTTGGAATGAGAATGGCGTGGAAAAGAGGTAGGATGAAGCAGAGCTGGATGGAAGAAAAAAATGAAGCTGCGGTGGCCAACAGAGATGTGGACGGAGAAATAAAGGATTATTGAACAGAACAGGAGGCTGGGATATTTTTAAATGAAAAATGGAAAATGGAAAGGATGGATGGATGAAAAATAAGTCAAAAAAGTGGGCTGCTTAGGTATGCGCGGCTTTGTCTCGGCAGAGTTAGAATTGAAATTTTATTCCCATTATGCTAGATGAAAGTTTTTTTTATAATATATATTTTTTAGAAATGAATAGCAAATGCCTGTTATATAAATAGTTTGATTTAGAAGTAATTTTGTTTTTTCTAAATCGATGGCCCAAGGCAAATGCCCTGATTCCAATACACGTTTTTTTGAAAACACATACAGACACACAAAAAGCAGGTGATGGGACGGAGAAACATGTAACAGCTAATGCATTTGTAATAAAAGATGCAAAATGCTAAACATCTGGGAAAAGTGATATTACTTTTTTTTTTTTTTCAAAACGAATAATGCAGCCGCTAATTATCTAGTGACGTGATGCATGTTAGGAAATTTTCAAAATAAAAATGACAGCTGTCATTCATAAATAATATTATATATTATAATAAATGTAAATCAATGCATGGGATGGGTTTGGTCTTTTGCAGTTTTATCTCAGCACCTATTCTTTAGCCTATAGCTGAGCACATGCATATGGAATAGGCGAATTGGTCTTTTCCACGTTGCATATTTGATTGTTTGCCTCTGGCACAAGCCGTTTGAGTTGTTGCGTTGTCCAACGTATAGTTGAGATCCATGTATGTCTAAATAGCATCATGTTGCTGCAGGAATTAATTGAAATCAGAAACATATAGCCGTGAGAATTCTTGCTTTTATTACACGCTAAAGAAGGTGCTGGCATTCGTGATCGGATCCAATGTTTTAAAAACCGAACTAGTAACTGAACCGTTTTTATGTCCGGTTAAGGTACAACTGGTTCAACCGTGGTTTCAAACCATTTTGAAACGTGACGTCAGCATGACATAATTATGACGTAATAATTATTTTTAATTTATTTTAATTATTTCAAAATTAAATTAAATATATAAATTCTATATAATATAAAAATGACAATTGACATCAACAATACATTCAAGTACATCATATTAAAATTATCATGCAAATTAAAAAAAAAAGAGTGCACTAACCTGAAATAAGTGCAATTCTTTCATCTTTTTTTGTTCCTATATGGTTGATCAAAATATCTACAATGAAATTTCAAATATTAATAGAAGGATATAAGATATTTATAAAAAATTAATTTTACTTTACTTGAAGGAGGATAGGAGGAGGCGTAACCGATGGAGGAGGCAGAGCCGGTGCAGGCCAGCCTTGGACTGTGACAAAACTGGTGGAGGAGGTGTAATCACTATAGTTGTTGCCTCCTCGCCGGACGACGATTCTCGCTGGCAAAACGATGGGGAAAGGGGCTGCCGGCGATGGGTTCTCGAAACCCTACGGTCTGTGAGAGAGGGGCCGAGCGAGTGGGAATCGACGCTGGAGGGCGGGACAGGAGAGATGGGTTTGCGCCGCTAGAGAGAGGGGCCTTGCCGGATGTCGATTCTCGCCGGCTGAACGATGGGGAAAGGCCGCCGACGATGGGTTCTCGAAACCCTAATGTGGAAAAGACGAAGAGTGGCTGAGCGAGCAGGAATAGGGGCCGAGCGATCGGGATGAGAGGGATGGTTTGCGAGGCCTGCTGGCCTTCCGCGATATTTTTATTTATTTTTATTTTTTAAACCTACGAACCGAACTGCGGTTTGATCGGTTTTCACTGTTCGAACGCCCGATTCAAACAGTTCGTGCGGTTTTCTTAAAAACCAAAGAACCGATGCCAAACCGAACCGCGAAGCTGGCGGTTCGCGGTTCGACCGGTCGGACCGGCTGGTCCGGTCCGGTTTTCAGAACACTGGTTGGATTTCAACTCCATTCAAAGCTGTTCCAAATTTTCAAGTGTCTGGGTTTAGTAAGGAGACTGTTTTCTTTTCTAGATTGAGTTCTCTCTTTGTTTCCATAAGGGAAGCTGCTATTACCCTAAACAGCTGTGAGGGTGTAAATATTACGTTACGAAAAGTGACATTTGTAACACATTTAGAAAAGAAACCTATTTTTTTGGTTTGCATTTTTCCTACTTTCCTTAAATATTCCCTTTCCTATTTTCCAAGTCCTTGCTCTAACAATCCAGAAAGAAAAAAAATCAAATGAGATGCATGTAAAGCAGAGGGCATTGGATTGATTTGTGTAAAAATATGGGACGACTAGATGAGAGAACATTCAGTGTTACTTAAGAGCGTTGAATATTTAAAAATAAAACTGTGATGAGATGCGTGCAGAAGTGTAAGGCCTGGACAGTTAAAGAATACCATCGTGTGCCATGGCATGAACGAGAATAACGGCCGGAAGAAACAGATGCCATTCATACAAAGGCCGCGTTTCACGGAAGGAAAATGGAGAACGGGCTGGAATTTTACTAGGCACCCACTGTGGGAGATGGAAGGCAACAACTGAGATTTTTTGGGAGGCAAAAAATAGCTTGGAGGTGGACAAACGGGATTTTTTGGGCGTCCGCTACTGCTGGAAAAAATGAGGGAGAAGAAGGTGGAGCCCTTGGATTTTTTTTTGTTAAGATTAGCCCCCGTTGAAAATGTAACAATGGTCTCTATTTATAGATTTTTGGATTTCAAAAATTTCATAATTTTCGGCTATTACTAACAATTTGCATAAACTCATTATTACCTATTTTACAATATTATAACTTACAAGAGTCCTTAGTAATTTTGTTTGTGGTTTTAAGAAATCACCATGGGGCCCATAGTTTTGATAACTAGTAAGTCAACTCTTTTTCATTCATTGATTTTGTGTCATTTATTCGTGTTTTGATGTTCACTTATTTCAGCTTGATTTTGATGAGGCCCACCTTTGTGTGGCTCGGATCTTTCATTAGTGGCTTAGCTCCTGTAGTTTTCATTTTTCATTCGTAATGCTACAAATCTCGATATTTTTGACTAGTCAAAACATATTTTGACCATTTTCACAAAAGAAAAAACAAGATGCAATGGATGTCAAAGACACTACCCAAGAAGTCATAAATCTACTTACAAGCACAAGGCCCACCCATACTCGCCATTCAAGCTTTCTGAGGTAAACAAGAACACAAGGAGATACCAACCATAAGCACATCACAAGCAAGGTAAAGTTGGACAAGGTTTTAAAGTTAACAATTGAAAGGTTGGATAAACATGCTTTCTCTAGGATAATTCTTGAAAAGAAATAGAGAAGCCAAACCAACATACAGTCATCATGGAAATAGATAAACAAAAGGCAATAGTTAGTCAAACTTGGAGAACCTATTTCACACAGCGCCCCAAGAGAAGATATAAGCGCTATACAAAGAAGTATCGACCACTCTTCACCTTAGAAAAAGGGGATAGATTGGATAAAATAGTGGAGGCAATGATGAGCTGCATATATGTCAACTAAAATGGTCGCTATTTACTAAGTATACGTGTCGTGTAAGTAATAAAGAGTGAGTAAAGTATCGTAACCGAAATTATTAATTAGTTAAACTGCTTTCGATGGGTGGAAAATTCTGGGTTTATAATTGAACTAAACTAACAATTGCAATGAGAAATTGAAGTAGAGATTACGAGACTATTGGATATTAGAAACGAGTTTACTAATTAGGGATGATAGATGGATAGCTCAGAATCCTTTAATCTAAACTATATTGCTTTTGTTCTTTTTAATTAGATTGCATATGGATTTACTAGCCCAAGTTCATGTATCTTTTATATATGTCTTCCAACATTATATAAAGCTAATTACACCCTATTTAATTGCTATGTTCTCATGCCATTAAATAAAGTGAAATTGATAAGTTCATAATCTGTATAATGACTACACAGGGTTTAACGGTATATTCCTATCCATTAAACAACTCCCCTTACACAAAGGTAGAAACCTATACCTTGCACATGGATCTGGTAGAGATTTTCCTTTTCCAAGGATAAATCAAGCAATTAAATCATCGTACAAGGTAACTAATCTTGTAAAAAGCATTAAATCCACACATGCAAAGGTAAATCATACACAATCATATATAAAATCAAATATTCATTCATAAATATCTAAGAACCAAGAAATAATATAGTTTCGAATTCAAATCATCTTAACTATCCATCTAATAGAAGTTGACTTCAAAAACATGATTTCAACATCCATTACATCCATATAAAAAGTATCCATGAAAACAGAGAAAGAAAAGTGGAAAGAAATAGAAAAAATTATTTTCCGGCGGTTTCCATCAACGGGGTTGAATCCTCTCTTCAATCCCGACTTTGATCTTGATTTCCTCTTTCTCTTGCTCTCTAGTTCGTCTCTGGGCTCTCTCTGTTCTCTCCTCTCATGCGCGAACCCCTAGGAACTATTTATAGAGTCCCTTTGCGCAGCTTACACACTGAAATTTGAGCGTACAGATGCGTATTGGCACCTAGGCGCCCCTAGCTGGCGCCTCTAGCTGGCGCCTAGGCGCCAACTCTCTGTGTGCTGGGCAACTTGGACACATTCTGTAAACCCTAGGAGTCCATGTTGGGGTATCGACTTGTGTAAAATTCAAGTAATTTCTTGGACTGCAAATCAAGCAATTAAATAAAGAAATCTTTATAAATCAGTCCAAGCACATTAAAGAAATGCTCAAGAAATTTAGAATTCATAACAGCAAAAGTGCAAACACTCACATGAGATCAACTATCAAAATTTGCAGAGAAGTATGATAGGATATTTGTTATATTTGACTGCATCTATACTGGGCATATTATTTAGCATTTGCATATGTTCTAGATTCCAATCATGTCCTAAAGAATCACATTTGGTAACTATGAAACGAATTTTTAGATACTTGATTGACACTATTAATCTAGGGCTATGGTATCCTAAGAGCTCAACATTTGATCTAATCAGCTACTTAGATGTATATTTTGCCAGTTACAAGGTAGATAGAAAAAGTACCAGTGAAAAATGCGAATCTCTTAAAAACATGATAGTTTCATAGTTTTCAAGAAAACAAACCAGTATTGTTTTATCTACTGTAGAAGATGAATATATAGTTGCCATGAGCTGTTGTGCCTAATTACTTTGGATGAGACAATAACTTAGAGATTATGAGATAGATTATAAAGATATACCTATTAGATGTGACAATACAAGTGTTATTTGTCTAACTAAGAATCTCATATTGCATTCTAGAACTAAACACATAGATGTAAGACATCATTTCATTAGAGAATATATTGAAAATCATAATATTTGTTTAGAATATGTCAAAACTGAAGATCAAATTACAGACATTTTTACTAAACCGCTAGGAAATGAATCATTTTATAAAATTAGAAATAAAATGAGTATAATTGACATTAATGCATGAAACTGGTGCAAGATTGCAAAATTTGTTGTTAGTATGCTATTCTTAATTGTGATGTTTGATAATGGGTCAAATGGGTTGGAAATTGAGGATATCACACTTGGTAAGTGGAGCCAAGTCAACTCCACTCATCCCAAGTTGACTTTACTGAAGTAGACTCCTTGGATGTCGATTCGGCTGCCTACACTAAGGCGTGAATTTGGCATTCCTCTCATTCCCTGCTATCTCTCATTTTGAATCGGCTCCTATCTTTTCTCCTATGCTCAAAATCACTAAAATCTCATTCCCATTTACCTATCTTGGATTTTCTATCTTCCATTTCATCAAATTCCCAAGTTCCCTTTCTCCTATATCTCAATGGCACCTAAATCTTCCCCTCGCCTCACCAAGTTGGCGCATTCATGCCCATCTAGATCTCTTGCTAGAGAAGAGGTTCCAAGACGTCAAAGAACTCCTTCTGAATCAATTCGAGATGAGGCGACCACCTCTACAGGCAGAGAGGTTCGATTTTGAGAAGGTCTCTTCCCAGGGATTGCACATGATAAAACAAGTGAGGAAGTGGAAATAGTGGGAAGGAGAAGAGGAAACCCAGCTCCATGGGGCCAAGTTTTGAAAATGGCCATAGAATATTTCAGAAATGAGCGCCAACATAGTAGATTCTATAAGCATTTCTATGAGATGAAGATTTTCCCTCCAAAGATCATTGATTTTCATTTTTTACAAGAATATGAATTTGGTATAGAAGAATTACTTGACTTTCAGGGTTGGATCACTTTGCTAAAGGATGATGGGAAAATTTATTCCGATCTCACTTGATTGTTCTACTACTTATGGGACTAAGAAAATTTTAATACCTATCTCAAAAGAGTAGAAATTAATCTGGGTTTGGACATGGATATAGTGAGGGAAATGCACGTACTCGAGTGTGCCACATTCTAGACATTCTTGCCTTCGAAGATCCACTTTCAGTTGGGCTCACACTTACTTAGATGTACAACCACTTAACCAGAAGCAAAAAATACCACCCGAGTATTAAGTTCCTGCATTATATGAATTTTCCACCTTAGTTGAGGGTATTGAGACTCCTTATAGCTCATTGTATTTACCCCAAAGGTGGAGGAAGAAATCGCCTTAATCCCCAAAGGTAGAGATTTTATGGAAAGTTGGCCACAAGGTTAAAGTTAGCCTACCTAGACTATTTTTGGAGGCATTGGAGCATAAGAAAGACAATCCCCAAGGAGTTTTTGTAGTACGACACTTGGATTACTAAAATCTTTAATCATTTTCATGATAACTTGGATGGAGAATTATACAAGGACTTGAAGCCTACAAATTCCATTAACAGAGCACATTTA
The DNA here is from genome assembly GCA_030490835.1 of Annona cherimola. Taxonomy (NCBI): domain Eukaryota; kingdom Viridiplantae; phylum Streptophyta; class Magnoliopsida; order Magnoliales; family Annonaceae; genus Annona; species Annona cherimola. Next base: position 35,064,568 of record CM059976.1, on the reverse strand, counting down.
ACCAGTATGAAAATTGATCTTGAGATATTTAGAGCTGCACAGCTACAGACTCAAATGGAAGGAGATCCTTAAAATGCCCAAGATAGGTAAGAACCTCAAGTAGAGGTAGCTCCATTTGAGGGGGAGGATCAACCTCACCAAGATTCACAACCACCTCCACCTCTTACTCCGAGAGCCTCAACATCCCTACTTCTCATGCTTCTTGCTCCCCTAGAGGATCTCGAGCTACAGATCACTTTGAACATTCCCCAGCTCAACTGTCTACCTCCAATGCCATTTTAGAATATTTTCAAGCCATGGAGAGTAGAATTTCTTAAGAACTTAGATCTATCAACATCTCACTCATGGAAATACATGAGAGTCAAGACAAACTGGACCAAGAGCTCAAAAACATCAAATACTATCTTGCCTCTAGCAATTGGAGAAGCGAGCCTATCCCCAATTTGCCTGATTTTGATCCTTATTGGGGCGAATCAGTACGAGCCAATCCAACTATTCAAGATTGATCATTACCTTTATCCTCGTCACCATATTCGCCAAATGTTTCCCAACCAGCAGTCACCTTATCCCATCTCTTCTTTTACTTTTCAAAAATCTCAACTCATTGATTCTACTCCCTTTTGGTGATTGACAAAAAGAGAGAGGAATGTGGGAATTTTAGGTTTGGGATAACTTTCTTTAGTGATCGGATAGATTGTATTTAGGAAATCTTTAGTGATTGGTGGGTTGTATTTAGGAAACCATGTAAAGGTTTTGTCACAAAACGTTAACTTGGTATGATATGTTTTGAATGAGTTAACATTATCAACTATGATCAATTATGAATGGAATGACATTTTGATATAAATTGAATGGTTGAATGCTATGAATGTTTTTTCATGATTTGGTATGAATGTTGAATGGTTTGAGACGTTTGTATGTTTTGGTACATGAATTGGCCTGAATAATTTGATAATGGATAACTAAATGCAATGAAATAAATTATCTAGTTTGAAATGATGTAGCTTAGTTTAATGAAATTGCAAAGAATGAAATGATCTCACAAATCCATCTATTTAATGAAAGAATTAATCTCAAATTGGTTTTCTCAATCATAAAAAAGGAGGACATTGCTGTAAATGAATGGCAAATTAAGCACAATCTATGTTTTGATGATTAATAATTTAATTTGAGAGATTTTAAGGCACTAACATGTGTGTCAAGATATTTTAAGGATTAGATACTTCAAGATTCAAAACTTGGCAGGTCAAGTCACACGCCAAGTCGACTCAGGCATTGACTTTGGTTAAGTCGATACCGAAGTCGACTCCAACATCAACTTCAAAGGGTTATTTTTCGACAGCACTGAAAATGTGAACTCGTGAGAAGGCGAAGTCGCAACCCAATTTGACTCTGTTAGCAACCTAGGGTTTCTTCAGGGGTTCGAAGCTGAATCTAACAAAGTCGAGTTGCAACCGAAGTCGACTCTAACATATAACTTAGGTGGAGTCGTACATGAAGTCGACTTAGACATGTGACTTGAATAGAGTTGCAAACCAAGTAAACTAAGTTGAACCCTAGCATTCAACCTAGATAAAAGAAGTTCAAATTATGAAATTTCAAGCCCAAGGATGACAAATTTGACTTAAGAAACATCATTCTAACATGATTTAAGATCAAAGACAAGTTCATCTAAGAATGCTCAAATGATCTTGACCAAGCTCAATATTTTAGAAGTTCTAAACCCACATGCACAAGTGAAGACTTATGATGATAAAACATGAAGAAACAAGGGCAATTATCCTAAAAGATCAAGCTTACACCGTGTCAAGGTTCCAATGAACCAAGTAGAGAGTAAAGTCACAACCCAAGTCGACTTCACCTGTGATTTGGTTCAAGTCTGAGATCAAATCAACCTAAAATGAAACCTGGTCGAAGAGCTAAAGACCGAAGTCGCAGCCCAAGTCGACTCTAGTCTATGATTTGGGCGAAGTCGCGCTTGAGGTTGACTCTGAATGTAACTTAGATCGCAACGGTTGAAAAAAATTCAAACATTGGCGCATTAAATGTGCGCCACCTACCCCTAAATGTTCAAATTTACTCATTTCATATTTAATATACGTCAAATGGAAGAGAAAGAGTTAGTTTGTGCATTAAGTACGCTTCACCTTTCAACTTTCTAGCATTCAAGTGCTCATTAAGGAGATTTACAAGAAGAACTTTGCTCTTTGACTGCAAGTGCTAAAGTGTACATCCATTCGTTCATTCTATAAGTTGTTATACGAATTGAAAATCTACTCACACACTTGTAAAGTGGAGACCCCTGTTTTCATTCTTTTTGTTTGTGATTCCACTTGGTTTGATGTTGGAGACCAAGACCAAGTGAAGGCAATGTAGTGTGTGGTTGGAGTGTGACTCACCACCTACTTGTGCAAAATTTGTAAAGGCCTCTTAAAGTTGGAATCTAGAAGAGAACAAGTGTTCTAACTATATTTCCATTGACATAGTGAAACCCAAGACACAATGGTATGTTCTCGGAGGAGTGGAGTAGGGAGGGTTGTCCCGAACCATTATAATCTCTTGTGTTTGTTTTGCTTGTTCTACTTGTTATCTCATTCTCCATGTTTTTCATTAAAGGGGACTTAGTTCACAAAGAGAGTTATAACTAACACATCAAAATATTTTGAGAACCCAATTCACCCTTACTCTCTTGGATTTTGCCATAAACTTAGGACCAACATACCCCTCTACCAAATGCAATACGTTTAGTCAAAGAAGTAAGGCCACTTGCTAGCCAAGCTCAAGACAATTGCAAAGTCTAATTGCCAACAAAAGACCATAAGTTTTTCATATAAAATGAGAATAGAACCCTAGTTAAAGCCAAAACAAATAGGACATGGGGCCCGTCAATCCCAAATCTTGATAGCTAAAGTAGTTGACCCCACCATAATCCAATAAGATGTACGACGATTAGGAGACAACCCAACATAAGCATCTAGGCGTTATATTTCCTTCCCCATGCATCCAGACTCTACTATGCACAGAAAAGATGGTTGCCAGTTTATAAAGGAAGATCACAGGATGCACATAACGCCACAAAAAATTGATCTAAGCACACAAACAAGACAAAATAAAAGCAAATATTGGTTGGCATCAGCGTTGAATCAAAGAAAAAAGTCTCCCCCGTATCTGCCCAATCGGCGACCAGGTCATGCTCGTGGTAGGGTGGCGAGTGGCTGCGGGTCTCTGGCGGGGAGTCCGGGGTGAGTCCCGGTGGTGATTGTTAGGGAAAGACGCGGGTGGTTTCGGCAGCTGGAAGCTCATAACGTATTTAGGCCAGCGAAGAAGATGAACCCATCGGAGCTGGATCTTCTCGGCAACGAACTTCAGACCATGGCCATTTCAACCGGCGAAATGAGGAAAATTCAACCGGGCGAGAAAGCTGCTGTGCTCTGCTCGATCTGGACATCGAAGACATACAATAGGGACATGTTTCAGGCGATGATGAGAAGGCTATGGAGAACAACAGGACAATTTCATTTTGTCGAGATGGGTGACAACTTGTTCAAGATCATCTTCACTGAATAGGTGGATAAAGAGAGAATCATGGCGGGCAGGCCATGGTTGTTCGACAGATGCATTGTCCTTCTTCAAGACCTCCGGGAAGAGATCGACTATGCCCATGTAATGCTCGTTAAAACTCCTCTATGGATCCACATCTCTGGAATCCCGTTCATTGTGGATAAAGACCAATTGGGGCAGAGAATTGGTAACTCTTTTGAGCAATTAGAGGAGGTGGTGGCATCAGAAACTGAAGTCAAGATCAAGGTGGTGGTGGACTGCCGGGGAACCAGTGCGAAGGGGCCTGTTTATCCAGGTGGGAGCCTAAAAACGAAGATGGCTAAGTTTTCAGTATGAAAAATTACCGGTCTTCTGCTATTACTGTGGGGTATGCCGCGTACAAGGATTGCACCATTCTCAGATCAAAGGAGTCGTAGATGATTGAAGCAGATATGCCATATGGAAGCTGCTTGAAAGTGGGAGCAAGGCCCATGCGACTGAGAACTGAGGCTGATCGGGGAAACAGGGTGATGCCAATGAAGTACTTGGGGGAAGATGAACGGAAAAATCAAAATAGCTAACCAGAGAACGAAGCTCCATGGGAAGGAGAAGGGGACAGACATATGCAAATTGAAGAACCTGTGGGGCAGAACTGTTTTGTTAGGATGGATGACTCTGTGCAGGTCCAAGCCATTCCCAAACAATCTAGTCTCATCCCGAGTAAGGAGTCGTCCTATGTGGGCCAGCAAGCGATTCCAATGAACAGGCGAGAGAAGCAGTTGAATGCAGGTTATTTTCCTTCATAAATAAGAGAGGGAAGTAGCGGTGACAGATATGGAATGGGGCAGAAATCCAGCTGGTGTGTAGGTACGCAGGGAATCATACCGGAGGGGGCAGGTGCTGCTGCAGAATCAAATACACACGATAAGGGGAGGGTGTTAAGTGATGAAAGAGCAGCGCAATCAACAGGGAAGCCCGCGGGACTAAACTGCCAACGGGAGGTGGGGAATGACGGGCCACAGCTTGAGGAGGAGAATAGGGGATTGCCCCTGCATGTGTGGGAAGTGGTTGGGGATCCTAAAAGTGCAGATGGGGAGGAAGACCAAGGAAGTACGGGAAGCCAACTACCTCCCTCCAGTGCTGTTATGGGGCGTTAGAGTTTTACAAAGGGAGACACAAGGCTGACTAGCAACCAAAATGACGAAGAGGCGGAAGGAAATTCTCCAAAACAGCAGGCAAGGGGGAGGGATAGGGAGCATGGAAGGGGAGGAAGATGGAAAAGGAGGTCTAGGGGACTGAATGATATTCCTAAATATGTGTCAAGGGGGGGGGGTACTTGGGGGAAACCTACTAAGAGGGGTTTACTAGCTGATCAAAATGAATACCAAAACACCTCCAAGAGGATGAGGAAGGCAGAGGAGATCATCATGGACGAGGCAGTGGCTGAGGCGGGCTCTCAGCCCTGCCTCAATTGATATGGCCATCTTAGCATGGAATTGCCGTGGGCTTGGGAACCCACGTGCAATTCAGTGTCTCCTGAACCTGGTCAGGAAGAAAGCTCCATGTCTACTTTTCCTTAGTGAAACTAAGCGCACAATAAAGGAAATGGAGGGAATTAGACGAAAACTGAAATTCGATAGTTGTTGTACCGTCGACCCGGAGGATAGAAGGGGGGGACTGGCGTTGCTATGGAATAACGACTACCCAACAAATATCAAAAGCTATTCGACCCACCATATTGATGTGTTTATTCAAGAGTGGAGATTTACAGGTTTTTATGGTCACCCTGAGACACACTGTCGACATCAAGGATGGTATATTCTCAATCATCTGAGAGAGCTAGATGACCGGCCATGGATTGTTATGGGGGACTTTAACGAGGTCATGGGCCCCTCGGAATATGTTAGTCAAAGAACACGCTCCCAGAACCACATGGACAAATTCCGCGACACAATGGACAATTGCAACCTGATGGATCTTGGCTTTGTTGGGGCTGCTATGACATGGACTAACAACAGAAGGGGAACTCAAAGGGTCGAAGCTAGACTGGATAGGGGACTATCCACCCCCAGTTGGATGAACCTATTTCCTTTTGCAAGGGTTTTCCACCTATCCGCTTCTACTTCTGACCACTACCCGATCTTGACGATTTTGGACACTAAAAATGGTCAACGGAAACCCCCTAAGGAGTTCAGATATGAAACTTTCTGGGCTAGAGACAAAGAGACACACCAAATTATTCAAAATGTTTGGACATCAGCACCACGCATGAATACCCAACGGGGCGAACTCTTAAGGTGAAAACTCAAGTCCTGCAGTATTGCACTGTCTAAATGGAACCGGTAGAGGAGAGGAAACCTCAGGAAAAACATTGAGGAAAGATAAAAGGAGCTCGCATCCTTACTCAACCATCGTCCATCTGATCAGAGGGACGATGATGTGAAAAGGCTCAAATGCCAAATCAATCTCCTATTGGAGGATGAAGAGCAGTTTTGGAGACAACGAGCGAAGACACATTAGCTTAAAGAAGGTGATAAAAACACGGGGTTTTTCCACCGAATGACATCCAATAGAAGAAGGGTAAACCACATCGATGCCCTTCAAGATTCAAATGGTCTATGGGTACGGGACCAAGATAAAATTCAAGAACTGGCGGTGGATTATTTCTCAAATATATTTTCCTCATCGGACCCTGGCGGGGCTCCATGGATTGATGACCTTATCACCAGGAAAATTTTCGATCAGCAAAGGCAATCACTTACCAGATCTTTGGACTTTCAGGAGGTTACAAAGGCGGTTAAATCTATGGGTCCCACAAAAGCCCCGGGTCCGGACGGGATGTCTGCCGGGTTTTTCCAGGCACATTGGACAACTGTAGGATAGGATGTGTTCCATTGGTGTAAACAGTTCATGGAGGAGGAAGATATGGATATACAACGGAGTCCTCTTCAGGATCTAAACTCCACCACTCTTATATTGATCCCAAAAAGCTCTGGAGCGCAAAGTTTATCCCAGTTCAGACCCATAAGTTTATGCAATGTTGTCTACAAGATTTTGGCAAAGGTCCTTGCAAATCAACTCAAGACATCTCTCCAGGATATTATACGTGAACAACAAAATGCTTTTGTCCCAGGACGATTGATCACTGACAATATGCTGGTTGCCTATGAAGCGATTCATGTACTACGAAGGCGAAAGAAGGGGAAGAAGCGGGAGATGGCTATAAAGTTGGACATGTCAAAAGCTTATGATAGAGTGGAGTGGCCATTCCTACAGCACATCATGAAAGCTATGAACTTCAGTCCCACTTGGATAAACTGGATTATGATGTGCGTCACCACAGTTCAGTACCGGGTAAACATTAATGGCTTCAAATCGGGACTCTTCCAACCTTCAAGGGGAATTAGGCAAGGTGACCCTCTCTCTCCGTACTTATTCATTCTTTGTGCTGAAGGTCTATCAGCTCTCATATCTAACGAGGTAACACGGGGAGGCATTCATGGCATCAGGATCAACCCTCGGGGGCCAACTCTCTCTCACCTATTTTTTGCAGATGATGCCATCATCTTCATCCGGGCCACATGTCAGGACACCAGAAACCTCATGACCATCCTCAGGCGGTATGCTGTAGCGTCGGGACAGATGATAAATGTCAGCAAAACCTCGGTGTTCTTCAGTCCTAATGTGGGAATCAACAACAAAGAGATGATTATGCAACTGCTAGGTTCATCGGGTCAGGAACTTCACCATTATCTTGGATTACCGGCATGACTTAGCAGATCCAAAAAGGGGTTGTTTAAAGGACTTAAAGAACGCATTTGGCAAAGAATTCAGGGATGGAAAGGAAGATTGCTTTCCTGGGGTGGGAAAGAGGTACTGATCAAGGCTGTTGCCCAAGCCATCCCGACATACACTATGAGCATATTTTTGCTCCCTAAATCGCTATGTAATGAAATTAATGGTCTGCTGAGTAGATTTTGGTGGGGCGAAAACGGAAGCAAACGGAAGATGAGTTGGGTAGCGTGGAGTGACATGTGCACCTCAAAGTTGTCGGGAGGCCTTGGTTTCAGAGACATACATAAATTCAATCTTGCCTTTCTGGCCAAACAAGTCTGGAGATTATCTACTACAACCGACTCATTGTGCTCAAGGGTTCTAAAAGCGAGGTATTTCCCAAACGATGATATATGGGCCTGCAAGACGAAACCATCCGATTCCTTCACATGGCGGTGTATTCTGAAGGCTAGAGAGGTAATAAAAAATGGGCGTATGTGGCGGATTGGTAATGGGGAAAGGGTGAGTTTTTTCAATGATAGGTGGACGGACACCAAGCTACAAAAGGCTGGACCCCTCTCGCTATCTATCTCGAAAAATGTGTCAGTTAGCCATTTCATAAATGAAGAGGCGCGGTCTTGGAACAGGGATCTTATTCTTACGGCGGTGGGAGAGCACGGCTGGCATGGTATCTCCTCTATCCCTCTATCCCCGAATGCTGAGAATGACTGCCTCTTTTGGAGGTATGAGCCAAATAGTGTGTTTACGGTTAAATCTACCTACAAAATGCTTTGTACTGGTGATGAGGACCCTGATGATGCGGCCTTTTATCAAGCTATATGGCGAACAATGTTACCTAACAAAGTGCAAATTTTTGGGTGGAGGCTGTTCAAGAATGTTTTACCCACACTGCAGAATTTGTGTGATCGGGGAATCGCAGTGGAGTCCTTATGTCTGTTTTGCAGGTCCGAGACGGAGGACATAGATCACCTATTCCTTGGATGTGTGTCCAGTGGGGGAAGTTATAGAAGAATGGCGGGGGCGTTCTCACAACAGCTAACAATTCATGAAATTTTGAGATCGCTAACTCACAAAAAAAGGTCTGCTGACCTAGTTATGTTCATCCTTTGCTGTTGGAGAGTGTGGTACCTTCGTAACACTTTTAAGGAGATTAGCACCCGACCAGATTTCGAGGAAACCATAGATTGGTGCGAGGGGTTCTACGAGGAATATATGCGAGCTAAGCCTATCATCCAGGGGGGTTGTTTGGACCGAATTCTGGTGCCGTGATGGATGAAACCACCATGGGGAGCTTTCAAGATCAATGTGGACGCAAGGAAGAGCAGGGATAGGCTATCCATGGGTTTTGCTGCGATTGTCAGGGACTCTAGAGGGTGTTTTATCGGTGCTCAGGGATGGAGACGAAGGGGAAACATGGAGCCCCTCCTCATGGAAGCCCATGCCTTTATGTTGGCAGTCAGGTGGGCTACCCAGCTCTCGCTTACGCGTATTTTCATCGAAACAGACTCCCTCCTTCTTTGTAGCTTTTTGACTACAGATGAACCGGTTTGTGCACCGGTGGGGGTCATAATTGACGAAATCAAGGTTTTGCTCTCCAGGGTCACCCACATATCTGTTCATCATGTTCTCAGGCATGGAAACGCGGCGGCCCATGCTTTAGCAGATCTAATGTCTTTTTCTGTTGTAGATCATCACTTTTGGTGGGATCACCCACCCCAACAAATATTGGGGAAAATTTGTATAGATAATTTTTTGGGAAATGAAATCCAGGATCCTCCTCGCCCGATCCCTTTCCAAATTGCAAGGGGAGCGGGTTAGGTTTGTGTATCCTTTTCATCAAAAAAAAGAAATATTGGTCTAGACAACGCTCTCTAAAAAGGAATGATGACAAGAGAAAATGAAGATTAAGGTGTCATAGTCAACACCCATTCGTCTACAATAGTTGTTGAAAAACTTAATTTCAACCTATTCATACACCACCGAGAATAAGAAAAATGCCAAGAACACCTTCCCCCAAGGAGGAAGTAAAGAAATTCCATGAAGAGAATAGACAATGCAGAGAAAAGGGGTGCCTGTCGGCCAATGAGACCCCTTATAACTGACCACTACTGCTATCCAAGCTACTACCATCAAAACGACCGACAATAAACTCCTTGGAGAAGAAGAGATTCCAAGCAAACTAAAATAGGAAATGCAAAAAAAAGAGGTACTTAAAAGATGACAGGTGACCTCTGACAAGCAATCAATATGACAATCCCCGATAATAACCACCCCAAACAAGGGTTGTTGGCCAAATAACGACACCAATCCTCAAAGCTACAACAACTAGCTTCCCAAAGAAGAAGCGCAAAAATCCTAATCAAATAGAAATAGAGAAATGAAGGGAAAAAGGTACCCATCAAGCAAGTGGCGGCCCCGACCACTGTCAACTCTGCCCACCAAGCTCCGACCACAAGGAGGGAAGTCGTGAAGCCTTGACCAAAAAAAAATCTAAGAAAACAATAGAGCATTTGTCAAACACTATAGTCCCTGGAAGTTATCCAAACTGCAACCATTGAACACTGCAACGAAGGAGGTAAGAGAAGGAGCCAAAAAAGAGAAAATGTGAAGAGAGGATACCTGTTACTATCGCGTCGATTGCCCACACCTCGCTAGTGTCCGAGAAGGCAAAACCAAGAGAAAGAAAAGAAAAATGGCTAAGGGAGAAGGAGAAAGGAGAAAAACCTAGGCCTCTCATTACTAAAGCAGGCGGATAACAAAGGAATCCAAACGAGATTTCAAGATTTACAAAAAGAAAACATGCTTTCACCTAATGAGTTTTTAGGTTGCATCACAAAACCAAAAATGAGAGAAAAAAGGGGGCGTTTGAAACTTCGTCATTCATTGCCAAGCTACCTCTAGAAAAGGGGAGAAGCTGAAAAAAATGAGATTAAGAGAAGTTAAAGATAAAATAAAATAACATACTAGAGCCTTTCAAAATGGGCTAAATTACAAGCCCAGCTACTAGAGGTGGAAAGACATCCACCAAACCAACTACAACTGGGCTCTTAAACAACAACCTCGTAAACAGCAGCCCATAAGAAACCATCCTCAACAGGCCATGGAAGCTATGCCCAAACCAAATGGGCTCATGAGCATCAATCTAGCAGAAGCAAGAGTTAGCAGCAACGTGCTCATAAAATGAAAACCCACCAGTTGAGTTCATATGTAGCCCATGGGAGCCAAGCTCCAACAGTAGTAGCCCACCAGACTCCACCAGTCTTCAATAAGTCTAATAACAACCCACTAGAAGCAAAGCAACAACTCGCATCCAACTATACATGCCATCAAATGACAAAAATGTGACAAAAATATTTTTATCCAGCCATGTAAGAAACTAGAAGATGCATGATAAAGCACAGTACATGTGTAGAGAATCATGCGTCCCACCAGCAGCAGTAGTCCTCTATAAATAGAGGAGCATCCAGCAGAAGAGATACATCTAAGAGAGGGGAGGGACATAGTGCAACAATTGGGTGCTTCCTGCCAGCCCCTACATCTCATCTTCCCGCCTTCTACACCTATTTTACAGCCTTCCTTTTCTAGCTTTTAGTTCCAGCTCTTGATCTAATGTTATTTTTTCTTATTTCTTTTTCCATTTCTATGTTCATGCAATTAATCATGATCAAGCAAAAATTGTCACGTAACTGCTTGATCTTGAGACCAGAATCTAAGCTTTGTAAGACCAATGTTCATCTTAATGAAATAGTATCCAATCTTCTGCAAAGATTGGTGGTGCTCCATCCAGTTTTGCAAAGTTTCTAGCTACTATAATTGTGTATATGTGTTGAGATATGATTTTCTTGGTCCATTACGAAGATGTTTAGTTTTCTGGAATAACAGCTAGCTTCGCTCATGCAATCCAGTTGCTTTTGGCAAGACATATAACTATTATGGTAAAGAAGTCATGCCTACACTTTGATGTTATTTAAAGAGCACTTTACTGATGGATTTTATTTTATAGAAATGTAAGAATCAAGAGCATATATTGCTGATCCGGACGCATGAAATCCAAATCCAGGTCCATGTCCATTTTCTGCAATTATTCTTTTTCTATGAACCATACTAACCATCATTCTATTTGATAAGAATTATAGATTCCAACTTAGTGATCAAACCTAGATTTGTAAGGTTAGAGAAAAGCTCTAACCCATTGTAGAACTCGTGTGGCTGCTACAATACTATACGTAATAACCTAAATTTAAATCTATTAACTGATGACTTTCTAATGCGGAAAATTGATTTTGTTTGCATTTGATTTTGCTTACATGGGATCTTTGACATTTTGACCTTTGACTTTATGACCATTTGACATGTCAAACTAAATGTCTAATGTATTAGTTATATATTGGCTAATGTGGCCTGACGACTTATTGACTTTGACTTATTGACTAAATTATTTTAAAAGGTGAATTATTTATAATTTAACTAATAAGTGTATTTAAATCTAAATGAATAAATTTGTATTTAAATAAATAAGATGTTGAGGAGGTAAGATGATTAGGAAATTTTTTCGCGATTAAGAGATTGTGGGTTCAAGTTATGGCTTGGGAGAAGTTAAATATATATTTATTTTATCATTTAAGTCCATATGGGACCCACAATGAGATAAACATGAATTTAAAATTTTAAAATTAGGTGAAATGAATGCAATGAGCAGAGGAAGTTATACGAGCTTAATAAATAAGAAAGAGGGGAGGAAGCTTAATAAATAAGATATAAAAGATAAGATAACATACAGACATTCATCGATTATTTATCATACTTGCTAGTGATGGAAAATACAAAGAGAGAGATAGCCATGGAAAGGGTGGAGTGTGCTACATATGTAGTTTAACTTGTTGGATAAATAATTATTTAAATGATTTATCATAAAATTTATTAGATGAAATTATGCGCAAGTGGAGATGTTGTCATTTTTATGTGGTTTAATTTCATTGTGGCAATTATTGCAATTGTTATCGAAAGATGATTAATGAAAAGTACATTCTTGAGAGGTGATTGCACATATTACTTTAGTAAGTTGATTTTGGATTTCTATTGTATTGGAAAAAAATGATTAGAATGAAATATGTGATGGATATCTTATATATATTAGATTGGTTTGATTTGAGATTTCATTTATATGATATGACATTCTTCTATTCATGAAACATGATATCCATATATATCCTGGTGGGTGGATAGTTAGTGGATATTAAATGTGATTTTATTCATTTAAATTAGGACCATGGGTACATACATATATCTTTTAGGAGGAATGTTGTGTAATATCTAATTTGTTACATACTAGAATCAATTATGTATAAAATTGAACTGATATGTGATGTATATATGTGCACTTTAGAGTGGATTGTGGATTAATGGAATTGAATTAGATATATAATATATTATATTATATATTAGAGTGGATGATGATTGAGTTAAATTAGATTTTATATATAAAATATGATATTGTTCCATATTGGGGTGGATTACTCTGCTTTATGTAATCAAGTTATATAGAAGTGATCCCATGTAACCCCTTTAATTTTTAAGTTATTGATGATTGATTTAAAACCTAATTCATTCATTGCATTTAACATAGTGATGTTTATCTATGAGACTAAGTTTTATCAAAATCAAGCATATGCATTGGCCGCATTTGCTCAAAAATATATATATATATATATTCATGAGTAAATTATGAAAAATATTTAGATCAATCTACATATGTATTAGAATATAATAATATATTATAGAATTATTTATCAATATACTAATGATATTTTAGATGATTTAGATGTTGAAAAAACTACTTTAAAATTGATATTTTAGTATTAAACAATTTTATTACATTGATTTTACACATTTATAAATGAAACCTGTTAGTGAAATTAACAAAGAAAAGGGTTTCCTAGATAACATAAATGATGCTAAATATAATCAAAGAAGTGGATTTTCTATGAACCATCAAGCTTTTAACAATAAAAGGGCTTACATAGAAAAGGAATTTTATAGAAGCGAGACCGATATATATGTATGTATATATAAATTAGTTGCATAGAAGCAGAGCCATGTAACCTCTTCAAAATTTAAGATTTTGATCTCCAATAGAAAATCCAGTCCATTCATTATATTTAACATCATTTGTTTATCTACTAGATTAGGTTGCATCCTAATCAAGTATGTTTAAGAGCAAGATTTATTAAAAAATATATATTCATATATAAATTATGATATTCAATTACACATATATTAGAATATAATAATGTTTTATAGAATCATTTAATCACATAGAAATAATATTTTGAACGGTTTAGATGTCAAAATACTACTTTATAATTGATATTTTAGCATTTTTTATAATTTACACATGAATATATAATAGTTTTGTCATGTTATTTAGATATCAACAATTGTGTTTGAGTAATGTAGATGGAGGTCCCTGAACAATATAGAATGTTCATTAGTAAATAATTTTATTTAAATTGAATTTTTAAAATCATTTATTAATTAATCGAGTATGTATTGATAGCTATATCAAATATTTATAACATCAACAGCTAGGGAGTTAAATAATCTAAATATATTAATATATGTTGTATATTATATACAAGATATAATGTGAATTAAATTGCAGGCTATTGGCAAATGTGGCTGAGGTGCCAAAAAATTAGATATGAACTTTATATAATAGAATTATATACATGCTGGTAACATTATAGTTTCAAGAAGCACTTAATATGTATTATAAGTGAAGTTCTTTTACAAGAGGAACGCCTAAAGGAATTCTAATCGAAGTTATATATATGATGTGAAGGATATCCAGCGATACTAGTAAATTTGTTTGCAACTAGTATTCGGAGCATACCTCCAAGTGCGCGTTAAAAATATATATTCATATATTATAACTAATTATTTGATGTTGGTCATGAAATTGATAAAAATTGATCTGGTACAAATGTATAGATGGATACCTTGGTCCAGTGACCATCACATGAGATATTAAAATTAATAAATTAATAAATAATTTATTAATACAAGGTTAAGTTTATGAATGCGATTTACTACTAGATGAATATTTGGGCATATAAAAATATAAAAATTTATATTTGCATGTTACCGTTGTATAGTTAATTTATTAATCATTTGATGCAATAACGTTGGTTGATGAATTAATATACTAATTATATAATTATGTTACGTATTGTACAAGTAATTTGAAGGACGATTACTTATGTTACGTATTAATATAATCATGATGTATTTTAGGCTAAAATACAACATTTATTTATTTTTACAATTACTTATTTTTTAATTTTTCTTTATAAACATGTTTTCATAAGTGTATTCAAGTTATATACAAAGTTTTGCTATTTTCCAATACTTTTAGATTTTTATTTTTGATTTATTAAAAATTATAATCCCTTTAAAAACTTGATTTTTAAAAAATAAAAAATAAAAATGTAAAAGTATTGTAAAATGACAAAATTTTTCATATAGATCAAATACGTTTAGGTAAACATATTTACGAATAAAAAAATCAAAAACAATATAGCTATTCGTAAAAAAATGAATGTTGTATTTTAGCCTAAAATATACATCATGATGTGTCAGCAGTACATCAATTAATTTATATAATAAAAATTAATTATTTGGTGTTATAAGATCTTTCCTATGATTGAAATGAATATGAAATTGTACATTTTTATTAGTTGACATTTCAGGTCTAGTAAGCATGACATAGGATACTAAGTTAATAAATATTTACTAATAGAAGGTTAGACTTATAAATGAGATATAGTGCTTAGCAAAATATCTGTGGATATATAAAATTTTAAAATTTTATATTCCTGCTAGCAATTATAAATATAAATTAATTATTCTGATCGCACGATGGAGAATTACATTTTTGGCCCAAAATTTTTTATTGATCAGTGGCCAAGATTACAAAATACAAGAATGATGATTAACGACTCGAAAAGATCACCTGATGATAGATTTGTTGAAAATGTTGAGGAAAATGGGTGTGATGGCCCAAGGAATGTATCTACTTCTGCTCAACAACAAGCTCCGTCGGCATACAACAAAAAAAGTGATAACGAAAACATGGATAGCTCAAACAGAGGACTAAAAAGCTAATGGTTAGTCCTGGAACATCACAATATGTAGAGAAGGATACTCTGATTCGAACGATGGCTCCGGCAAGCATCGGATATAGTATAAAATTTACAACTCATCAAACTCATTAACAAAGGGTATATTATTTCCTAGACCATAAATCTATTTCTCCCATTTCAATTTTTTTTATTTTTTCCCTCCATTTATTACTTTATAGCATCATCCCTATTGTAATGCTGTGATGTTATCATTGTAGTTCCTGCCATAGGTAAGATTCTCTCTCTCTCCCCCCTCCCTTTTTATTTCCGATCATCTCCCTATCCATGTTTCTCCCTATTTCTACCTTTCTCTGTCATCTTTCTCTCCTTTCCTTCATCTCTCCCTTTCTGTCTCTGATTGTTCAGCTCTCCATCTTTATTACTATTTCCCTTTCTATGTCCTTTCTCCCTATCTCACCGAATCACTATTATTCTTTGAGCTAATGTGTCAAATATACACTTCTCTTTTGATAAAGACCTAGCAATGCCATATATCCATTAATATAGATTAATTGACAACGACAATTATAAATAATACACACTCAACTTTAAATTTGTTTGATTTTAACTTATTTTGCAATATATATATACACGACTTGTTAATAACCTGTCAACTCATTTATTAAATGAGCTATAAATGGGCTAGAATTGATGTTTTTTAAATTAGTTGACAAATGAATTAGGATTGAGACTTTTTTAAGGGATTAACATTAAAATTAGGCTCTAACTCATTCAATCCGATCTGTTGACACCTCTATCTACATCTTGGACATTGTTATTTATCAAGATCTACAACCTAGACATTGTTATTTATCAAGATGAGATCGTATTTTGGGGAGAGATGGTGGCAACCAATTTTTGGAAAGAGATAATGGTAGATGGATAGATCTAACTACGAAATGCCAAAAATCATCTTTGCCGACAAAGCAGGAATTTCAAAATGAAAATCAAATTTGAAATTGAGATGTTGAAGGAAAATTTTATTTTTTAAAACTAAATCCTATGGCCAGAGAAGTACATTTGAATTGATGAAATTCATCACAGAATATGCAGCAAAAATCAACAATGGAATCCTGTCCAGCCTATATTGAAATTCATCATCGTCTTTCACTGCATCAAAAATTGATAGAGTGGAAAAGATTTAGATCTATTTACTATGGTGGCTCCTATAGCTCAAATAAATTGATTAGACCTAGGTTGCTAAATGAAACAAGGAGTTGCGTGGTCGAAATCAGATGAGAAGCTTTACCTGGGATGAAGTAGGTGGTTGTTTGTTAGGAAATAATCCTATAAATAACAAAATAATATGAAAAAAATCAGAAAACGAAAAATAAAACAGATACATATTTAAATGAAAAACCCTTCAATGTGAAGGAAAAATTGTGGGCAAAAGGAGAGAAGATTCACTACAATAAAGAGGTCACAAAAGATGAAGAATTTTAAAAAAGAAAATCCCTTATACCCAACATATCCCACAAAAATTCTCAAAAAAATCAAACTTCAAAAAAGAATATACAAGATAGCTTCAAAAAATCATAAACTTCACTAATCCCTAACTAAAACCCTCAATTTATAACATATGATCAGTCTTAGTTTACACAAAACAAAATCATGTGGGACATAGATTTCCAACACAATAAGCTACGTACAAAAAATTCTACCCAGTTTGATCAATAAGTAATATGAAGATCATGTTATTGCTTGATAAATTCTATCTTAACTTGCATTCAAGAGACGTCTTAAACATTAAAAATATAAACACTTTGCCTTCTCCAAAAAAATACCGCTTAAGATTCAAAATTCTCTATTAAGTTAAGATGATGCTTATAGTTGAAAACCAAAAAAGACTTCAATAATACACCAAAAGTCCCAATAAAACTCCAATAATACCTAAAGTTGGAACCATAAGAGATTTCAATTGGACAAAAAATCAAACATACTCCAATAACACCAAAAGTTGATAATAAAAAGAGATTTAGCTAATGTACCAAAAGCCACAACCAAGTGAACTTAGTAACTTCTGTTCAAAACTTTGATGGAATGAGAATTTAAGATGAAAATGTACTAAAATTAGTAAAGATGTATTAGAAATAAAAATAACAATTTTTTAGAAACAAAAAACTTATTTTTGAAAAAAAT
This sequence comes from Annona cherimola, assembly GCA_030490835.1. Lineage (NCBI taxonomy): Eukaryota > Viridiplantae > Streptophyta > Magnoliopsida > Magnoliales > Annonaceae > Annona > Annona cherimola. The sequence continues at coordinate 35,046,914 of CM059976.1, read as the reverse complement.
GTGAGATCTCATCTCATCCTATGCTCATCCCAACCATGAACGTTTCCTAAAAGAGACTTCATCAATATTACAAAAGGGTGATCTACAGTAAGAAGAGGTGATTTTGTAGGTATATATATAAATTTTCTCCTTAATATCTTCTCAAGAAAGCTTTCAATAGCCATAGCCTTCAAAATTGATTCTGCAATCTAATTTTTGGACCTCAAACTTTGTTGTCGATACCATAATGTTAAAAAACACCAATCGGGCTCCAATATCAGTTTGTCAAGAAATAATCCTACAAATAACAAAGTAATATGAAAAAATGAGAGAAAAAAACAAAGCAGGCACATTTTTACGTGGAAACTCTTCAATGTAAAGGAAAAAACCACAAGTGAAGGAGAAAAAAAATTACCATAATGAAGAACTTTTTGCAAGAAACTCTTAAAAAATCAACTTTACAAAGAAGTATACAAAAGATCTTAATAAAATCACAAACTTACAAAACCCGAAATTAAACTTTCTATTTATAACATATATGGGAGTCTAAGTTTACACAAACCAAATACACATGGGACATGAATTACGTAACGCTTCAAGGTTACGAATTGGAACTGATGCATAGAGTAGGTGGACACCTTAACGTAATGGGTTTGCGGAACTTGGCTTGATATCCAAGTCACCCACTAACATTGTTCGATTCACCGGTTATGGCGAGCCACAGTGCTTGGAACACCAACTGAGATGACACTACAGAGGGTTTTATGGAAGAAAATTTCTATCGTTGTTGATCGCCAGATGGTTAATTGGCTGGCCAGAGGAGATAAGAGAATGGGCTCTGATACAGTGCACCCGACCGCATCTAGCCATTAGTGCATCTGGATGCAAAAACCTATTTTTAATATTTTTTTGAATTTTTTTATACAACTGTTAGTTTAGGTGTATTTAATATGTGTATTAATTTTTACTATTTTGGATATTTGTAGATATTTGTTTTGGATTTTTTTAAAATCACAAATTATGAAACTACCATTGATTTTAAAAAATTCAAAACAAATATTTAAAAATGATAAAAATTGATATGCACGTTAAATATTACTTAGATTAACAGTCGTATACAAAAATTTTAAAAATTATTAAAAAATGGGTTAAATACACCCGGGTGCATTTAAAATAAATATGCAGAAGATAATAAGGACCATCAGTTGGATGGTGGTGGGAAAAGGATGAATGAGTATGGTACTCTAGCAGTACAACAAATTTCGTGCGCCACCGAATTTGATAGGGTCATTTTCATCCTTTTAAAAATTTTAACCAGCATGGATGACCACCTAGCAGAACGTGATGCGCCTAACTATACAAGTATCTATGCAATTCCTGGGAACCTGTGACATGCTAGCAATTTGATGTAAACTATGTAGGTACGAATGCAGAACCTCTAATTTTTCAAATGTGGAAGTTGCGGCTTAAATATTTGTTTGTTATTTTTATTTTGATGCAAATTAATATAGCGTGCTTCTTTTATGCAATTTATTTTGCTGTCCTCTATCCAACTAGTCCTTCAAGTCCAAATCCAATGCTGTCTTTGAAATTGGAGACGTTAAATTATCACACTTGAAAAATTAACATAAATGCATAATCATATTTTTTGTCTGGCTATATCCAATAAACATGGGTATCATATATGTTCACATTTTAAATTAACAAAAATAAAAAAAGTAATATATGAAAGATTGGACATATGCATATTTGTGTAGGTTTGGCCGTATTACTTTTTTTTTTTTTTTTTGGTTTTTGGGGGGCGTGGTAGGACATATTACTTGGACTTATGCGTATTTGCATATTTCTTCTCTCTAGTGAAGCTTATATTTTGATGTTAAAGGAAACTTAAAATAATAATAGAAAGCTAAGTTGCTAAATGCTAAGTAAACTGTTATTTTGTAGCCACTGTGTGGAAACAGAACAGACAGACACAAATATACATAAATTAGCAACAGCAGAATTGGATGCCTCGCAGATCTAGAACTGCAAGCGAATCACTAAAACGATATATCTCAACAGTCAAAGGAAGCCATTTAATTCCACCATAAGCACAATGACTTAAAACAGGCACACACTGACGCGGATTCCATCTTTATTCTGTGATTCGATTTCGATCTTCGACATTAATTAGTCGAGGGAGTGTGTGATAGAGGAAGATGTCCCTTATCCTGCAGACTCTTCACGGTTTCGTAGAGGCATTGCTTCACGGGTATGAATTGAAGGCCGAGATCCTTGAGCCGCTGGTTCGAGAAATTGTAAGGTTTCTTCCTAGGGTTCGCCTCTTCTGAGCACCTGCACAGGGTAGCCAGCCAAAACTATTAATTTAATCGCCATCCTAATCAATGACTTTTCAATCAAATAAAAAGCCCAAGAGATCCTAACATGTTTGCACAAAAATAACTGCTTGTTGATCATGCGAACAAAGTGTATTCCATCAAATGTTGTTATCAGATGGTTAATTAAGCATTAGGCCGATCCAAACATCAGTTGCTTACCACAAGAAATGATGTTTTGATACATCCGCACCGATCTAATTATTTTGATTGAAAATTTATAACCAAAATCATTTGACAACTGTTGATAAATTTTGTGAATGAATATATGATCCACGTAAGTTTCCAATATATATGACATTTGGACCGTAAATAAATATAAAAGAATTAGTAGGGCTGTGTCAACTTCGAATACGTTCACATTTGATAAAAAATTGAACAAGATCCCCCATTTGCAGCATTTTATGGAATTCATTCCATCTATTTTCTTTGTTATATTTTTTATTTAACAATACTATATAATATCATTTCAATTAAAAAATTATGCAGGCCAGATAAGATAATGATTTTCACGGGCTTATATTCACTCTAAAAGTATACTGATTTTGTGGCCCACCTATCTCTTTCTATAATGAATGACAGTGCCAGGTTCAACATTTGCTTGAATGTGCATTTGATTATAAGCGTTGCCGTAATGTATATTGGTATATATGGACAATTATTCTAAGAAACCTCTTAGTTTCGACCAAAAAAATTTTAATTCACATAGATAACCATAGTTTTAATCGATGCATATTAATTCATAAACTAAAAGTTAGTTAATAAGACATAAAAAAAGTTAATTAGAGATTTACATCTTTCAAACATCAAAATTACACTACAACAAAAGTTATCATTTATCTCATGATAATAATACTTTAGAAGGTTTAGATGTTGAAAAACTATAATATTAAAATTGCTATCTAGCATCAAACTATTTTATTATATTGATTTTATACAGGTTTACATAAGGTCCATACACAATGATATATATTTCCTTGAAAAAATAACTACTTGTGTTTTTAATATATTGATGTTCGATGAAGATTTAAATTTATCTATTGTATTATATTAGCCTCATGATTATTTGTGCCCGGATGCAAATGAGGATTTAGTTTTTATATAAAATCTTCGACCTAAGTATGTTATCCATAACCAAGTTTTATAATTTTTGAAGGTGAGTATATATTTTTATTTTGAATTTGAAGTCATTTTCACCCATTAAAAATGACTAAAATAGTCATGTATTTAAAAATCCAAAGAAATAAATACACATCTCTAAAAAAATAAAACTTGATTTCTACATTAAATATACAAAGAATAACAGGTTTATATAAGAGAAAATAATAAAATAAAATAAAATGTTTTGGTCTAGTCAGATATGGCACAATCATGGCCCTTTTTATTATCTTGTGCATAACCCTCATCTAGAAATGTATAAAATCAAAGTACTATCACATTTTTTCATCAAAAAAGATATTACTCCATTTTTTATTGGATGTGTATATATTATTTTAAATTTACAATTAAGCTCGAGAAAGACAATAAACTCACATCTATTATTTGGAAAATAAACATGCTCCCATCTATCCACTTAAGAGAGACAAGTCCCATCAAATCACTACAGAGACAAAACTCCACATTTTATTCACGAACACACGCAACGGTTTAAAACTAGGTCATTAATAAAGCTGCCAATGTACCTAACTACTAGGCTGTCACCTCAGTGGCAAATATTATTACATTTTTAATATACATATAAATGGATTTATAAGTTTTTCATAATTTATACATGGGTATATATTTCAACAAATGTCGCAATGCACATATTTGATTTGTATGAAATTTAATTTTCTAGCTAAACATATAATTTTAAGTAGAATAAGTGAAGTAAATTTTCTTTCAAACATCACAATATGAAAAATAAAAGGGAATATATGGAACCACTTTATGTAACAGATTACATAGAAATAGGACCACAACGTAAATGGCCAAGTAATGGGAAAATCGGTGAAATTGAAAACATGCCATAATTCTTAAACAAGATAACTATTTACAGATAAATGTATCGTGATGGTCATACACAGCCAATTGCTTTTAATTTTAACTGTTTTAAAAATATCTAAACCATTTATAATAGTATTCTATATCCATATAGTTTTTTTTTTTTTTGATGGAAAATATCATAAATATGATAACCAACTTTACTGTTTTTTTTTAAAGGATACCCAACTTTACTTTGATCAGAAATTTGTACGTATAAATATTTAATATCATCTTTTTTTGAAAACAAATATATAATATAATCTGAAAGTGAATATTAAACTGCTAAAATTTAAAAAGATATGAAAATAGATATAAAATCTATAACAAATTTCAATTACACGGATTTGTTAAGATGAAAAAAGAAAACTTTGCACTCCTTTACATGCATTTGGATATGATTTGACATCTTAAAAATCTAATCATCCCACTTTTTATTATCGCATCTACACATCAATCATTTTTTCATATGTTTTCATAAAATCATGAAATATATTTTATATTTGTTTTCTTTACTCGTAATATATTAACTCACTCTTTCATTTTTCCAAAATATTTCACAATTTTTTTTCCATTTCTTTTACCTCTTATAAAGCAGATAATTAAAGTGAACTTTGTCATCATAAATATATGTATAATAAAGAATATTATAATATTTCACACTTAAAAAAGTATTTTTAAATATAAAAAAAATAAGTAAAAATCGGTTATATATGATAATTACCCAAATCTATGTGTAGCCGAAAATATGGCTGCATTTATTGACAAGTGTTGCAGTGATATTCATTTTTTAACAAATGTGTTGCACTTATTGGAATGCGTTACAGTGATATATGTTTTCTAACAAATGTTATGATTAGTTATGATTTAACGAACACATCACACTGAATGGGTAGCTCTATTCAGCTAGTTGCATTGAATTATTACCTATATACAATAAACAAAGAGTTCCAAGTCAATGGCATATGTTCCATCACATCAAATTCACACAAGCATTGAAATATTATAAAAATTTGTAAATTATTCATCTGCACAGGAAAAATATACGAAGAGTAGATGTTTAAATAAAACTTAAAAAGTGATATTGCAATCAAACAATTTTAATACATCAGTATCGACTTTCAAATAGTACAGACGCATGTAAATATTTGACTTAGATGAAATTAATTTTTTTTATTACATCAATAGGAAAAGATGGAGGTTGAACCCTCAACCAAGTGGCATCATGCCACATTGTGTTACTATTAGGGCAAGCTCATGGACACGACTTACATGAAATTTAGATGCCTATCAATACAAATTATTCTAAAGGAAAGGATCAAACTGGATTCGGGTTGACTATCAAGATAGGCTCAAATTTGTGGGGTTCCTAAAATTCAATCGGGTTGAACTGTTTCAATGATTTTGAACTCATATATAAAATGTATGAAATGTGTACGTAAAATAATAATAAAGACAAATTAAGCGAAGAATCGCTTCACTTTTTTTTTTTTTTTTTGATATTTAGTTATTTTAGCGAACACATAAATAAATATCTAACAACATTTCTAACATGAAAAGTTTAAACGGCAAAATACTTCTTTACTTCAGCATTTTTTATAAGTAAAAAGTTCTAATTCAAAAAGTATTTTGCTCAATCATGACTGGATCAGACGGAGGCTTAAAGTCAATTAGACGGACGTATGTCCAAAGGCAAACGCTAGATCAACCCATGCAACTTGCGGCAAATACATGCGTCTAAGCAAACATGACGCATGCATATCTGGACCAGTGTAGGAATCTCGAGTCACTGCAGGAGTCCGTCACCGCTCGGTTCCGCCCATATTATTTGTGCATATTCAACGCACACGCAAGGCAAATAAGACCCAAGGCAAAACTCACCCATCAATTTCAACACTGGATAATATTTTTAAAAATTTCTCTCGCGACTTTTTCAAACCTTATTGACTTGAAAATTAAACGTTGGCATCATCGTTATTAATTTATACGTTGAAAAGATGTAGAAAAACACACAAGTTTTCAGTGTATGGTATAATAATCATGGAAAACGATCGAGTGCACCTTTCCCACTACCCCTTCCTTCGCCATTATATGGGCTCAATATGAAGATTCCATGTATTCAATTTTATTTTTTAAATATTTTTCGAATGTTAAAATACAAAATTTTTATTTTTAAAATTAAAAAAATATTAGATAAAATTAATAAATTATAAAATTCTATGTTAAAACTACACTCGGTGCCCTGGATCGTTACCCAATAATCATTTTTTTTTTAAAAAAAAAAAGAAAAAAGAAAAAATTGTTTATTATGAAAAGTTTTGCCGCTTGGTACGTCGGCCAGGCTGAAGACAGAGAGGTGGTTAGATAGCCAGTCCGATGAGACCGGCACTCCCAAGTAATCGTATGGATGCCCACTCCACTACCTCCAAAAGTTCAGCGACGCGTGCATGGGAGGGGCCCTCTGTCGCCACTTTTGAATATTGGAAATAGGTGAAGGGTCAGGCCAGTTGCTGGGGTGGGATGGGGCCAGCTCGCCCACCGTGGCTTCTTCCTTGAGAAGTTGACATCGTAGTAGGTGAAGAGCTACGAGAACCAACCGCTTAAAACCGAAGACACAAGAAACTACGGATGAAATGAAGTTCCTACTCGTACAACTACTGCAAATTAATGGTGGGTATTGGTGCACCTAACGTGTACTTGAAATTTCATTGGATTGGCTAAGGATTCGAATGGTTTATGGTGTACATGCGAGCAATTACAAATAAATAAATATATTAAAAAAAAAAAAAAGGAAGGGTGGCTTACTTAGTTGGGACGGGGTATTGGGGGAAGAGGTCGGCGAGTATGTGGACGACGTCGCCCCTGTGCAGCACGGACTCAGCGCAGAGGTAGCGGCCTGACGCGGACGGAGTCTCGTAAACCAGAATGTGGGCTGCCGCCACGTCCCGAACGTCCACGTACGCCTGGACGGAGTTGGCGTATGTCCTGGCGGAACCGGTTAGGTATTTGAGTACGTGGACGATGCTGGCGTTGATGGTCGTCTGGAGCATTGGTCCCAGCACAAGCACCGGGTTCACCACCACCAGGTCCGCTCCCCTCTCACGTGAAACTTCCCATGCAGCCTTCTCTGCCACTGCTTTGCCGTAGCAGTACCAGTTCTGTATGCCCATATATAAAATTATATATCGAATAAGCACTGTACGCCATATATAAAATTATATATTTAGTAGTATATATTAATTAGTTACTGAGAATACCCCGGTGCGTTTTGGCAAGTGTATCTGTCAGTATCCGGGAATAAAAAGAACCAAAAATATTTAATTCAGTTCATGGCTAGATATTATTAGAAAAAGTAATTTGCTTACCTTAGTGTCCTTGCAGAAGTCGAGATCGCTCCAGCAGTTTTCATCGACCACTGCGTCGGGGCTCCGGTTGGGGTCCATGTAAACGGCTCCAATGGAAGACGTGAAGACGATGCGACGGACCCCAGCGTCTGCAGCAGCGTTGATCACGTTCTTCGTGCCGTTTACGGCAGGTTCGACCATTTGCTCCTGCGGAGACGAGAGAATGAAAAGGGGAGAGATGAGATGATGGGGAGTACAGAAACAACTCCGCGTGCGTATGGGGGGCCCACCCGCTGGCGCACCCAATCCAATCCGTTCGGCCTATCTGCTTAGTGCTTACTCCCAAACAAAACAGCTTTACCACAGTGTGGGGCCCAGGGCAGGCCATGGAATGGAATGACCGAGAAGCTAGCTAGTGGGTTGGTTGGTTGGCTTCTGGAACTCACCGGGTCGTCGGTAACAGGAGACGCCGTGTGGAAGACTCCATCGCAGCCATTGATCGCCTCTTGGATGGCCTCCCGGTCCAGCAGATCCGCCTTGCACAAGATCAGCCTCTTCTCCGCTCCCTCAAGCGCTTTCAAGTGACAATTCTTCGGATCCTCTGCCAAATCAAGTTCATCACAAAAAAAACAAAAAAATAAAAATGAGATTGTGGTCGAAAAAGAAAAAGAAAAAGAAATTGAGGATAAAAAAAAAAGAAAAAAAAACCACCAACAAATGAACCTGGATTCCTGACCGTCCCCTTGACGGTATAACCCTTCTCCAACAGGAGCTTCACCAGCCACGACGCAATGTAACCACCCCCTCCAGTAACGCACACCGTCTGTGAAGTTTCCGACGGCATCTCTTCTCCCTCACTCTACTCTGCGCGCTTGGAGAGAGAAATATTTCTCTTTTCTGAAGTGAATAGAGGGAAGGCCAAATATGGAAATGGATTTATAGAAATGGGAAGGTTGATTTAACCATGGTTAGATGTCAATGACCGAATTCCTCAACCATCGTTAGCTGGAGCTGGGGTTGGTGGCATTAACACTCGAAAATGACAACCTTGGCGCGTGAAATGAAATTTCTTTTATTTTTTTGGCCACATTCCTATGTACGAATTGTTCTATGACCATGATTGACACAATGACTTTCATGCATTGCATAGTGCGTACACAAATCTATGAAATTCTAATTTTATTACTGGGTTAGGTAGTAGGTAGTTACATTCTAAAACAAAGGTCGAGACTGATCAATTGGAATTTGATCTCGAGTTCAGATTATCTATTATTTTTATTCCAAACGCTACTTGATTTACATTTTATTTTAAGTAAAATATCAAATCATTAGAACATATTAATTAACTCACATGTAACAAATGCATATAAAGTGGGCAAAGGCCAAACCTGAAAACCCCCCAATAACCATTTCGCCATTGTACGAGCGAACCTACCTTGGATTGAATGAATTTGATTTCCTAATTGTAATATCTGAAATTGGAATTACAATCAAATGGAAAGAGTAGATGGCAGTTTTGAATTTGAACACTACACTAATCAATGAAGGAAAAAACCAATTAGATGAAATCTTCTTGAAAAGGATCAAATGCTCAAGCTTGCGATCCATGTTTTCTATCTGAATTTTCACTTTAGACAACTCAGACTCCAATTATCAGATCCTTTCTTTACGGCTTCAAAAACCACTCATCTAGCTTCAGTTGTAACGAGCATAAGATCTGCAAATCATGAGCTCTTGATACAACGAATTATTGGTTGAATCTAAGTATATGCAGGTGTTTATTCTTTTACTTTCATTTGATTTAACTGTCTTGTTTTTATAGACTTTGAATTCAATATTATTTTGTGCATGGATTTTATTATAAACATGTTAGGCTAAATTCATAATCTAAGCTTAAGAATGTAGCATGTGAAGTATGTAGAAGATATTGTAATTTTTGTTTATTTATGAAAGACATTATGTTTTAATTTAATATGTTATAGATTTAAAACTTGTTGCGTGTTTTTGAGCTCGTACTTTTGCATGATTCCATGTATTAGGTAAAAGAATCAAGAGGTGGAAGTCTAACCTACAATAATCAAGATATTAAACCTGAAAATCTAGACCATGAGAATAAGCATGATGATCTTGAGGAATTTTAGGAACTACTACACAACTTAATAGACTCTAATTGACTTAATATCATGAGAATGTGTAGCTAAAAAGATTAAGATAGGCTTTGCATGTCTTGAAAGAAGGTGTAAGGTCAACTTATGGTTCGTTCTTTTTTAACACATAATATCTGGATTAAATAAGCATATCATTATAGATGTCGCATGCGAAACTCTAGACCCTAGGTGCTCTTAACTTTCAAACTTCTAATTCTCGTTCAATGTTCTTAAGACTTGCTTTCTTCCTTTGCTATTTCCTTCTTTTCATCTTATTCTCTTGATAATCATTATAAAGTATTTAAAATCAACGTCTAAAGTTCTGAATTTTCTATGGGATTGATTTTATTAAAGACTGCAATTCACGACCCGTGCACTTGTGGAGAGAACTGAATAAGTATTTTGGCGTCATTATTGAGAAATTCGACGCTACTAAGGACTTTATATTCAAACACTTTCTTTCTCTTTCTCTCTTTCTATTCTTTTTGTTATTCTCTTTACGAAATTTCTTGTATTGTTGAACCTAAAATTAGGTTGAGGATCTTTGAACATAAATTAAGCTTCATCCAAATGGTACAACAAGACCGGTTTGTAGGACTTCCTTCTTAAAATCCTAATGTGCACATCACGAAGTTCTTACAGCTGTGCAATAAGATTAAAGTTCAAGGAATTCTGAGAGAAGTCATTCGCCTTCATTTTTTCCATTTTCTCTACATGATAGAGTGAGCGAGTGGTTCTTCTTTATGCCACCCAACTCCTTTATCACATGGGACAAGCTCTTTATTGTTGTGGTGCCTTAGCTCGAGCGTCACAACATTAACCTTACTCCGAGACTATTATTGATTGGTAAACGTTATTAAGATTGTTGCCCTATCACACTGCGGGATTTATTAGATATTTGTCCACTTAATCTTGACTCCTTTGGAGTTTATATCATTTACACATTCCAATTTCCATTAGATGCCCTTTTTTGCCATTACTAAACGTTGATATACACATGTTATATCATTCAACTCATATTCATTCATAACATGATAGAACATACATTAGCATTTGTCCATAAAAAATTTTCTCCATCCATAGACACATATCATAAAATATTTCTCATATAAGACATCAAGATAGTCATATAAATTCATCAATCATTCCTTCTCAATTCATATACGGACATTCTTAAAAATTCATCGATCTTCAAAGTTCAACCCGTGCTCCTTGCCTTCTTCTTCCTTTCATCTGTTTTTAGGTTTGGAAAATAAAACATGAGTCGAAACTCAATAAGCAAGCTATAGGTTTTTAGACAATTCATTTTGAAGGCAACACTTTTCATTTAAAACATTATAGAAAGCAATGTTATACCCACTAGAGGGTATATTATGAAAACATGGCCCTTATACCCGTCATGGGTATATCATAAAAACGTGCAATGCATCATGACATCATAGGATAGAAGCTAGCTAGGCAACCATCCGTCTCCAACGTCTCTCCCAATCCAGAGAGGTGCCACCGGCCCTAGGCCTCTCTTAGCGACTTGGCCGCTCTAAAGGGAGACTATCAGTCCCTTTACACCTTTGAGGTGGGCCTCATGTTTGTGCACATGAACCTTTTATAAATAAGAATCTTAACATACTAGCATGATTTTTCATTCATAACTTCTTAAAACATAATTTTTCATCAATCTTTGATAAAACATCACGTAAAACAGTTGTCATAATTGAAATTGCATTTGAACACATATTGAACTAAAGGAATGACCATCCTTAAATAACTTAGAAACAATTTCATAAATCAATTGTAAATTAGTTTAAAACATTTATAACATCATTAGCAGTCATTTTATCATGTTTTGATAAAACAAAAATCATTTAGAAGGTCGCTCACTTACCTGCTTCGCCTTCGCTTTCCGTATCTACTTTTTCTTTGTCTTTGCTTATACACATAATAATGGTATTGCATTCATAACATTTTCGTTTGCTTGCATACACTTAGTTTTTCAACCCATAATTCATTCCATACATTGTTGGTCTCAAGTTTATGACTATTGCCCAAGAGGAGAGGGGTGAATTGGGTACTTTGAAATTTTTACTTAAACAGAAATTTTTTTCTTTTTAATTTAATCCCCTTAATGAAACAAATGAATAATAATATGGAGAGTAATAAAGCAATAAAATTAAAAATACAAACTACAACAGTAGACAAGGGTTTTATAGTGGTTCAGGCAACCTCCTCTACTCCACTCTTCCAAATTCACATCCTTTGTGACTTGGGTTCCACTATGTATTCAAATACAACTAGAGCAACAACTTTCTTTTAGATTCCATCTCTAAGGGGTGTACATAATTCACAGCACAAGTAGGTGGCGAGTCTCACTCGAGTCACAACGCTACTTTGCTATCACTTAGATCAAAACACCAACATCAAACCAAGTATCAAATACAAATAATGAATCAAATAAAGAAATCTACATTTTACAGATTGCGTAGGTAGTTTTCAGCTCGTGGAAGAAGTCGTAGAAGAGATGGTTTGATCAGCTTTAAAGAATGCACCAAGTTGAGGCGTAGTTTTTCACTTGAAACTTGTGTTGATCACTTAATGCTTGAGAGGATGGTAGTTGAATCTTAGTTAATGCTTTCTTTAACCTCTAGCACGTTCACTTGAATGCATATTTATAATGGTAAAGTAAATTCAAATGTTTAGAGGTAGGTGGCGCATTAACGTTCAAATTTTTTCGACCATTGAGACCCAAGTCGCAAATGAAGTCAACATCGGGTGCGATTTCACCCAAGTCGCATATTGGAGTTGACGTGGGGTGGGACTTTGGTTCCCAGCAAATACCTTAAGTTCCGCTTCAGGTCGACTTGGTTCTGGACTTAACCCAAGTTGCAGGTAAAGTCGACTTTGGGTGCGACTTCACTTTCTGTATTCACTTGATGAACTTGAATTTCTTCTGAAATTTGCTTGCTTGTCATTTTGTATTTGTTCTTCCACTGAATACTCAATCTTGAAACTTTGTTGTTCTCAATTGCTCTTGGGAACTTTGTCTTCATGCCTTGGATTTAGAATGCTTTGATATTCTTAATTTTGCAATCTTTAGATATAACCAAATGATTTTTCCTTGAGTAGAATATAATCTTGAATGATTTTATCATGTGGTATTGCTTGTCTGAACTATATACATCTTCAATCTGACTCAAGTCGGATGTCTGGGTCGACTCGGGTTCCAACTTCATTCAAGTCGCATGTGAAGTCTACTTGGGTTTGCGACTTCACCCATCCGGGGTTCCAGTTTCAACGCTGGAAGTTTTGAACCCTTGAAGTCGATTGCGAAGTCGACCTGGGTTTGCGACTTCACCTAAGTCGCAGCTAGAGTCGACTTGACTTTGCGACTTCGCCTGTCTTGGATCTAAGGTTCAACACTGGAAGTTTTGGGTTCTCGAAGCTGATGGTGAAGTTGACTTGCGTCTGCGACTTCACCTAAGTCGCAGATGGAGTCGACTTGGCCTTGCGACTTCATCTGTCTTGGATCAAAATTCAGCTCTGGAATGTTTTTCTTCTTTCCAAGTCGATCTTGAGGTCGACTTGGGCATCGACTTGACTCAAGTTGATGGCTAAGTCAACTTGGTTTTGCAATTTGATCTGTCAGATTCTGATTTTCATTTTTCTAACCTTTAAACATTTTCACGAAACATATTAGTATCCAATACTTATTCAATTTGAGTTGTTAATTATCAAAACACAAAGTTTGCTTAATTTGCCATTGGTTCCAATAATCTCTCCCTTTTTGATGATTGATAAAACAAATTTGAGTTTATACATTTCTTTTACTTTATAACATACTCTTTTATCTTGTTTGGGAATCTTATATCATATATGAATTAACTACATTGCATTTCAAACTTGATGAAACATTCGTATTTCATTTTTAACAATTTCATGCATATACAAAACATAAGTTAGTCATTTCAATTCAAAAACATATCAATTCCATATATAAGTAACACAATTCAAAAACATATCATTTCCATATATAATCAATCATTTTATACAAAAATGCAAAATGAAATACAAACCTATGTGAGTACAAACTACCCAACCCATAAAGAAATAAACTAATCTAAGACTCAACTCCTATCCTAGAAACTCACTCAACTCTAACTATTCTCTCCTTTTTTGTCAATAAATCAAAAATGGAGATCAAGAATTTGAGATTTGGCGAATTGGAAAGCTGAGATAGGATAGGGTAACCGGATGGCCGATTGGGTAGGTCTAATATGAGCGGATGAGTAAAACGAGGATATAGGCTGAGCTGTGGGCACACCTCGCACAGACTCACTAACAAATGGATCTAGATCGGGTATAGGCCGAACTCTGCCGCTCCCTAATGCAAGCCGATATTTGATCGTTCTGAGCTCTTGATCCATATGATCCTGTCTCGTATGCATATCCATGATGGCTGTATGGATCCCGGCAATCTGGGAGGTCAGTCTATCCTCCATCTGCTCCAAGTGCTCCCTAATGGCATTTACTGAGTTGTCCGTGATATGCGGACATGGATGGAGATTGGGAATTTCAGAGCCTCTAAGGGAACAAGACCCATGTGAATGTGGTGATTTGGGCTCAGCTGGGACTACAGGTGGTGGAGATGGGACGGCCTGTGGCTGTGGTGATGGCGGGGGCTGCTCCCCCTCAACTCATGCTCCCCCGGCTTCCTCTTGGGCCGGTTGTCTCATTCTTTCACTGATTCTTTTTGCCCTAAATTGTTCCATGTTGATCTTCATCCTTTGCATCAATGCCTTGTTTATGGTATTTGTTGGCTTTAATACTTCGAATGGCTCACCATCAAGGTCCACACCCATGTAATGCATAATTCGGGTGATCCAAGTTCCATAAGGTAGTACCCCTCGAGGGTTATCCTTCTTTGAAGCCAAAACTTCCAAGAGTAATGCAGGCAGGCTAACCTTAACTTTCCTCTCCACTTTCCACAAGATTTTTGCCTCCTGGGGGTTCAGCTGATTTCGGCCTCCTCCTTTAGGGTATATGCAGTGAGCAATCAATAGTCTGAGTACCCTAAGTCTGGGAGATAGGTCCATGTAGTGAAGGAATTTAATTCCTAAGTGGTACTTGTTGCTCTTTGTTAGCTGGTTGTATAATTGTATCAATGACAGCCCATCTGGAATCGACTCTTCTTCTTTGGGAACATCCAACATATGCGCAGTTCTAGCAATTGCATTTTCGCTGTGATTTTCTTCTCCAAATCTCAAATTTATCTCTCTTCCCTTAACAAATGTAACATAGTACTCCTGATCCCATAGGTAAACAATATAAGGGTCAAATCAAGATACACCCTATCATTAGCTTTTAAAAGCCTTGTCCATCCTTGGAATTCCAACAATTCTTCTATCCCAAATTCATATTTATGTAGAAATTTGAATCAATAATCTTTGGGACAAAAATCTTATGCTCACAAAAATGTCTGTAGAATCTGCTGGGCTGCCGCTCTTTCCTGAAGTAGGTGGTCGGCATCTTTAGGACCTGTGCCTTTCGAGATGGTGTCCCCTGCCTGTTCGTAGCAGATAATGTGTTGCTGCTCGATCCGGAATCAGAATTGGCCTGTTGGGGTCCTGATGATGCGGAGGCTTCCTCCCGGACCCGCTTGTAAGGAGTCCGTTGTCGGCGAGGTACCCCCTCACCAGTGTTGGATTTGAAAGGCCTGGACACAACTTGTTTCTTGGTGACAACTTTTGGGGCCATTTGGAATGGGCTTATAGATGGGAATGGTTTTCTGAAAGTGGGGAGTTTGGACAGATTGATATAGGCAAGTTATTTTAGGAGCTAGAAAGAGAAGGGGCTGAATTTCGAGAGAGAAAAAAACACAGAAGGTGAGATAGGATTCTGAAGAAAAATGAGATGAACTTGAAGATAAAATAGAAGGAGAGAAAAAACAGCCGAAAATGATGAACTCAGAAATGAAAGAGAGATGAGTGAGACGAGTGTAGAGAGGAATGGAGAGAGAGAGAGATGCAAGCTGAGTGAGAAAAATGAGAGAGCTGTGAGAGTAATTGTCGGTCAGTGTTGAAGAAAGAGAGAGAGAGAGAGAGAGAGAGAGAGAAAATCGAGTTTGAGAGAGAAAGAATCAGAGAGAAAAAGAAAATAGAGAGATGAGAGAAATCGAGAGATGAGAGGGAGACAAAGGGAAATCGAGACACACACGAAAACAAGGAACCGGTAGCCGGGATTCGCTGCTGGAAAAGAAAATGCATGCGGGACAGTAAGAATCCGAGAAAAACAGTGAGATGAAAAACAGAGAAGGAAAGCACGTGCTGAGAAAGAGATCTTGTGGGATGGAAATGAGAGAGGTGAAGCAATCGGAGATGAGCAGAAAGGGGTTTCGATACCGAAGAAGAAGAAGAAAGAAGAGAAAGAAAAGGAAAAAAAGAAAAAGGCCCAGCTGGCGCGGGAAAGCGAAGCATCGCGTGCTGAAGTCAACTTGCCCTAACCGAAGTCGACTTCGCCCCACCTGAAGTCAACTTCGACTTCCTGAAGTCGATTTCGCTTGGGACGACTGGACTTGACTTGGTTGTTCCTAGATACTCCACCTATCATATATGACTTTAATCAAATTCAATCATTTTCATATCATTTCTAATTTTATAAAATGACTCTTTTGCTAATGGTTTTGTAAATATATCTACAATTTGGTTCTCAGTTTTAACATATTCCAAACAAATGTCATGATTTTCAATATGCTCACGAATGAAATGGTGTCTCACATCTATATGCTTTGTTCTAGAATCCAACACAGGATTTTTGGTCAAACATATTGTACTTGTATTATCACATCTAATTAGAATATCATGATAATCAACACCATAATCCCTAAGTTGTTGTTTCATCCAAAGTAATTGAGCACAACAGCTCCCAGCGGCTATATATTCGACTTCCACGGTAGATAAAATAACATTAGTTTGTTTTCTTAAAAATTATGAAACTAACATATTTCTAAGAAATTGGCATGTTCCACTAGTACTTTTTCTATCTACTTTGTAACCGAAAAAATCCACATCCCAGTAGCCAATTAGATCAAAAGTTGATCCCTTTGGATACCATAGTCCTAGATCAGTAGTGTTTATCAAATATCTGAAGATTCTTTTCACAACTATTAAATGTGATTCTTTAGGACATAATTGAAATCTAGAACACATGCAAACGCTAAATAGAATATCAGGTCTAGAAGCAGTTAAATATAATAGAGACCCTATCATGCTTCTATAAAACTTTTGTTCGATAGATTTACCCTTTTCATCCTTGTTGATCTTGATAGTTGAGCTCATTGGTGTGTTTGCTCCTTTGCTATTCTGCATTCCGAACTTCTTTAACATCTCCTTCATGTATTTGGACTGATTTACGAATATCTCTTTTGCTTGTTGCTTAATTTGTAGTCCAAGAAAGAAGTTCAATTCTCCTATCATGCTCATTTCAAATTCACTCTGCATAATCTCAGAAAATTCTTGGCACAGAATCTCATTAGTAGCACCAAATATAATATCATCAATATAAATTGAACAAGTAAAATATCATTATTTTTATACTTGATAAATAATATTGTGTCAACTTTTCCTCTTTGAAAGTCATGATCAATCAGAAATTTACTTAACCTTTCATACCAAGCTCGTGGAGCTTGTTTTAGTCCGTATAAAGCTTTGGTTAATTTGTAAATATATTTCGATTGATCATTTTCTTCAAAACCTGGAGGTTGTTCAACATATACTTCCTTATTCAAGTATCCATTCAAAAATGCACTTTTTACATCTATTTAAAATAATTTAAAGTCCATGTGAGAAGCAAAAGCTAATAAGATATGTGTGACTTCTAATCTAGCCACGGTGCATATGATTCTTCAAAATCTATTCCCTCTTATGAGAATAATATTTGGTTACTAATCTGGCTTTGTTTCTCACCACAAGTCTACTTTCATCTAACTTGTTCCTAAATACCAATTTGGTACCAATAACCGTGCAATCTTTGGGTCTAGGAACTAAATGTCATACATTGTTTTTTTCAAATTGATTTAGCTCTTCTTGCATTGCAGTAATCCAATTTTCATCACCAAGAGCTTGATCAATAGTTGTTCGTTCAATTTTTGATACAAAAGCAAATTCTCCACAAATATTGTATCTTGATCTTCTAGTTTTCACTCCTTCATAGATATTACCGATAACTTTCTTAATTGAATGATCATTTTTGAATTTTAAATCAGTTGGAGGTTTGTAAGAATTATAACCTTCACTTACCCTCTCCTCCATGGAATTGTTATGTTTTGCCTTGGCTTCTCCTTGTTGCTCTTGTTATTCCGCCTTTTGAATCTTTGATGCTTCATCTGCATCACTTAATTTATCCTCCTTTCTTGGAGTTTGGTTACATTCATAAAAAACAACATGTATTGATTCTTCTACTATTTGATTTTTCTTATTAAAGACTCTATATGCTTTGCTATTTGTTAAGATCATGTCTTTGAACTAAATCTCCATTAGATGAATAGTTAGGATGAATTGAATTCTAAACTATATTGTTTCTTGGTTCTTAGAATATTCAGGAATGAATATTTAAGCTTATATATATGGTCGTGTATGATTTACCTTTGCATGTGTGAGTATAATGCTTTTGACAAGATTAGTTACCTTGTAAGATGATTTAATTGCTCGATTTACCCTTAGAAAAGGGAGATCTTTGCCAGATCCATGTGCAAGGCACAGGTTTCGACCTTTGTGTAAGGAGAGTTGTTTAATGAATAGGAATATACCGTTAAACACTGTGTAGTCATTATACAAGTTATGAACTTATCAATTTCACTTTATTTAATGACATGAGAACATAACATTTAAATATGGTGTAATGAGCTTTATATACTGTTGGAAGACATATATGAAGATACATGAACTTGGGCTAGTAAATTCATATGCAAGCCGCTTAACAAGAACTAGAGCAATATAGTTTAGATTTAAGGATTCCGATCTATCCATCTGCCATCCCTAATCAGTAAACCCGTTTTAGTATCTAGTAGTCTCATATCTCTACTCTAATTTCTCCTTGTAATTATTAGTTTAATAGGACCACAAACTCAGAATTTCACAACCATCGAAAGTAGTTAAGCTAAATAATAATTCCATTCTACAAATCCTCGTGGGAACGATACTCTACTTGCTCTTTGTTACTTGACACGACATGTATACTTGCGTAAATAGCGAGCAATTTAATAGACATATACGCAGCTCGTCAAGTTTTTGGCGCCGTTGCTGGGGATTTGTCTAACTAATTATTGATTAGTTTCATTGCTTTCTTGTACAATTCTGTAATTATATTTCATTTTGCATTTTCTTCTTTTCAATTCTTTTCTGTTGATAAAATTTTATTCCAGGGGTCCGTCTACTGCAATTTTCAATGGCTTCATATGCTTACTATTGGCCAAGTGCAGAATTTTCAACACTACGTACAATAGGCTTCCATGAGTATGACAACATATAGGCACCTCCAGTTCAATTTGCAGGTTTTGACAATCAAATACAGGATATGAACAATTCTTATTCAATGTACTGTGATTTGTGCGGAGCTGAGGGACACTTATCAATTCAATGCGTATATTACTCAGCATCTGTGGGCCATCTTGATCATTCAAATGAAGCACAGAACAATTATGGAGACCCACAATCAGAAAATATGATGCCCACGGGATTTCAAGCATATCCAGAAGAGGACCCATCGCTACCCGAAAGCAAGTCATCTTTAGAGGACATGTTCATGCAATTTATGAAGAGCCAAATGGAGTTTAACATGAACATGCAAAAACAGGTGGAGCAGTTAGCTACTGCACTCCAATGCCAGCATCAAGAAGTGTCTTTTGATTATAAAAGAAAATTTAAAAGAAGATGAGTTGGAACAGAGCTGTGTAGTCACTCCGAGTACTAATAAAGATATATCAATTGATGTGATAGAGCAACTTGTACCTCAATTCATACTTGAACAATTGGCCGAGCCATTGGAAAGCCAGGAAGTAGAAGAAGAAATTAATGAAGAAATAGAGGCTGATATCATGGAGAAAATTGAAAATTTTCATATCAACACTCCTCTAATTGGTCTTCCTGAAATTCAAGTGCAACATGACTTGATTGCTCAATGCTTATCCATGGAAAGCAGCATCTGGAAGCCATCCTTAATTCAAGACCCTGAAGAGTAATTCTTCTACAGTCTCTATGAAATTCAGGAAATGAGGCGAACTGATCCATTTGAAGAGGCTGGGAAGAGATCTGAATTTCTAGTGCACATGCTGTATGGAAGGAAGTTCGATAGAACGGGAATTGGCTAATCATTATGGAACGTCTGGCCGAGGACGTTAAACATAGCGCTGAATGGGAGGCAACCCATTAGTTAGCTCATTCTGATTTTTGTTTTTGTTTTTGTTTTTGTTTTTTGTTTTTATTTTTATTTTTATTTTCAGAAAAATAATTTGGAGCATAATTTCACAAGGATCGTGCTTGGAAGTGGCCTGGAGAAAAATTTCAAAAAGATTGACAAAAGGCATCGGCGCTTAGGCGCCAAAAGGGGGTGCCTCGGCGTCATGAGGAACACCCCGAATAACATGGGCGCCCCGGCGCCGAGTCATGGACAGCGTGACCCAGACGCTTTATAAAGCATGGGTTAGGGCTTAAAACCTAACCCCCACGCCCCGGCGCCGCCTCTTTCTCCTCTTCTCATTTTCGAATCTTGTCAAAGTGATTCCAAGCGATTTCACCCTCAATCCAACTACATTTGAACCTCAATCTCCTCCTCATTTCATTCATCTCATTTTTCATTCCGTTTCCGTTCTTTCCCCTTTGCTTAGATCTATTCAAATCCATACAAAAATCCATTTTTCCAACACCAAATCATAAGTAATACACCCACATTTGGTTTCCCATCATTTTCCCCTTGATTTGGACTCCGCTTTGAGCCATTGCATCACCATCTTCTTTGCCCGGCATCGAAAACCGCTGTCAGTAGATTGGCGCCTAGGCGCCGCTACCCCTGCGCCCTAGTGCCAGTGCAGAAACAGGGAAAGCTCCAGATTGCAAGCTGAAAATTGTTGTGGGCAAAACCTTCTCCAACTTTGAGATATTTTCTTTGATTTAAGATTGCTTGGTGCTTGTTCGGCTAGAAGTTTGGATTGAATTTGTGGATTGGTTCGCGGATTGGAAATTATTTTGGGTGGATTGCTTTGCATTGGTTGGTGCTGGAGTAGCTTGGTGATTTTGGTGGATTGTTAGGCATTTGGAAGTCGGCTTGTTGTGTATTGGATTTTCGGACTGCTTGGTTGTGTTGGAATTTGATTTGCAAGGGCCATTTGAGATTGCTTGTGTGAGACATGGCGTCATCATCCTCAGCTAAAAGGAAGAAAGTTCAGGAACCTATGGACTTCGACGCAAACAAATTTGTGTCAGCCCAGGCCTTTAAGTGCTATATAAACGCGCTCCAGAAAAGGCATCTGATTCAGGAGAGAGGAATCAAGATAGACGAGTTCTCTGATGCCTCACTGCTCAGTTTGCATGCTCGGGGATGGCAGAATTTTGTGGTGCAACCCCCGCCTGCTACACTCCAGTCGTCAAAGAGTTCTACGCCAATGCAATGGAGCACAACGAGGGGTGGGTGAAAGTCAGGGGCAAGATCGTCCCCTTTCATGTGGAGGCGATCAACACCTACTACGGGTTGACGCCTTTTCCTCACCTAGACGATTATGAGGCATTCCTAGAGGGCGAAGACCGAGATACTGCCTCCATCACCAAGTCGTTCTGTGCGAAGCCGCCGTCTTGGAAGTCGACGGGCGGATAGCCGACCTCATTCAAGCGCAGTGAGATGATGTACGACGAGTGAATGATTTTCCACTTCATCTCGGCCAGGATGATGCCGTCAACCCACGTTAGCGAGGTGATAATGGATAGGGCCCTCTTGCTATACGCCATCTACAGTGGGCTGACGATCGACATCGGAAGGCTCATATATCATTAGATCTGCGCCTGTGCGACCGCACCACGGGGCAACTATTTCTTCCCATCCCTCATCACCGGGCTCTGCAAGCGGGCCGGTGTCAGATGGGAGTCAACGGAGGAGGTCCTGAACTGTCAGGCCATGATAGACGACCTCTCCTATCACACCCAGCCCCGGGTTCGTACAGCCACCACACGCCTCAGAGCGGCTCCACCTGCAGCGGGTCCATCTTCGCAGCCACTTCAATGGCTGAGCGGCTAACAAACTTGGAGAATCTGGTTGCTGCCCAAGCCAGGTACCAGCGGCAGCATGATCGGGCGATGGAGGCCTACTTACGGCGGATAGCTGAGGACTGCCAGATCGATATCTCCACCCTCTCGCCTTTCCCACAGACACCGCCAGAGGTCCAAGCCTGCTTCGGGCAATCATCACAGCCCCAACCTGATGACGAGGCCGACGAGGATGCGACAGAGTCCGATTCATGAGGGAGTCCCAGTCGTTTCCTTTTGTTTTTCTTTTCTTTTATTTTTACTTTTCATTGTATTTTTATTTTTAGTTCATTTTAGGGTCATGCATTGAGGACAATGCATCTCTCAAGTTTGGGAGGGTGTATAATTCTCAACCATAGGTTAGTTTTGCATTTTAACTTTCATGCTTTAGTTTATGTTACATGAATTTCAATTCCAGCTAATGAAAGTTATTTTTGTTTCAATTCATATGATTATGAAAATGTGCAAGGCTGTGATTAATTCTGATTTGAAATTGAATTCATGAAAGAATGGGTAATTCAGATTGAAACCAAGTATAAAGCAGGTTGAAATTAACATGTGAAAGAATTAAAAGGAATTTTATAATACATTGTTCTAATTCAATAACAGACATATCTTTTAGACCAAGATGATGAAAACTGAACTAAATAAAGGCTGACCAAGTACTTCAACGAGTTCAGAAATGGTATTATTTCACAGAAATTACTCAAACATGTTCAGTACCCCTAATAAAGCATTAGAAAAAGATAAAAATGGGGTAGTTGACCTAAGCTGAGTAACCGAGACTTGGCATCGACAAATGGCAAGGTTCGCATAAAAAAGCAAAGGAAAATCACAGTAACAACGCTTTTAAAAAATGAAAATTCTCCCTAGATACCCTGAAATATGGTGAGGGGAGTTAAAAAAATAACAGATCTCCAGATATCCTGAAATATTGTGAGGAGAATTTTTGCAATAAGTTTGGGGGAAAAAGAATGTGCAGTTGTTAGAGATTGAATTCAGTGACTTGATATCATTTGTTGTAACCAGTGTATTTAGTTTAATCATTGGTTTGCTTGAGTTCATTGATTTCCTAACCAGTTTTCTGATCAAATGAAAGATTGACATGTTGAAATATAACTTTGCACTATGGAATTCTGGCACCCACATGTAACTTGGTTTGGAAAGGAAAATTTATGCCTTGTTTGTATAATGATGGATTTTTCAGGTTGAATTAATCACGACCTTGTGAAATGGCTAAGTGGATTGATCGATGCACAACCGAAAGCAAAAGGAGTGGATTTTTATTTTTCTGCATATATTCATTCATTCATTCTGTTTGCATGTGTTGCTTGAGGACTAGCAACATTTAAGTTTGGGGGTATAATAACTCATATTTTTACGAGTTATCATGACCCATTTCAGACTTAATTTGTGCATTAGTTTGAGAGATTAGGTATAGTTTGCACTCGTTTAGCTTAATTTTCATCCGTTTTGCATTTTAGGAGCATTAATTAGTTTTTAGGCAATTTTTGCGTTATTTAGGTATTTTTAGTTCATTTATTTAGTTTTTCCATCTTTTGTAGGAAGGACGGGATGTATGATAGCAGAGCGGACGAATTGAATGCAAGCTAAGGCATCCAGAACCATAGAATTGGCGCCTAGGCGCCACCCAGGGGCGCTCAGGAGCCACTTCAACAACATGCAACTCAAGTGAAAACATTACTGAAACCACAAGTTAGAAACCACATCCAGGGAATTGGCGCCTAGGCGCCAGTGTAGAAATTCCTTGGGTCTCCAGACATTGTCAAAACTGCTCAGCACACAGAGAGTTGGCGTCTAGGGGCCAATATGCATCCGTATGTGAATATTCCAGTGCATAAGCTGCGCAAAAGGGGGACTATATATATAGTTCCTAGGGGTTCGCGCGCAGAAAAGGAGGGGAGAAAAGAAAGCCTGAGTACGAACTACAGTGCAAGAGAAAGTGGAAATCGAGATCAAAGCTCAGGTTGAAGAAAGGAATCAAGTCCCATTGGTGGAAACCGCCGGAAAACAGTTTTTCTTATTCTTTTCAATTTTCTTTCTCTGCACTATGGATACTTTTTATATGGATGTAGTGGTTGTTAAGATTAGGTCTTTGAACTAAACCTCCATTAGATGGATAGTTAGGATGAATTGAATTCTAAATTGTATTGTTTCTTGGTTCTTAGAATATTCAGGAATGAATATTTAAGCTTATATACATGGTCGTGTAGATTTACCTTTGCATGTGTGAATATAATGCTTTTGACAAGATTAGCTGCCTTGTAAGATGATTTAATTGCTTGATTTACCCTTGGAAAAGGGAGATCTTTGCCAGATCCATGTGCAAGGCACAGGTTTCTGTTGGAAACAATGACTCAAAACAAAATTGACCAAAGTGTAAGTTTTGATGATTAACAAGAACTAATTTGAGGTTAAAAAGAATACTAATAAGTTTGCCAAGTGTTTAAGGAAAGCAAAGAGACCAAGTCGATCACCAAGTCGACTCGGACTTCGACTTGGTACGAAGTCGATACCCAAGTCGACTTCTCTAGGGACTTGGAATGGCCACAGGTGGACAGATTTGAAAATGGAAGGACTGACAGGTGAAGTCGCAAGTCAAGTCGACTCCACTTGCGACTTGGGTAGTCAAGTCGCAGACGAAGTCGACTTCGGAATCGACCTCAAACGACCAAAAGTGTCCAGCGCTGAAATCTGGTTCACGAACATGGCGAAGTCGCAGACGAAGTCGACTCCATGTGCGACTTGGGCGAAGTCGCAGACCAAGTCGACTCCAACTTCGACTTGAGGATTTCAGACTTGAAGTTTGTATTTCCAAGCTTATCCAAAAGATCAAATTGAGAATAATCAAATCCAAAAAGGATGCAAGGACCATTTTCAAGAACAACTCAAGGTTCTCGAAGATCAAAGCAAGGATTCAAGATCAACATCAAATCAAGTCTATCAAGTCAACCACAAGTTCTCAAGCTTATTCAAAAGAAAGAAAACCAAGGATGAAAAAGCAGATCAAAAGAAGCTCAAAGCATTTCCAGCAAAAGTCGAGTCAAGTCGCAAGTCAAGTCGACTTCAGGATCGACTTGAGTCGAAGTCCAAAGCCAAGTCGACCAAAGACTCAGACTTGGAATCTGGAAGAACTGGAGTCGCAGGCCAAGTCGACTCCAGGTGCGACTTGGAAGCCAAGTCGCAGGCCAAGTCGACTCCATCTTCGACTTGGAGTATAACGTTCGAATTTTTGAACGTTGGAGTTCATTTATTGCGCGACAACCACTCCTACAACGTTCCAATCTTCCTCACTCTATAAAAAGACATTCAAATGAACGTGAGAAGATACAATACACACTACACTAAGGATCATAGAGAGAAAAGAAGTGCAAGAAAGACTTTCAAATTCCTTTTCTCCATATTTGAGTGATTCAAAGGAAGAAAGAGCTTCAAACTGCAAGTTGCTTCAACGATCATCATCCAAGCTGCCTTTGATTTCTTCCTCGAGCTCAATCTGCCTACACAAATCTGTAAAGTGTAGTTTCATTTATTTCATTGTCTTGTTGTATAAATCTTGATTTAGCTTGGGTAGCTAAGATCAAGTATATGCAAAGTAGGGTGTGATTGGAGTGAGACTCATCACCTACTTGTGCAAGTAGTTGCATATACCCCCTAGAGCTTTGAATCTAGAAGAGAGCAAGTGGCTCTAGTTGTATATGCCCCCTAGAGCTTTGAATCTAGAAGAGAGCAAGTGGCTCTAAGTTGTGTATGCCCCCTAGAGCTTTGAATCTAGAAGAGAGCGGTGACTCTAAGTGTATTCGTGGAATACATAGTGGAACCCAAGTCACAACGGAGTGTGAGCTTGGAAGAGTGGAGTAGGGAAGGTTTGCCCGAACCACTATAAATCTTGTGTTCTACTTATTTTTACTGCTTTATCTTATTTGCTCTCCATTCGCTTAAAAAAGGGGATTAACTTTTTCAAGGGGTTAAGATCTTTGAATTTACCAAAAATTTCTTTAAAGAACCCAATTCACCCCTCCCCTCTTGGGTTTAGCCATCAACTCGGGACCAACAAGTGGTATCAGAGCAGGTCTTTGAGTTTATCAAAGAGATCTTATTGAAATGGCATCCCAATCTACTTCCGTTCCCGCATTTGCTGAAGGCCAATCCTTTACAAGGCCACCGTTGTTTGATGGGAACAATTTTGGATATTGGAAGCTTCGTATGAAGCAACTCATCATGGCTACCGACATGGACTCTTGGATTGCTATCCAAGATGGTGTAACCTTGCCTACCGATGAAAGAGCTTCCAAATGGACCGACGAGGAAGTAAGAACTGTTAAGAGCAACGCCAAAGCTATGAACTCTTTATTTTGTGCTCTTAATGCTTCTGAATATGATAGAGTATCCTCTTGCTTGACCGCCAAAGAAATATGGGATACGCTAACCTCTATCTATGAAGGAACTTCTCAAGTCCAAGGGACGAGAAGGAATATTTTGATTGGAGAACTAGAGAACTTTAGAATGTTAGAAACAGAAAATATTTCTGAAATGTTTGCTAGATTCTCTAAGATTACTAATGCTTTAAAAGGTCTTGGAAAAGCAATATCTGAATCTGAGCAGGTCATGAAGATTTTAAGAGCTCTACCCGAATCATGGACTCCAAAGATCACTGCAATTGAAGAAGCCAAAGACCTCAACACGCTGAAGCTTGAAGACTTAATTAGCTCACTTATGTCACATGAGCTAATTAAGAAAAGGAATGAAGATCAACACAGGGGCAAAAGAGTAATTGCCTTAAAAGCCGCACAAGACACCGATGACACATCTTCTTCTCAAGACGACAATGAAATTGCCCTACTCACAAAACGGTTCAAAAAATTTGTGAGAAAAGGCAAAAATTTCAGAAGTTTCAAAGAAAGAACTCCCAGAGAGAAGAAGAAAGAATCAACCAAGTGCTACCGATGCGGCGGTTCGGGACATATGCAGGCTCAATGTCCAACTCCCGAAGAAAACAAGGCAAAAGAACAAAGAAAGGATCGAGGGGACAATAGAAGATTCCAGAAATACAAAGGAAGAGGCATGTACGTGAATGATGAAGATTCTACGACAAGTAGCTCCTCAGCCGACGACATAGAGGCGGAAGAATGTGCAAGAATTTGCTGCATGGCACAAATCGAGCAAGGAGAACAAATTACCTCAACAAAAGACACAAGCAATGAAGAGGTAAGCTCTAAACTCTCTCTTTCTGAATCAAATTATTCTTCCTTTCAAGAGTGCCTCAAATGTACTGAATTAGATGAACTACAAACTGCATATGATTCATTATATGAAGAAATGAAGAAATTAGGAAGCAAGTTTACAATTAAGAAGAGACAATGTGATGCAACAATAATTGTAAATGGTAAACTTGCAGAAAGATTAGACAAATTGAAAGATGAAAATGAATTGCTGAAAATGGAGAACAAATCATTAAATGAATCATTAGCTAAGTTCTCTAATCCAGGAGAAAGTGTTAAAATGTTTCTGAATATGACCTCCCAAACACATAAAAGAGGTCTTGGGTATCATACATTTGAGCATGGAGAAAGTAGCAAATCAAATGTGCAAACACTTGAGAAATATCAAACTAAAGCTGCATCTTTTTACAAGCCACAAAAGAAAAACTTTAAGTGGACTAGAAGACCAATGATTGAACCTTTGCATGTTTGGAGACCTACTCCAAGATTACCTATGGCTTGTAATTTCTGCAACAGGATGGGTCATAAAACTTACAAATGTAACTTTAAGAAATTATATGACCATGGTGCTAAATTAGTTTGGGTTCCAAAGAAACACAAGATTTGGGTTTTCCAAGTTAGATCAACTTAGATTGGATTTTATTACTAACCCAAATGGACCCATAAAATGGGTACCAAGGAGATAAGATTTATTTGTTTATTTTTCAGACATGTTTTAAGGCAAAGGCAAACAATGAATGGTTCATGGATAGCGGTTGCTCAAGGCATATGACCGGTGAAAGAAGCTTGTTTCACAAACTTAAGCCTTGCAACGATGGAATGGTTGCCTTTGGCAATAATGAAAAAGGTAAGATTAAAGGTAAAGGAAATATACATAGTATTTCAAATGCTTGCATGGAAGATGTTTTGTTTGTTGAAGGACTCAAACACAATTTAATGAGTATTAGCCAATTATGTGATAAGGGATACAAAGTTGTGTTTGAATCATCTATATGTAATGTATTTGATGGAGAACATATCATGTTTAGCGGCAAAAGACATGGAAATGTTTATTTGGTTTCACTTGATAAATTAGATGGTCAATGTCTAATGGCCATTGATAACGATCCATGGGTTTGGCACAAGAGGCTTGGACATATAAACATGGGCAACATAAAGACCCTATGGAAAAAGAGTTTGGTAGAGGGATTACCAAAATTAAAATATGACAAAGACAAGATTTGCAAGGCATGTCAATTATCTAAACAACCAAAGATGCCTTTCTCTACCAAAAAGGAAATTTCCACCACTAGGCCACTTGAACTACTACACATGGATCTATACGGGCCATCCGACATTCTAACCATTGGTGGAAAGAAATATGTATTTGTCATAGTTGATGATTTTTCAAGATTCACATGGATAATTCTCTTAGCTAGTAAAGATGAAGCCTTCTCTATGTTTGCAACTTTTGTAAATTTGGTGCAAAATGAAAAACAGAGTACTATTGTGACCATAAGAAGCGATCATGGTGGCGAATTCGAAAATAAGCGATTCATGGAACTTTGTAATGAAAAAGGAATTCACCACACATTTTCTGCACCAAGAACTCCACAACAAAATGGAGTAGTTGAAAGGTTAAATAGATTCTTGATTAATCATGAGTTTCAAAGAGGGAAAGTAGACACTACTTTATTCATCAAGTACAAAAATAAAAATATTTTGATTGTACAGATTTATGTGGATGACATAATATTCGGTGCTACTGACGAAAATCTTTGTCAAGAATTTTCTAAGATAATGCAGAGCGAGTTCGAAATGAGCATGATGGGAGAATTAAATTTCTTCCTTGGACTTCAAATCAAGCAACAAAATGAAGGAATATTTCTAAACCAGTCCAAATATGTCAAAGAAATGCTCAAGAAATTTGGAATGCAAAATAGCAAAGGAGCAAACACTCCAATGAGTTCGACAATCAAGATCGACACGGACGAAAACGGTAAAAGTATCGATCAAAAGCTTTATAGAAGCATGATAGGATCCTTGTTATATTTAACTGCTTCTAGACCCGATATCTTGTTCAGTGTTTGTATGTGTTCTAGATTTCAAGCATGTCCAAAAGAATCACATCTACTTGCTGTAAAAAGAATTTTTAAGTATTTGATAAAAACTGCCAATCTTGGACTATGGTATCCAAAGGAGACAACCTTTGATCTAATCGGCTATTCGGATGCAGATTTTGCCGGCTATAAAGTAGATAGAAAGAGTACTAGTGGAACTTGTCAGTTTCTTGGACATATGTTGGTTTCATGGTATTCAAGAAAACAAACAAGTGTTGCCCTATCTACTGCAGAAGCCGAATACATAGCCGCCGGTAGTTGCTGTGCCCAGTTACTTTGGATGAAACAACAGTTGAAAGATTATGGTATTGATTATGTTAATATTCCTATTAGATGTGATAATACAAGTGCAATTTGTTTAACTAAAAATCCTGTACTGCATTCAAGAACCAAGCATATTGATGTGAGACATCACTTTATTCGTGAACATGTTGAGAATCATGATGTATGCTTAGAATATGTGAAAACAGAAGACCAAATTGCTGATATTTTTACCAAACCTCTAGCCAAGGATTCATTTTATAAGATTAGAAATGATATGGGGATGATAGAGCTAAACTAGGAAAAACAAATAAGAAAATTAAAATTGGAAAATATCAAGTCGATGAGTCAAGTCGACTCCAGGGACGCTAAGTCGACTCCGCTTCAGAAGCGAAGTCGACTCCGTTAGGGTCGAAGTCGACTCCGCCCCAGGAGAAGTCGACTCCAGAAGGATCGAAGTCGACTTCGCCTAGGGCAAAGTCGACTCCGCGCGCGACGATTCACATTCGGCCGCCCATTTCATCTTTTTCTTCCCTTTTCTCTCTTTTCTTCCTCATTTCTCTCCGGCCTCCCTATTTTTCTCTTTTCCCTCTCCCCTCCGGCGATTTTCTTTCTTCTCCATCTCCGGCTAACCTTTCCGGCGATTTCCTTTTCTCTCTCTCCGATTTTCCTCTCCGTTTCTTTTTTCTCTCTCTCCCTCACTGTTTTCTTCTCTCTCTCTCTCTCTGTTTTTCTCTCTTTCTCCTCATCTCCGGAAACTCCTCCGACCGGCAAACTCCATTTCCGGCTCCGGTAACTCCCTCTTCGTTTCTCTCTCTCTCTATTCCTTTCTCTCTTGCTCTCTCTCTCACTCTCTTTCTTTCTCCCTAGTCTCTCAAGTTTTCTCCTTTTTTCCTCTCAGAAGTTCCTCCGTCTCTACATTTCTGAAATACCGCTTCATCTCATTTCCTCTCTCTCTCAAAAAAAAAAAAAAAAAAAAAAAAAAGTTCAAATTCCAACTCCAAACCATCCCAAATGGCACCAAAGAAAGCTGTCTCAAAACCATACCCCAAACGGGTTCCCTCACAACCTTCATCCAATACTGCAGAGGATGTTCCTAGGAAAGCTAGGACACCGGCAAAAAGGGCCAGAGAAGAACCATCAACTTCTACGGGTAGACGGGTGCGATTCCAAACCACTCAATCATCCGATCGAGCACCTAGTCAACAACAAGCCCAAACCTCACAGAGTACACAATCTGGAGCAAGCAAAAGGGGTACTCCGGCTAGGAAAACTCAAGTATTGAAGATGCCTACCACTTACTTCCAAACCGAACTCCAGCACAGTCGTTTTTACAAAAGCTTCTATGAACGGAAGGTATTTATACCCAAGATTATAGATTTCAAATTTTTGAAAGATTATGAATCCGATATAGAAGATCTATTGGATTTTCAAGGATGGACCAAGTTGCTAAAAGAGGATGAAAAGGTTTATCCAGATCTTACTCGGATTTTCTATTATCTATGGGATGACGAAAAATATGCAACTTTTGTCAAGGGAGTAGAAATCAAACTTGGAATTGGGATAACTCCAAGCAAGAAGGGAGCAAGGATTGATTTAGGAGAAATATTTGGAGTCCCATTTGTGAATGAGCCTTTACCAGAAGATCTCACAATGGATAAAATGTATAACCAGCTCACTCGGAGCAACAAGTATCATCCGGGAATTAGATTTCTTCGATACATGGATCTATCACCCAGGCTACGGGTACTCAGACTTCTAATTGCCCACTGCATATACCCAAAAGGCGGGGGAAGAAATCAAGTAAATCCACAAGAAGCGGAAATATTATGGAAAGTGGCAAACAAAGTTAGGGTAAGCTTACCTAAGTTATTTCTTGAAGACCTAGCATCCAGAAAGGAAAATCCACGAGGAGTTCTCCCATATGGCACCTGGATCACAAAAATCCTTGAACATTACAAAGTGGATATTGAAGGTGAGCCTTTCGAAGTACTCAAAACCACAAATGCCATTAACAAAGCACTCATCCAAAGAATGAAGATCAATGTGCTTCAACTTAGACCGGAAGCTCCAGAAGAAGAGCGAGACGACGATGCACAAGCTGAGGGGGAGCAACCTCCCATAGCATCACCGGCACGGGCCGCTTCTCCACCATCGCACGGATCCTACTCTCCACAAGGGTCTGCTGCAAGAGAACGGGTGCCTCCAACCTCCTCTGAGGAGGTCACCCTAAAGGAATTAAAGGAAGAAATAGTTGCAATGAGGGCAGAAATGGATTACAAAGAAGACCGGATGACAAGTCTTGTCACCGGCGTTCTAAATGCGCTCGAGGATATGCACTCCCGGCAAGACAGAATCGAGCGGGAAATGCGGACTATCCGCTACCATCTTGCCTCAGGCCGACATAAGAAGAGACCCATGCCTGAACTCGATCCCTACGAGTCGGGTTCAGTTCATAGAGAGGCAACTCCCGATCACGCTTCTCTTGTCTACTCCTCGGCCCACCATTGTCCCATCAAACCTATTCCATATCAAATCTCTCAATTTCAGTTTATCAAATCGTTATTTTTGCTTGATTGACAAAAAGGGGGAGAAAAGATCGGTTTAAGAGTTAGAGTTTCCTTTCGTTTTGGGTTGGGTAACTTGTATCTAGGTTTCATTTTGTTTTTCATTGCATTTTGTAAAAATGAAACAGATATACATGAAAGATGTTTTATGCTTGACATGAATATTTTGAGTGAATTATGAAAATAATGCTCTGTCATGAATATGTATATGCTCTGCTTTCTATGGTAATATGTTTGAATGCTCTGTTTTTTACATGAACTTGCTTAAATACTCAAAGAGGTATCAACTCAAATGTAGTTTTGTCAATCATCAAAAAGGGGGAGATTGTTGGAAACAATGACTCAAAACAAAATTGACCAAAGTGTAAGTTTTGATGATTAACAAGAACTAATTTGAGGTTAAAAAGAATACTAATAAGTTTGCCAAGTGTTTAAGGAAAGCAAAGAGACCAAGTCGATCACCAAGTCGACTCGGACTTCGACTTGGTACGAAGTCGATACCCAAGTCGACTTCTCTAGGGACTTGGAATGGCCACAGGTGGACAGATTTGAAAATGGAAGGACTGACAGGTGAAGTCGCAAGTCAAGTCGACTCCACTTGCGACTTGGGTAGTCAAGTCGCAGACGAAGTCGACTTCGGAATCGACCTCAAACGACCAAAAGTGTCCAGCGCTGAAATCTGGTTCACGAACATGGCGAAGTCGCAGACGAAGTCGACTCCATGTGCGACTTGGGCGAAGTCGCAGACCAAGTCGACTCCAACTTCGACTTGAGGATTTCAGACTTGAAGTTTGTATTTCCAAGCTTATCCAAAAGATCAAATTGAGAATAATCAAATCCAAAAAGGATGCAAGGACCATTTTCAAGAACAACTCAAGGTTCTCGAAGATCAAAGCAAGGATTCAAGATCAACATCAAATCAAGTCTATCAAGTCAACCACAAGTTCTCAAGCTTATTCAAAAGAAAGAAAACCAAGGATGAAAAAGCAGATCAAAAGAAGCTCAAAGCATTTCCAGCAAAAGTCGAGTCAAGTCGCAAGTCAAGTCGACTTCAGGATCGACTTGAGTCGAAGTCCAAAGCCAAGTCGACCAAAGACTCAGACTTGGAATCTGGAAGAACTGGAGTCGCAGGCCAAGTCGACTCCAGGTGCGACTTGGAAGCCAAGTCGCAGGCCAAGTCGACTCCATCTTCGACTTGGAGTATAACGTTCGAATTTTTGAACGTTGGAGTTCATTTATTGCGCGACAACCACTCCTACAACGTTCCAATCTTCCTCACTCTATAAAAAGACATTCAAATGAACGTGAGAAGATACAATACACACTACACTAAGGATCATAGAGAGAAAAGAAGTGCAAGAAAGACTTTCAAATTCCTTTTCTCCATATTTGAGTGATTCAAAGGAAGAAAGAGCTTCAAACTGCAAGTTGCTTCAACGATCATCATCCAAGCTGCCTTTGATTTCTTCCTCGAGCTCAATCTGCCTACACAAATCTGTAAAGTGTAGTTTCATTTATTTCATTGTCTTGTTGTATAAATCTTGATTTAGCTTGGGTAGCTAAGATCAAGTATATGCAAAGTAGGGTGTGATTGGAGTGAGACTCATCACCTACTTGTGCAAGTAGTTGCATATACCCCCTAGAGCTTTGAATCTAGAAGAGAGCAAGTGGCTCTAGTTGTATATGCCCCCTAGAGCTTTGAATCTAGAAGAGAGCAAGTGGCTCTAAGTTGTGTATGCCCCCTAGAGCTTTGAATCTAGAAGAGAGCGGTGACTCTAAGTGTATTCGTGGAATACATAGTGGAACCCAAGTCACAACGGAGTGTGAGCTTGGAAGAGTGGAGTAGGGAAGGTTTGCCCGAACCACTATAAATCTTGTGTTCTACTTATTTTTACTGCTTTATCTTATTTGCTCTCCATTCGCTTAAAAAAGGGGATTAACTTTTTCAAGGGGTTAAGATCTTTGAATTTACCAAAAATTTCTTTAAAGAACCCAATTCACCCCTCCCCTCTTGGGTTTAGCCATCAACTCGGGACCAACAGTTTCGACCTTTGTGTAAGGAGAGTTATTTAACGAATAGGAATATACCGTTAAACTCTGTGCACTCATTATACAAGTTATGAACTTATCAATTTTACTTTATTTAATGGCATGAGAACATAACATTTAAATAGGGTGTAATTAACTTTATATACTGTTAGAAGACATATATGAAGATACATGAACTTGGGCTAATAAATTTATATGCAATCCGCTTAACAAGAACCAGAGCAATATAGTTTAGATTCAAGGATTCCGATCTATCCATCTGCCATCCCTAATCAGTAAACTCGTTTTAGTATCCATTAGTCTCATATCTCTACTCTAATTTCCCTTTGCAATTATTAGTTTAATAGGACCATAAACTCAGAATTTCACAACCCTCGAAAGCAGTTAAGCTAAATAATAATTCGGGTCTACAAATCCTCGTGGAAACGATACTCTACTCACTCTTTATTACTTAACATGACACGTATACTTGCGTAAATAGCGAGCAATTTAATAGACATATACGCAACTTGTTAGGGGGTTTTCGTTGCAGAAAATGTATGGTGAATTCCGTTATCATTGCAAAATTCTATGAATCGTTTATTTTCAAATTCGCCACCATAATCACTTTTGATAGAAATAATTGTATTTTATTTCTCATTTTGCACCAAATTTGAAAATGTGACAAACATAGAAAATGTTTTATCTTTGCTAGCTAAGAGTATAATCCAAGTGAATCTTGAAAAATTATCAACAATTACAAATACATACTTTTTCTCACCAAGAGTTAAAATGTCTGATGGCCCATAAAGATCCATATGTAATAATTCAAGTGACTTTGTCGTTGAAATTTCCTTTTTGGTGGAGAAAGACATTTTGGGTTGCTTAGATAATTGACAAGCCTTACAAATCTTATCCTTGTCATACTTGAGTTTTGGTAACCCATCCACTAGACTCTTTTTTCACAAAGTTTTGATATTTGACATGTTAATGTGTCCAAGCCTTTTATGCCATATCCATGGATCATGTTCTATTACTATTAGACATTTTTCATCAAGTTCATCTAAGCAAACCAAATATACATTTTCATGTCTTTTGCCACTAAAAACTATGTGCTTATCATTAAATACGCAATATAGAGGATTCAAATACAACTTTATAACCTTTATCACATAATTGACAAATACTCATTAGGTTGTGTTTGAGTCCTTCAACAAATAGTACATCCTCAATATATGCATTTGAAATTCCATAAACATTTCTTTTACCTTTGATTATACCTTTTATTATTCCCAAAAGCAATCGTTCCTTCATTACACGGTTTGATCCTATGGAACAATCCTTTTTTCTCCCGTCATGTGTCTTGAGCACCCGCTATCTATAAACCATATATTATTGATCTTTGCTCTAAGACAAACTTGCAAAAATCAAATCAATTGGAGCTTATCTTTTTGGTACCCATTTTATGGGTCCATTCGGGTTACTTAACCACTAGAATCTACATTGATCTACTTTTGAAGGCATAAATCTAATGCTCTTAGGTACCCAAACCAATTTTGCACCAAGGTTTTTTAGTTTTCTCATTTTGCATTGGTTTACCTTGTGCCCCATCTTATTGAAAAAATTACAAGCTCCTGGGAGTCTTGGTGTGGTAAGCCATGTAGTAGTTGGTTCCCAATTTGGCCTTTTGGTCTATGGAGCATTTGACTTGATGCTTTCTTACATCTCAAATGTGGAATATTTAAGTCTTCTCTTGTTATTTTACGCGGTCATATTCAAAAATATTTTGACACTTTCCCCTAGATTGGAAAACTTAGCAAGTGATTCATTTAACGATTCGTTTTTCTTTTTAAGTTTTTTCATCTCTCTTAT
This sequence comes from Annona cherimola, assembly GCA_030490835.1. Taxonomy (NCBI): domain Eukaryota; kingdom Viridiplantae; phylum Streptophyta; class Magnoliopsida; order Magnoliales; family Annonaceae; genus Annona; species Annona cherimola. The sequence continues at coordinate 35,010,696 of CM059976.1, read as the reverse complement.
CAAGGTGTTCTTTTCATTTGTTAAGTGATCAACTTTTTCGGCAAGTTTTCCATTCACAATAATTACTGCATCACATTGTCTTTTCTTCATTGTGAACTTGTTTTCTAATTTCTTTATTTCCTCATATAATGAATCATAGGCTTGTTGTAGTTCTTCTAATTCAGTACATTTGAGATAATCATTTGTAAAAATAGAAATAAATTTTGATTTAGAGGTTACCTCTTAACTACTCGTGTAGTTTGTTGAAGTGGTTTGACCCTCCAAGATTTCTGTTGCTGCGAGGCATAAGTTGAGGTCTTCCTCCATGGTGGCCATGAAGCAAATCCTTGCACAATTTGTGACCCATTTTCTTCATTTGAAGAGTTGCATGTTGTAGATGTTTCCTCGTTGACGTACATGCCTCTTCCTTTGACCTTTTGAAATCTTCTGTTTTCACCTCGATATTTCTTTTCTCTTTGCTCCTTAGTTTTGGTCTTTTCAGGAATTGGGCATTGGGCATGTGCCATTGGGCATTGGGCATTGGGCATGTGCCCTATACCACCACACCGGAAGCACTTTGTAGCTTCATTCTTTTTCTTCTTTGGATTTTTTTCTTTGAAGCTCTTGAAATTCCTCCCTTTTCTTACGAATTTTTTGAACCTTCTCGTAAGTAAGGTAATCTCCTCATCGTCGTTTTGAGAGGATGAGGTGGGGTCATCTGAAGCTTGTGCAGCTTTTAAGACAATAACTCTTTTTCCTTTGTGTTGCTCTTCATTTCTCTTCTTTATTAGCTCATAAGATATAAACGAGCTTATTAGATCTTCTAGCCGTAGTGTGTTGAGGTCCTTTGCTTTCTCAATGGCCGTTATCTTTGGAGTCCAAGATTCGGGTAGCGCTCTTAAGATTTTAATTACCTGCTCGGATTCAGAAATTGTTGGATAATTCTCTTAGCTAGTAAAGATGAAGCCTTCTCTATGTTTGCAACTTTTGTAAATTTGGTACAAAATGAAAAACAAAGTACTATTGTGACCATAAGAAGCGATCATGGTGGCGAATTCGAAAACAAACGATTCATGGAATTTTGCAATGAAAAAGGAATTCACCACACATTTTCTGCACCAAGAACTCCACAACAAAATGGAGTAGTAGAAAGGAAAAATAGAACTATACAAGAGATGGCTAGAACTATGCTAAATGAGAGCAATCTATCCAAGAAATTTTGGGGTGAAGCTGTAAGTACAGCTTGTCATGTATTGAACCGTGTCACCATTCAAGCAATCTTGAAAAAGACCCCATACGAACTATGGAAAGGAAGAAAACCAAATATTTCTTATTTTCATGCTTTTGGATGTACGTGTTATGTTTTGAACAATGGAAAAACTAACTTGGGAAAGTTAGATGCTAAAAGTGATGAGGCTATATTCCTTGGATATTCATCAAATAGCAAAGCATATAGAGTTTTCAATAAACGAAACCAAGTTGTTGAAGAATCCATACACGTTGTATTTGATGAAATTAACCAAACTCCGAGAAAGGAGGATGAACTAAGTGATGCAGATGAGACAAAAGGCAAAGAACAACCAAAGGAACTCGAGCTCAAGCCAGAAAATCTCATGGAGGAAGAGGTAAGTGAAGGTAATGATTCTTATAAACCTCCAACTGATTTAAAGTTCAAAAATGCCCATCCAATCAAGCAAGTTATTGGAAATGTATATGAAGGAGTGAAAACTAGAAGATCAAAACAAAACGTTTATGGTCAATATGCCTTTGTATCTAAAATTGAACCAAATACCATTGAACAAGCTTTCAATGATGAAAATTGGGTTATTGCAATGCAAGAAGAGCTAAACCAATTCGAAAGGAACAATGTATGGCACTTAGTTCCTAGACCAAATAATCACACTATCATTGGTACCAAATGGGTATTTAGGAACAAACTAGATGAAAGCGGACTTGTAATTAAAAACAAGGCCAGATTAGTAGCCAAAGGGTATTCTCAAGAAGAAGGAATCGATTTTGAAGAATCATATGCACCCGTGGCTAGATTAGAAGCCATACGTATTCTACTAGCATTCGCTTCTTATATGAATTTCAAATTGTTCCAAATGGATGTAAAAAGCGCATTTTTGAATGACTATTTGAATGAAGAAGTATATGTTGAACAACCCCCTGGTTTTGAAGAAATGAATCAATCAAAGTATGTTTATAAATTGACCAAAGCGCTATAAGGATTAAAGCAAGCTCCAAGAGCTTGGTATGAAAGGTTGAACAAATTTTTGATTGATCATGAGTTTCTAAGAGGGAAAGTAGATACTACTTTGTTCATCAAATACAAAAACAAAGATATTTTAATTGTACAGATTTATGTAGATGACATAATTTTCGGTGCTACTAATAAAAATCTTTGTCAAGAATTTTCTAAGATTATGCAGAGCGAATTCAAAATGAGCATGATGGAAGAATTAAATTTCTTCCTTGGACTGCAAATTAAGCAACAAAGTGAAGGGATATTCTTGAACCAGTCCAAGTACGTCAAGAAAATGCTCAAGAAATTTGGATTGCAGAATAGCAAAGGGGCAAACACTCCAATGAGCTCTACAATCAAGATCGACACGGACGAAAACGGTAAAAATATCAATCGAAAGCTTTATAGAAGCATGATAGGATCCTTGCTATATTTAACTGCTTCTAGACCCGATATCCTATTCAGTATTTGTATGTGCTCTAGATTTCAAGCATGTCCAAAAGAATCACATCTACTTGCTGTAAAAAGAATTTTTAAATATTTGGTAAAAACTACCAATCTTGGACTATGGTATCCAAAGGGGTCAACCTTTGATCTAATCGGCTATTCGGATGCAGATTTTGCCGGATATAAAGTAGATAGAAAGAGCACTAGTGGAACTTGTCAGTTTCTTGGACATATGTTAGTTTCATGGTACTCAAGAAAATAAACAAGTGTTGCTCTATCTACTGCAGAAGCCGAATACATAGCCGCCGGTAGTTGTTGTGCCCAATTGCTTTGGATGAAACAACAATTGAAAGATTATGGCATTGATTATGTTGATATTCCTATTAGATGTGATAATACAAGTGCAATTTGTCTGACTAAAAATCCTGTACTGCATTCAAGAACCAAGCATATTGATGTGAGACACCATTTTATTCGTGAACATGTTGAAAATCATGATGTATGTTTAGAATATGTGAAAACAGAAGACCAAATTGCTGATATCTTTACCAAACCATTAGCCAAAGAATCATTTTATAAAATTAGGAATGATATGGGTATGATAGAGCTAAATTAGGGAAAATTAAATAAGAAAATTACAATTGAAAAATGTCAAGTCGATGAGTCAAGTCGACTCCAAGGGCGTCAAGTCGACTCCACTTCAGAAGCGAAGTCGACTCCGCCAGAGTCGAAGTCGACTCCGCTCCCAGGCGAAGTCGACTCCGGGGGACCGAAGTCGACTTCACCTAGGGCAGAGTCGACTCCGCGCGCGACCGTCCGGATTTCCGCTCTCCTCCTTTTTTCTTTCTCCTCTCCCTTCTTTCCTCTTCATTTTCCCTCCAACCTTTCTTTTTCTTTCCTCTCTGGTGACTCTCCTTCTAGGCGACAGCTTTCCTCTTCGTTGATTCACTCCCTCTCTCCGGCATCGTTGTTTTCTCTCACTCTCCCTCTGTTTCTATCCCTCTCAAACTCTCTCTCACAGCTCATCTCTCACTCTCTCTCTCTCTGTCTCTCTGTCTCACAGCTCCTCTTCTCTCTCACTGTCATTCCCTCTCCGATTCCCAAAGCTCCGAAATCCCTAAACTCCAAGCTCCAAATGGCACCAAAGAAAGCCGTATCAAAACCATACCCCAAACGGGTTCCCACACAACCTTCATCTCACACAAAAGAAGTTCCTAGAAGAACTAGGACTCCATCAAAAAGAGCTAGAGAGGAACCATCAACTTCGACGGGTAGACGGGTTCGATTCCAAACCACTACTCAATCATCTGATCAAGCACCCAGGTCGAAAAGTCAACAACAAACCCAAACCTCACAGAGCACACAATCCGGGACAAGCAGAAGGGGCACTGCGGCTGGGAAAGCCCAAGTATTGAAGATGCCCACTACCTACTTCAAAACCGAGCTCCAACATAGCCGTTTTTACAAAAAGTTCTACGAACGGAAGGTATTCATACCCAAGATTATAGATTTTAATTTCTTGAAAGAATATGGATCCGACATAGAAGATCTATTAGATTTTCAAGGATGGACCAATTTGCTAAAGGAAGACGAAAGGGTCTATCCAGATCTTACTCGAATGTTTTATTATCTATGGGATGAAGAATACTATGGAACTTTCGTCAAAGGAGTAGAAATAGATCTTGGAATCGGGATAATTGCAGGTCCGACTGAAGTAATGAGTCATTTAGGACACATACTTGGAGTCCCGTATGAGGATGAGCCTATTCCAGAAGACCTCACATTGGATCAAATGTATAATCAGCTCACCCGGAGCAACAAGTACCATCCGGGAATCAAATTCCTTCGGTACATGGATCTCTCACCCAGGCTACGAGTGCTCAGACTTCTCATTGCCCACTGCATCTACCCAAAGGGCGGTGGAAGAAACCAATTAAACCCACAAGAAGCGGGGATACTATGGAAAGTGGCCAACAGGGTCAAGGTGAGCTTACCAAAATTATTTCTTGAAGCCTTGGCATCTAGAAAGGATAACCCACGAGGAGTCCTCCCTTATGGCACGTGGATCACAAAGATTCTTGAATTCTTCAAAGTGGATATTGAAGGCGAGCCTTTCGAAGTGCTCAAATCCACAAATGCCATAAATAAAGCACTAATCCAAAGAATGAAGATCAATCTGCTTGAACTAAGGCATGAAGCTTCAGAAGAAGAGCGAGAAAACAATGCACAAGCTGAGGGGGAGCAACCTCCCGCGGCACCACCTGCTCAAGAGGAGCCAGCATCTCCCATATCGCACGGATCCTATTCTCCACAAGGATCTGCTGCACGTGAATGGGTGCCTCCAACCTCATCTGAGGAGGTCACTCTAAAAGATTTGAGAGATGAAATCGTTGCCATCCGTGAAGAAATGGGTCACCAAGAAGACCGGATGACGAGTCTTGTGACCGAAGTGTTGGCGGCAATCAATAATATGCATTCCCGCCAAGATCGAATCGATCGGGAATTGCGTACCATCCGATATCATCTCGCCTCCGGCCGTCACAAGAAGCGACCCATGCCTGAACTTGATCCCTTCGAATCGGGTTCAGTTCATCGCGAGCCTTCTCCTGCACCCGTTTCCTCCTTCTACTCTTCCGCTCATGTCCGTCCCATCAAACAAACTCAGTCTATCTATCCCATTTCCCAATTTCAATTTACCAAGTCTTTGGTAATTGACAAATTTTTTGAGTGATTGACAAAAAGGGGGAGAAAAGATAGGTTTGAGAGTTTTCTTTTTGTTTGGGTTGGGTAATTTGTATAGGTTTCATTTTTGTTTTACATTGTATTTTGAAACTTGATACATATATGAAAGTTGTGTTATGCTTGCAATGATTAATATGTTTGAATGATATGAATGATATGAAAGTAATGCTCTGTCATGAATATATTTTCTATGATAATGGTTTGAAAAGCTCTGAACTATATGTTTGAAAGTACCTAGGACAATGCTCTGTCTTTCAAAAAAATATATATATGAACATGATTAATGTTTTGAAAGGTATCAACTCAAATGTAGTTTTGTCAATCATCAAAAAAGGGGAGATTGTTGGAAACAATGTTCAAAACAAAACAAATTGACCAAAGCATAAGTTTTGATGATTAAACAAAGACTAATTTGAGTATATAAAGTGTACTAATGAGTTTTCCAAGTGTTTAAGGAAAACAAAGAAGTCAAGTCGATTACCAAGTCGACTTGGACTTCGACTTGGGGTGAAGTCGATACCTAAGTCGACTTCACAAGCGACTTCAAATGGCAAAAGGTGGATAGCTTTGAAAATAGAAAACAAGCAAGTGAAGTCGCAGGCCAAGTCGACTCCAGGTGCGACTTAGGAAACCAATTCGCAGACGAAGTCGACTCCAGCATCGACTTCAAGCATCCAGAGTTGAAAAAGTGGAAACGGACATGACGAAGTCGCAAGCGAAGTAGACTCCAGGTGCGACTTGGGCGAAGTCGCAGACGAGGTCGACTCCAACTTCGACTTGAGGAGTTCAGACTTGAAGATTGAAGTTTCAAGCTTATTCCAAGGATCCATTTGGACTTTATCAAATCCAAATAAGATGCAAAGTTCATTCTCAAAAAGCAACTGAAGTTTCTTGAAGATCAAAAGCTAAGATTCATATTCAAAGTTCAAATCAAGTCTATCAAGTCCAAAGCTAATCTTCAAGCTTATTCCAAATGAAGCAATACCCAAGTCATGAAGACCAATTTTACAAAGTTCAAGCCAGTTCAAGAAGATCAAGGTGTTTTTGCAAAAGACCACGCCAAGTCGCAACCCAAGTCGACTCCAGGATCGACTTGAGTTGAAGACTGAAGGCCAAGTTGACCCAGACTCGGGCTTGGAAATCTGAAGAACTGGAGTCGCACACGAGGTCGACTCCAGGTGCGACTTGGAATCCAAGTCGCAGGCCAAGTCGACTCCATATACGACTTGGGTCGCAACGGTCGGAATTTATTCGAACGTTGGCGCATTAAATGCGCGCCACCTACCCTCTAACGTTCGGATTCCCTCCAAAATTATAAATAGCATTCATGGTGGACGAGGGAAGTAGCTGAGAATCATTAAGTGTGCTTAACTACCACATTCGAGAGCTCAAAAGAGATCAAGCCACTCAAAGAAGAAGAACTCTACTTCAAACTGCAAGAGCTTCATTTCAGAATCTTCAAAGCCAACTCTTCAAGTTCTTCTCTGCGCCTAATTGTTGCTACACATCTGTAAAGTGTAGATTTCTTTGTTGTTTCAATTATTTGTGATTGAACTTGATCTAGTTTGAGGAACTAGGGTCAAGTGTATGCTAAGTAGTGTGTGATTGGAGTGAGACTCATCACCTACTTGAGCAGTGTGTTATATGCCCCCTAGAGCTAGAATCTAGAAGAGAGCAGTGACTCTAATTGTATTGAGAGAATACAATAGTGGAACCCAAGTCACAAGGAGTGTGAGCTTGGAAGAGTGGAGTAGGGAGGTTGCCCGAACCACTATAAAAATCTTGTGTGTTTGATTTATTTATCTGCTCTCTACATTATATTGCTTTCCATTTCGATTCTTCATTAAGGGGACTGGATTAATCCGGGGTTAAGTTTTTGTTTAAGTTATAAATTTTTAAATACCCAATTCACCCCTCCCCTCTTGGGTTTTGCCATTAACTCGGGACCAACTGATATGATGCACAAGTGCATGTTGTATATGTATGATCGACTTGAAAATTCAAGTTGATTATGTATGATATGGATTATGGGATTGAAAAACTAAATGAATGCAAGCAAATGGATTGTTATGAATGGAATGCTATGTTTATGTATAGACAAAGGCAAAGAGATAATCGATATGGAAAGCTAAGCAAACAAGCTAAACAAACAAGGTAAGCAAACAGATTTCTAAACGCTTTTGTTTTATCAAATGTGATCAAATGATTATCAATGATATTCTAATTGCTTAAATGAGTTGGTAAATGATTGATTTTAATTTTTTCTAAGATTTTTAAGGATAGTCATTCCTTATCTAAATGTGTATTGAAATGATATTTCAAATGAGATAAATGAATTGCTTACTACTTTTCAAGTACTTATGTCAAATGATGAATCATGGGTTTATTAATGAAAAATCATGCTAGCATGTCAAAGTTTATGTTTATGAAAGGAAGTATGTGCACAAAGCATGAGGTCCACCTTAAAGGTGTAAGCGGACCGAATGTCCCCATTTGGTGCGGCCGAGTCACTAAGAGAGGCCTAGGACCGGCGGCGCCTCCTTGGACTGGGAGAGAGGATGAAAGTAGATGGTTGCCTAGCTAGCTTTTATCCAAAGGAATGTCATAATTTCAAATAATGTATCGCATTGTTTATGATATACCCTAGACGGGTATAAAAAGTATGTTTTAAGATATACCCTCAAGTGGGTATAATGTGGCTTTTCAATTTTTTTTGAAATGAAAATGAATTGCCTGAGAACTTTATAATTCACTTATTGAGTTTTGACTCACGATTTTGTTTTTCAAATCCTAAAGACAGGTGACGGGAAGAACCATGCAAGGAGTACAGGTGGAGATTAAAGAAAATATGAATTTCTATAAGTTACCTGTGCATGAATTTTATGAATTGTATGGTTGAATGAATGATGATATTGAAATTTGGGGTTTAATGATGTATATGGATTATGATAAGTTTTATGACTATAAATAGCAAAAAATTTATGGTCAAATAATAAGGTATGAGCGAACATGATATGACTAAGTATGGAATTTATGATATCATATCTGTATGCTAAATTGATTTAATGATCTAAAAAGGCATTCGATGGAAAGTGAATCGAGAGGAATGATTAAACTCCTAAGGAATTAGGATAAAATGGATAAATATCCAATAAGCCACCTGTGATAGGGCAACAATCCTGATCACGTTTACCAATCGATAGATCTTGGAGTAAGGTTGTGACGCTCAGGCTGGGGCGCCACATCTAATTACTGAGGAAGGATTGCTTCGGAAGATGAGACAAATGGAGTAGATAGTATGTCCACCCGAAATACATGCAAGACTACTTCAAATGTGGATACAGTTCTCATTATTCGAACAAATTAAGACTGCATGGAGGTACGCAGAGAAAATGAGACAAAAATCATTTATGATATCATATGTGTATGCTAAATTGATTTAATGATCTAAAAATGCATTTGATGGAAAGTGAATTGAGAGAAATGATTAAACTCTTAAGGAGTTAGGATAAAATGGATAAATATCCAATAAGCACACCGTGTGACGGGGCAACAATCCTGATCATGTTTATCAATCGATAGATTTTGGAGTAAGGTTCTGATGCTCGGATTGGGGCGCCACATCTAATTACTGAGGAAGGATTGCTTCGGGAGACGAGACAAATGGAGTAGATAGTATGTCCACCTGAAATACAGGGAGACTATCTCAAATGTGGATACAGTTCTCATTGTTTGAACAAATTAAGACTACATAGCAGAATGATATGGATATACTGAGGTATGCAGAGAAAACGACCCAAACTGATGGGCAAATAGAGCAAGTAAACCAAATCATTGAGGATATACTCTGGATGTGCACATTGGAGTTCAGAGGGTCATGGGATGAATATTTATCCATAGTTGAATTTGCCTAAACAATAGCTACCAATCAAGTATCCAGATGATCCATTTCGAAGTCTTATATGAGTGAAGATGTCGAACACCATTGAACTAGGATGAGGTCGGAGAAAGGAAGTCAGCCTCAGGCTTGTCCGTGAGAATGACACAGAAAGTGCAAATGATACGCCAGTATATACTCATAGTCCAAAGTCGGTATAAGAGTTATACAGATTGCAAGAGAAGGGATTTGAATATATAAGTTAACAAGCATGTATTTATAAAAGTGTAGCGCCCCGAACCGACATAACCTTACTCTAAGATCTTGTCGATTGGTAAATGTGACTCAGGATTGTTGCCTTGATCACGCGGTGGGTTCTTAATTGGAACTCGTCCAATTTTTTTTCTTTCATCATATAATCATATACTCATCATAATTTATAATGGACTCATCCATATCATCATAAATCATCAACTTCTCATATTATTAATAACTTCATAATTTCATACAACCTATGTCTTTTTCGCCATATTCCATTAGGGCATTTATTCATACAAAAATCTACTGACCTTTGTAGATTCCTCTTTTCCTTTAGCAATACATGCCTTTCATCACTTGAATTTTCCCTGCACCTGTCTAAGCGGGGGAAACAAAACATGAGTCGAAACTCAATAAGCGAATATTTTTCATTCTCGTTAAATTCATTTCTCTCCATTCGGTAGGAGACACTTAGCAAGTGATCAACTGCCAATAGAATAGAAACCTTTTCGTAAACCATTCATGTAAACCATTCACAAATGCATTTCTCTCGATTCGATAGGAGACACTTAGCAAGCGATCAACTATCAACGACATAGAAAACTTTTCATAAAACCTTTCATAAAACATATGCTTGCAAACTTAATATATAAACCTCTTTTTCATGAACATAAAAATATTTTTCATAAAACTTCCTTTTTCCAAGGTCATTCTCATGTCCTTGAAACCTTTTCAAAACAAGCATACGCATCATGCATTACATTTCTGTTCGTCTGGTAGGTGACACTTACCAAGTGATCACCCTTTCCTCCTTAAGAGAGAAACCCATAAAATCTTTTTCAAAACAAACATATGCATTATACATTACGTTTCTGTTCGTCTGGTAGGTGACACTTACCAAGTGATCACCCTTTCCTCCTTAGGAGAGAAACCCTTTCATTAGATAGCCTGTTAGCTGGGCGATTATCCGTTCCTTCTCCCATTTCAGGGAAGGCGCCGTTGGTATTTCGCCTTTTCAAGTGACTTGGCCTATGTAGAGAGGGCCCATCTTGCAACTGCATCCGTCTGCATATCCTCTATAGTAGACCTAGTACATAACTCATGTGCACATTCCTTTCTCTACGTTCTTATGCTAGCATGTTTTTTATAAAACTCTACAAACCCTAGTTTGTGATTTTTCCTTTTCAAAACTTGATGCTAGCATGTCATTTCAAAACAATACAGACCTTGGCCTGTATTCCCTTTTCTAACTTGAAAACTTAGCACAGCCTAAATTAACAAGTTAATAAAAATATTTTGTAAGGATGACCAACCTTAAATAATTTTATAAACATTTAAATAACATATTTCTAAATCATTTGAAGTATTTGAAGGAAATGTTTAGGAAATAGTAAATTAGAAACATTGCTAAAATATTTATAAATAATTTTTTATCGGTAAAATAATTTTGAAAAACATTTTAATATTTTGAAAATAAAAGACTTTGTAAATGTTTTTCTTCCCATTTCTGGGTTTTCCATGAACAAAGGATATACAAATACATAATTCATATTTCATACGATATCATATTCTTTGTCCACATGCCACATGGGTTACTTCTATATGAAGGTAAGCTTGTATGATTCTTTGGTCATTACTTTTTTAAAAAAGTCATCATTCAAATCGATTATCGGTTGGCCTTCCTTAAATTCCTTTCAAAACATTTTAATAAATCATTTTAAATTCATTTGATAAAACCAAATATTATTTGGAAATCAAAATTTTTCTTTTCCATTACAATGCAATAATTTCTACATTTTTCCTTATTTTAATAAGGATTTGCTTATGATAAAACAATTCCCACATAAAAATCAACATTTCTCCTTACTTCTATATGAATTTGCTTATGATAAAGCAATGCTGACATATTCCATGGTTGCAATATAAAATATATAAAATCATTTTCAAAAAGTTTCTTTGCTTACCTTTGCTTTGCTTTAATCTGACTCGTTTATCCTTTCCTTTCCTTTTCCTATACAAGTGAAAAGGATATACATACTTTATCATACATATGTTATATTCATTTATAACCTTATTTTCCTCCATAATTTCTTATAGAGGTTAACCTTAAAATACTTGGTCATTATTTCCATATATGGATTTTTATCCATAAATTCTTAAAAATTCTATCCATACATCCTTATAAAATATAAAAATAAATCTAAATTATTCCCAAAATTATGTTGTTTACTGTTCATAATTACTATTCAAAATTACTGTAGCAAGTTAGTGTTCATGATCACTATTCATGAGTACTGTTCATGTTTATTGTTCATAGCGACGTGGGTTACTATTCATGGGTTCCAAAAAATCGACTTTTTTTTCAAAAATAAAAAATACCATGACATAGCTTATGTCTAGTATATCATGAGAAAATTCATGAATTATGAATTTATCATCATTAACTTGGCCAAATAAATCATTTTCTCCATATACTAAAAATCAACATAATTTCACTTAAGCATAATCCTTAATTCTAAAAATAATGATATTAATATAGCATCATTCCAACATCATAATTATCATAATAATTCCTCCCAAATCATAATTTATCAATATTGGAGCATTATTTACATATATCATATGCTATCTTCTCGAATGCTCTATCTTTGCTCCAAAATTTCGATGTTTAGGCATAATTCCATTTGGGCATTATAACTATATTTATTTTCTTGTGCTTAGGCATTATCTAAGTATGATTTTACCTTATCTAACATCCAAAATAAGTTTGAGGAGAATTCACTTACCTCAAGTGAAGATATGCTCCTTCTCTCCTCTTTTTCTCTCATCTCATTCTTTCCTTACTTCTCTTGGCTTAAAACGTGGGTGGGGGTGGGAATATGAGCTCTTGCTCAAGCTTGGGAGCTGGGATGTGTGCCTTGGACGTCCATCCCTTGGTCCCTATTTGTAGTTTTTAATTTGTTATGAAATTGTAATTTACCCCCTTGCTCAAGGTATTAAATTATAAATATATTTTTTCTAATTTCCAAAAGGTATGTTGAGCCTTGTGCAGCCCCCTAGTTACTGTTCACACCCCCTGGCAGCTCTATTTTTTTATTTATTAAAATTAATTATTTTAAGCTAATTCAATCTCAACCATTGATTTTTGATGAGGATTAATTTGGGACATTGGATTTTGGTCAAAAGGCTCCCATAGCTACTGTTCACGCCCCCTATAGCAGCCATATTTTTTATTTTTAATTATTTAAATTTAATAAAAGTCAAAGGAATTTAATGAAAAAGATGAGCTACCTTTTTAATCTCCAATTGATGTTCCATCTTAACCCTTGATTCGTAATTTTTATCACATCTTAAACCATTCATCATGATCATCATAAATATTTGGCCATCCATAAAAAATTTCATCTAAATTCGACATCCGGATTGCAAATTATGAATTTTTCTTCAATTTTTCACTAAAATCCGAAATTCTATTAAAATATCAAAAAGTATTGCTATTTTGTCCTGTAGTGATTAAATCTCCTTTTCGTCATTTTGTGATTAGATTAATCCAAGTGATTAACCCTTAGTCACGTGTCTTAATCCAAAATTACTATTCATGTGCACTATTCACGTGGGTTAAATCCTTAATTACACTATTTTAACCTCTAATACACACATTTGCAAATATAACATATTTCATGAATTTTATTTATCATAAAAATCAGTACAAGAATCTAGGGTTTACAACCCTAGGTTTATATGTATTTTTCTAGGATTGTGGGTTTCACAAAAAGTAACACCATTAAAAGGAGTTACAAGGTTTGGGAAAAGGAATAAACCGAATTTCAAATATATTGGGCCATTTGAGGTACTGGAGAAAATTGAAAAATTAGCCTACAAAATAGCCTTATTGTGGAGCCCCCGACCCAAGGCGCCGGAACCTTACTCCAAGATCGTTTAGTTAGTAAACTGTGAGCAGGACTGTAGCCTTGTCACATGGCGGGATTTTCAATTCAATCTTATTTCAATTACAAGCAATCATTTACTTGCAATTAAAACCATATAATATTTACAACTCATGAAAATTCATTTACACCATCAATCTTTGTAATCTTATAGTACTATACTCTTAAAATTTCACTATTCATCAAAATATATGAGAACCATACAACCTTAAGAGTCTCTAAATTGAGACATTTTTTCTTTTTAAACCTTGCTGTCTAAGGTTGGGAAAAACAAAACGTGAGTACTAGACTCAGTAAGCAAGTATTTTCATTTAAATAAATATTTTTGTTTTACAATTTGGCATTTCATAAATAATGCACATGCAAATTTGCATTTCATAATCATGCTTTAAACCTTCATTAGATGGTATGCTAGTTAGGCAACCATCAATTCGTCTACCCCCTATTTTAGGGAAGGCGCCGCCGGCCGTTGGGCCAATATCAGCGACTCGGTCACATTAGAAGGGGACTTTCATTCTCTTACACTTCTCGAATGGACCTGTACCTTTGTGCACTATGCATCATACACATGCTAGCATTACTTCAAAAAATAATCGCATTTATCATTTTGCTTTTTTTTAACTTAAGAAAATAGTATAATCATTTATAAAACAGATTAATAAATATATTTTTCAAACCACATTATAGGGATGACCATCCTTAAATAATATTGAAAATGCCAACAAGAAATGAATTGCAAGTTGTTCAATCATTTTGAAAAAAATAAATTATTTCAAGGCATTACTTGCTTACCTTAGGGTATCAGCTTGCCTCCTTAACTTTTTCTTTTCCTTTTCCTAAATAAATGAAAATGATTATCTTACATATTTGCTCTATACTTTTAAACTTGCATACTCATTTCTTCCTCAAACCATATATATTACTAATATACTATGGTTTCTACCCATATCATATTATTCATTCAGGTAATAGTGATGTAAAATAGAAAATTTTATTTTTACTTTATATAGTTAATGGTTAAATGTTTTTGCTTGTAATTTTCATAACTCACGTAAATTACCGTGAATTCAATCTAAATGCAGGCAGTAACCCATGGAATATTAAAGAACCATATATATAGCTTGCAAAATCATAAATCAAAAATAAAAATCACACAGTTTTGCCTTGGACGTAAGTGGTAGCCGTCCATGTATTTGGGTGGAAATTTTTTCTTTTGAATTATTTAAATACTATTTAAGCCATGCTTTCATGAGATTTATCCGTGCATTATATTTAACAAAAATGACAAACAGTTAAAATCATACATTCCTAAATCTGCCTGGACTTCTAAGCCTTCCTATTACTTCACTTCTTTTTTTTATTATAGATTTCATTTTCTGCTTAAGGCTGCTGGACGTTCTTAGCTTCTCCTTCACCATTTTTTTATAGCAGAAATTCAAACCAACCATTCTGCCACTGGACTAGACATTCAAGGTTTCTCCTTCACCATTTTTTTTCAAAATCTATCCCACTTAACGTTAATTGGGCATAGAAAAGGGAAAAAATTCAATATGCAGGTAACGAATATAGTTTAAATATCATTAATATGTTAAAACGTTAAAAAATAATTTGTTTTAATTAAATTAACAGGACGTATATCAACCCCTTTTTTAAAAAAAAATTTCTTATTCATAAGGGTTGTTTGAATTGTGGAACAAAAATAAAATATATAAACTTATGTCTGTTTTGGATGCTAAATTATGTGAATAAAAAATAATAATAATAGTTAATTCTATCACCTTTCGACGTCAACAGGTTTTAGTAAATTTCTAAATTGCCTAATACGTGGGATTATGTATGGTGGAATAATAAAATAAATGAAACAGAAAAATTATAATTGAACTTGTTAAGATGTCTGGTCTTCTTCCATGGCCTCTACAATGTTGTTGTACGTCTAAGCTCTCCTCTTGTTGTTTATTATCATTTTTTCTGTGCTACGCATCTATTTATATCCTGCCCTTTTTGAAATGAATTTTACCCATGCATTAAGTCCGCAAATCCAAGGATGATAGATTTGGTTGCAGTTGTCCATGTTACATTTGGTTCCATCATGCATAACTTTACAAATGAATTGTGAAATTATACGTCGCTCATTCACCGTCTTTTAAGGACAGCTATATAACCTGAATTTTAATTAATTTATTTATATATATTTTTTCAACCGACTCTTGCTACGTCAATTACCTCCGGACGTTACATTAATTCATTTACTTTTCATCGGCAATTTTTTTGGACGTAGTTGTCGTCCCATTAAAAGAATATATGTGTATATATGTTTTTTCCCATAATTCAAGAGTTGTTTCAATCTTTTCTAAAGGTGTTTTTTATAATCGATACCATCTATATTATATAACACTTTAATTTAACAATTCAAATCAAGTTTCATGTTAAAGTGATTAAAATTGGTTAAAATAAAGTATTTTTAATTAATTTATGTAATTCATTCAAATTTTAATTTTTCTGCCCATTTGTAATTATATTTTGCATAATCTACTCCTTTCATCAAGTAGGGTATATTAATTCAGGCTTACCCATGAAATTTCATATAAAACGAAGCTGCATACATATAAGAATTTAATTGATAATGTATAAGATATAATGGTGACATGTATGCATGCAAAGGCAACATCCTCTCTGGACGTACTTACATGATTCGAATCTATGCACATTTCCCAACGCATCCCTTGAAATTATGTAAATGCTTTATTAAATTATTTTTCATAATCCAACCCATTCATATTATAGAATAGATTAATTTAACCGTCCATTTTAAGTGTCACATTAAAATAATTAATGTAGGTTAACATATTAACATTCAAAATTAATTCATGAAATCTCATCCAATTTTGGTTGTTTAAAAATCTTCTAAACATAATTTTCATGATCTAACCATTCACTATGTAGGATAGGTTAAAATAAGCTTAATCCTGAAATTTTAGATAAAACCGCCTTGTACACATTAATATATTAATTAAATAAAAAATTACATAAAAATAACAAAATGCGAAAGGAAAGTACTGAACGTACCTGCTACACATGACTTATTTTTGGGCATATTTTTTAATGCAATTAAATTAAGCATTTTAATCAATTGTTTTTCATAATCTAATCCATCTAGATAAAAGAGCACACAATTTAATACTTTCTATTAAATTTTATCATTGATCCGAGTTGTACATTTTAAGATATAATGAAAATAATATAGATGAATATAAGCCCTTAATTAGGACCTCTAATTGTCCTGAATTTTCTTATTTATTTTTATTTTTCATAAAGTTCGTGAATTTAAACCGTTTCAATTGGTATAATTTAGAATTTTGAAATTCTTTGTCGAAAAATTTATAAAAATTCATTTTCATATCCATTCTTCATGAAATCATTATTTACTCCTTTTCTAAATTTGCAATTTAATCTGACTTCTCTAAAATTGCAATTTAATTTTTTGTAAACATACACATTTTTCTATAACTTTACAACAATAATATACACACCATACAAGCTTTCGATATAACTTATATTCACTAAGTTTCAAATAACATGGGTTTCATAATTCTCCCCTCCTTACAAAAGGTTTCATTTTGAAACCTATTTCATTTCAAATAATTGAGGATATTTTTTTCCTACTCCTTCACAAAGTTCCCAGGTTGCTTCATTTTCCGAGTATCGGTTCCATTAAATTTTGACATACTCAATCTCCCGATTTCGAAGCTTCTATATCTTATAATCTAAGATTTTGATAGGTCTTTCTTCATAATTTAAATAATCTTGAATTGGCAAAGCCTCTGCTATGAGGATATGAGTCAGGTCTGATACATACTTTCTAAGCATTGAGATATGAAATGCATTACGGACCGCTGCTGAGGCTGGAGGTAATGCTACCCTATAGGCTTAATTGCCAATTTTTTAATACCTCAAATGACCCAATATATCTTGAATTTAATTTACTTATTTTTCCAAATCTTATGACTCCTTTGATTGGTGTTATTTTTACAAATACATGATTACCAATCAAGATATTTAGATTTCTTCATTTGCAATTTGTATAACTCTTTTGCCGACTCTGGGCTATAAGTATACATTGTTCAAGCACTTGCACTTTTTCTGCCATTATTTTTTATAAATCTGAAGCTAATTTTCTTTCCCCTACTTCATCCCAATTTAATGGAGTTCGGCATCTCCGTCCATATAGGGCTTCAAATGGGGTCATCTGTATACTTTCCTGATGATTATTATTATAGGAAAATTTAGCTATTGATAAATATTTATCACATGATCCTCCAAATTCCAAAGTATACATTCGAAGCATATCCTCAACAATTTGATTAACTTGCTCTGTTTGCCCATCAATTTGGGGATGAAACGTAGTGTTAAATTTTAACCGCATTCCTAGAGTTTGATGCAAACATTTCCAAAATCTAGAGGTAAAAATTGTATCCCAATCAGATACTATTGACTTATGTACCCCATGAAGATGAACGATTTCCTTATAATAAATTTTGGCTAACCTTTTCGTAGAGAAATTCCTCTTCATAGGTACAAAATGAGCTACCTTAGATAACCAATCAATTATCACCCATATAGAATCAATTCCTTTCTGTGTCCGAGGTAAAAGAGTCGGTGAACTTTGCAATTTCTCTCTTCATGTTGTTCCACTAACAACCCATTTTAAGGTCATGATATATCTTTGTACTTCCAGGAAGCGTAGAAAATAGGTAGAAATGTATCTCTTTCAAGATCTGATTCTTTAGTTCAACCTGATTTGGTACACAAATATGATTTTTATATCGAAATATACCTTGATTATCAATAGTATACTTAATAAGGTATTTTTGCCTCATTTGTTCTATATATTTCTTTAGATCTACATCATTCTGTTGTCCACATTTAATTTACTCAAATAGTGAAGATTGTAATTGCGTTTGTGATAATCTTGCATGCATTCTGGGTGGACATACAATTAATTCTGCTTGCCTTATTTCTCTAAGTAATCCTTCCCTTTTTAGTGATCAGGTGTGCCACACTAACATTTCGACTTAAAGCATCTGTCACAACATTTGCTTTGACCGGGTGATATAAAATACTAAGATCATAGTCCTTAAGTAATTCTAGTTGTCTTCTTTGTCTCATATTAATCTCCTTTTGAGTGTAAATATACTTGAGACTTTGATGATAAGTGTAAATTTTACATTTAACACCATATAAATAATATCTCCATATTTTTAATACAAATACCACTGCTACAAGTTCCAAATCATGAGTAGGATAGTTTACCTCGTTAGGTTTGAGTTGTCAAGATGAATAAGCTATAACTTTTCTCTTTTGCATGAGTACGCATCCCAATCCTTTCTTCGAAACATCACTATATACTACAAATCCTTCATTCCCCTTGGGTAAGGTTAAAATAGGTGCTTCAACTAATTGATGCTTCAATTTTTGAAAACTATCTTCACATTCGTCTAACCAAATATATCAAACTCCTTTTCATGTTAATCGAGTAAGTGGTGTAGATAACTATGAAAAATCCTTCCATAAACCTTCTATAATACCAGCTAATTCTAAGAAACTCCTAATTTCGGTAACACTTGTTGGTCTTGGCCATTTAAGAATTGCTTCGATTTTTTGATGGTCAACCTGAATTCCTTTTTCAGATATAATATGTCCTAAAAATGCAACTTGCTTTAGCCAAAATTCTCATTTCTTCAATTTGGCATAGAAATTTTCTTTTCTCAGCTTGTCTAAGACCATTCTATGATGCATTTGGTGTTCTTCCTCTGACTTTGAGTAAATTAAAATATCATCAACGAACACCACAACAAATTGATCTAAGTATTCTCAAAATATTCTATTCATCATGTCCATGAAAGGAATAGGAGCTTTTGTAAGTCCAAATGATACAACTAAAAATTCATAGTGTCCATATCTCATTCAGAATGTCATTCTGTGAATATCACCAGGACTAATTCTCAATTGATGATAACCTGATTGCAGGTCTATTTTTGAAAAAGTGGATGCTCCTTTGAGTTGATCGAATAGATCATCAATTCGAGGAAGAGGATATTTATTTTTCACAGTGACTCTATTAACTCCCTGTAATTAATGAACAATCTTAAACTTCCATATTTCTTTCTTACAAACAAAATCGGGACTCCTCATGGAGACACACTGGGTCTAATAAATCCTTTATCTAGCAATTCTTGAATCTGAGTTTTCAGTTCACCCATTTTTGTTGGAGTCGTGCAGTACAGTGCCTTAGATAGTGGAGACGTACCTGGTATAATTTCGATTACCATGTCCACTTCTCTTTCTGGGGGTAGGTTAGGCAACTCTTTTGGGAAGACATCCATAAATTCATTTACCACTGGAATTTGTTCAACTGGTATTTCTTTTCCCTTTACAGTGTTGACCAAAATGAGATAGGCTTGGCATTGTTGGCAGACCATCCTCGCCGCCTTCACAGCCAATATTAGTACTGTATAGTTTTCAGGCTGCTTTAGCTTTCCAATAGATATTTCTTTATGTGGAACTACCTCAAACTGTACTTTCTTATATTTACAGTTTATTGTAACTCCCCATTGACTCAACCAATCCATATCCAATATTATATCAAATTCAATCATAGGTAAGAGGATTAGGTCTGCGTCTAAAATAATTGAACCTATCCTAATAGGAAATGCTTTACAAATTTGATTAGTACTTGTTAACCTATACACAAGGGATTCTATGTGTATAGTATTATTTATTTCTTTTACCGGCAGTGCATGAGTAGTTACATATTGACATGCTATAAATGACTGTGTAGCACCAGAATCAAATAACGTTACAGCAAAATTTTTCAAAATGTAAAACATACCTGTAACTAATTTTCCTTCTTGTTCTTGTGACTCAATGCGAGTCAATGCATGCACATGTACTAGATTTATAGAAGTTCCATGACGATTGGCAGTTGGAGTTATTCTCTGCTGGGCCGGTCTTCCCCGTCCTTGTGCTTCCTGTACTCTGTTTGGACAATTTGGAGCAATATGTCCTACTTGACCACAAATAAAGCATTTTATCATCCTTGCCTCAACAATTCCACAATCTTTTTTCCATATGACCTGTTTGACCACATTTGAAGTACTTGTTTGACCCCTTTAAACATTCACCATAGTGGCATTTTGGACAATTCCTACAAACAAGAGAACTTTTCTTTTTAAAATTTGATTTTTTCCTTTCCACAAATAATGTCTTATTTTTTTCTTTTCTTGCATCATTTTCTTTTATGTTAGGAACAAATTGCCTTTGTCGTAATTATTGAGTTCTCAATGCCTCCATTTCTAATGCTCTTGCTCTTTCTAAGCTTGATGCATAATCCTTTATTAAAAAGAATGCAGGACTCTCTCCTAAATGTGGCCTTAGCCCTTGTTGAAATCTTTGAGCTTTATTCTTCGGCACACTTGTAATCCAAGGTACATATCTTGTTAGGGTATTAAACTTGGTTGCATATTCTATAACTGTCATTCTACCCTGATAGAGTCGCTCAAATTCAATAACATTTTGACTTTGAAGACTGGTTGGGAGATATTCTTTATTAAATTCTTCCACAAAAGTCTACCAAGTCACTTTTTCAGGTTCTGACATAGTGACTAATAAAGTTTCCCACCATTCACTTGCATCCCCAACTATAAACGGGTAGCATACAAAATTTTTTGATTATCATTATAGGGTGAAATCTTAAATAATTTACTTATCTCTGCTAACCATTGCTCAGCTTGAGCAGGATCTAGTTCACCTGTAAATTTTGGAGGATGTTGAGCTAAAAAGGCATTAATAACCTTCTGGACGGCTTCTAATATATCATTCTCAACTTCTATTGGTCTAGGTTGCGGATTAGGAGTCGTTGCTTGAGTAGATCTTTCTCTTTCATCCTTTCTAGTTGGTTTTGTCTAATTCTTTCCTAAAGGTTTTGGGTTATTACAACCGTTTGGGTTGCCCATTCTCGGGTTGCTTGCTACTTAGCTTCCCTTATAGTTGTAGCTACTTGTTCTTCTATCGGCCTAACTTGTCTGGTATCATCCATGGCAATTTCATTTTCAATGACTAGATCAGAGTTTATATTACCTTGGCATTGATGGGTTCTTTGATTTGGTTGTTCCCTTTCTATTGGCCGCTTAGATACATTACTACACTCTCCTATTTCATGTTGACTTACAGGTTCCTCATTTGCAGCTACTATTCCTTCCTCTAGCCTAGTCCTTGCTCTTGTGTTAGGCATGATGTTACCTAGACAAATAAAAATTATATTAGTAACATCTCTTTTTATTTTAAAATAATCATACACAATTATTTATAACAAACACAAATATCAACAACAACCATTTTTTCCCACATACATCAGCATGAACAAGTTTGTTTTTACAATAAAAAGTGCTTTAATATCACAATATATACAACACATATTACACATTCATACATATCATCAACATCAAAAGAAACATCCGTTAGACTCATCTATTCTAGTCTCACTAGTGGCGCCTACGCCTAGGCTATACGAGTGTAGGCTCCTCAGTGACAATACTGGTATTCGACCAGTCTGGTTCATCTTCATTTATAATAGACCCTTCATTGGGGTCTTCATCATCATTCTCACTTATATTTCCTACAGGCTCGTCATCATCATTCTCCAGAATTGTTAGTATATATTCATCTGGTTGTTGTGGAGGGGCTTTCTCTACTACTTCCTCACCCCAGGCTCAAGCCTCCTCCCTTTTCCTAACAAATTTTCTTTTTTCTTGGTCTATTACATTTCAACTTACCCTATAGCGAAAATGGATATATCCTCCACAAAACGGTACCAAGGACCCTGGTTAAGCGGAATAGGGGCAGGTATCTGATCCCAACACATTTGCAACTCTCTATTATTAATTCTATCAGTAGCCACAGGGGGAAGTGGTCGTGGGCTTGCTCGAAGGGGTGGAGCAGCCTCTTGTACTGGAGTTCTACTAGTAGATCCCCTAAAGCTGGGTCTTGGTTGTAAGGGGTGATGGTGAGGGCCAGTTGTATCTTCTACTTTCACAGAGGATATAGGATTTGAGTTGAGGTCCTCCTTAGGTATGGGGGGTCTAAAAGAAATATTTGTTTGTGATGCCCACCATCTATTCAAATTCTCCCATATCCTTTGCCTTTTTTAGCTTCTCCCGCCTCTCTTCTCATCATGTCTTGGCCCATTATTGCCTTTCCCTTATTTTCCATCTACATTTCAAAACATAATCAATTAGCTATGTCTTACAAAAGGGTCATAACATTACATCACAGTTTTACACAACAGAAATGATAATATATGAAATATAGAAATTATAAATTAATTTCATTTCATTCATCATTTTAATAATATTATTATTTTTTAATGCCGATTTACTAAAACCTTAGCTCTGATACCACTCTCTGTGGCGCCCCCGACCTGAGGTGCCGGAACCTTACGCCAGGATCGTTTAGTTAGTAAACTGTGAGCAGGATTGTAGTCATGTTCACACGGCGGAATTTTCAATTCAATCTTATTTTAATTTACAAGCAATCATTTACTGGCAATTAAAACCATATAATATTTATAAATCACGAAAATTCCTTTACACCATCAATCTTTGTAATTTTATAGTACTGTACTATGAATATTTCACCATTCATCAAAATATATGAGAACCATTGTGAAATCCTAACCCATGTAGGACCCATATGTATGTATTGAATGTGTATATGATGATTATTTATGATTATGGAATTATGAAGGCACTATATAATTTATGCTAATAATGACAATTAGGGCTATGTGTTAGCTTTAATGATGTGATTAAGCATTTTGAGCCTAAGTGAGACAATGGGTTTAGAATAAATTATTTGTGATTTAAATGCGAAAATATATTATGAAAAATCATTTTTTATTATTTAAAGTGAATTATGGAGGTTAATATGGAAATTGACAAGTTTGGTGGAAAATGTTGAAAAATTCATAACTCAACGCCTATAAGGCGGGTTCGAGTGAAATTTGAAATAGAAATTATTAATTTTGGGCTTGGTTTTATGGTATGAATGGATTATAAAAACCTTGATGAATTGAGAATTATGAATTTTTAATCATAAATCAATTTCAACCGTTAACTTGAAACGGCTATAACAGGAGCTAGAAAACTCGGATCGAGTTGAAATTTGAAACCGTTGAATGAGTGGTGAGATATTTATTTTGGATGGCTTGGATTAAGCATGACATGTTGGGAAAATTCCTGCATTGAAAAAGGTGAGCATGTTTGACTTATGCTCCACAAAAGCAACCTATAATGCTAGAGTACCAAGAGTTAATGCTTGATGGAAAGGGAATTTGAGGTGGAAAATTTCAGGCCGTTCCTTGGAGATTTTATGCAATTATATGAAAAGTATAAATATGAGAATTATCTATCCAATTAATGCATGAAATGATGAAGCTATATGAGTGTAGCCAAGGTGGCAAAGAGGGGACGTCCAAGGGCTGTTTTGGTGCTTCTTTTTTATTTTTTTATTTATTAAAAATGCATATATATTGCAGGGATGAAAGTACATGATATGTGCATACAATAATGGAGATTTACAGCAATTAAAAAATGGAAGAAGGCAGGTATATATTGCTGAAAACGTGGACAGCTTACGGTGGAGAAAAATGTGATTTTTTGTGCTACGTTGCTGCAATATTTGTTAAATTTATTTACATAAAATTAATGCATGAATTAAAGGATAATTAGAGGTATAAATTACCCACATTTTTTGCATAAAAATGGAAAAATGAATGCAAAGATGGACGTGAAATGGAGATGCATGGATGGCTAGGATTTATGGAGCAGTTTTTGATTTTTGTAAATGGTAAAATGCAAATTTACTTGGCTGAGAATTACCCACCTTTTATGGTAGATAAGGGTGCATTTAAGGGGTGTGGAATTGTAGCAACAAGTGGGCCCCACAGCTGGAAAAAATCCAGCAACATATATAGCCCATGCACGTTGAGTTAAGATGGATTTTTGGAAAAAATTCTAAGTGTTGAAGACGTCCAAGGGAACCAAGCAGCTCATGTCCAAAATTTCCAGAAAAAGGGGAAGAAAACCAAGGGAAAAAGAAGGAGAAATTGGGAAGAAAATCATCTCCAAGCATTAGGGTTTGAGTTGGCTCAAAACCAAGTATGTGATTTGTTTTAAGTGGTTTAACTTGAGTTCTTAAACTTAAAACTTGGAAATGAAAAGCATGCTTAAAGGATTTGTAAAATGATGTTTCAAAATGATTTTGCATGAATATGAAATGGGTATTAAGTTTTAAGTATGAATTTTTAAGTTAAGAATGATGAAAATGAATCTATGCATGTGTATGAAGTAGAAAATTCAAGTTGTTAAACCCTAAACCTCCAAGAAAAGTTTCTGTCTTGGTTTGATGTTTTGATTAAGCTATGAATCATGTAATTATGCCAAATATATGAGGGTTTATGATTAAGTGATGAATTTTTGAAGTTATGGAATGTCAGGTGATGATTTTGACCTAATTCCTATGTTTATATGCTAAAAATGTTATGGAAATGGACTTGCATATTTTAAGCATGTTATGTAGGGTAAAATACCCTAGGTTTAAGGTGTGATGTATGCCCCAAAATATTTGGGAAAATAAACTCTAGAACTGATTTTTATGATTTTTATGAACGAACGTCAAACCGACGTGAAATGGAACTCAAAACGTGTGGGTAAGTTGCTGTTTTGAGAAGTGATAATGCATGTATGTTAATTATGTGTTAAATCCCTAAATATGGATGAGGAAAAAAGGATTTTATTTCTGAAATTTCGGAATTATATTGCTGCATAGGGTTATGTGTCAAAAGACACATAAAACGGGTGAAAAACGGGTTCCAAACTTGCTGTTTTGGAAACCTATGGTTGAATGGATTTAAACTCTATGAAAATATCCTAAATGCAGTGTTAATTAAGGGTAATTAAACTCATGAAAAATGGATTAAATTTCTGAGTTAGCAAAGTTTATGAAATGCATTATGTTTATGGGCGAAATGAGCTTATATGAAGGAATAACGGTAAACGAGTGATGAATGACTCATGAAAAAAATGATTTTATGAAAAAATGCATGAAAATGAGATGAATCCCATGTTTATGTATCTGTTTGAGATGTTATGATATTAATTCCAAAATTTGGATCTAGATTTATGAAGCTGAGGCAATGCTATGTACGTAGAAGAAACACCTTTGTGTGTGTTTTGGAAAAAAAATGGCAAAGTAAGCTCAATGAAGCTATGTATGATGTTTATGGAATGAATTTTATGAGATTAAAATGGATACCCTAATTTTAGGGTTATGTGTATATGCTATGTTGTATGATAGCCGAATGTGTGTAAATTGTGCTAATGGGTGCAAAATAAGCCATATATATGTATAATGACTTGTGAAGTCAAATAAATAATGTATGTATATGGAATGGGTTGAAAAACTAAATGAAATATGAGAAAAGGAAAGATATGAAAAATCATATTATTCTCATGTAAGCAAAGGCAAAGAAAAGGTGGTGACGGAAAGCTAAGGAAGTCAGGTAAGCAAGCAAACTTTTTAAAGGATTTTCTTTTCTAAATTGTTTCCATAAATGCAAGTTTTGCTTTAACTTGATTGTTGAAACTATGAAAATTATTTCTAATGTGTTTAAGGATGGCCATCCCTTAGCAAAAATGGTGTTGAAATGATGTTTACTTCAAATGCAAAATTATTATAAAATGTTTCTCTGATAAATGCTATGGAAAATGATGTGGTTTGATGTTTATGATCGAAAAATCATGCCAGTATGTTAAAGACGAGTTTATGCAAAAGTTCATGTGCACAGGATACTAGGTCCACTTGAAGGGTATAAGCGGACCGATTGTCCCCCCCTTGGTGTGACCAAGTCGCTTGTAACAAGCCTACGGCCGGCGACGCCCTCTTTGAAATGGGAGTTAACGTGACGGATGGTCGCCTGGCTAGCTTCCATCCTAAGGGAGAAATGATGTTCATGTTCATGTTTTCATATGACATTATGCATATGAGACCTGTGATAGGTACAAGATTTCATGTTTTCAAGATATACCTTTGGATAAGGTATAAGATGCTTTCCAAGTTGATTTTAAATGAAAATGTTGCCTGAAAGGATTTGCCTGAAATATGCAAATAACTTGCTTATTGAGTTTTGACTCACGATTTTTGTTTTCCAAACCCAAAGACAGGTGATGGACAGGATATGGCGAAAGAGCAAGCGCCGACTTAAGGAGTCCATGAAAAAACTAATGAAACTTATGTTATGTTGTTTATGTGAAATGATTGTATAAATTTGATACAGTTCTTTATGATGAATAGATGTAAACTATTCGAATGTTTTATATGAATGACTGTGATAGATACATGCAGTGACATCTGATTTAGGCAAAAGATGAAATGTCGCTGAACAACATGTTTGTGTATAATGAATGGGATGTAATGACTTAGAAATTTTATGAGAACGAAATTATGAAAACATGAGTTGTTATATGAACTTTCACATGACCATATTTAATAGGATAAATATCCGACAACACCCGACGTGTAACAGGGCAACAATCCTGATCACATTTACCAATCAATACGATTCCGAGGTAAGAGCTAGGATGTGACTCTCGGTTTGGGCGCCACAACCATACAACCTTAAGAGCCTCTAAATTGAGAATTTTTTTCTCTTTTTAAATCTTGCTATACCTATCTAAGGTTGGGAGAAACAAAACATGAGTACTAGACTCAGTAAGTAAGCATTTTTCATTTAAATAAATATTTTTGTTTCATAATTTGGCATTTCATAAATAATGCACATACAAATGCACATTTGACAATCATGCTTTAAACCTTCATTAGATGGTACGCTAGCTAGGCGACCATCAATTCGTCTACCAGCTATTTTAGGGAGGGTGCCACCGACCGTTGGGCCTATATTAGCGACTCGGTCATATTAGAGAGGGGCTTTGGTCCACTTATACCTCTAGAATAGACTTGTACCTTGGTGCACTATGCATCATACACATGCTAGCATTATTTCAAGAAATAATCATGTTTATCAATTTGCACTCTTTTCAACTTAAGAAAATAGTATAATCGTTTATAAAATAGATTAATAGATACATTTTTCAAACCACCTTATAGGGATAACCATCCTTAAATAATATTGAAAATGCCAACAAGAAATGAATTGCAAGTCATTCAATCATTTTGGAAAAAATAAATTATTTCAAGGCGTTACTTGCTTACCTTAGGTTATCAGCTTGCTTCCTCAACTTTTTCTTTTCCTTTTCATAAATAAACGAAAATGATTATCTAACATATTTTCACTATACTTTTAAACTTCTATACTCATTCCTTTCTGAAACCATATATGTTACTAATGTACTATGGTTTCTACCCGTATCATATTATTCATATAGGTAATAGTGATGTAAAATAGAAATTTTCATTTTTACTTTATATAGTTAATGGTTAAATTTTTTTTCTTTTAATTTTCATAATTCACACGAATTATCGTGAATTCAATCTAAATGCAGATAATTATCTGTGGAATATTAAAGAACCATATCTATAGCTTGCAAAGTCATAAATCAAAAATAAAAATCACATAGTTCTACCTTGGACGTAAGTGGTAGCCATCCAAGTATTTGGGTAGAATTTTTTTTGAATTATTTAAATACTATTTAAGCCATGCTTTCATGAGATTTATCCATGCGTTATATTTAACAAAAATGGCAAATGGTTAAAATTATATATTCCTAAATCTGCATGGACGTCTAAGCCTTCCTAGTACTTCACTTTATTATTATTATTATAGATTTCATTTTCTGCCCAAGGTTGCTGGACGTTCCTAGCTTCTCCTTCACCATTTTTTTATAGCAGAAATCCAAACCAACAATTCTGCTGCTGGACGTTCAAGGGTTCTCCTTCATCGTTTTTTCTTTTTTTTTTTCAAAATCTATACCACTTAACGTTAATTAGGATAGAAAAAGAAAAAAATTAAATATGCAGATAACGAATATAGTTTTAATATTATTAACATCTTAAAACGTTAAAAAATAATTTGTTTTAATTTAATTAACAGCACGTATATTAGTATACCTCTTTTGGATGCTGAATTAGGTAAATAAAAAAATAATAATAATAGTTAATTCGATCACCTTTGGATGTCAACAAGTTTTAGAAAATTTCTAAAATGCCTAATACGTGGGATTATGTATGGTGGAATAATAAAATAAATGAAATAGAAAAATTATAATTGAACCTGTTTAGATGTCCAGTCTTCCTCCACGATCTCTATAATGCTGTTGTACGTCTAAGCTCTCCTCTTGCTATTTATCATCATTTTTTTTCTACACCGCGCATCTATTTATATCCTGCCCTTTTTGGAATGAATTTTACCTATGCATTAAGTTCGCAAATCCAAGGATGGTAGATTCGGTTGCAACTATCCAAGTTAAATTTCATTCCATCGCGCATAAGTTGGCAAATGAGTTGTGAAATTACACATTACTTATTTACCGTCTTTTAAGGACGCTATATATGGAGACTTAGAAAAGATAGTGCCAATCTTGAAGAAAAGGTTGGTTTAAGATTAGCCTAATATAAACCCACATAGTCCGGAAAACCCTAAGACATGTGTATTTGAGTACATGAAAAGATAAGCCATGCAAGCATAGAATATTATGTACACATGAAAAGTGGTTCTTTTTCTTTTGTATAGGAAAAGGCAAAGAAAAAGTGAAAGGTATAAGCTGATTACTACAAGTAAGCAGGAAATTTTTTTGAAAAGTTGCTTTCTCAAATATTAGAAATATATTGCAACCTATTTTATTTAAATGCTTTTAAAATTATTTAAGATGACCACTCCTATAACTCTGCGAATTGACTTGAATAACTGCTTCACTAAAATTGCGTTGAAAATGATTGTTCATTTTTGCTTGCTTATTGGGTTAGTACTCACATTTTGTTTTCCAAACCAAAGACGGGTACAAGAAAGGCAAGGTGTAAAGGATTGTGTTTATTTTGCGAGAACTATGATGTTGTATTATGTGGATGTTGTGAATGGTTGATTGTATATATGAACATGATGTGATAAAAATTATGTGAAATCTTATTGTATATGATCGGAATGATATGTTGGGATTAGTTGATGGGAAACAAAATACCAATGCATATTTGACGATCTGCGTATATGTCTATTAAAATGCTCTCTTTTAACGCAAGTATACGTGCCGAATCAAGTAATAAAGAGTTAGTAGAGTATCGTTCCCACGAGGAATTGTCTAACTGGAATTATTAATCAGTTTAATTGCTTTCGGTGAGTAGAAAATTCTGAGTTTTAAAACTAAAGCTATCAAATGCAATAGGAAATTAGAATAGAGTCCGCGGAATATCTGGAATACTAAAAACTGGTTTATAAATCAGGGATGACAGATGAATAGCTCGGAATCATTGAATCCAAATTATATTACATTGGTTCTTTTTCATTGAATTGTGCATGGATTTACTAGTCCAAGTTCAATAATCTTTATATATATCTTTCAACATTATATAAAGTTAATTACACCCTATTCAATTACTATGTTCTTATGCCATTAAATAAAATGAAATTGACAAGTTCAAAACCTGTTTATTGACTACACAGGATTTAACGACATATTCCTATTCATTAAACAACTCCCCCTAACAAAGAGGAAACCTATGCCCTATACATGGATTTAGCAGAGATTTTTTTTAAGGATAAATCAAGTAATTAAATCATCTTACAAAGTAGCTAATCTTGTAAAAAGTATTAAACCACATGTGTAAGGGTAAATCACACACAATCTAAATATTCATTCCTGAATCTCAAAGAACCAATACAATATAATTAAATATCAATTCATCTTAACTATCTATCTAAAGGAAAATTAGTTCAAAGACATGATATAAAAATAGAAACCTTTTCGTAAACCATTTTTGGAAACCTTTCATAAATCATTCATGTAAACCATTCGTAAATGTATTTCTCTCCATTCGATAGGAGACACTTAGCAAGTGATCAACTATCAATGGAATAGAAACCTTTTCATAAAAATCATTTCATACACATTGGATGTGCAAATGCTTCCTTTCCACTCCTAACATAAACCTTCGTGTGTGGGTACGCTAGCCCAGGGAACATCTCACATAGCATGGTCAAATACGCCGGCTGTCTCTGACTTGGCCTCATCAAGGGGAACCTCTCTTCCTCTTGAAGCCTACATGGTTCCTACATGCATGACTTTTGATTTCCCCGGCATTATATACTTCTTACACCAGGTGACTTGTCATTCTCATGTAGAGAATTATTTGCACCATCCCTTAAAAATATAATTTTAAATCCATGCTTTCCTTTTCAATCCATGTATGAAAATGCAATGCATTCATTCACACATAACATTCCATTGCCTCCACCTCTGAGGAGGACGCCGTCGGAACACAACCCATACGACTCGGCAATAGTGAATGGGGACCCTCTGATCCGCTTTCTACCTTTACCAAAGCCGCTTCATTATACATCATACATGTGCACATGTTCATGAACATCACATGATATCAATATGCCGGCATGACTTTCCATAAAAACTAATAAACATTCATCGTTTCAAAATATTATAGGAATGACCACCCTTAAACACATTCCATAAATACTTGAGAATAAAACATATTTTCAAAAGGGTTTGCTTTCTTACAATGAAGCAATAAAATCACATTTTCAAAGTTGTGATTGCTTACAAATCATCATTTTCAAAAGGATTGTTGCTTATAATGAAACAATAAAATCACAATTTCAAAGTCGTGCTTGCTTACCTTCTCAGTCCATGTCTTCCTCCTTTTCCTATTCATGGAAAAATGATATTTTATCTATATCATTTCATGTCTTAGTTTACTTCCCATGCATGCTTTATAATCATCCATTACCTCATTTTTATAGAGGTTAATCATACAAATATACTTGGTCATTACCTCCTTACATGGATTTTTATCCATAAATTCTTTAAAAATTTCATCTATATATCCTTATAAATATATAAAAATAAATCTCAATTTTTTCCCAAAATACGTTGTTCACTGTTCATAATTACTGTTCATGTCACTATGGCAAATTACTGTAGCAATCACTGTTCACGTTTACTATTCACCCGAGGTTACTGTTCACAGCAATGTGGGTTACTCTTCATGAGTTCCAAAAATTGATATTTTTTCCAAAAATAAAAAATACCATGACATAGCTTATGCTTAGTATATCATGAGAAATTTCATATATTTTGAATTTATCATCATTTACTTGGCTAAATAAATCATTTTCTCCATATACTAAAAATCAACATAAATTCACTTAAGCATAATCCTTAATTCTAAAAATTATGAAATTAATATATCATCATTCCAACATCATATTGATCATAATAATACATCCCAAATCATCATTTATAAAATTTGAAGCATTATTTTCACATATTATATGCTATCTTCTCGAATGCTCTATCTTTGCTTCAAATTTTCGATGTTTCGACATAATTCCAAGTAAGCATTATAAATTTATTTATTTTTTCATGCTTAGACATTATCTAAGCATGGTTTTACCTTACGTAACACCCAAAAGACATTTGAGAAGAAATCACATACCCGAAGTGAAGATATCATTCTTTTTCACACACTTTCTCTTTCTAACTTTCTCTTCTTCTTTCTCCTCAAGGATAAAACGTGGTACGGGGTGAAAAATGCTCAAAAGGAGCTGGGATGAAGTGCCTTGGACGTTCACCCCTGCCCCTTAATTATACTTTTTGATTTTTCATCAAATTGGAATTTACCCCTTGCTCAAGGTATTAAATTATAAATTTATTTTTTCTAATTTTCAAAGGTGCATGGAGCCATGTGCAGCCACCCTACAGAAGCTCTAGCCCCCCTATGGCAGCCCTATTATTTTAGATTTTTTAATTTATTAAAATTATTTATTTTAAGCTAATTCAATCCTAGCCGTTGATTTTTGATAAGATTGATTTTGGACCATTGGATTTTGGCCCAAAAGTCAAGCCTCCAGCAGCCATTGCAGCTTTTCATTAATTATTTATCTATTTACTTAATTAAAATTAATTCAAAGTCAAAGTCTAATTAATGAAAAAGTAAAGCTACTTTTTGATCTTCAAATAACGTTTAATCTTGACCCTTGATTTATGATTTTTGATCAATCTTGGACCACTCATCATGTTCATCATCATATTTTGGCCATCCATAAAAAAGTTCTTCACAATCCGATGTCCGGATTGCAAGATATGAATTTTTCTTCATTTTCTTCACAAGAATTCATAAAAATCCGAAAATACTAAATAAATCAAAAAGTTGCTATTTTGTCCTTTTGTGGGAAGCTTCCTTTTTTTCTTTTTGTGATTAAGTTAATCCAAAGTGATTAACTCGTCATTTTACTTTAACCACATGGTTATTATTCACGTTTCACTATTCACGTGCACTATTCATCCGAATTTCATAAATAATTATTTTAACATCTATTCTCACACATTTTCATATTTCATAAATATATATTTCATTAATATATTCCCTAGGGTTTACAACCCTACAGTTTTATATGTGTCTAAGATTGGAGTTTCACAATCCTCTCCTCCTTACAATAGGTTTCGTCCCGAACCTGTCTTACTCGAAATAATCCATCATGCTTCTGCTGTGCAACTTTGATATTTCTTATCTTATCATATCATCAATCATTGATCATCAATCATCAAATAAGTCATAGCATCATATAAATCTAGATATTATTTCTGCCTATCTATCAATTCATAATTTGATACCTACTTCTGTGGTATCACACCTTTCCTATCATCCATAATTTTTCTCTTACATGCCTATTTACCAATCCTTGCTCTAATACCACTTTCTATGGTATTAGACCTATCCTTTCATCATCCTTTATTTTATCCTTCTCCCGCCTATTTACCAATCCTTGCTCTAATACCAATTTCTGTCGCGCTCTGAACCGAGGCATCCACATAGGCCTTACTCCAAGATCTTGTCATTGGTAAGTGTGAATCAGAATTGTTCCCTGATCACGCGGCGGGTTCTTAATTGGATCTCGTCCAATTTTTTTCTTTCATTTCTTTTTCTTTTCTTTCATCACATAAACATATACTTATCGTCATTCATAATGGACTCATCTATATCATCATAAATCATCAACTCCTCATATTATTCATAACTTCATAATTTCATACAACCTATATCCTTTTTCATTATATCCCATTAGGGAATCTATTCATACAAAAATCTACTAACCTTTGTAGATTTTTCTTTTCCTTTAACAACACATGCCTTTCATCTCTTGGCTTTCCTTGCAATTATCTGAGGTTGGAAAAACAAAACATGAGTCGAAACTCAATAAGTAAGCATTTTTCATTTTAAATGCATTCCTCTCCATTCGATAGAAGACACTTACCAAGTGATCAACCACCAACGAAATAGAAACCATTTCGTAAACCATTTTTGGAAACCTTTCATAAACCCTTCATGTAAACCATTCATAAATGCATTTCTTTCCATTTGATAGGAGACACTTAGCAAGTGATCAACTATCATTTCATAAACATTGGATGTGCAAATGCTTCCTTTCCACTCCTGACATAAGCCTTTATGTGTGGGTACGCTAGCCCAGGGAACATCTCACATAGCATAGTCCAATACACGGGCTGTCTCCGACTTGGCCTCATTAAGAGGAACCTCTCTTCCTCTTGATGCCTACATGGTTCCTACATGCATAACTTTTGATTTTCTCGGCATTATATACCTCTTACACCAAGTGACTTGCCATTCTCATGCAGAAAATTATTTGCACTATCCCTTAAAAATATCATTTCAAATCCATGTTTTCCTTTTCAATCCATGTATGAAAATTCAATGCATTTATTCACACATAACATTCCATTGCCTCCACCTCTGGGGAGGACGTCGTCGGCGCACAGCCCATACGACTCGGCAATAGCGAAGGGGGACCCTCTGATCCATTTTCTACCTCCACCAAAGCCTCTTCATTATAGATCATACATGTGCACATGTCCATGAACATCACATGATATCAATATGCCGACATGACTTTTCATAAAAACTCATAAACATTCATCATTTCAAAACATTATAGGAATGACCACCCTTAAACACATTTCATAAATAGTCGAGAATAAAACATATTTTCAAAAGGGTTTGCTTGCTTATAATGAAGAAATAAAATTACATTTTTCAAAGTTGTGCTTGCTTACAAATCATCATTTTCAAAAGGATTGCTTGTTTACAATGAAGCAATAAAATCACATTTTCAAAGTTGTTCTTGCTTACATTCTCAGTCCATGTCTTCCTCCTTTTCCTTTCCATTTCCTATACATGGAAAAATGATATTTTATCTATATCATTTCATGTCTTAGTTTACTTCTCATGCATACTTTATAATCATCCATTACCTCATTTTTATAGAGGTTAATCATATAAATATACTTGGTCATTAATATGAATTTTTATTCATAAATTCTTTAAAAATTTCATCCATATATCCTCATAAATATATAAAAATAAATCTCAATTTTTTTCCAAAATACGCTGTTCACTATTCATGTAACTATAGTAGATTACTGTAGCAATCACTATTCACGTTTACTGTTCATCCGAGGTTTAGTGTTCACAGCAATGTGGGTTACTGTTCATAAGTTCCAAAAATTGATATTTTTTCCAAAAATAAAAAATACTATGATATAGCTTATGCTTAGTATATCATAGAAAATTTTATACATTTTGAATTTATCATCATTTACTTGGCTAAATAAATCATTTTTCCATATACTAAAAACCAACATAAATTTACTTAAGCATAATCCTTAATTCTAAAAATTATGAAATTAATATATCATCATTCCAACATCATATTGATCATAATCATACATCCTAAATCATCATTTATCAAATTTGGAGCATTATTTTCACATATCATATGCTATCTTCCCGAATGATCCATCTTTGTTCCAAATTTTCGATGTTTCGGCATAATTCCAATTAAGCATTATAAATTTATTTATTTTCTCATTCTTAGGCATTATATAAGCATGGTTTTACCTTAATTAACACCCAAAAGACATTCGGGAAGAAATTACTTACCTGAAGTGAAGATTCCTTCTTTTTCACACACTTTCTCTCTCTAACTTTCTCCTCTTCTTTCTCCTCAAGGATAAAACGTGGTAGGGGCTGAAAAATGCTCAAATGGAGCTGGGATGAAGTGCCTTGGATGTTCATCCCTGTCCCCTATTTATACTTTTTGATTTTTCATCAAATTGGAATTTACCCCTTGCTTGAGGTATTAAATTATAAATTTATTTTTTTTAATTTTCAAAAGGTGCATGGAGCCATGTGAAGCCACCCTACAGAAGCTCCAGCCCCCCTATGGCAGCCCTATTTTTCAAGATTCTTTAATTTATTAAAATTATTTATTTTAAGCTAATTCAATCCTAGTCGTTGATTTTTGATAAGATTGATTTTGGACTATTGGATTTTGGCCCAAAAGTCAAGCCTCCAGCAGCTATTGTAGATTTTCATTAATTATTTATCTATTTAATTAATTAAAATTAATTCAAAGTCAAAGTCTAATTAATGAAAAAGTAAAGCTACTTTTTGAACTTCAAATGACGTTTAATTTTGACCCTTAATTTATGATTTTTGATCGATCTTGGACCACTCATCATGTTCGTCATCATATTTTGGTCATCCATAAAAGTTTTTATCTCAATCCGATGTCCGGATTGCAAGATATGAATTTTTTTTCATTTTCTTCACAAAAATCCATAAAAATCCGAAAATACTAAATAAATCAAAAAGTTGCTATTTTGTCTTTTTGTGATTAAGTTAATCCAAAGTGATTAACTCATCATTTTACTTTAACCACATGGTTACTATTCGCGTTTCACTATTCGCGTGCACTATTCACGTGCACTATTCATCCGAATTTCATAAATAATTATTTTAACATCTATTCCCACACATTTTCATATTTCATGAATATATATTTCATTAATATATTCTCTACGGTTTACAACCTTAGGGTTTTATATGTGTTTAAGATTGGGGTTTCACAAGGGTTGAATCTTCTCTTCAATCCATGTTTTGATCGAGTTTTCGTCCTTCTCTGGATGTCTATTCCGGCTCTTGGCTTTCCTCCTTTGCGCGCAAACCCTAGGTTTCTATTTATAAAGTGAATTTCCGCAGCACACGCACAGAATTCCGCGCGTACGGATGTGTAGTAGCGCCTAGGCACCAACTCTCTGTGTGCTGGGTAACTTAGAAACCTATCTGGAAACCCTAGGAATTCATGCCTTGGCGCTTAGGCGCCCCTAGCTTGTGCCTAGGCGTTAACTCTCTGGATGCTTCATGAATTAGGAACTCTGCTGAAACACCTGTGATCACGTACTGGCGCCTGAGCGGCCCAAGCCGGCGCTTAGGCACCAACTCTCTGAAAGTTATTGTGACTTGTGACCTCAAAACCCTTTCAGACTTGTCTACAGGTTGGTGAAATGGCGCCTGGGCGCCCTTAGATAGTGCCTAAGCATCAACTCACTGGAAGCTACTGGTTACTAGATTGTGTTAGAGTTCTGGCAAGAGCATGTAGGTTGGCGCCTGGGCACCATCCACATGCTTCGTGACTTGGTTTTGATCTACATCCGCTTTGCCTGCGTTGCTTGTAATTCATCCATCCTTTCTACAAAAAATGAGTAAACCAAATAAATGAACTAAAAAGGCCTAATTTATGCTAAAAATGCATAAAAATTAAATAATGCTCATAAAATGCAAAGAGAGTGAAAATTAAGCTAAACGGATGCAAACTAAGCCTAATCTCTCGGACTAACATGCAAATATAGTCTGAAATAGGCCATGATAACTCGCATTTTTACGAGTTATCAATATTGATAATAAATGTGAAATTTTTTTGGGGTTTATAGTGTTGCCATGATGTAAATATGTTATGGAATGAATCACCAATACTCGTTTTTTTATGTAAATTGACATAAAAAAAAACTTGCCGCGTTATTAGGGAAACAATCCGGCTCACATTTACCAATCAATAAATGATCCCGGAGTAATGCTCCAGGGCCTCGGGCTGTGGCGCCCCCAACCTGTGACATCAAAGCCTTACTTCGGGATCGTTTTCGATTGGTAAATGTGACACAAGATTGTTGCATTGTTCACGTGGCGAGATTTTTGTATACATTTTGTATAGTGGAATAAAATTTTTAAAAGAAAAACTTTTCTTGCAACATTTTCATTTCACATTTCTAGTCTTTTCATAACAAAGGATATGCAAACACATCATTTCTGGTTACCCGACCTCATATATCTCATTTTCATAACAACCTTATCATACTTATATAAAGAAGAGCTTGCATAATCCTTTATCATCATTTTAATAAAACAGAAATCAAATCCTTATATAAAATCAACTTATCCGGTTAGCCATCCTTAAACTCTTTTAGAAACATCAGTAAAAATCATTTTCAAATCGTTTTATTATTTAAAGAGATTCCAAACATTCCAAGAACATCCTTTTCAAACGCTTTGCTTGGAAATACCATTTTCGTAAAGAAATCAAACTTTCTTTTCACAAACTCTTTCTAAATATTCAAATGAAACAATTTCTAAACACTTCAACATTTAAAAATGGCTTGCTTACAATGAAGCACTCCCAAAGCATTTCCATATTTGAAAGATAATATTTTCAAAAGGTTTTACTTGCTTACAAACATTATTTCATAAAGGAATCAAACTTCCTTATCATAAAAAATCTTTTTTGATAAAGGATTATGAAGGACTTATCTACATATATCATTTTAATAAAGCAATTTATAATTCATTTCAATAATTAAGAATAAATATCATTTTCAAAAGTATTGCTTGCTTACAAACATTATTTCATAAAAGAATCAAACTTCCTTATCATAAAAAGTCCTTTTTGAAATAGGACTTTGAAGGGCTTATCAACACATATCATTTCAATAAAGCAATCCATAATTCATCTCAACAATTGAGAATAAACATCAAATTTGTGGCGCCCCAAATCGAGACGTCACTTCCTTACCTCAAGATCTTATCGATTGGTAAATGTGAATCAGGATTGTTGCCTTGATCACGCGGTGGGATTTTAATTGGAACTCGTCCAATTTTTTTTTTCGTTTCTTCATTTATCATTATTTCATTTATAACATAAGCAATGGTACACTTGTACATATCCTTTAATCCATTTCAACATGCTGTTATACATCATAGGCCCTCTTGACCTAATCATGGCATTTCCATTGCATATATACATCTATTCAATCATTAGTTCACCTAGAACTCGGAACTTTAACCAAGTTCACATATACGTCAACATATCTGAATACTTTCATTCATATCATTCCACTCACCATGGCTATTCCTTTTAGTCCATATGGTACTATCTCGTACCTTTTCTCCATTTCTTAGGTCCTCGACCGTCTAAGTCTCCCAGTACCAGTCTGAGGTTTGGAAAACAAAATGTGAGTGATAATTCAGTAAGCAAGCATTTTGGGGCAAGACTTTCTTTGAAAATCATTTTCTAAAATATTTTTCTCATAAATCATTTTG
Source organism: Annona cherimola (assembly GCA_030490835.1). Lineage (NCBI taxonomy): Eukaryota > Viridiplantae > Streptophyta > Magnoliopsida > Magnoliales > Annonaceae > Annona > Annona cherimola. The sequence goes on along the minus strand of CM059976.1, from coordinate 34,971,455 downwards.
GCCAGGAGACATTTTATGTCCTAAAACATCTTGACATAAACCATATTTGATAATGGACATTCTCATATCCACAAAAAGACGTTTTTCCACATAAATCATTTTGGCATTGGACGTTTAGATGTCCTAAAATATTTTTCCACTTAAACCTTATTGGAAACTGACGTTTATACATCTTAAAATATTTTTCCGTGTAAATCTTATTGGAAACGGACGTTTATACATCCTAAAATATTTTTCCACGTAAACCTTATTGGAATCGGACGTTTATACGTCCTAAAATGTTTTTCATATAAACACTTTGATAATGGACATTTTTATGTCCAAAATACATTTTCCGTAAGCTTTTTTGGCAAGGGACATTCATATGTCCACAAACACCTTTATCCCATAAACTCTTTTAGAAACGGACATTTTTATATCCACACATGTTCCAACATAAATCCCTTTAGGAAATGGATATTCTCATGTCCAACCATTTTTTCCACATAAACCTTTTGGAAATGGACATTCTTATGTCCAAAATATTTTCCAACATAAACCTTTTTCATAATCCCCATCTTTGGGACTTGTTTATAGTAAACAAGTCATAAATCCTTTTTATGAAAACTTTTGCATAGAAATTATTTTTTATCCTTAATATTTACACATTTTTGTGTAAAACACCCTACTTTTAGGGTAACTTATGCATAATGGCTCATAGAAATCCAATTTATAATAACTTTTTGTATAAATATTTTTATATCCCAATCTTTGGGCTTTTGAAAAGCAAAACGTATGCAAACACATTTTTCCTCATCCAGTAGTGACACTTACCAAGTGATCATGCTACCTTTTGGAAGAGAATCCTTAACAGCACGCTAGCCAGGCGGCTATTTATATATCCTGCTCCTATCTAAGGGAGGGCGCCGCTGGCACTCTTGCCATCCCTTAGCGACTTAGTCTTATGTAGAGCGAGCCCCAGTCATCCCAACCATGCTCTACAATCTGCCTAATCCTTGTACTAGTGTACCGTACATTATTATGATGGACCGTAGTCCGTTTGGTTTGAAGAACCACAAACCACAGCCATGTTCTTTTAAACCGGGATCACAGACCTCTGTCTGCATCCATAACATACAAAAAATCTTAGACCGAAGTCTATATCTTTAAAAATTATTTTTAAAAATACATCATAGGCCGCAGTCTGTGTCAACTTGTAAGCGAGCGCACCCACTTTAACAAGTTGTTATTTGAAATCTAATTTTAGGATGACCTTCCTTAAATTCTATTAGAAATATTTTAAGTAAAATATTTTGATAAATATTTGAAATATTTGAAAAATAATACATCTTGAAATCCTTATAAAAGAATTTCAAAACCTTTGAATTTTCAAAATTAAACCATTTTATGAAATCTACATAGGAAGTTGGTCATCCTTAAATCCCTTCAACACATCTGCATAAACATTTTTCAAGATATTTTCAACATAGATTTCCTTATCTAAAGAAAATCAAAACTTTTTTAATATCATTTCAAAATATATGAACTATGTCCAAATCATCATTTATTATTTAATTATCAAGACCTAGCAAAATAAATCTTTTTCATAAATCAAATCTCCTTTTTTTTCTTTTATAACATGATTATTTATCATTAAAAATCATAACAGAAATTCAAAACTTATTTACATTTGTTGTTTTGTGAAAAAGGGCAAAATTTCCTTTTTCTTATAAAATACTTTTGAAACAACATCATAAAGAACTTGTTTACTTAAAAGTAAATTCTTAAAAAAAATATCGACATAAAATGTGAAATCCTTTAAAACCATTATCGTGGAGGACTTGCTTACTCATAAGCAAAATTCTCAAATTCTATTAACATAAAACATTGTCAATCCAAGGCAACCCTTGTGATAAAATCCTTATCTTAAAACGTATTATTTTCTTCCCATGAAGCAAACCTTGAGGCTTGTCCTTAAAGCCATTCTTTTCCAAAACTTACAACTTTTTCATTAAAGTCGTCATTTTCAAAACTTATGGCTTTTTATTAAGGTCATCATTTTCAAAACTTGTGCTTGCCCATTCGTTTAAACATAATCATAAACATTTCAATCATATCAATTACATAGAAATAAAATATCATTTTAGAAAGTTCGTTTGCTTACCTGAGATCGCCATAATCCTTTTCTTCCATACTCGTCTTTGCCTTTGCCTAGATAAATGAAAATAATATTTTATTTATTTGTATTATCTTCAAATACTTATATTCCTTAGGTTTTCCATCACTTCTTCATGAATTTTTGCATTTTAACAACTTACATAATTCATATGTCATTTATTCATACTTATCTCTTCATATACGTCCATTTCTCAACACATAAATCATGTGTTTCTTAAAATTTCTTAAAACAGAAACTTATCTCTAATTCTAGCATGATTAAACCTCTTAATTATCACATAATTTAGGATTTAATTTTGAATTTATAATCCATTTATCATAGGGTTCCCAAAACAGCAACTTTAGAACCCGTTTTTCGTTGTTTCAATGCTCCCTTTAGCAACATGGTCTAAACAAATTTTTAATACAAGTTTTCCAGATTTAAACTATTTTTTTTAACCCAAATTTAGGATATTAACACATATTTAAAATCCATATATTAGTTGCTTCCAAAACAGCAACTTTCATATACATCTTGGGTACCCTTTGCACCCCTCTTTGGACATCCCTTTGCATATCTTCAAAAAATCATATTTAGGGTAATCTTGTTTATCTATAATAGGTTAAACCCTCATAATAACTTATTTATATCCCATTATAAATCAAATTACATCACAAAAACCTAGAATTTAATATTTATCTTAATTTATTCCTTAAGTCATCCATAATGCTGAATTCAAGCACACTAAATTCTCAAAATCTTGAATTAATATCAAATCAAGTATTTTTGATCTGAAATTTCTATCATACCTTAATAACTATATTAATAACCAAAATAAATATTTCTATCATGAAATATTTAGTATTTTTATTTATTTGTTTATTTTTACTCTGCTAGACAACAGCACTCCTTTACGGACAGCCTTAATCACGTAAATTATTGGGTATATTTATATCCATAAAAACCTAATTTTTATTTTTTTTATATGATCCTAAATATTTCTTATATATTCTATAAATTTTTCAGCCCAAAATGAATTGTATAAAAATTATTAAAAATCTTTTAGTTCAGCTGATCCTACCACCTATGCAACCCTGTTCAGGTTGATTTTCTCGGATTTTTAATTTTCAACTGGCTTATTCTTTTAATTTTAAAATTAGTTAGTTCCTTAATAACCCCATAATGAGTCTTTACAAAAATTTTCATGCTAAAAATAGTTCATTAACTATTTCTTCCATATTTTAGATTTTTTCCTCATTCCTTCTAGGTTTTGCTCCCATATTTTCATCTCTTTTCAATACATATGCAAAAACCCTCAATCAATAATTAATTCTAGAATGTCATTAATCTTTCTTTAGAGGTTTATTATGATTCAAAACCATGATTCCAATATCAAGAAGAAAAACTTAGAAATTGGAAGGCTTAAACTCAATGGGTACTTACCCGATTTTGTCGATTCTTTGCCCCGAGCTTCCTGAGCTGCTACCAAGCCTTGCCTTGCCTTTTTTCTTCTTATTTTCCTCCTGTTTTCTCCTCTTCCTTGCTGGGTTTGACGTGCTTGCTGCTGGTCCTTGAAGAAAATCCCTTTTTTCTCCCTTTTCTCTCTATCTCTCTCTCTTTCTCCTTCTCTCTCCTCTTCCTTGCTGCTGGAACATCCAACCTCCTTGCTTCCTTTTTTTTCTCTTTTTATAAGCTACTTTTCTTGGTGCCCCAAGTAACTCATAGGCATTTTAGTAAATTTCATTTTTACTTTCCATACTTGCCCTTCTTTACTTAGCTCTTAAGCAACTTGTTACTTGCTCTCCAAGAAACCAACTTTCCATGATAATTAGCTTAATCCATTCCACTCATCTTATAGATTTCATAATTTTATTCCATCATTTCAAATTTCATCTCAAGCCGATGTTTCTACGTCAAGTTATGACCACTTGAATTTTATCTTTTGAATTTGGGATAAAAATAATTAATTATCACCCTAATCCCATTATGATTCCCTTAATCCAATCCATTCATAAGATTGAGCCCACCTTCGTGAGCTTACCTTTCAAATTTCATCAAAATCCGCCTTGTAGGCATCAAGTTATGAATTTTCTATCATTTTTCACCTTAATTCCATAATTATACTTTAATCTCCATAAATTAAATCATAATTATTCATGACACCTTGTCACCGTTAAATCCTCATTAATCCCCTCGGGTCATACCGACTTACTTTGGGCTCCGGCAATTAAATTTTTAATCACCATTCTTAATTAAATTCTAATTGCAAAATATCATTAAATCATAAAATCATCCATAAATCATTCAAAATTCATTTAAATCACATATAAATCATGTATATATGTTCAATGCATCCCATCGTATCCTACATAGTTGGGGTTTCACAAAATTAAAAAGTATTTCTTACTTACCTATGGGAAGTTCAACTCGTCCCTTGGATCTTTTCCTTGACTTTACGTAGATAAGTGGAAATGATCATCTTATATGCTTGCATATCATCATATACTTGTTTGCCTTGTCTTTTATTTAATTCATATTCATATATCATTTGCTCCCAACCCTTACATGATCTCAATCTATGTGTGACTTGTAGCATGTTTGCCTTAATTATTCCTTTGTTGGAGATGAACACCATCATCTTTTAAGTCGCATATTTTTATTTTTCTCTCAACGATTAACTATTTCTCTCTCAATAACCTAACCTAGGGCATTTTACTCTTTTTAGGTAGTCCAGATACTTACTTGAAAATATAATGAGTTAAGTTCAAGTAAGATTTCTCGAATTCACATTTCTCGAATTACACAAGCATCCATTCTTATTTAACTTCTATGGTTAGTATATATTTTATTTAATATCCAAACCTAGGGTATTAATATTTTGTAATTCTATAAAACCTTCATCCTTAATCTTTTCCAAGCCATATGGAATTAAAATTTCTAAAATTTAAACTTATTTTCTAAAACAACCCTAAACATACATCTGTTGGTTTTAAATCCTTCTTAAAATTGCACTTTTAGCATACCCATATGCTAAATTATCAATTGACAATTCTTGTAGACATTTGAAGGGTTAGTATACATCCTTTTTCCATTTAAACTCCTAAATTTTCTAGAACTTTTGTCCCCTACTCAAACAACCCTATTTGAGCTTATTTTCATTAAGGGTGTGTTTGGGAATGGGTAAAACTTTTGATGAAAAGTTTTGAAGAATAAAAGTTGTCAAATAATGTAATATAATAGGGGTAATGATGAGTAGTAATGATGCTAAAGTTAAAATAGATGGGTTAGTTTTGTGGTTAGTTGTGTAGAAATGATTGAAAAATAGGCTAGTTGTATAGGAAAATGTGAAAAAATAATTAAAAAATATGATAGTTTTGGAGAGTGAAAAGTCTTAGATTGAAAAGTTTTAACTTGATATTTTTTAACCATTGTCAAACATACCCTAAGTTTCACTTACACAATTGAACTTTAATGATATACGCAAGGAAAATTATCAACTTGCAACTCTTTTGGACATATTAGGTACTTATTCACATCCCATAATACCTTAAATTCCATTAACATTTCTAGAATCATCATCCATTCTCAAAATAGACACATACATGTGTATATTCATTAAGTTCCATTTTCATACATGCATCTTAACTTAACATACATGCTAAACCCTTAATCGCTAACTCTAAATTTCCAAAATTCCACATATATCATCTATTTCATCATAGAAGTAACTTAAATGAACAGAATTTTGTTTCCATTATACCTAGTTTGGGCGTCCCACACATATGAGCATATATAATTCATCTCATCACTTAGGAATATTAACACATGATTTATATGGAAATTCCGTTTACTTGAATGTTCATCAACATACAAAGAGCTATTAAATCATGACTTAAACATTCATAAAGCAGCTTAATATAAGATGTCAGTTGAGCATAGAGTAAGCTATTGATTAACAAAATAAAATTTCAAGCACTAACCTATTTGAACATCCAACCTTCTTCCCTCTCTTGCTGAAATATATTTTTCTCTTCTTTCTTTCTCTTCTTTTCTTCTTCCCTTCCTTGCTTGGGACGTCCACCACCTGCTACCCTTCCTTTTTTTTTTCTAAGTTCTTTTCCTCCACTCCACAAGCTGAAATGTCCCTTGCTACCACTCCCTTCTATATGTATATGCTGCTGAATTCATCATAGGAATGCCACCTATTTAACTCATTAATTATATAAAATTTTGTATTTAATTTTTGAAATTTATCTTGTTATATCCGTGCTTGTTTTGATATTAAAACATGTCATAATTTCAGTATTTATGGGTGTTAATTAAAGCATAGAATAGATTAATAAAAAATGAAAACATGGAGGTACCTATTAGACGTCAACTCCTCCTTCCTCTTCGCCTTCTTTTCTTTCCTTTCTCCCTGATCCATAGCATTCCAATTCTATACCAAGGAAGATAATATATGATCTAAATATCATGATTTCAATTTCTTCTTTTCCTTCATTATTTCTACATCCATTCATCAATCCTTGCTATGATAACATTTTCTTTGATATCATACCTTTGCTTTCTTTCATCTTTTATTTTCCTTTCCACGTCTGTTTACCAATTTTTTCTCGATACCAAGCTCTTTCCAGGTCTATTAACCAATCCTTGCTCTGATACCAAACTCTAATCTATATTTACTATGCTTTAAAATAAGTGGGGTTTCACATCCTCCCCCCCAATAAAAGCGTTTGTCTCTCGAAACCTGTTATACTTTATATAATCTACCACGCTTCCACTACACCATCTTACTTAAAACCGGTCATAGGCATGTTATGTCTATATATGTAAAAAGTATATTAGTATACTTTTCAGCTTATCATAAAGCAAGTCGTATCATACATAACCGTTTATATTAAATAGAAAGGTTACTAACCTTTCATTTCCATATATACTTATTATACAAGTGCAACAAGTTTCACTTGTACCTTAATAATAACTTTACGGGTTTTTCCCAAATATACCCATTATGTTTAACCATATTTACAAATATGCCCACTACGTATCAGAAATCCCAAATATACCTACTACGTTTTGCCAAAATCCCAAATAAGCCCACACCGTCAGTGACCGTTACGTTAAGTGACGGAACCGTTACACAGTGGCTAATAATTTTTCAGAAATGCCCAGATTACCCCTGGCGTAAGATTTTCCCAAATATACCCATTACGTTTAACCATATTTACAAATATGCCCACTCTGTATTAGAAATCCCAAATATACCTACTACGTTTTGCCAAAATCCCAAATAAGCCCATGCCGTCAGTGACCGTTACGTTAAGTGACGGAACCGTTACACAGTGGCTAATAATTTTTCAGAAATGCCCAGATTACCCCTGGTGTCTGTGCTATTGTATTTTTTATATTTTTTTCCGTTAGTTTCAAAAATGATAATTTTTTTCCTTCCGTCTATGCTATTGTATTTTTGGTATTTTTTCTAGTTTGTTTCAAAAATGATAATTATAGAAAGGATGCATTTCGTTCTTGTTATAACCCATATGCATTTTGTCCCCTTTCATCACCTATGTACGGACGAATGACAGGAGAATATATGGGTTATAATAAGAACGAAATGCATCCTTTCTGCAATTATCATTTTTGAAATTAACTGGAAAAAAATACCAAACATACAATAGCATAGACGGAAGGAAAAAAATTATCATTTTTGAAACTAACGGAAAAAAATATAAAAAATACAACAGCACAGACACCAGGGGTAATTCTGGGCATTTTTGAAAAATTATTAGCCACTGTGTAACGGTTCCGTCACTTAACGTAACGGTCACTGACGGCGTGGGCTTATTTGGGATTTTGGCAAAACGTAGTAGGTATATTTGGGATTTCTGATACGTAGTGGGCATATTTGTAAATATGGTTAAACGTAATGGGTATATTTGGGAAAATCTTATGTCAGGGGTAATCTGGGCATTTCTGAAAAATTATTAGCTACCGTGTAACGGTTCCGTCACTTAACGTAACGGTCACTGACGGCGTGGGCTTATTTGGGATTTTGGCAAAACGTAGTAGGTATATTTGGGATTTTGGCAAAACGTAGTAGGTATATTTGGGATTTCTGATACGTAGTGGGCATATTTGTAATATGGTTAAACGTAATGGGTATATTTGGGAAAATCCCTAACTTTACATCAAAACATCATACATTCATTTATCATTCGAAAGTCAAAAAAGACTTTTGCTAACTTCATCTATCTCAACATCCCTACATGGTGCCTACGTACTATCGTACCAGTGTAGGCTCTCTGTGAGTGTACTAGTGCTAGACTAGTCTAATGTCTTTTTCCATCTTTCCTTCTTCATTTCCATTCTCATTACAACCTCATTTTCACTTCCAATGGACCCTTCATCAAGGTCCTTTCATCATCATCATTTATAGTCTCATCTCCTATAAGCTTATCATCATCATGGAGAGAAAATCCTCTCATACCTATCTTCCAAGTGCTTCAGGATTGGAAAGAATCTCAACAAATTCCCTTTTTCATGTGGACATTCTCATGGCCTAAAACATTTTCATGTAAACCTTTTTTCATAATCATTTTTATGTAAGCAATTTCATGTAAGCACTTTCATATAAACATTTCATATAACATTTTCATTCCCAATTTTGAGCCATTCATCACCCCTCTTGCTGTTCATTATTGGACCGTCCATGTGTCCCATTGTTATCCACATATTGTTGCTGTTTTGCCTTTTTATTTTATCAAAAATTTGCCAAATTTGCTGAGATCAGTGCACACTGATTTCTCTAATTTTTATTTATGATCAAATCAAGGAATTTAAGTTTCGAATTTCTATCATACATCAATAACTACATGAATTAACTAAAATAAATAATTTTAGCACAACATATTAAGTATTTATATTTAGTTATGTATTTTTACGCTGCTAGACAGAAGTATGAGTTTAGGGACTGTTCCAATCACGTTAATTGTTACCCCTATTTATATCATCCAAAAATTCATTTTTATTTTATTGGTCGATAATCAGGATGTATGTTATATCATATAAAATTTTCAGTTCAAAATTTCTTATATAAAAATTATTTAGTGCAACTGATCCTAACAGCCATTCTATCCTATTCAGGCTGATCTTCTCAGATTTTTTTATTCACAACCTAATTAACGTTTCAAGCTGAAAATTGGGTTGTTCCTTAATGATAATATCATGAGTTTTCATACAAATTTTCATACTACAAATCATTCATTTGCTATTTCTTCTATATTTTAGTTTTCTGTTCCAGATTTGCTACATAGGTTATATAAGGTAACTTATAAACCATTGCAATTGGTAATCTAATCATCCATCAAGTTGTCCAAACTTGATCTTTGCTTAATTTAGAAAGAAAGACATAAAATAAGTAATAACTAACTTGGATGATGAAGATTAATGGTTGAGATCACTTGATCAAGGCCCCATCTCTTCTTCTTCTTCTTCTTCTTCTTCTCTCTCTCTCTCTCTCTCTCTCTCTCTTTCTCTCTCTATCTCTTTTCTTCCTCTTCCTTCCTTGCTGCTGGAAACGTCCCATGTGCTGCCCTTTCCTTTATTTATACTTGCAGCATTTCATATCTTACTTGCCACCCCAGAAATATAGTTTAATGAATTTTTATTTTTATTAATTTGCTACCTAAATATGGTTTGTTGATCACCCTTCTTGCTACCCCATTTATAGTCGTCCAAGCGTCCCATTATCATGTGATTTTCCACATTTTTTTAAATTAAAAATTTTCCTAATTGTAAGCTTGACACGTAGGCTTATCTAAATGCAAATAGTCAACTTACACTTTATGGGTTGACTTTAATCTTGCTGAATGCATCCTACGTTGACACTTGTACATTTGACATCATTTGTCAACTTTTCTTTAATGCTAATTCACCTTTAATGCCCATAAGTCAAATGCCTTAATTACATCTCATCATTAATATTTAATCACACTTAACACCATGTAATTTAGGGTTTTCTAACAAGGTTTGACAAAATTCAATCCATTCATAACTTAGGGCACCTTAACTTAGCTATACATAAAAAATTTCATCTCAAAATGATGAATATATGCTAAGATATTAGCAAAAATGAATTTAATTCATAAAATATCATATAACTTTAATCATTTAATTCCTTGTCATTTATAACTTCCATGATCCAAGTCGTTCATCATGTAGGGTATACCAACTTAGGCTTTCCCTTAAAATTTCACTTGTGTAGGTAAAGGCAAGGAAAAGATCCAAGGGATGAGTTGAACTTCCCACAGGTAATTAAGCAACACTTTTGAAGTATTTTATTGAAATGACTTGAATTTGCTTCATACTATTGTTTCTAAAATTGTTTAAGGATGATCATTTCTTCATTCCAACAAGTTGATTGAAATATTATTTTAATATCCCTAACTTCTTTGATTCAAATATTGCTTTATTGAAAATGTGTTCAAAAGGATTGTACAAATACTTCTCTACATGAGAATGACATATTGTCATGTTAATGATGTATATAATGCTAAGGTGAACGAAAGTCATGCATGAAAAGTACAGAGGCCAGTCAAGATTGTAGCAGGACATGAGGTCTGCCCTTAATGTTGCCAAGTCAGCGTGGTCGACATCTCTCTGTGGAAAGGTCATGTCATGTTTCATGGGTGAGTACGCACTTGATAAGTGTTATCTACCATATGACAAGAATCTCACCATGCTAGCGTACCATCACATGAAAAATTATGTCATGAATGGAAAGAATATATTTACATATCCATTATTTATGAAAAGCCTAAAATTGGGAATAAAAATGTTATATGAAATGTTTATATGAAAGTGTTTACATGAAATTGCTTACATGAAGATGATTATGAAAAGGAAAATGAAAAATATTTGCTTATCGAATCTCGTACTCATATTTTATTTTTCCAACCATAGACAGGACCAAGAAGGCCAAGTGGTGGGAAATATGTTTATGTTTAAAAGGAAAGAATTTTAAAGGTTTGTTTTCCTTTATATGCTAAAAAGAGACGGATACCTTGTATGGGTATGCCATGAATAGGTCATGAGAATTTATGATAGGAAAGGGAGTAAGTTGTTTGGTTGTGAATATTTTATGAGATGCCTTGTATAGATATGTTATGACAGAGACAGGGAAAAGGTAAATTATAAGTGTTTATATGCTGAGAATAAATAGATACTTTATTCTTATATGAAATTATTAGGTTATAAATGAAATGATGATTGGAGAATGATATATATAGTTAATTACAAGTATATGTTGCTTGGAAAATGTGAAGGAAATGGAATGAAAAGTAAAGTAAAAAAATTATTCCGCTAAATGAAATGTATACAAAAATCTTGCCGCATGAATAGGGCAACAATCTAGTGTAACATTTACCAATAAAAAAAGATCTTGGAGTAAGGCCCCAGTGCTTTAGGTCGAGGACGCCACAGAGCTGGGTATTAGAGCAAGGATTGGTAAATAGGCATGGAAAGAGAAAATTTGAAACATGAAGGAAAAGAAAGGTATGATATCATAGAGAATGATATCATAGCAAGGATAGATGAATGAGTGTAAAAAGAAGGAAGGGAAAGAAGAAATTGAAATCATGATATTTATATCATATATTATCTTCCGTGATATAGAATTAGAATGCTATGGATCAGGAAGAAAGGGAATTTGTTGGGATTCTTTCCAATCCCGAAGCACTAGGAAGATAGGTATGAGAGGATTTTCTCTCCATGATAATGATAAGCTTATGGAAAATGAAGAAAGTGGAAAAGGCACTAGATAAGTCTAGCACTAGTACTCTCATGAAGGAGCCTACACTTGTACAATAAAGATGTCGGGATTACCTAGTGAGAAGGAATAGATGAAGTTAGCAAAGGTCGCTTTTGACTTTTGAATGATAAATAGAAGTATTATAATTTGGTACAAAGAATTCTTTTAATGCACAAGTGGAGTTTGTTTGCACTTGTATGATAGGTTTATATGAAAAGGAAAGGTCAATCACCTTTTTCTGAAATATGATTGATTATGTATGATATAGATCATCTTGTGATAAGATGAAAGATGGTGCTAATATGATTTTAAAAGAGAACCTCCACTTAATGCTTACGGCAAAGTTGGAAACTCAAATTTAAGAATTACTAGACAAGGGCTCCATTAGATATAATTTGTGGCCATGGGAAGCCCTATATAGGTTGTAGGAAAGAAGAATGATGGAGAAAGCGCAAGTGATTTGTCAATATAGGTTACAAATCAGAGTAGTTCAATGAAAGTGTGGTGGATTATTTGAAGTATAAAAAGTTTCGGGACAAAACCTTTTATAAGGAGGGAAGAATATGAAACCCTACCTATTTTGAAGCATAGTAAATATAAATTGGATCTTGTATAAGGATGAAATTTAAAATATTCATGATATGGAGGGTTTATGATTACCTATATGGTTTTCAATAGATCTAAGTATGGGTAACTCACGTTGGCATGAAAATTTAACGGGAGATATTAAATTTCATACTCTATGATTTAGATGGATGAGATTTGGCAACTAAGCAAGGTGATTAAGTTAATCACTTTGATTACTATGGTAATTATGTTTACTATGGTAATTACTAAGTAACCATGAAGGTTACATATATACGAATATATATATTTGGATGTTAATGTATTGATAGAGAAAAGTATTTAAAGTTAACTTGCTTAGGTTTAAACGCTAGTTGAAAACCCTATGGTATATATATACATATGTTATTTGAGATGTATGGATGGAATGAAGAAAATGAACCACTAACTAAGATTATATAGTTATGTGGTTATCAATGGACTTATGAGTAGGTCAAAATATATGTGTGTGTGACCATTATCAAAAGTGAATGTGAATTTTAGAAATTTGAATTGTGTATGGCTTGTTATAAGATATAGTTGAGAGTCATAAAAGATTTCAATAGTTTAAACCCTAGACAAGGGTGTTAAATGAAAGGAATGGTCAATTGCTAAGATCATATATTTACACATACATGTGATTTAAGAAATTTAGATATTCATTCCAAAGAAAGGATTGATTAAAAATTAGCTTGTTATAGAATATGAATGAATATCTTGAATAATTTTAAAAGATCCATACACTAGATATTGGTATGGAAGGAAAGAAATGAACCATTTATTAAGTTTATATGGGTATGGGGTTGCTAAGAAATATAAGTATTAACCCCAGAAAAAGTAACTTGTTATGAACCATATAGGAATTGAAAACCATATGACATGTATATATGAATTGATAAAAAGACAAGGCATACAAGTACAAGATATTATGTAAATGTATAAAGAAATCATTTTCACTTGTCTAGGAAAAGGCAAAGAAAAGATGAAAGGCGCAAGAGGATCACCACAGGTAAGTAAGCAACGCTTTTATAAATGTGTTTTCTTCTTAAAGAATGAAATGAATTGTAAACTGTTTCACTTGAATGTTTCTAAAATTATTTAAGAATAATCATTTCCTCTTCCCAATTGAACTATTGTTTTAACATTCTATCTGTATGTTTCTACAAGATAATTTGATTACCGCTTATTTGTTCATAATAATTATGCAAATATTTCTTTGAATTAAATATTGCTATATTGAAATGGTGTTCAAAAGGATTGTACAAATACTTCTCTACATGAGAATGACAGGTTTGTTGGTCCCGAGTTAATGGAAAAATCCAAGAGGGGAGGGGTGAATTGGGTTCTTATAAAATTCTTCGGTAAATTAAAACTTAACCCCTTGAAAGCTTAATCCCCTTGATTGAAACAAATAGAGAGCAATGAAGTAATGAAAACAATAAAGTAAAACAGTAAGCAAGATTTATAGTGGTTCGGGCAACCTCTCCCTACTCCACTCTTCCAAGCTCACACACCGTTGTGACTTGGGTTCCACTATGTATTCCGCAAATACACTTAGAGTCTCCGCTCTCTTCTAGATTCTAGCTCTAGGGGTCTTATACAATTGATACAAGTACATGATGAGTTTAACTCCAATCACAAGTCTACTTGCAACGTCTTGGTTTGTTACAACAAACTCAAACTAAGCACCAAGAACAAAGAATAATGAAAATAAGAAAGATCTACACTTTACTGAGTTGTGTAGGCAAGTTTCAGCTTGAGGAAGAATCTGTAGAAGCAACCGGTTGTATATCGTTGAAGCTACTTGCAACTTGAAGCTTGTTCTTCCTTTGAAAGTGTATAGATCACTCAAATTTAGAGAAAAGCAAATGGGAGCTCTTGTTTGCACTTCTTTCCTCTCTTTAGGCTATGTAGTGTGTGTTTCCACATTTGCTTGAGTGTCTATTTATAGAATGGGGAAGATTTGAACGTTATAGAAGTGGTTAGCGCGCAATAAATGTTCCAACGTTCAAAAATTCGAACGTTACTTCCCCAAGTCGCAGGTAGAGTTGACTTCGTCTGCGACTTGGCTTCCCAAGTCGCAAGTGGAGTCGACTTCGTGTGCGACTTCACTTCTGCAGTTTCCAAGTCTGAGTCTGGGTCGACTTGGTTTCAGACTTGAACTCAAGTCGATCTTGGAGTCGACTTGGGTTGCGACTTGGCCAGTTCTTGTGCCAAAAATAGTTTGATCCTTGTTTGATTCTCCTCTAGCTTGCTTAGGTTCTTTACATTCTGAATTGGCTTCACATTTTGTAGACCTTGAGAATCTTGGAGAGCTTGAAAGCTTGTATGGTTGATTTCCCTTTGATTCATGCACCTTGCTTGCTTTTGATATTAATCTTCATATCTTGAATTTCTTCATCTTGAAATATGCTTGACGTTTTGCCTTGGAATTGAGAAACTCAAGTTGATAATGAGCTTGCACATTTGATTTGGTCTTGAGAGAACTTAAGTTGATCTTGGAATGAACTTGAATCTGTCTTGAAATTTGAAAAACCTCAAGTCGATCTTGAGGTCGAATTCGTCTGCGACTTTACCCAAGTCGCAAACCGGAGTCGACTTCGACTGCGACTTCGGATTTTTCTGCCCCAAAATTAACTCTGGAGTGAATTTGCCATCTCAAGTCGATGCTGGAGTCGACTTTGTCTGCGACTTGGCTTCCCAAGTCGCAAGTGGAGTCGACTTGACCTGCGACTTCACCTGCTTTCCTTCCATTTTCAAATCTGGTCGTGAGGTTCATTTTGGAGTCGAGGATGGAGTCGACTTTGGGATCAACTTCACCCCAAGTCGAAGTCCAAGTCAACTTGGAAATCGACTTGGCTATTTCATTCCTTAAAACATTCAACAAAATCATCAGTATTCACTTTATACTCAAATTTAACTTTGTTAATCATCAAAACTCATGCTTTGGTCAATTTTGTTTTGTTTTAGACATTGTTTCCAACAATCTCCCCCTTTTTGATGATTGACAAAACTAATTTAAGTTTGTACCTTTCAAGAGAAACACAATCATATAGTTTTATCATAATAACTTTCAAACAGAGTATAGCAGGCATGAAACACATATTTGAACATAAAACAAGTTTCATAAAACGAATTACAGATTACAATGTAAAGCAAAAAATGAAACCTAAATACAAACTACCCGACCCAAACTGCTCTAAAGCCTATGCTATGTACTTTAAAAAAACTCTTAAAAACTCTATTCTATCTCCCCCTTTTTGTCAATCCTTCAAAAACGATTCAATAACCAAAGATTTTGTGAATTGAAATTGGGAAATGGGATATGAAGATTGAATGGGTTTGATAGGACGAACATGATTGGATGAATAAAATGAAGAGACTGGAGCGGGAGTCGGATCTCGATGAACTGATCCGGAATCGAATGGATCAAGTTCAAAAACCCATTTGGTACCAATAATTGTATGACCATTTGGTCTGGGAACTAAATGTCATACATTGTTCCTTTCAAATTGGTTTAGCTCTTCTTGCATTGCTATAACCCAGTTTTCATCATTGAGAGCTTGTTCAATGGTAGTTGGTTCGATCTTGGACACAAAATCATATTGTCCACAAATGTTTTGCTTTGATCTTCTAGTTTTCACTCCTTCATACACATTTCCAATGACTTGCTCAATTGGATGGGCATTTTTGAACTTTAAATCAATTGGAGGTTTGTAAGAATCATTACCTTCACTTACCTCTTCCTCCATGGAGTTTTCTGGTTTGAGCTCGATTTTCTTTGGTTGTTCTTTTCCTTTTGTTTCATCTGCATCACTTAATTCATCCTCCTTTCTCGGAGTTTGGTTAAATTCATCAAAGACAACATGTATTGACTCTTCTATTGTTTGATGTCTTTTGTTGAAAATTCTATATGTTTTGCTATTTGATGAATAACCCAAGAAAATAGCTTCATCACTTTTGGCATCTAATTTTCCCAGATTTGTTTTTCCATTATTTAGCACATAACAAATACATCCAAAAGTATGGAAATATGATATGTTTGGTTTTCTGTCCTTCCAAAGTTCATATGGGGTCTTTTTCAATATAGCTCTAATGGTAACTCGGTTCAATACATGACAAGCTGTACTTACAGCTTCACCCCAAAATCTCTTGGATAGTTTACTCTTTTTTAGCATGGTTCTAGCCATTTCTTGTATTATCCGATTTTTCCTTTCAACAACTCCATTTTGTTGAGGAGTTCTTGGTGCAGAGAATGTATGGTGAATTCCCTTTTTATTGCAAAATTCTATGAATCGGCTATTTTCAAATTCACCACCATGGTCACTTCTAATGGAAATAATTGAGCTTTGTTTTTCATTTTGCACTAAATTTGAAAACGAGACAAACATTGAAAATGCTTCATCTTTGCTAGCTAAGAGTATGATCCAAGTAAATCTAAAAAAGTCATCCACAATTACATATACATACTTTTTCCCACCAAGAGTTAAAATGTCTGATGGCCCATAAAGATCCATATGTAGTAATTCAAGTGGTCTAGTTGTTGAGATTTCCTGTTTGGTGGAAAATGGCATTTTCGGTTGTTTAGATAGTTGGCAGGCTTTACAAATCTTATCTTTGTCATATTTGAGTTTTGGTAAGCCTTGTACCAAATTCTTTTTCCATAAGGTTTTGATATTTGACATATTTATATGTCCAAGCCTTGCATGCCATTTCCATGGATCATTTTCTATGGCTATTAGACATTTTCCTTCTAAGTCATCAAGGCAAACCAAATATACATTTCCATGTCTTTTGCCACTAAAAATTATGCGCTCGTCATCATCAATAACATTACATATAGAGGATTCAAATACAACTTTATATCCTTTATCACACAGTTAACTAATACTCATTAGATTGTGTTTGAGTCCTTCAACAAATAGAACATTTTCAATATATGCATTTGAAATACCATAGACGTTTCCTTTACCTTTTATTTTACCTTTCTCGTTATTTCCGAAAGCTACTGTTCCTTCATTACATGGGTTGATCTTATGAAATAGTCCTTTTTCTCCTGTCATGTGTCTTGAGCAACCGCTATCCATAAACCATACATTATTGGCCTTAGCTTTAAGGCAAACCTGTAAAAATTAAGTTGAGTAGAGCTCATCCTTTTGGTACCCATTTTATGGGTCCATTTGGGTTAGTTAACCTTTGAAGTTTGAGTTGATCCATCTTTGAACCCATAAAACCAATGCTTTTTGGCATCCAAACTAATTTAGCACCTAGGTTTTGCAGTTTTCTTAGTTTACATTGATATATCTTGTGTCCAAACTTGTTGCAAAAGTTACAAGCTCCCGGAAGTCTAGAAATAGGGAGCCATTTGGTAATTTGTTCATTAATTGGTCTTTTTGTCCAAACTGTTCGATTTATTTTAGTAAAAATGGTTTTGATATTATTTCTTGGAGTGTTAGTCTTTGTTTGTTCAAGTGTATTGTACCCAAGTCCTTTCTTACAAGTTTGGGTTGTCATTTTCAAGAACATTTTCAAATTTTCTCCTGGATTAGAGAACTTGGCAAGAGATTCATTTAATGATTTATTCTCGTTTTTAAGTTTTTCTAACTCATTTTCTAAGGTATTGTTTTCATCTTTTAACTTGTCTAATTTTTCAGCAAGTTTACCATTTACAATTATTACTGCATCACTTTGTCTTTTCTTAATTGTAAACTTGTTTCCTAATTTCTTTATTTATTCATATAGTGAATCATAAGCTTGTTGGAGTTCCTCTAATTCAGCACATTTAAGACATTCATTTGTAGAGAAATTTGAAAAAGATTTTTGTTTGGAGGTTACCTCTTGACTACTCGTGCAGTCCGTTGAAGTGGCTTGATCCTCCAAAGTTTCCGTGGCTGCAAAGCATAGGTCGGTGTTTGCTATGCAACAGATTCTTGCACAATCTGCTTCGCATTCGTCACTTGAGGAGCTATTTGTTGTAGATTCTTCTTCGTTTACGTACATGCCTCTTCCTTTGTTTCTTTGAAATCTTTTGTTGTCGCCTCGTTCTTTTCTTTGTTCCTTTGCCTTGTTTTCTTCGGGTGTTGGACATTGGGCTTGCATGTGTCCCGAACCGCCGCATCGGTAATATTTTGTTGTTTCTTTCTTTTTCTCTTTGGAGTTTCTTTCTTTAAAATTTCTGAAATTTCTGTCTTTCCTCACAAATTTTCTGAATCGTTTTGTGAGTAGGGCAATCTCATCGTCATTTTGTGAAGATGAGGCATCGTCTGAGTCTTGTGCGGCTCTCAAGGCAATTGCTCTTTTTCCTTTGTGATGATCTTCGTTTCTTTTCTTAATTAGCTCATGTGACATCAATGAGCTAATTAGGTCTTCTAGCTTCAATGTGTTGAGGTCCTTGGCTTCTTCTATAGCAGTAATCTTTGGAGTCCAAGATTCCGGTAGAGCCCTTAGAATCTTCATAACCTGTTCAGATTCAGATATAGCCTTTCCAAGACCTTTCAAAGCATTAGTAATTTTTGAGAATTTAGCAAATATTTCAGAAATATTTTCTGTTTCTAACATCCTAAAGTTTTCAAATTCTCCAATCAAAATGTTTCTTCTCGTCCCTTGGACTTGAGAAATTCCTTCATAGATGGAAGTTAATGTATCCCATATCTCTTTGGCAGTTAAACAAGAGGATACTCTATCATATTCAGATGTCGTGAGAGCACAAAATAGTGAATTCATAGCTTTGGCATTGCTCTTCATGATTCTTACTTCCTCATCGGTCCATTTGGAAGCTTTTTCATCAATGGCCAAGGTCACACCATCTTGAATCGCAATCCAA
Source organism: Annona cherimola (assembly GCA_030490835.1). Taxonomy (NCBI): domain Eukaryota; kingdom Viridiplantae; phylum Streptophyta; class Magnoliopsida; order Magnoliales; family Annonaceae; genus Annona; species Annona cherimola. Next base: position 34,952,084 of record CM059976.1, on the reverse strand, counting down.
GAGTCCATATCGGTAGCCATGATGAGTTGTTTCATTCTTAGCTTCCAATATCCAAAATTGTTCCCATCAAACAATGCTGGCCTAGTAAAGGATTGGCCTTCGGCAAATGCAGGAACGGAAGTAGATTGGGATGTCATGTCAATAAGATCTCTTTGGTAAGCTCAAAGACCCGCTCTGATACCACTTGTTGGTCCCGAGTTAATGGAAAAACCCAAGAGGGGAGGGGTGAATTGGGTTCTTATAAAATTCTTCGGTAAATTAAAACTTAACCCCTTGAAAGCTTAATCCCCTTGATTGAAACAAATAGAGAGTAATGAAGTAATGAAAGCAATAAAGTAAAACAGTAGGCAAGATTTATAGTGGTTCGGGCAACCTCTCCCTACTCCACTCTTCCAAGCTCACACACCGTTGTGACTTGGGTTCGACTATGTATTCCGCAAATACACTTAGAGTCTCCGCTCTCTTCTAGATTCTAGCTCTAGGGGGCATACACAATCAGAGCCTATGCTCTCTTCTAGATTCTAGCTCTAGGGGGCTTATATAATTGATACAAGTACATGATGAGTTTAACTCCAATCACAAGTCTACTTGCAACATCTTGGTTTGTTACAACAAACTCAAACTAAGCACCAAGAACAAAGAATAATGAAAATAAGAAAGATCTACACTTTACTGAGTTGTGTAGGCAAGTTTCAGCTTGAGGAAGAATCTGTAGAAGCAACCGGTTGTATATCGTTGAAGCTACTTGCAACTTGAAGCTTGTTCTTCCTTTGAAAGTGTATAGATCACTCAAATTTAGAGAAAAGAATATGGGAGCTCTTGTTTGCACTTCTTTCCTCTCTTTAGGCTATGTAGTGTGTGTTTCCACGTTTGCTTGAGTGTCTATTTATATAATGGAGACGATTTGAACGTTATAAAAGTGGTTGGCGCACAATAAATGTTCCAACGTTCAAAAATTCGAACGTTACTTCCCCAAGTCGCAGGTGGAGTCGACTTCGTCTGCGACTTGGCTTCCCAAGTCGCAAGTGGAGTCGACTTCGTGTGCGACTTCACTTCTGCAGTTTCCAAGTCTGAGTCTGGGTCGACTTGGTTTCAGACTTGAACTCAAGTCGATCTTGGAGTCGACTTGGGTTGCGACTTGGCCAGTTCTTGTGCCAAAAATAGTTTGATCCTTGTTTGATTCTCGTCTAGCTAGCTTAGCTTCTTTACATTCTGAATTGGCTTCACATTTTGTAGACCTTGAGAATCTTGGAGAGCTTGAAAGCTTGTATGGTTGATTGCCCTTTGATTCATACACCTTGCTTGCTTTTGATATTAATCTTCATATCTTGAATTTCTTCATCTTGAAATATGCTTGAAGCTTTGCCTTGGACTTGAGAAACTCAAGTTGATAATGAGCTTGCACCTTTGATTTGGTCTTGAGAGAACTTAAGTTGATCTTGGAATGAGCTTGAATCTGTCATGAACTTTGAAAAACCTCAAGTCGATCTTGAGGTCGACTTCGTCTACGACTTCACCCAAGTCGCAAATCGGAGTCGACTTCGACTGCGACTTCGGATTTTTCTACCCCAAAATCAACTCTGGAGTGAATTTGCCATCTCAAGTCGATGCTGGAGTCGACTTCGTCTGCGACTTGGCTTCCCAAGTCGCAAGTGGAGTCGACTTGGCCTGCGACTTCACCTGCTTTTCTTCCATTTTCAAATCTGGTCGTGGGTTCATTTTGGAGTCGAGGATGGAGTCGACTTTAGGATCGACTTCTCCCCAAGTCGAAGTCCAAGTCGACTTGGAAATCGACTTGGCTATTTCATTCCTTAAAACGTTCAACAAAATCATCAGTATTCACTTTATACTCAAATTTAACTTTGTTAATCATCAAACTCATGCTTTGGTCAATTTTGTTTTGTTTTAGATATTGTTTCCAACAAGGTTGTCATGTGAATGAGGTATATAATGTTGGGGTGAATGAGAGTCATGCATGGAATAGAAATCAGGCAGGCGAGTCGAGGTAGTAGCAGGACCAAGTGTTCGCCCTTGACGTTGTCAAGTCGGAAAATTTGGTGTCATGAATAGAAAGGATCGTGTAATGAAAAGATATTCACTGAGCTAACATACCCTTACATGAAGGATTACGTTATGGGTAGATGATCACTTTATAAGTATCGCCTATCGAATGGAAAGAATACATTTGTATATACATGGTTTATGAAATGCTCAGAAATTGAATTTGAAAAGGTTTACATGAAATGTGTTACTTGAAAATGAAAAAAAATGCTTGCTTATTGAGTTTCATATCATATTTTATTTTTCCCAACCATAGACAGATGTAGGGAAATTCAAATGATGGAAAACATATTCTTGTTGAGGAAAGGAAAAAGAAATTCTCAAAGATTTGTATTCCTTTGTATGTTACAAAATCGATAAATGCCCTATTGGGATATGATGTGAGTAGTACATATGTTCAGGATGCCTTATGTAGGTATTATATGACTGAGACAAGAAATAGATTAAATTTAAGTACTTATATGCTAAGAATAGATAGATACTTGGTATTGACAAGAAATTATTTGGTTATGAATATATTATATGAAAATAACATGATCAGGTCAAGAGGACCTTTAATATAAAGGAGCAAGTTGATATGATTAAATAATATGTGCAATTAGTTACAAATATATGTTGCTTGTAAAAGATTGAATGAGATGAAAGGAATGAAAAGAAAAAAATGTTTTGCTAAACGAAATGAATACAAAAACCCCGTCGTGCGAACAAAGCAACAATCCTATTTCACATTTACTAATCAAAAACGATCTTGTAGTAAGGCTTGGGTGCCTACCCGAGGCACCGGTGCTTTACTCTAAGATCGTTTTTATTGGTAAACAAGAGTCAGGATTGTTGCCCTGATTACGCAACAGGTTCTTGAATTGAATCTCATCCAAAAAAAATTTTCTGTTTCATTTTTTACATTTCACTCCATTCATTTCACAAGCAATGTTACACTTGTAATTCATCACACATATCATTTTCAAAATACTAATTGGTTTTTTCCTTATATATTTTCATAATATCACCTCATCATTTGTATATTATCTTACTTGTTATATATATATAACTTTACTTGTATTATTTTTCATAATCATACATTCAACCTTCAAATTCTCATGGAGTGATAGAACATACTAATATATTTACATATATCTAAATTCCTTAAAAATTCAAGTCATACAATTCCATAAAAGGTAGCTAATGATTTTTAGTAGACAAAAGAATACCAATTCATACTTTTCCTCAATTAATCAGGTCCTTTACCTCTTGAGATTCCTTATAACTTTCTAGAGTTGAGAAACAAAACGTGAGTGATAAACTCAATAAGCAAGCATATTTCATCTTCAGGCAAATATTTTCTGTAAACATTTTCATAAAGATCTTTTCATATAGACCTTTTTATAACCCAATTTCTGGGTTTTTCAAAGCAAAGTATATGCACATAAACCTTTTCATGTATGCGCTTGCATAAAAAAACTGTTCATGTAAATCTTTGTATAGAAGCCTTTCATATAAACACTTTTATGACTCAATTTTAGGCTTCTCAAAAGCAAAGCATATGCAAATGCATTTCTTTCCATTCAATAATGACATTTACCAAGTGATCATCTACCTACTGGAAAAGAAACCTATCATGTAGCGGCACGCTAGCTAGGCGGCCGTCTATTAAACCTTCTCCCATTTCAGGAAGAGAGTCGCCAATCGCCGGCCTTTCCTTAACTACTCAACCACATGTAGAGGCCTCGCACTATGTCTGCCCTTACAATGGACCTAGTACTTGCTTCTTGTGCACATTCATTCATTTATATTCATATGCTAGTATGATTTCATAAAATATCATAGACATTTGTCTGCGTCCTTTTCAACTTGAAGAATGGGCTCAACTCATTTTAAACACATTTTCATAAATAATATTTGAATCCTAGTTTTAGGATAACCACCTTTACATAATTTTTGGAATATTTAAGTAAAACATTTTGTAAAACATTTACCGTATTTGAGAAAACAATATTTCGAAAAGTATTTCTCAGAATAAAATTTAAAATTATCATAATGAAGGAAAACATTTTAATATTCAAGAAGAGAAAGCCTTTCTTGCTAATATTTTTATTTGCATTTCTGAGCTTTCCATAAGAAAAGGATATGCAAACACATCATTTTTCTTTATCTACCCTGACATCATATACTTTGTTCACATGTCATTCTTGACATTTTTTTTTATAAAGAAAAGCTTGCATAACCCTTTGATACTATTTTAACAAACAGAAATTAAATCATTTTGTACAATTAACTTATCGGTTGGCCACCCTTAAACCCTTTTTAGAAAATCTGTATAAAACATTTTCAAGACAATTTCAAGGCATTGTCAAGGCACTCTCATGTTTAAAGAAATTCAAAATTTTTTTAATAAACCATTTCAAAACAAATGAACTATTTCCAAAACATTGTTTGTTTCCAAGAATCATTTCAAGGAGTAATAAACCTTCTTTTACAAATCAAACTTTCTTTTCATAAATCCAACTTGCTTTTCATAAAATTCTGTGGAAGTAAAATTTCAAACAACTTGTTTGCAAATATTATTTTGTGAAAAAGTCAAGACCCTTTTTCTTCATAAATCCTTTAGAAATAACATTTTAAAGAGCTTACTTAGAATGAAGCAATTCTGAGGCATTTTATTAAAGCTATATTTGCAAAAATTGTGTTTGCTTCCTTACAAGCAAATCTTAGAATCATCAATATAAAGCCCATTCAAACTTTTTAACACTTGAGATGAAATCAATATTTTCAAAAGTTTGCTTGCTTACTTATGGCGATCAACTTGCTCCTTCGATCTTTTTCTTGTTTTTTCCTAGATAAATGAAAACGATGGCCTTATATACATGTATAACATCATATACTTGCATGTCTTGCTTTTTATTAACTCATATGCATATTTTACTTAATCCAAACCCTTTTATGAGGTTATTTTATATGTGACTCTGTAGTGTCCCTGACCTGTGGTGTCACAATCAGAGCCTTACTCCGGGATCGTTTTTGGTTGGTAAATGTGACACAGGATTGCTGCCTTACTCACGCGGTGAGATTTTTTTTTATACATTTCATTTAGCAGAATAATAATAATTTTTTTCTTTCTTTTCGTTCCCTTCATCTCATTCAATCTTTTACAAGCAACGTACCCTGGTAATTCATCAATTATACATATTATTTATAAAATCTAATCTTGTTCCCTTACATCAATGGTTTTGTCAACATGACCATGTCTCATTCATATAAAACACGCTCATAGTTTGATATTCACATATATACTTGAAAACATATATTCAAACATCCATTCACATAGAATATAGAACTACCAGTAAGTTCGGATACCTTGGTATTCCTTACAATCCAGACCTACCATTCCATATGGGTTGGCTGACTATTTCGGCATACACAAGAATATCAGCTCATACATTTCCTCAAATACTTGGCTTCTTTACCTCTTGAACTTTCCTATGCTTGTCTAGGGTTTGGGAAAACAAAATATGAGTGGGAGCTCAATACGCAAACATTTTCAACGTCAAGCAAGCATTTTCCTATAAATGTTTTCATAATTTTTTTTTTCATATAAACCTTTTTATATACCAATATCTGAGCTTTTCAAAGGCGATGCATATGCATATAAACTTTTTTAGGTAAAGCCTTTTTTTCTTATGTGGACATTTTTATGTTCCAAGAAATTTTTTTCTTGTAAATCATTTTTCTTGACCCCATTTTGGGGCTTCTTTAAAAACAAAGCATATGCATGTAACCCTTTTTCATGTATGCATTTGCATAGAAATCTTTTTTTCTAAACTTTGGTATATACATCTTTCGTGTAAACACTTTTATGAACCCATTTGGGGTAAACTTTTTCGTATAAGTTATTTCATATCTCAGTTTCTGAGTTTTTCAAAAGCAAAGCATATGTCAATACATGTCTTCGGTCCTCCCATATGCTCTCCACAACCCCTTTTAGAAGTGGTAATTGCGTAAATTTTGCTCCTACAAAATTTGTTTTACTTGCGGGATTTTAGATTGATTGTACGCAATTAGACAACTGTGCAGCTTGGAAAATTTTGGGCTGTGCAAGCTTTGATTTAAAAGCTTCAAGTTGCTTAAATGATCTGCAATATTGGACGGTCATGATAAATGTACAGCTGATTCGAGCTTAGACGATTTTGATTTTTTGGTGCATGTGGACAGTCCCTTGAACTAGATGGCCGGTGGTTGAATTACATGATCATGACTGTATAGAAGAAATGGACGGCTGCTACATGGGTTAAAAAGTAATGGACGTCCAGGATTTTTCAAAAAATCTAGATGGTCCAGCTTTAAGCATGGGCAGACAACTGATAGATTGGATGTGGATAGTTGCTTGGTCAGTTGGACGACTGAGATGATTTCTGGCATGTTAAAAAAAATCTGAATGGTACAGATCTTTGCTGGAAGATTGAAGAAAATGGACAATAGGATTTGGATTTTTGGATGACTGAATTTCAGGCCGTCGAAGAAAAATGGACAGCGGAGATCTGTTTTGGCTGGGCTGTGCTTATTTTGACGGTTCAGAATTTTTGCTCTGGCTATGGATGACATAGATTAAATGAAGGCTGGCTTAAAAAAATTCACGGCTGATTTTTTTTTGTTGACGTGATCAAGCTTGCTGAATTTTCAGCCGTTAAATATACAATTTAATTCCTTTGAACAGCTCAGATGGGCAGTTGATATTTGCTTGATTTCTACGGTGGACCCCACTACAATGGACGACTGGGATTTACACTACATGATCATCGCTTGGATGTTTCAAAAAATGGTGGACATCAAAAATATTAGACGGCTTAGATCTTGTCATTAGTGGATAGCTAGGCATTATCTTGTGGGGTCCACTAGAATTGTGTGGACAACTTGGAACAATATGGACGGTGCACTGGATCTGCTGAATAAACAGTTGGATGACCAAGATGAACGGTGCTGATTTATGTGGGGCCCACTTGCTGAAATTTATTTTTCCTGCATAAAAAATAAATATTTTAAGTCATTAATTGCTCAAATTAATAAATGAGTTTCTAATATAAAACTTAATTCAAACCCATTTAATTCTATAGTAACAAATAAATGTAATCTCATGCCAAAAGACTATAAAAGGTTATTAAGTATCTTGAAATTAATGTTTAATATCCAATTGTTGCAAAATTACATTTTAAATCAAAGTTTACATTAAACTCAATTAATTACCCACACCGCCGGAAATTTTCCAAGGTGCGCAGCTATCCAATTGCATACAATCAATCCAAAATCCTGCAAATAAACCAAATTGCGCAGGAGCAAGATTTATGCAATTAGCACTTATAAAAGGGTTGTGGACAGTCCCTTGAATTACATGGCCGGTGGTTGAATTACATGATCATGATTGTATAGAAGAAATGGACGGTTGCTACATGGGTTAAAAAGTAATGGACCTCCAGGATTTTTTAGAAAATCTGGATGGTCCAGCTTTAAGCATGGGCAGACAGCTGATAGATTGGATATGGATAGCTGCTTGGTCATTTGGACGATTGAGATGGTTTCTGGCATGTTAAAAAATATCTAAATGGTGCAGATCTTTGCTAGAAGATTGAATAAAAAATGGACGGTAGGATTTGGATTTTTGGATGATTGAATTTCAGGCCGTCGAAGAAAAATGGACGGCGGAGATCATTTTGGCTGGGCTGTGCTTATTTTGACGGTTCAGAATTTCTTCTCTGGTTATGGATGACATAGATTAAATGAAGGCTGGCTTAAAAAATTCACGGCCGATTTTTTTTGTTGACGTGATCCAGCTTGCTGAATTTTCAGCCTTAAATATACAATTTAATTCCCTTGAACAGCTGAGATGGGCAGTTGATACTTGCTTGATTTCTACGGTGGATCCCACTACAATGGACGGCTGGGATTTACACTACATGATCATCGGTTGGATGTTTCAAAAAATGGTGGACATCAGAAATATTAGACGGCTTAGATCTTGCAATTAGTGGACAGCTAGGCATGATCTTGTGGGGCCCACTAGAATGGACGACTAGGATTGACACTATGATTTGTGTGGACAGCTTGGAACAATATGGACGTTGCACTGGATATGCTGAATAAACAGTTGGATGACCAAGATGAACGGTGCTGATTTATGTGGGGCCCACTTGCTGAAATTTATTTTTCCTGCATAAAAATAAATATTTTAAATCATTAATTGCTTAAATTAATAAATGGGTTTCCAACATAAAACTTAATTCAAACCCATTTAATTCTATAGTAACAAATAAATGTAAGCTGAAGCCAAAAGATTATAAAAGTTATTAAATATCTTGAAATTAATGTTTAACATCCTATTGTTGCAAAATCACATTTTAAATCAAAGTTCACATTAAACTGAATTAATTACCCACCAAATTGGTATAAAATGCCCACAAAATATATTATTAATTTTCAATTATCACTTCCCTTATGATAGTGACACTTACCATGTGATCATCTACCTTTTAGAAAAGAAATCTATCATATAACAACACGCTAGCTAGGCGGCAGTTCATTGAACTTGTTCCCATCTCAGGGAGGCCACTGTGGGCCTCCGGCTTCACTTAGCGACTCGGCCATATGTAGAAGGAGCCATAGTCCACCTGCGACCATCTCTACAATTGACTTATTCTTTGTTTCGGTGCACCGTACATCAATCATATATGTTCACATGCTAGCATGTTTTTAGGATACATCAAGACCTCCGCCTATGTCCTTTTTTGGAACTTGAAAAGTGGGCACGATCCCTTTAAAACACATTTTCATAAAACATTATTTGAATTCTAGTTTTATGATGACCATCCTTGAATAATTTTAGAAGTATTTAATAAATTAAATAATTTTAGAAGTATTTAATAAACATTTACAGTATTTGAGAAAACAATAATTCTAAAAGTATTGCTTGTAATAAATTTTAAAATCATCATGATAAAGGAATTTCAAAACATTTCAATATTCAAGAAGCGAAAACTTTTCTCACTAACATCTTCGTTCCTATTTCTGGGTTTTTCATGAGCAAAGGATATCCAAATGTAACATCTTTTTTTATCCACCCTGACATCATATATTTTGTTCACGTGTCATTCTTGTCATTTTTATATACGGAAGAGCTTGCATAACTCTTTCAATACTATTTTAGTAAATGGAAATCAAATTATTTTGTATAATTAACTTATCGAGTTGGTCACCCTTAAATCCTCCTTGGAAACATCCGTATAAAATATTTTCAAAGCATTTTCAAAATATTTTTATATTTAAAGAAATTCGAATTTTTTCTATTAAACCATTTCAAAACAAATGAACTATTTCCAAAACATCATTTGTTTTTAAGTATTGTGTAGGGAGAAATCAATTCTTTTTTTTTTTTTTTTACAAAATCCTTTAGAAATAACATCTTAAAGAACTTGCTTACTTGTAAACAATTCTTAAAATCATCAATATAAAGCACTTTCAATCATTTCAATACTTGAGATAAAATAAATATTTTTAAAAGTATTGCTTGTTTACTTGTAACCAATTCTTAGGAACATTATAAAACACTTTCAATCATTTCAACATTTGGGATGAAATCAATATTTTCGAAAGTTTGCTTGCTTACCTATGGTGATCAACTTGCGCCTTCAATTTTTTCCTTGCCTTTTCCTAGACAAGTGTAAACAATCATCGTATATACATGTATAACATCATATGCCTACATGCGTTGCTTTTTATTAACTTATTCCCAATTTTTATGATTTTATTCAATTTTTCTTTGAGATGAACACTTACATCTCCTTAAGTCACAGATATCCATTTGTCCAATAGCCAATTATTTCTTTGGTTCAATACCGTAATTTAGGGCATTTAATCTCTTTAATAACTTGAGATACTTACTTGAAATTATAACAAGCTAAGTTCAAGTAAGATTTTCAATAGTTCACATCTACCCTTCGTAGTCATATACATACTCTTATGTAACCTTCATGATTGGTTATTTGTTTCATTCAACACTTGAATTTTAACGATATATATGTTTAATGAATCATTGACTCTTGAATTTAAGAGCTTTATTTACATGATCTTAGTGTTTTCTCATTCCACTCTTTGAACTTATGAATTCTACTTATCCCTTGGTTTTCTAGCTTGTTATAACATAATCAACATAATTGAGGTAAATTCAAAACTAATACCTCCACTTGGTTAATACCTTGAAATCTCAACCATGCAAGGGCTAACTCAATCGGTTCAAGGGACTTTCTTAAAGTCTATTGCAACACAATTCATACAAAATTTTTGAAATTAACTATCTTTTCCAAAATAGCCATGTACATCCTCATTTCCATTATGTTTCACTTCTTACAATTCCACTTTAGCCATATGCACATGTAAGGTTATTAACCAACAACCTTTGTGCTTATTTCAAGGGCTTGCATACCATCTTTAACGAATTAAATCTACGTCAATATTTTGAAATAATCATCTATTTCCAAAACAACTCCATACATTCATGTATTCATCATATATCATTTCTAAAATGGTACTTTAAGCATGTATATGTGCCAAATTATAATTCGGTCAATCTTGTGATTATTTCAAGGGCTTATTTATAAATTATAACAAGCTAAATCTCTTTCAAAATTCTAGAATTAATTTTCTATTTCAAAATAGTCCTAGACCATTCTTACTTTCATTGCATTTTCACCTTCATAGTTACTCCATAATGGCATAAACATAGGGCTACCTATCAACCATTCTTGTGACCCTTTTAAACACTTGTTTATAGCTTATAACAAGTTAATCTTACTTCAAAATTTCTGGGATTTATACTCATTTGTCAAAACAGCCCTATATACCTTTGATTTCATTGAATTTTACCTTCTTATCTACACCTTAGTGTCATATACATGGAATACTATCTATCAACAACTCTTGCAATTGTTCCAAGGGCTTGTTTACAATCTTGAGCAATTTAAATTCTTATAAATTTTTGGAAATTTCATCCCCTACTCAAACAACCTATTTGAGCTCATTTTTACTAAATTTTACTTTTAAGAATCCCACCATATCTATGTATATCCATGGGTTATTAATCACCAATCTTTATGGATGTTCAAGAGCTTGTATATAACCTATAATAGGCTAATTTTCAAATGAAATTTCTGGAGTTTATATTTATTTCTAATATCAGACCTTTATCATCCCAATTTTGCTAAGTTTTCTCCCATATTCACCTCTTAATTCAACACATGAGCAAAATTCTTAAGTCATTAGTTCTTAATTCTTAAACTCTATATATATCATCTATTTAATCATGTGATTAACATTTATAACAGAACTTTATTTCCTTAATATCTAGCTTAGACTTCCCATATACATGAGCATAGATGCTTTGTTTCAATCACTTAATGAATATTTGTGGCGCCTCGAACCGAGATGTCCACATAGTCCTTACTTCAAGATCTTGTCGATTAATAAACATGACTCAGGATTGTTGCCGTGATCACACGGCGGGTTCTTAATTGGATCTCGTTCAAATTTTTTCTTTTTTTTTTCTTTCATCATATAAACATATATTCATCATCATTCATAATGGACTTATCTATAACATTATAAATCATCAACTCCTCATATTATTCATAACTTCATAATTTCATACAACCTATGTCTTTTTTCATCATATCCCATTAGGGAATCTATTCATACAAAAATCTACTAACCTTTGTAGATTTCTCTTTTCCTTTAGCAACACATGTCCTTCATCTCTTGGCTTTCCCTATACATGTCTGAGGTTGGGAAAACAAAACATGAGTCGAAACTCAATAAGCAAGAATTTTTCTTTCGTTTAAATGCATTTCTCTCCATATGATAAAAGACACTTACCAAGTGATCAACTACCAACAGAATAGAAACCTTTTTCATAAAAATCATTTCATAAACATTGGATGTGCAAATGTTTCATTTCCATTCATGATATAAACCTTGGTGTGCGGGTACGCTAGCCCAGGGAACATCTCACATAGCATGGTCCAATAAGCTGGCTGTCTCCGACTTGGCCTCATCAAGGGAAACCTCTCTTCCTCTTGACTCCTACATGGTCTCCTACATGCATGACTTTTGATTTCTCCGGCATTATATATCTCTTACACCAGGTGACTTGTCATTCTCATATGGAGAATTATTTGCACCATCCCTTAAAAATATCATTTCAAATCCATGCTTTCCTTTTCAATCCATGTATGAAAATGCAATGCATTCATTCACACATAACATTCCTCTGCCTCCACCTCTGGCAAGGACGCCATCGGCACACAGCCCATACGACTCGGCAATAGTGAAGAGGGACCCTCTTATCCGCTTTCTACCTCCACCGAAGCCTCTTCATTATACATCATATATGTGCACATGTCCATAAACATCACATGATATCAATATACCGGCATGACTTTTCATAAAAACTCATAAACATTCATCATTTTAAAACATTATAGGAATGACCACCCTTAAACACATTTCATAAATATTTGAGAATAAAACATATTTTCAAAAGGGTTTGCTTGCTTACAATGAAGCAATAAAATCACATTTTCAAAGTTGTGCTTGCTTACAATGACACAATCACATTTTTAAAGTTGTGCTTGCATACCTCCTCAGTCCGTATCCTCTACCTTTTCTTTTCCTTTTCCTATACAAGGAAAAATAATATTTTATCTATATCATTCTATGTCTTAGTTTGCTTCCCATGCATGTTTTATAAGTATTCATTACCTTATTTCTATAGAGGTTAATCTTATAAATATATTTAGTCATTACCGCATTATATGGATTTTTATCCATAAATCCTTTAAAAATTCCATCCATATATTTAAATATTAATCTCAATTTTTCTCCAAAATCACGTTGTTTACTGATCATAGTTACTGTAGTAAAATCACTATAGCAGATTACTGTTCATCATCACTGTTCATGGGTACTGTTCACGTTTACTCTTCACTCGAGGTTATTGTTCACAGAGATGTGGTTATTGTTCATAGGTTCCAAAAATTGACATTTTTTTCAAAAATAAAAAATACCATGACATAGCTTATGCTTAGTATATCATGCGAAATTTCATACATTTTGAATTTGTCATCATTTACTTGGCTAAACAAATATACTAAAAATCAACATGAATTCACTTAAGCATAATCCTTAATTCCAAAAATCATGAAATTAATATATCATCATTCTAATATCATATTTATCATATTCATACATCCCAAATCATCATTTATCAAATTTGGAGCATTATTTTCACATATCATATGCTATCTTCCTGAATGCTCCATCTTTGCTCCAAATTTTCGATGTTTCGGCATAATTCTAATTAAGCATTATAACTTTACTTATTTTCTCATGCTTAGGCATTATCTAAGCATGATTTTACCTTACTTAACACCTAAAAGAAATTTGGAAAGAAATCACTTCTCGAAGTGATGATATCCTTCTTTTTCTCACACTTTCTCTCTCGAACTTTCTTCTCTTCTTTATCCTCAAGGTAAAAATGTGGTGGGGGTGAAAAATGCTCAAATTGAGCTGGGGTGAAAAATTCTCAAATTGGACGTTGTGAGGTATTAAATTATAAAATGTATTTTTTTATAATTTAAAAAGGTGCATTGAGCCAAGAGCAGCCACCCTATGCAGCCTTATTATTTATTTATTTTTTGATTTTTAAAATTATTTAATTTAAGCTAAATAAATCCTAACCGTTGATTTTGGATGATGATGATCATGGACCATTGATTTGGTCAAATATTCCCAACCACCCCACTGCAATTGCTGCTGTTTATTTATTATTTATTATTATTTTTAATTATTTAATTTAATAAAAAGTCAAAAGTAGCATTGATGGAAAATTAAGCTATTTTTTATCTCCTTTTGACGTTTCATCTTGACCCTTGATTTGTAATTTTTGATCAATCTTGAACCACTCATCATGTTCATCATCATATTTTGGCCATCCATAAAAAATTTCATTTCAATCCGACGTCCAGATTGCAAGATATGAATTTTTCTTCATTTTGCTTCACAAAAATCCATAAAAATCCGAAAATTATTATTTTATTCCAAAAAACACTTTTGTCCTTTAGTGGAAAGCTTCCTTTTTTGTCTTTTATGATTAAGTTAATCTAAAGTGATTAACTTAACATATTCCTTGATCCCATATTTACTATTCACGTACACTATTCATCCGAATGTCATAATTAATTATTTTAACCTCTATTGCCACATATTTTCATACTCATGAATATATATTTTATTAATATATTACCTAGGGTTTACAACCCTAGGGTTTCATACACGTGTCTAAGATCAAGGTTTCACAATATTAACACATAATCAATATGGAAATTCCATTTTCTTGAACATTCATCAACCGTAAAAAAGCAATTAAATCATGACTTAAGCATTCATAATCCACCTTAATATAAGATATCACTTGAGCATAGAGTAAGCTATTGATTAACAAAATAAAATTCCATGCACTTACCTGTTTGAACGTCCAACCTTCTTCCTCCTCTTGTTGAAATATTTTTTTCTTCTTTATTTTTCTTCTTTTCCTCTTTCCTTGCTTGCTTAGGATGTCCACCACTACTACCTTTATTTTTCTCTTTTTTTCTAAGTTCTCTCTCTCTGAACGCTGCGGAAATGTCCATGCTGCTGCCTCCTTTTTTTTGATATTTTGCTGGAACTGTCCCTTAATCCCACCTATTACCCTCTTATTTACCTAAAATTTTGATATTTAATTGTTGCCTAATTCTTAATTATTCATTCTTAATCATTCATCCACCCTTCCTACTACGATTTTTTGTCTTATTTGCACCCTAAACATGTTGTCTGCGTTCCAAGCTGTTGCATTTCATTTATTTCTTTTGTCAATTTTTTTTCAAAATGCTCCAAATTCCATAGCTAGGACACGTTCAAAGGGTCTCCCTCTCATTAATCTCTCACTTTTCCTTAGTTGACTTATCCCTTGCTTAAATGCATGAGATAATGACACCTCAAAGGTGAGCCATCAAAGTCCACCCTCACATTTATGGTAGTTGACTTTTGGGTGTTAAAAGTCAATGGAAATTAAGGGCATTAATCATGACATTTTCTATTCTTAAATGAAGTGTGGTTTAGGGTTTTCTAATAAGATTCGCTCAATCAAATCCATTCATGTGAGAAAACACTTCAACTTAGCTATACGTAAAAATTTTCACTTTCAAATGATGACTATGTGATAAGATATTAACTAAATGAAATAAATTCATTGAATATCATGTCACTCAAATCAATTTAACCTTTCCATTAATAATTTTCATAAATCCAAACTGTTCATCTTGTTAGGCATGCCAACTTAGGCGTTCCCCTAAACTTTCATGTCAATCCATCCACCTTGTATATCCTAAGATATGAATTAATCAAACTATTAATCATATAGTAAATCAAAATGACATGGAAAATGAACTTAAATGAGCATGCCACCTCACCACTCTCTACTCTTAATTTTGTCTTTTAGTGGAAACTTCTACTTTTGAAATTTAGTGGCACACCTTTCCAACTTAATCAAAAGTGATTATCTTAATCACTTTGCTTAATTGATTGCCTTAATTTCATTCATTTTAAATCAAAAAACGTATAATTCTCATTTCCTACTAATTTTTCATTCCCCATGTGAGTTACACCAATACCCTTTATTTTATGAAATTTCCAGATCTCATTCTTATACAAGACCTAAACTAATTTCATTAAGCTCATAGTTGGGGATTCACAATCCCCCCCCTTTATAAAATGTTTCATCTCGAAACCTATTATACTTTACTTGGCTGGGGTACAACTTAAATAGGGTAGCTAATT
The DNA here is from genome assembly GCA_030490835.1 of Annona cherimola. Taxonomy (NCBI): domain Eukaryota; kingdom Viridiplantae; phylum Streptophyta; class Magnoliopsida; order Magnoliales; family Annonaceae; genus Annona; species Annona cherimola. The sequence continues at coordinate 34,936,115 of CM059976.1, read as the reverse complement.
TACTGGCTTTTTCAACACTTGGAGATTACAATCTTCTCTTGCAATCTGTATTCCATTTATGCTTATGTTAGATTATATACATATTACCATATCACTTGTACATATATACATACAATTTTGTCATCTTTTTAACAATTTGAGGGTCAACTTCCTCTCCCCTATGGCCCACTTACAAAACAAATTTTTCTTAGTTAGTTAATATTTTTCACTCCATACACAAAATTTTTTACATAAGTGGTATATTTGTCTCTCCCACTGTCAACGCATAAATGGTTACATTTTGTTATGATATAACTGATTAAGTAGCACCAAAATCAAATGACGTTACTATAATATTTCCTTAAAATGTAAATCATACTTATAACCTTTTTTCGTCCCATTCATGATGACTTGTCGTGGTTTAACACACATATCTGCACTGAATTTGTAGAGGTTCCTTGTTGATTAACAGCTGTAGTTAGCTTTTGCTGGGCTAGCCTTCCTTATCTTGTTTCTCCTTAAGCCTTGATCAGACACTTTGAGGCAATATGTCCCATTGGAACACAATTGAAGCACTTTATCTCTCTTGCCTTAGTAACTTGACAATTTCTTACCACATGACTAGTCTGTCTACATCTATAACATCGGCTTGAACCCCTTAAACATTCACCAAAGTGACATTTTTAACAATTTTCATTAATTGGACCTATTGTGATACCCAAACCCAAGTAGGACATTTATATATAAATTAGGCATGTATATGTGATATATGCATGTTCAATTGATTGATGGATTTTAATGCTATCGACTAAAAAAGGTGATTAAAGTAATCACCATAGCCCAAGGTGGGTCAATGTGATTAAAGAGGCCTAATGAGGATTAGGGAATGTGAATATATTGAGGATAATTACCTTATACATTATGGTTTAACTAATGGAGATTATGTTGATAATTATGGAATTAAGGTGGCAAATGGTAGAAAATTCATAACTCAACGCCGATAAGGCGGATTGAGATGAATTTAAAAGGTTAGCACATAATTTTGGGCCAAATCTTATGAAAAGGTTGGATTATAAAAAGTTTGATGGGATTAGGGTAAAAATTGATCATGATCATCCAAAATCCAAAGATGACTTCAAATCATTATAAATTGAGCTAGAAAAGTCGGATTGAGACGAAATTTGAAATGGACAGTTAAAATTATGAGATCAATACAATGAAAAGTTTGGATTAAGCTAAGTGATTTGGGTTATGCGAGAAAGGTGGAGCACCTTTGACTTTTTACATCTTAAAGAAATTAAGTTAAAGAAATTAATTAAATAAATAATGGCAAAAATGATGTGTCACAAGTGGATTTTGTGAATTTCCTGAAATAAGAAAATCCATGAAAATATCAAGTGATTAATGATATGAATTAATGGATAAATAGCTACCTCAAAGGAGCTTGAAGTAGGTGGCCACAAATGGACGTTCAAGGAGACTTTGAGTTGATTTTTTTGATTTTTAAAAATGCTAAAATCTGCATTTAAATGAGCTACATGACTAGGGTGGTTAGTGGCATTGATTTGAGATGGATTTTTATGGCACAAAATGCCAAAATTCAAGGTCACATGGAACGTGTACATAGTGGACAACAATTATATTACAAGAGAGGTGCACGTTCAAGATGCTATTTGATTTTTTATGATTTTTTAAATATGCTAAATGGACCCCCTAAGTAAGCTATTAGCTAGGGTAGTTAAATACCCATAAATTAAAGCTGAATTAGGTATGAAAAAATTGCAAAAGCTGTTGTATTGGACGTTCCTTTGTGTGGATGGATTTGTGGTCCATTAATGACATGGATTTTTAATAGATTTTATATAGATAATTTGTAATTTACTTGGATCGTATTGTGCCATGTCATCAAAGGGGATAAACGTGCTTTAATTACTCTCTAATTGATGTGGCAAGTGGGGCCACAAAGCTGGAAAAATCCAGCTTATACAAGGGGGGAACGTCCATATGTGTGAAGGGTTAGAGAGAGAAAATGTCAAGGAGGAAAAACCCCCAAGCAAGGCAGTTGTGCACGTCCCCATTCCAACAACATGAAGGCAAGAAAAAAAGAATAAAAAGAGAAGGAAAAAGGGGAAGAAAGAAAGAGTCAAGCTAGAAAAGTTGAGTTTAAGTTGGATTCAACTCAAGTAAGTATACTTCATAATTTGAGTTTTTTTAATCCTAAGTTTTCACCTCAACTTATGAGTCATGCATTTGATTCATAATAAACCCTTAAAGGATGATTCATGATGCCATTGATTAGGGTATTGAATAAGGTTTGAATGAAAAGAATGAAATCAAGGGTTCAAGAGGAAGAAAATGGAGATTAGGGTTGAATATGGGTTGATTAACCTAGCTGAAATTTTCTTAAACCCCCATATGATGTTTCTGTTTTGATTTTTTATCATGATTATATGATGATTTATGATTAGATGAATTATATATGTTGATTTGGACATAAGTTATGAATTTTAGAAAAGATGAGAATTAGGGTTACACATATCACCCGATTTCCATGTTTTTATGTTAAAAATGATATATGAATTAGCCCAAATGATTTATGGATGATTAAGAGGGTAAAATATCCTCAATTTAGAGTACTTTGGATGTTCAAAATGGCTTAGAAAATATTTCCCTAATTTCGATTTTAGGGGCATACATGTGGACCTCCAAATTGGTGCAAGAAGGGTACCATACATGCATAAGAAGTTGCTGTTTTGTAAGTAACTAATATATGAAATTTAAATATGTGATAATACCCTAAATTTGGGTTAAGGAAAATCATGATTATTTTTTGAAATTTATGGATTAAAAATCTATTTTGATTTAAGTATCAAATGAGGCGTTGAAAAGATGAAAAATGGGTTCTAACGTTGCTGTTTTTTGGAACCTTATGATGAATGGATTAAAATTCTTAAATTAAACCCTAAATTATATGTTAATTAAGGGTTTAATCATGCTGAAATAAGAGACAAGTTTCTACGTTGAAACATTTTAAAAAACACATAAGTTATGTGTTGTAAGTTAAGTGGTGTGGAAGGCTAAGGCATGGACAAGTAATGAATAACTTATGAGAATTCCTAAAATGAAAAAATTCATGAAAATGTAAGGGAATATATGATTAGGGTACTATTTTGGTAATTAATTATAATCTCAAATTTTGAGATTAATAATGACGCCTAAGTTATCAACTAAGCGCTTAAAATGAGCACCAGCGTATGAAAAGTGAAAAATATGTTAAAAATGATAAATGGAGGTAATGAACCTCCAAATAATGAATTAATGAATAATTATTATTTGCATGAAAGTTTACCCTACATAAAGATATTAAAAATGAAAGGAACGAATGAATGGATAATGTGATGTATAGGCTATATTGATAGGTATGAACACCTGACTTGAAAGAGAAGTGGGTTAAGCTAGTATAATATAAATCCAAATAGATTTATATAGGTTGAAAAAACCCTAAGGGATACAAGCACTTGAAGCTGATGCATATAAATGAAATGTGATTTTCATTTATCTAGGCAAAGACAAGGAAAAGAATGAAAGAAAGGGATTAAGGCTATCTCAAGTAAGCAAGCGAACTTTCCAAATTATTGATTTTCCCTATGTGTTGAAATGATTTAAGCTGTTATGTCGATGCTTTTATGAATATTTTACAAGCAGGCAAGCAAAAGTTTTGAAAATAATGGCTTTAAGGAAAAGTCGCAAGTTTTGAAAATGATGACTTTAATGAAAAGCCTCAAGGTTTGCTTCATGGGAAGCAAACAACACTTTTTAAGATAGATATTTTATCACAAGTGTTGTCAAAGATTGGGAAATGCTTTATGTTAATGGATTTAGGAATTTGCTTACAAGTAAGCAAGTTCTTCATGATGATATTTTCAAAGGATTTCATGTTTTATGTCGATGGTTTTAAGAATTTTCTTTCAAGAAAGCAAGTTCTTTATGATGTTGTTTTCAAAAGGATTTTATAAGAAAAAAGGAGTTTTACCCTTTTTCACAAAGTAATATTTGCAAATAAATTTTGAGTTATTTTTACGATATTTTGTGATAAATAACTATGTTTATGAAAGAAAAAAAAGAGATTTGATTTATGAAAAAAATTAGTTTTTCTATGTCATGATATTTAAATATAAACGATGATTTGGACATAGTCCATATGTTTTGAAATGATATTTGAAAAGTTTTGATTTCCTTTAGATAGGGTAATATGTTGAGAATGTTTTAAAAACTGTTATACGGATATTGTTAAAATGAGATTTAAGGATGACTAACACAATAAGTTGATTTCATATAATGGTTTGATTTTGGGTTGCTAAAATGGCATACAAAAGACTATGCAAACCCCTCTTTATAAAAAATGGCAAAATAGATATGTAGACAAGAATTTGATTTTAGGGTGGTTGAGAAGGGGATGGTATAATTGCATGACCTTTGTGAGCAAAAGGCTCTGAAATGAAAACCAAGAAAATGCTAGGAAAATATAGGACTTATTCTTGAAAATCTAAAAGATTTAAAGTTTCTTTATTATAAGGATTTTTAAAATCTATTATTTTTTTAAACATCTCAAATGCTTATCAAAATATTTTACTCAAAATGTTTCTCAAAGAATTTAAGAAAGGTCATCCGAAAACTAGATTTCAAATGATAACTTGTTTAAAGTGGGTGCACTCGCTTTACAAGTTGACACGGACTGTGGTTTGTGATGTTCTTTTCCAAAATGATTTAAAAAAAAAATACAGACCTCGGTCTGTGATGTTTTTCAAGAATAGATGCGGACTGCAGTCTGTGATCCCACTTTTTTAAGATGGTTTAAAAGAACATAGGCTGTGGTCTGTGATACTTTAAACCATACAAACTGCGGTCTGTGATGATGATGTATACTGAACCAATACAAAGAATAGGCCGGTTGTAGAGCACGGTCAGAGATGGACCGGGGCCCACTCTACATATGGCTAAGTCGCTAAGGGATGGCAAGAGGCCAGCGGCGCCCTCCCTGAGATGGGAGAAGATGAAGGAACAACCGCCTGACTAACATGCTGTTAAGGATTCTCTTTCAAAATGTAGAATAATCACTTGCTAAGTGTCACGACTGGATGGAGAGAAATACATTTGCATATGTTTTGCTTTTGAAATTCCCAAAGATTGGGTCATAAAAGAATTTATACAAAAAGTTATTCTAAATGGATTTTTTGAGCATATACGAAATGATTACCCTAAAAATAGGGTGTTTTACATAAAAAGTGTAAATAATAAGGACGAAAGGAAATATTTTCTATGCAAATGCTTTTAAGAAAATGATTATGTGTTTTATATGCCTTGTTTGTTATAAATAAGCCCCAAGATGGGGGTTATGAAAAGGATTTATGTCAATCTTAGTTTTGGACATTAGAATGTCCATTAATAAAGTGACAAAATGGAAAGTGTTTATAGACATGATAATGTCCAATGCCAAAATATTTAAATGAAAAGTCTTTTTGGACATGAGAATGTCCTTTGCCAAGGAGTTTATGAGAAAAGTGTTTTAGGACATATGAATGTCCATTGCTAAAGAAAGTTATGTCAAAAAATTTTTGGGACATTAGCTGTCCCTTAGCTAAAAGAATTTATGATGAAAAATATTTTGGACATAAAAACGTCCCTTGCCAAAAAAGGCTTATATTAATGATGTTTTGTGATATGAGAATGTCCTTCTCTAAAAAGGATTTATAAGAAAGATGTTTTGGATGTGGAACGTCTACTAACTAAAGAAGGTTTTATGTAAATGTCTTGGAACATTATAGACCAAAGAAAATTAATTAAAGAGGGTAAAACACATATGTTTTGTCTTAACAAGCCTAGACGTAGCTTGTAAATGGTTTTAAGAATGAATGTTTATGAAAATGTTCTAAGACATAGAATTGTCCTCATGAACAAATGATTTTATGACAATATTTTAGGACATATAAATGTCCTCGGGTAAAAAGGTGTTTAAGATGTTTAAGGAAAATGTTTTAAAGGAAGTCTTGCCCTAAAAGATAAAATGCTTGCTTAGTGAGTTATCACTCACATTTTGTTTTCCCAAACCTTAGATAGGTACCGGAAAACTTAGAAGGTTGCGAACCTAAGCTGTGAAGGAAAGGTATGAGATGGTAGCTATGTGGGCTATAACAAATGGGATAACATGCATTAAGATTCTAAGGTATGTTGACATATATGTAAACTTACATAGAGTTTTAAGTTCTATATGAACTAATGATTGAATGTATATATGTATGGAAATGAAAATGTTATGATGATGAGATGCTATGAATGATATATGCAATTTATTATAAGTGTATCGTCACTTGTAAGATGAATGATGTGGAATGCAAAGACATGAAATGATGATAAAAGAATTTTTTTTTTTTTGGATGAGATCCAATTAAGAACCCGCCATGTGATTAGGGCAATAATCCTGATTCACATTTACCAATCGATAAGGTCTTGGAGTAAAGATGTGACCGTGGCGCCCCAAACCCGAGCGTCACATCTTGAGCCTTACCTCGGGATCGTATTGATTGGTAAACGTGATCAGGATTGTTGTCCTATCACACGGCGGGTTTTATTGGATATTTATCCTATTAATTATGATCATATAGAAGTTCACATAACAGTTCAAATTTTCATATTTTCAACTCAGGCATATCTAAGTCATTTCAAATCCATTCATCACATACAAGTATGATATTCAAGCAACATTTCCACACTTGCCTAAATCAGGTGTCACGGTATATATACATCATCAACATCAATATAAAACACTTCATATAATTTACAATTATTTCACATGAGTTTTCATAACGTAAAAATTCTAAAGTTTCTCCATTGTTTCCTTAAGCTTGTATTTGCTCCTTCGCCATGTCCTGTCCTTCACCTGTTTTTGGGTTTGGAAAATAAAATCGTGAGTCGAAACTCAATAAGTAAGCTATTTGCATTTTACAGGCAAATTATTTCAGACAACATTTTACATTTGAAATCATATTGGAAAGCAACTTATACCTTGTCTAAAGGTATACCTTGAAAACATGAAATCTTGTACCCATCATGAGTACTAAATGCATAATGTCATATGAAAACATGAACATATATATCATTTTTTCCTTAGGATGGAAGCTAGCTAAGTGACCATCCGTCACGTTAACTCCCATTTCAGAGAGGGCGCTGCCGGCCTTGGGCCTGTTTTAAGCGACTTGGCCACACTAAGGAGCAATCGGTCCGCTTATACCCTTCAAGTGGACCTAGTATCCTGTGCACATGAACTTTTTTATAAATTCATCTTTAACATGCTAGCATGATTTTTCAATCAGAAACATAAAACCACATCATTTGTCTATAGCATTTATCAAAGAAAATTTCATAATATTGCATTTAAAGTAAAAACATCATTTCAACATCATTTTGCTAAGGGATGGCCATCCTTAAACACATTAGAAATAATTTTCACAAATTCATCAAATATGTTAAAGCAAAAATTGCATTTATGTAAATAATTTAGAAAAGCAAAATTCCTTTAGAAAATTTGCTTGCTTACCTGTGTCTCTTAGCTTTCTGTTTCTACTTTTTCTTTGTCTTTGCCTACATGAGAATAATATATTTTTTCATATATTTCTTTTCTCACATTTCATTTAGTTTTCCAACCCATTCCACTCCCATATATCATTTATTCGACTTTACAAGTCATTATGCACATATATGACACATTTTTACATATGTCATCGGCTAACACATAACATATATAACCCCATAACTAGGGTATTATTTAACCACATAAAATTCATTCAATAATTATCATTTATAGGTTCATTGACCTCAATTTTTCATTTATCCATTTTTTCCCAAAATACACACATGGGAGTTTCTCCTATGCACATATCATTGCCTTAGCTTCATAAATCAAGTCCAAAATTTTGGAATTAATATTATAACATCTTAAAAAGATATATAAACATGGAATTCATCTTATTTTCATGCTCTTTTGCATAAAATAAAATTTCACAAGTCATTCATCACTTATGCACATCTATTACTTCACATATGCCCATTTGGCAATACATACATAATGTATTTTATAAAATTTGCTAACTCAGAAATTTAATCCATATTTCAGCTATTTAATTACCCTTAATTACCACTGTATTTAGGGTATTTTTATGGGATTTAAATCCACTCATCATAGGTTTCCAAAACAGCAAGTTTGGAACCCGTTTTTCAACCGTTTAACGTGTCTTTTGACACATAACCCTAAGCAATCATATAATTCTGAAATTTCAGCATGTAATTCAACTTTTCTTAATCCATATTTAGGAATTTAATACATACATAACACTCATGAATTATCATTTCTCAAACAGCAAGTTTCCTACACGTTTTGAGTCTCGTTTCACATCAGTTAAACACACTTTCATAAAATCTATAAAAATCAGTTTTAGGGCTTCTTTTCCCAAATATTTTTGGGCATCCATAATACCTTAAACCTAAGGTAGTTTACCCTACATAACATTCACAAAGCATGCAAACCTATTTCCATAGCATTTTTAGCATAGAAACAAGGAAATTAGGTAATAACTATCACTTTGAATTCCATAACTTCAAAAATTCATCATTTAAGCACAAACCAACATATTTTTTGCATTAATACATGATTCATAACCTAATCATATCATCAAACCAAAACAGCAACTTGTCATGGAGATCTAGGGTTTATCAATTTGGATTTTCCGCTCGATATACATGCAAAACTTCTCTTTCATCAACTTAAACATGAAAATTCATACATGAAACTTAATACCCATTCCATATCCAATAAAAAGCATGTTAAATCATAGTTTTATAAATTCTTTAAGCATCTCATCCATATTCCCATTTTGGAGTTTAAAAACTCAAAATAACCAACTCAAACAACACGTATACTTACTTGGTTTTGTGCTAATTCAAACCCTAGCACTTGGAGATGATTTTCCTCCACAAATTCTCCTCTTTTTTTCTTATTTTCCCTTCTTCCTTGGCTGGGCAAAATGGACGTGAGAGCTGCTAGTTGCTTGGGATAAAATTCAGCATTTAGCCATTTTCCAAAATCCCCTTTTCATATGGACGTGCATAGGTATGTATAAGCTGGATTTTTTTCAGCTGTGGGCCCCACTTCTTGGGAATTTTCCACATCATTAAATGGTAACATATCCTCTTCATGTGCTGGCTGAATTACAGCCGAGTAAAATGGTTTTTACCAATTTTTAAAAATCCAAAAAATCAGCTTGCATTAAGACCATCCATCTGTCCAGCCCTTGCACGTCCCTAGTTGCCTCCATTTTCTAGCATTTTTCCATTTTTTAAAAAATCTCAAATTGAGGGTAGTTTATACATCTAATTATCCCTTAACTAATTCATCAATTTATCATGGAAAAAATGACAAAAATGGTAGCAACAGCAGCACATCATGCACGTTAATTGCCCCATAAGTTGTTCACGTTTTCAGCTTCATGCATCTGAATTTTTCTAATTTTTTATTGATGCAAATCTTCATAATTGGATGTATATCTTATGTACCTGCATCTTAGCTGCATATATGTATATTTTAAAAAATTAAAAATTTGAAAGAAACAACATGATAGCCCTTTGGACGTCCCCTTGTGCCACATTGGCTATGCTCACTTGAGCACCCAAGCTTCATCAATTGTGGTCATTTATTGCTGGGATTTTATTTGAATATTTGCATTTTGTAATAATGCATAAAATTCCTTAGAAATGAGCTGCACTTGACAACTCAATTCCCATTAAATTCATGCAATTACGCATTGTACTCTAGCATTAAATGCAAGGTACTCTTGAGGTGCATTAGTCAACCAAGCTCACCTTTTTCAATGCAGGTATTTTTCCAACATTCCATGCTTAATCTAAGCCATCCAAAATAAACATCTCATAATTTCATTCAACCGTTTCAAATTTCATCTCAATCCGATTTTTCTAGCTCCCGTTATAGCCGTTTAAAATTAACAGTTGAAATTGAAATATGACCAATAAATCATAACACTTATTTCATCAAGAATTTTTATAGCCCAATAATTTCATAATACTAAGCCCAATATCATTAATTTTCATTTCAAATTTCACTTGAATCCGCCTTACAAGCATTGAGTTATGAATTTTCTAATATTTTTCCACTTAATTTAACAATTATCACATAAATACTCACAATTCATTTTAAATAATGGAAAATGATTTTAATTAATATATTTTCACATTTAAATCAACAACAATATGCTCTAATCTCATTGTCTCATTTTCGCTCAAAATGATTAATTACATCATTATTACTAATCCATAACCCTAATTGCAATAATTAGCAAAATCACATAAAACCTCCATAATTCCATAATTCACATATAAATATCATATACATGATTAATGCATACATATGGGTTCTACATTGGTTAGGATTTCACAGTGACGTCTCGGGTTGGGGCGCCACAGAAGTTGGTATCAAACAAGGATTGGTAAATAGGCGTGGAAAGAAAAAACTTGATATCACAAAGATAGTATCTTAGCAAGGATTGATAGATAGACATAGAAAAAAAATAGAAAACAATGAAAGAGATAGATTGAAATTATAAGACATATATGATATGTGTTGTCTTTTACTGTGTGTCATTATGACACAATAATATGACTATTTAAGAAAATGTAGCTGGTTTGCTATGTTTCCTGGTGTAGATGGTATATGAAGGAAAAATGATACGAGACCAGATGAGATGAAGGAGGTAAGGAGAATCTAAGAAAAGATAAAAGATAGAAGGGAATAAAAATAGATGATGAGTTGAATAATAGAACCCTACATATCGACCCCCATAACTAAGGTTTACCATACCTCCCTTAAGATAGCACAAGACTGTGCTATACTTTACATATGTTTAAGATGCGATGTCGTGGCGTCATATGGAAGGCACCAAGGCGTCAACTTTCTAAGTGATTGTTGGTTTAGAGTTTATGTCGATGATAAAATGACAGATTATATAAATATAGTCTGAACGTGTAAGGAAAAGCAACCTTACACTATGAAATGCGAAAATGGGAATGAGAAATCTAAGAAAAACGGAGTTTCCTTTTGATCCTTTTATGAATATATGATGTTTGACGATATGAAAATATAAGTGCATTTGATTTCATTCAAATGCTAAGTGAATATGAAAGAGGAAAGGTCATTGATCTTTCTAGATCATATAATTGATTATGTATGATATGAATGATTCTATGATAAGAGATGATCATATTGATATGATTTTACATGATGTTTTTGACAAGCTGCGTATGTGTCTATTAAAATGCTCGCTTTTAACGCAAGTATACGTGCCGAATCAAGTAATAAAGAGCGAGTAGAGTATCATTCCCATGAGGAATTGTTTAATTGAAATTATTAATTAGTTTAACTGTTTTCAGTGGGTAGAAAATTCTGAATTTTTGAATGTAAAACTAAAGCTAACGAATGCTATAAGAAATCAAAATAGAGTTCGTGGAATCGCTGGAATACTAGAAACGGGTTTACCAATCAGGGATGATAGATGGATAGCTCAGAATCCTTGAATCTAAATTATATTGCATTGGTTCTTTTTTATGGGATTGTGCATGGATTTACTAGTCTAAGTTCAATAATCTTTATATATGTCTTGCAATATTATATAAAGCTAATTACACCTAATTAATTGTTATGTTCCTATGCCATTAAATAAAGTGAAAATGATAAGTTCATAACCTGTTTAGTGACTACACAGGGTTTAACGGTATATTCCTATCCATTAAATAACTCCCCTTAACAAAGTGAAAATCCTATGTCCTACACACGGATCTAGCAGAGATTTTCCTTTTACAAGGATAAATCAAGCAATTAAATCATCTTACAAGGTAGCTAATCTTGTAAAAAGCACTAAACCACATATGCAAGGGTAAATCACACACAATCACATAGAAAAAATCAAATATGCATTCATGAATTTCAAAGAACTAATATGATATAATTAGATGTCAATTCATCCTAACTATCCATCTAAAGGAAGTTTAGTTCAAAGACATGATCATAAAATCCTTTACATCCATTACGAAAGTATCTAGAAAAGCAGAGAAAGAAAAATAGGAAGATAAAGAGAAAACTAGTTTTCCGACGGTTTCCACCAACGGGGTTGAATCTTCTCTTCAATCCATGTTCGATCGAGTTTTTGTCCTTCTTTGGCTATCTATTCCTTCTTTGGGCTCCTCTGGTTCTTCCCCTGTGCGCAAACCCCTAGGATCAATTTATATAATCTCGAATTACGTAGCACGGGTACAGAAATTTGTGCGTACGCTAACTCTCTGTGTGCTGGGTGACTTAGAAACTTTTTTAAAAATCCTAGGAATTCATCTCTTGGCGCCTAGGCGCAAATCCCTGGAAGCTATTGTGTCATGTGACCTCAAAACCCTTCTGGACTTGTCTGCATAATGATGAAGTGCCGCCTGGGCCCCCCTATCTGGCGCTTAGGCGCCAACTCACTGGA